>LR738711.1:603099736-603182346 GCA_902687465.1 Secale cereale
GGCGCTGGCGCGCTAGGAGGCGGGGAGGGAGGGGGGTCGCCACTGGCCGCCGGCAGCCTAGGCGCTCCCGCGCTAGGAGGTCGGTCGGGGAGGGGAGTCCGCTCGCTGGTGGCCGCCGGGGCGCTCTGCGCTAGGAGGTCGGTAGGGGAAGGGGAGTGGTGTTAGGAGAATAAGGTTTTTGTTAGGAGAATAAGGTCTTAAGGGGTGTTATGAGAATAGACCCACCCTATATAGAGGACATAAACTCATATATATATATATATATATATATATATATATATATATATATATATATATATATATATATATATATATATATATATATATATATATATATATATATATATATATATATATATATATATATATATATATATATATATATATATATATATATATATATATATATATATATATATATATATATATATATATATATATATATATATGAGTTTATGTCCTCTACATCATTCACTTATTGCTATCAAGTTGTTTTTCTTGCAAAGTGAATGTGATCGGACCCTTCCCCCTCTATGCTAAACTCAACCCATTCCATTCACAAATTATTCATATGCATTCAATTTGAAACTTGTTCAAAATCTTCACTGTGTCCTTGTCAGCTGAAGAATTTGCGAACGCAACGTTAAAACTTAACTTATCCAAAATTTTCAGTTTTGCCACTCAAATCGTTCCGCATGCCACGACAGCACTTATCTACTCACCCACGATCTCACACGATCTCCACTTCACAGTACGTGGGTGACACATGTCGTGCGAATGAGAAGGGTCCGGGGCACGTTCGTCCAAATTCTTCGGGCGAACGGTTGTTCCTCTCCACTATAAATACCCCTTCCCTTCCCTCACTTTACTTTTTACTCCGCTCGTTCTCTCTCTCACTCGAGCTTCTCTAACCCTATGGCCACCGCTACTTCATCATCGTCAGTGAGGAAGAGCTTTACTGCCTCGACCTCGTCGCCGTCGTAATCGCGCCGGCCGCGGATTTCTTCACTCCGCCACCGCCATAGCTGTCTTCCTCAGCCAAGTTAGGGCGTGGAAGATCTGCACAGACGAACTTCACTTCTCCACCTCACAGTTCGTCGTGTTCTTCATCCAGGGTAATTAAAAGTTACTTTTACTGCCCTCTTTGATTAGAATGTTTTCTTCAAAATTCTCGAAGGTGTTTTCTTCTTCAAATCTTCACACACTAAACACCTCACATGTCATCTATTATTGATTCAATTTCTCCAAGCTATGTTTTACTTCAAGATTCCTCAATTGTGTGGGTTTTCAATCTATACAACTCTGGAACCTAAGACAAAGAATGCTTTGTGAATCAAGACACATCTGGTCAAATTCCTCAAACTCATTCTTTTTACAAAACCTTCTGAGAACACATATGACCTCTCCAAATTCCTCGCAACTATACTCTGTTCACAGGTACTCATGTCCGCTGCTGAATGACTAGGTTCTCATCAACTTAACTCATTTGCAGCGTTCCTCGAAGAAAAGTTGCATACTTCTTCAGTGAATTCAATTGTTCAAATTCCTCGTCTGAAGAAAATGGCTGATGGAAAGAAGCCACAGAAGGGAGGAAAGAGGCCTGAAGTCAATACTGCTTTCGAAATACCCGAAGACATATATGTTGACTATTGCACTCCTGATGAGGCAAAGTATGGAAAAGAGGACAGGAATCAGCGCAAGGTGCGCATACAAAGATTAGAGAGGAGATGGGCAAGAGAGTGGAGGGAGTAAACGTATGTGACTCCCAAATACATGAAGAAATTCGCACTCAATCCTCCCTGCCCAAGACCTTCATTGGCACACGGCCAAGTTGCTGATCCCACTAGCCTCAAGTGTGGTGAGGATTATCCTGATGAATGGGCTAAGCGCCAAGCCAAGTTGGCCAAACAAGCAAAAGAAGCAGTGGGGAAATTCAATGAAGACTCAGCTGTTGCTGCTGCCTCTGTTGAGGCCTCTGCTTCCAAGCCTAAGAAGTCCATGGCAAAGAAGCCTGCTCACAAGCCAAGTGCTTGTTCTTCAATGCCCTCACGGCCCAGTTCCTCAGCAATGCCCTCACAGCCAGATTCTTCAAAGCCCTCACGGCAAATTCCTCAAACTGCTCCTGCTCCTCCTAAGTACTCAGCTCCTCCGCCAAAAGTCTTCAGATGCTCCAGCAAAATCATCTGCACGAGTGCATCTTGCCACATGTCAAAGGACTGGGGGCATATCCATTGCCTCAGGAGCCTCTGCAAGTTCCTCAGCTGCTCCAAGTTCCTCAGCGATACCAAGTTCCTTAGCTGGTCCCTCTCTGCTAAACAAAAAGACCACTGCTGGACGAGGCTCTCGCCCAATTCCTCACAAGAAACAAGTTGCTTTGTCGGATTTGTGAATTTGACTAAAGGTTTTTCTTCAAGTGCTGCTCGTCAAATGCACATTAAAATTCCTCAGGCTGAAGCATTTGCTCAGTCTACTATAGGACATGCCAACACCGCTGAAGAACATCAGGCTGCTGAAGAAAATGCCAGGGCTGATGACTGCATTCCAACCGCTGAAGAAATTGCCAGGCCAACCTCTAGTGTTGCGCTTGAAGAAAATGTCTGGCCAACTGAAGCTCCAATGGCTGTGCCTGAAGAACATGAAAAAGTCAGGGCATATGCATTGGTTGTGCCTGAAGAAATTCAACCAGATTCCTCTGCTCCTCCTGCGCCTACTCCAACTCCAATCCTTCTGTCTGCATCAGATGTGAAGAAGACAAAGGCTGCAGAGCATGCAGCTGTGAAGAAAAGGAAGGCATCAGCTTCATCAGATTCTTCAGCTCCGAAGATGAAGCCTTTGACAAGCTCAGCTGACAACCCAATCGATGTCGTTCCCATTTCACCCATGCCATCAAAGGAACTTATTCCGTTTGATGAAAAATATGTGATTCCCAGTGAATCAGATGAAGATACTCCCTTGGCTGCTTTCTTAGAGCAGGCGGATGAAGAAATTGAAGTGGATGCAATACCTTCAACCCCAATCATCTCCTCGCCTATGCCTCAGTTCACTGCTAAAGAGGCCGGCGTTGAGGAATTGGAAGAACAAGACTCGGACGTGGACATTGGGAGTGCTACTCCTTTGATGAATGATGAATTTTGGGATAGTCAGCATCCCAACTCCCCTCTGTTCACTCCGCTCCAACAAATTCCTCAGTCCCCAGCACAAACTATTCCATTGGGCTCTGAAGAAACTCATCCCACACAGTCTGTCCATGAAGACATTCCAGCCAATAGTGCTGAAGAAACTGCTGCTGATGCTGAATCTATGAAGACCGCCACTAAAGAGGAACCAGAAATTCCTCAGCCTGAAGAACCTGAGATTGCGAATCTGGAGGTTGTGATGCAATTTACTGGCACTCCTCAACCCAAGCCAAAGGATCCTTTCTCAAGAAAGCAAACTTTCAAGAAGGCTGATTTCTTTGGAGAGCACGTGTTCTTCAGTGACTACAATCCTTATGACTCTGCTCGCATTACGAAGAGGCGTTTCTGGACTGCCAGTCAGGCAAATTTCTATTCCACAGTGCTATTCAACAAAGACAAGGTCTTCGATCATCAGCATATTCCTCACATGGATATGGAATCCCTGCCATGCTTCATGCCAGCCCTCAGTGTTCTTCACGACGCTGGACTATTGGGTTTCTGCATAGACATATGTGATTGGAATGAAAAACTCATTCTTCAATTCTATGCAACGCTGAACATCACTGGAAACTCTGCAGATGTGAATTCATGGGTGCTGGACTGGATGTCCAAAAATACTCACTACAAGGCACCAGCTTGCGAATTACTTCAAGCTCTGCCTCTCAGTCCTCCCACTGAAGCAGCGCGTTGCATGTATGAAGAAACCGAACTTACAGATCACTACATGCAAGTGCTGATGAAGCCCTTGAAGCCAGGTCAAGCCCCAAGGACCAAATTCCTCGTGAATGAATTGTTGTTTCTGCCTCGAACTGTCTATCGCATTCTGAAGAAGATATTGAGTCCAATCAAGGGCCACGACTCAAATGATGAAGAAGTCATTGGCATCATGAAGAATCTACTGTTCAACATCATCCATGGCATTCCCGTCAACTTCCATGATTTCTTCATGAGGACTATGGCAAATGTTGCTCTATTCCTTTCAACCTGAAGCCTTATGCTCCATGGATTATGAGATTCATCAGGACAAGGTCTTCAGTGAACTACAAAGCTGACACACTAAATCATTGCAGCTACTTGCCCCCAATTGAAGTCCTCAAACGAACATTTTCCTCAGCAGATGACAAGGGCAAGGCCACTGCTATTTTTGATGAAGGCATTCGTACATTGGATGGTCAATTTCGCAAAGCCGCATCCTACTCCACCAATGATGACTCTGCCACCCATGACTCTGCCGCCAACGCTCCCAAGCAAAATCCTCAAGGCACAGCTCCCAGGGTGATGACTGATCATGAGCTTCTCCTCAGTCTTCACCAGAAGGTTGATCGCAACCACAAATGGGTCAAGCGTCGGTTAGGTTCAATTCTTCACAACATGACTTCTACACACAATGCAGTGAAGAAAAACCATTACTACCTCCATGAAACCCTCAACCGCACCTGGCTTGTTCTGTCTCATCGGTATGGCGAAGCAGATCTGAAGAAAATGGGTCTCAAGGATGACTTTGACTGGTGTTCTCCTCCTCCGAAGAAATACAAGAAAGTCAAGGTTCCTCCCTTGGTGGCCAGCTCCTATTCTTCATCGCGCGAAGCCGACGAGTATGAAGACTTGGACGACACTGCGGCAGGCCCTACATCAACCATCGACCCCAACAACGTTAGCGCTCCTTCATCATCTTGAGATTCTTCAAGGGCGTTAGTCCTCAGTTTCGATCCTTTTGGTCATTCGATGACAAAGGGGGGATTTGAGTTAGTCTTCAAGCGGGTCTACTTATATGGGCGTTTTTTTCCTAAGTTACAACTCTTGTTCTTCTGATGACTTTGTTGGATCGAGTTGTAAATTTAAACTCTATGGTGACCTGATACTTTTGCTGTGGTGCTTCTGCATGCTTATTCCTCATTAATGTTATGCACGCATGTTGAGTTACAACTCTCGTTCTTCTGATGACTTTGTTGGATCGAGTTGTAAACTTAAACTCTATGGTGACCTGATACTTCTGATGTGGTGTTTTTGCATGCTTATTCCTCATTAATGTTATGCACGCATGCTGAATTACATCAGTCACCATATTTCATCATGCATTTCAAATTCTTCATATTATATGTCAAATGTGTGTATGAATTACAAGATATAGGGGGAGATCTCCATGATTCTACTCTTCAAGTGTGCATTGCTTCAAAAGAAAATTCCTCACTATGCACATCTTCATGGGGAGTTCTTCTATATCTTGCAATCAAATTCCTCAATATCAGTATTTACACTTCTTATGTTTATCCCCGTTGAAAACTTAACCTATATTGTCATCAATCACCAAAAAGGGGGAGATTGTAAGTGCATCCAGTGCCCCTTAGTGATTTTGGTGTATTGAAGACTTATAGGTTAAGGGACTAATGTGTTTATGAGTGTACACAGGTCTATAAGTCTATGAGGAGTTTGATATTTACAGAGAAAGTCGACCCCTAAAAGTGAAGTTCTTCGACTGAAGACTTTCTGAAGACTTTGAAAGTGAAGAAATTGGTGTGACCTTGAAGACTTTTTATTCATTGGAGGAACATGAAGCGTGAAGACTTTTGTTTTTGTAGTTTCATTTTCTCTTTCTTGAGTCATAGTGTCACATCCCCAGCTTCACCTTGCATTAGGATAGCACCTATCTGTTGCATCATGTTTATTTTCAAAGGAAACTTGAAATGGGGATGACTAAACCCTAGCACCAGATGAAACCAACTAGGTTCAAATTCAAATCTTTCTCAATGAACCCAAAATGCTCTTTGGAAAAGTTCATCATTTTTGGATTGATTAAAAACCTCTGCCAAAAATGTTGCTCATATTTCTAGGACCATTCTGGATTTTGAATTAAATCATATCCTATTTGCATTTGGGCATTTAAATTTTATATATTATTTTAAATGCTCTAATAATCATAAACTAAAATGTTTACTGTTGGGTTTATTCTAAACAGTAGCCATGCTTGGTTTCATGATTTGTAAGTGTGCCTAAGTATTTTTAATAAAGCCCAGAACAAAATAACAAAATAGAATAACATAAACAAAATAGAAAACAGAAACAGAATTAAAACAGAAGGAAATGCTTACCTGTCCAGCCTGGTGGCCCAACAGGTTTGGCCCAGCCCACCTGGCCCTCCCCCTGTCGTCTTCCTTGTGACAGAAGGACGAGGGCGTGTGCCCGGCGGCCGCAGCCACGCGCCGGCCACCTCCAGCCTGCCTGCCTCCTCCCCGACGCCCTGGATGAACGCCACGACACCCTGGAACCCCCACGACCCTCCCTGTGCTTCTTCCCTCTCCTCTGGCTCTCTCCCTCGCCCGTTCTTCACCTTAGCCGAAGCCGCCGCGGCCGCGCCGGCGAGCACCACCGTGGCCACCGGCCATTCCACGTCCTACTGCTGAGCACAGAAGAACCGCCGCAACTTCCTCTTCCTCTCTACCAAGTCACGCGCCTCGAGGAGCCCCGTTTCGTCTTCTTGGGCATCGTCTTCAACCTAGGCCGCCCGAGATCGCCGGCGTTTGCCCACCTTCTTCAATGCCTCCCCCGAGCCGCAGAGCACCCCTACGACACCGTGGTGAGCCCCCGGTTATTTATCCCCTAGCCCCGCCACCGATTTCTTCCTCTGCCGTGCTAACCACCAGAGCCGTGAGCTTCCACCCGCCGGCCATGGCGCAACCGCGGCCACAGCTGCTGCCGCTCGCGACCAAGCCTTCCGTCGTGCTCAGCACGCTCCTAGGAACCCGTAGAGCCCTTTAGCTCATCTCCTCGTGTCCCGTATCACCCAGTACACCTAGGCCCGATTCCGGGCGCCGCCGTTGAGGTCGCCGCCGATGATTCCGGCCACCCCAGCTCCTCCCACTTGCGGGGATGGATGCGGGAGAGCACGGGCTCCCTCCTGGTGCCCTCAGCATGCCCAGCCGCAGCCTGCAGCGCCGCGCCCACGCAAGTCCGACCGTTGCCGCCGCTGGACCTCGTCGCCGGCCACCCCAGCTGTTCCCGCCTAGTGCGTTGGATGCGCAAGAGCCTACGCATTCTGTAGGTGCCCTCTGCCGCTCGAATGGTCGTCGGAGGCGGTTTTCCGACGCCTCCGCCTCGTTCGACCTCGCCGCCGGCGAGTCGCCGGCAGGTTTGACCTCCGCCGTTGACTAGATTTGACCCCTGTGAGTCACTGACATGTGGGCCAGCCCTGACTAATTTTAGTTTAGGGTTTTAATTAAGTTTTAATCGCTGTCATTAATCTAATTAGACACTGACATGTGGGCCCCGTGTCTGTTAGTTTAGATTTAAACTTTTAGTTAAGTGCTGAGAGACTGACCAGTGGGACCCACTAGTCAGGTTTGACCTGGACCAGCCCGTTAACCCGCTGACGTCATGATGACGCAGTGCTGACGCAGTAAGTATTTTCTGGAGTTTTAAATAAATCAGAAATGATTTATTTAATTCATAAAATAGCCAAAACTTCTAAAAATCATATAAAATCAAACGTAGCTCAGATGGAAATAATTTATATATGAAAAATGATCAGAAAAATTCAAGTAATCTGTTTATGGCATTTTCATGCATGTTTGATGAAGTTAAACCTGCTGATCAGGTCAAATCAATTAAATGGCATTTAAATAATCACATATGGAGTTTGAATTTGAACCTCTGGTTCAAACCAACTTCATTTAATCGTGTTGCTAGTTGCATTAGCTCAATCCACAGCATATTGCCACGTCATGATCATGCATCATATTGTCGCATTGCATTGATTGTGTTCTCTCTTGTTTGCCGATGTTTGTCCCCTCTCAGTAGACGCTGTTCTGACGATGTGATCGATGACACCAATGAAGACTCATTGATATCTTGAGAAGTGCCAGGCAAGCAAACCCCATTGAGCATTCCGATACAATCCCACTCTCTCGCTCTTGCTCTCTTTTACTGCATTAGGACAACAACGCTTCAATTGTTACCTGCTGCGGTAGTTGAACCCCTTTCCACTGCATGACCCGTCATTGCCACAGTAAATAGTTGAAACCCACTAGTATGAGTAGGAGTTGTTTGAGCCATGTTGTGCCTACTCATTGACGCTTTCCGGTTATGCCTGCTATTGCTTAGAGTTGTGTCAGGTCCTATTCATCGGGGATGAATTGGAATGTGGTGAACATGTCCTACCGTGTGTGAGCTAAGTGTGTGAACACGATTTGGTAAAGGTAGCGATGAGAGGCCATGTAGGAGTACATGGTGGGTTGTCTCATTGCAGCCGTCCTCAGGAACTGAGTTCTGTGTTGGTTGGTCCATGAAACAGCTACTACCACACATTGGGATCCTTAATTGACTCTCTCGACTTATTAATCAGCATGATCTCTGTCCAGGAGTTGCAACTAGTTTCTGGTGTTTGTAGTTTACTGGAGGTCGTGCGCAGCGCTGACCCTCGGGGTGGGCTGTGACGCGGCAGGTACGTGGCACGGTGTACCGATTGCCCGTTTGGTGATGCGGGAACCCTGTACACATCGTTTGGGGCCGTGAGCGACACCCCGGCCGGATCTCCCCACGGATGGAACCCAAATAGGCGATAAACCTGGACGAGAGACTTGTGTGGTTAGTCAGGTCGTGGCCGACACCCTCGCTGGGCCTTTGCTTGAAGGTTGCCGAGTACATGTCGTGTAAACGGCGGTAAGTGGTGAGAGCGTGTGTGAAGAAGTACACCCCTGCAGGGTTATATATAATCTATTCGAATTGCCGTGTCCGCGGAAATGGACTTCTGGGTTACCTCTACAGTTCATAGACAAGTGAAAGTGGATACTCTAAAAACACGCAAGATAAGCGTGAGTGCTATGGATGGCCCTCTCGTAGGGAGACGGGAGCGGATCCATAGTGGTGTATTGATTTGTGAATATGTGGACTCGTGTGCGCCACCTCAAAAGAGTTATTTGCAGTCGTAGTTCAGGATAGCCACCGAGTCAAAGCTGGCTTGCTGCAGTCAAATCCACCACCCCTTTGTTGATACCGATGCATATGTAGCTAGTTCTGATGTAAGTCTTGCTGAGTACCTTTGTACTCACGTTTGCTTAATTTATGTTTTGCAGAGAGACTTCAGTCTCGCTAGTGGTTCCGCGTGGACATCGACGTTTAGCTTGTTACCTCATCTACGATCTTGTACCCTTGTAGGATCTTGTATATATTCAGGCTTTCAGCCTTCTTCATTTGTAGTTGTCTGTACTTAGACATGTTATACTTTCGTTGCCTGTATGCTCTGTATGTTGGGTCATGTGACCTCTGTTTGTAATAAAGGCTATGATGGCTCTTTTGGGCCTTTATCTATATGAGTTGTTGAGTTATGTTGTGATGCCATGTTGTACAGCACATACTTGCATGTTATGCGTACGTGTAATGTGTATTGCTATGTGTGGGATCCGAGACCTAGTTGTTTACCTTTGGTAGCCTATCTTACAGGGAAATGTCTCCTAGTGCTTCCACTGAGCCTTGGTAGCTTGCTACTGCTCCGGAACACTTAGGCTGGCCGGCAAGTGTCCTTCTTCGTTCCTGTGTCTGTCCCTTAGGGGAAATGTCACGCGTTGTTCCTTTAAGTCCTTGTAGCTTGCTATGACTTGGGTTCATACGTTGATGACCGACACGTTCGCTGCTGGGTCATGTATGCCTGTCTCTGTAATTTAGTGCCACTTTTGGTTTATAACTAGTCATGTCGGCCCGGGTTCTCTGCCATATGGATGCTAGCGACACTATCATATACGTGTGCCAAAATGCGCAAACGGTCCCGGGCCAGGTAAGGTGGCACCCGTGGGGATACCGTGCGTGAGGCCGCAAAGTGATATGATGTGTTACAGGCTAGACCTGTGTGACTTAGGATCGGGGTCCTGACAGCTTTGGTATCAGAGCCTGACTGCCTGTAGGATTAGCAAGCCAAACTGGTCGAAGTTGTGTCTAGAAACTCTTTAGTTATATAAGGGAATTGATTGTGGAAGGGAACGTAAGGCTCTTTTTACTCCTTTGCCCTATGACCTTCTGATCTGAGTCACCTTCTTCTTTCTACGGGGATTAAGAACTAGGATTCTCATTCTATTTATCAGGATCACGTTATTGTGGATTCAACCCTCAGTTCAGTTTCTACTACTTCTGTTTGTTCAACTGTTGGTCACAGAACCTTGACATTATGATGTTAGGTGGTGATGCTACCCTTTAGCTTGGATCTCAAAAGTATTTTCGAGCAATTACAACCGTTATGCTGTCCGAGTCATCCCATGTTTCTAAATAATCTGATGCATTTGCAAACCTTTCCTCCCTGTTTCGGATGTGCTTTTAGGCCAGATTAATCACACTAGTCAGTGCGTTGAGGTACTCTACTACCTCGACACATATGTTCGAGTTATTATTATGACCCTAAGTATCTTAGAAGATCACCCAGTAATCCAGCAATGTTTTATATTCCAGTGTGATGATTTTGGCCATCATTTTCGAAAACATCCCGTGATGCTATTTAGTTGGTAGGTATCCTACTCCTGGGTTCTTGAACCCGAGCTTCACCCTACTTACTTCATGTTGATAGTATTTGCTCGTTCCTTTAGGATATTAGTAACCTTGTGATAGTCCTCGAGGTCCGTGGTTATTGTTCTTCCAATACCATGAACCATCTTGGCAGAAGTTCTCCCAAACCAAAAGATCACAACCAGAGTGCTCCTGAGTGGTACTCCATTCATATTGTGACTCTGCCAATTCTACTTCCTGCATGGGTTATCCGGAAGAAATATGTTGAACTCGTTCGACATGTTAATCTATGCATCCACAACTCAGAAGTTATATGTTCCTTGAGTTGTCTCCTTTTAGTTGTATTATGACCCTCGTCTATCAATTGATAGTCAGGAGTAGTTGTGCACTCATGTTCATCGATGCCTTTTACTCTTGTGGTCTGTCAAGCCATTCTATTCCAGAATGACTAGGAGAAACAAACTCCAGTACCTTATCCATATCCAGGATTGGGTCAAAGAAGTTGTACTTCGCAGATGAAGAACGCTAATCCAGCTTCTAAACTGTTCTATCCTGGAGTATTACCATCTTTATGTCAAGAATGTCATGGGAATTGCTCCACCTCCTATGAACCTTTGATAAGGTGATACTTCTCGCCATCATCGTTTATTTCTCGGCCTCCGTGTTATTATAACCGGAATGCTGACAAGTGGATTGTGATGTGTGAAATCAATACCCCTAGCAACTTCGTTGCTTGGTAGTTAAAGGACAACATTTTCATTCTTAGCGTGATGATTACTAATCACCATTCTAAGATTGACCGTGCTACCTAGTCCATTTTCTGGTGCACTCGTTGATCAATGAGTTAGGATTGCATAAATCCCTCGCTCTTGTGATCATATTATCTCGCCCTGAAAAGCAAGATTGTTTGCGAGCTTAATAACATATCGGTGGTTCGTGATTTTCCGAATATCTTCTCGGAAGTATTACCGGGTTGTTCCCTGACTGTTATGTGGAGCTCGTGATCAATTTGGTATTCTTGTAAACCATCCTTTCTCCAAGAATCTGTGTTGGATACCCCGAACTAGTTGGTTAAGCTAAACAACAACTTGGAGAGTTGGAAGATAAAAGCATAACCCACATGTCTCACTCCAAAGGGATATCTTGTGTGTGTATTGAAGATAGATGATATCTTCTCCAATTGATCCCCGTGATCATTTGTGGATCTATTGTCTTGTCCAAACTTTGATTTGAGTATGGGTTATCGTCAAGTCAAATCAGAACCAACGATATTCGTAATGTTGTCTTACTCATGGTCGTTCCCTTGAGCATACACCGTTATATTTTTGGGTCTGACCAATGCTATCACTTTGTTCACATTGTCATGGAATTCCATCTATATGGAAACCTGGATGAATTGTTGTTGAGCCCATCAGTAGCATTGTTATCTTCTCCATGATATATGTTGAACATCCAGTTAGTATTGGAAACTTTTATAAGCATTATCTTCATGACCCGTTCGTGAAGCATATGTACGGAAGAAAGAAGTGACTTC
Source organism: Secale cereale (assembly GCA_902687465.1). Taxonomy (NCBI): domain Eukaryota; kingdom Viridiplantae; phylum Streptophyta; class Magnoliopsida; order Poales; family Poaceae; genus Secale; species Secale cereale. The sequence continues at coordinate 603,111,932 of LR738711.1, forward strand.
CTCTAATTCATGAGCATTTGATGCAAGTTGCCACCGTGAATTCGAGAAAGCATGTTTCTACCTCCTCTGGAGTCATCCCAAGTCAGTCATGCATACGTGCGAAGTATTCTATGGTCTGATAGACTGATCATCTTCATTCTGTATGTATCCCTAGCACACCAAGCCACTGATTGATTTGTTCAAAGAAAAGAAGTTCAAATGCTATTCCCGAAGGGCCCGGACGGACATGCACAAGACTTCGTTATCCCCAATGATGATTCCCAATCTGAACTCAATATTATTTTATTATAAGACTACTATGTTGTCACGTTTGTCTGGGACAATGTGTTCACAGGTACGTAGCAGAACTAGCTCATGTTTTGGAGCTTGCTATTGTAGTTCACTCCCCGAGAATCTCGCAACGCCATCTCGTCGATTTGTGTTGCAAACTTTCGTTTCCAAACATGACGTCTGGAATATCCTGACACCAACCAGAACTGAATCTCAGGCAGCTATGATGGTTGGAGCATTTTCCAAGAACTATAATATTGGTCTCTCGATTACCGGTAAAGTGAATGTCGTGGCCAACACACCTAGCCGGAAGACCTACTGTTGTAGTATCTTGATTGAAGAAGTTGACCACCTCCCCATAAGGACTTCGTAGGAATTACTCCGTAGTTGTTCCTTATGGATTTTGGTGCTCCTGAAGTCCGACCTTTACCTGATGTTCAAGATACCAAGCATATCTATGAATGGTTTACGCTAACACATCAAGGAGAACATTAGAAGCGGAGTGCTAAATGTCTCTCGGTTGATCGTCCAGATTTCGTCCCCTTGGCCTCGCCAAGGTGAAATCCGAGAAAGTGTTATCTTCCTTTGCATCTGCATCATCCATCATTATTCATCATGGTAGTATGTGATGTTGCCAGGATCCTTGACACGGATATTGGTAAAACCTTGATGAATATGGGAATGCTCAAGTTCTTGAGAGCACGCACAAGCACCAGGTGTTATCCTCGACACTAACCGGGATTGCTTCCAGTGTTCTTGATTATTTTATACACTCTCAAAGAGTAGATTTACTCTCTACTGTTGGGATTCTTCCTAGTTACCAGGATCATTCCCTGCATTTGCATTTTGTTCCCAGCTTGTACCACCATCATGCCAATTTTCCATGGGTTACCGTTCTCAATCACTGCTGTTCAGGATTATCTTCAAAAGTGGTTCTACCATAGGTTCCATCCATTTCCGATGATAAGCAAAATCATCCCTTGTGATGTCTTTAACAAGGTAGTCCACATCATCCATTCTGGCCGAGTATGTCATTCTTTCGGACACCGGCAAACGATCGATTGTGATTTGCCTCCGGCTGGTATAGAGAATTTTAATGATCTCTATATCAAAAGTAATTCTTTTTGCTACTTAAGGGAATAACTCTATGAGTCACCTTCTCTAAGGGGCCCCGTCTGGTGGTATTGATCACCCTCCTCTTACATGTGGAATTATTGCCACCAGGTGAACCTTCATCGTTTGTTTCACTCCATTCCCCTGGAGGTGTACTCCGTGTCTTATCTCAAGAGATGTTTCAACGTCTCACCCCAAGAGTTGATCTTGAGTTGTCGATCTTTCACAAGATCAACTATTGCGGAGTTTCTTTCGTCGTCACTGTGTTGGACAAAGATCTCAAAAGCAAGGATGTCAGGATCAACATGATGCAAGCAATCAACATTCCTATGAATGGCACTTGGATCATGAAGATTGTGTTAGTTAGTGTCCCCTCTGATATCTTACCCTACGCCTGAATCTCGGGACGAGATTCTTGTTTAGTGGGGTGAGTTGTCACATCCCCAGCTTCACCTTGCATTAGGATAGCACCTGTCTGTTGCATCATGTTTATTTTCAAAGGAAACTTGAAATGGGGATGACTAAACCCTAGCACCAGATGAAACCAACTAGGTTCAAATTCAAATCTTTCTCAATGAACCCAAAATGCTCTTTGGAAAACTTCATCATTTTTGGATTGATTAAAAACCTCTGCCAAAAATGTTGCTCATATTTCTTGGACCATTCTGGATTTTGAATTAAATCATATCCTATTTGCATTTGGGCATTTAAATTTTATATATTATTTTAAATGCTCAAATAATCATAAACTAAAATGTTTACTGTTGGGTTTATTCTAAACAGTAGCCATGCTTGGTTTCATGATTTTTAAGTGTGCCTAAGTATTTTAATAAAGCCTAGAACAAAATAACAAAATAGAATAACAGAAACAAAATAGAAAACAGAAACAGAATTAAAACAGAAGGAAATGCTTACTTGTCCAGCCTGGTGGCCCAGCAGGTTTGGCCCAGCCCACCTGGCCCTCCCCCTGTCGTCTTCCTCGTGATAGAAGGACGAGGGCGTGTGCCCGGCGCCCGCAGCCATGCGCCGGCCACCTCCAGCCTGCCTGCCTCCTCCCCGACACCCTGGATGAACGCCACGACACCCTGGAACCCCCACGACCCTCCCTGTGCTTCTTCCCTCTCCTCTGGCTCTCTCCCTCGCCCGTTCTTCACCTTGGCCGAAGCCGCCGCTGCCGCGCCGGCGAGCACCACCGTGGCCACCGGCCATTCCACGTCCTACTGCTGAGCACAGAAGAACCGCCGCAACTTCCTCTTCCTCTCTACCAAGTCACGCGCCTCGGGGAGCCCCGTTTCGTCTTCTTGGGCATCGTCTTCAACCTCGGCCGCCCGAGATCGCCGGCGTTTGCCCACCTTCTTCAATGCCTCCCCCGAGCCGCAGAGCACCCCTACGACACCGTGGTGAGCCCCCGGTTATTTCTCCCCTAGCCCCGCCACCGATTTCTTCCTCTGCCGTGCTAACCCCCGGAGCCATGAGCTTCCACCCGCCGGCCATGGCGCAACCGCGGCCACAGCTGCTGCCGCTCGCGACCGAGCCTTCCGTCGTGCTGAGCATGCTCCTAGGAACCCGTAGAGCCCTTTAGCTCATCTCCTCGTGTCCCGTATCACCCAGTACACCTAGGCCCGACTCCGGCCGCCGCCGTTGAGGTCACCGCCGATGATTCCGGCCACCCCAGCTCCTCCCACTTGCGGGGATGGATGCGGGAGAGCACGGGCTCCCTCCTGGTGCCCTCAGCATGCCCAGCCGCAGCCTGCAGCGCCGCGCCCACGCAAGTCTGACCGTTGCCACCGCTGGACCTCGTCGTCGGCCACTTTTCCGGCCACCCCAGCTGCTGCCGCCTAGTGCGTTGGATGCGCAAGAGCCTGCGCATCCTGTAGGTGCCCTCCGCCGCTCGAATGGTCGTCGGAGGCGGTTTTCCGACGCCTCTGCCGCGTTCGACCTCGCCGCCGGCGAGTCGCCGACAGGTTTGACCTCCGCCGTATACTAGATTTAACCCCTGTGAGTCACTGACATGTGGGCCAGCCCTGACTAATTTTAGTTTAGGGTTTTAATTAAGTTTTAATCGCTGCCATTAATCTAATTAGACACTGACATGTGGGCCCCGTGTTTGTTAGTTTAGATTTAAACTTTTAGTTAAGTGCTGAGAGACTGACCAGTGGGACCCACTGGTCAGGTTTGACCTGGACCAGCCCGTTGACCTGCTGACGTCATGATGACGCAGTGCTGACGCAGTAAGTATTTTCTGGAGTTTTAAATAAATCAGAAATGATTTATTTAATTCAGAAAATAGCCAAAACTTGTAAAAATCATATAAAATCAACCGTAGCTCAGATGGAAATAATTTATATATGAAAAATGATCAGAAAAATTCAAGGAATCTGTTTATGGCATTTTCATGCATGTTTGAAGAAGTTAAACCTGCTGATCAGGTCAAATCAATTAAATGGCATTTAAATAATCACATATGGAGTTTGAATTTGAACCTCTGGTTCAAACCAACTTCATTTAATCGTGTTGCTAGTTGCATTAGCTCAATCCACAGCATATTGCCACGTCATGATCATGCATCATATTGTCGCATTGCATTGATTGTGTTCTCTCTTGTTTGCCGATGTTTGTCCCCTCTCAGTAGACGCTGTTCCGATGATGTGATCGATGACACCTATGAAGACTCATTGATATCTTCAGAAGTGCCAGGCAAGCAAACCCCATTGAGCATTCCGATACAATCCCACTCTCTCGCTCTTGCTCTCTTTTACTGCATTAGGACAACAACGCTTCAATTGTTACCTGCTGCGGTAGTTGAACCCCTTTCCACTGCATGACCCGTCATTGCCACAGTAAATAGTTGAAACCCACTAGTATGAGTAGGAGTTGTTTGAGCCATGTTGTGCCTACTCATTGATGCTTTCCGGTTATGCCTGCTATTGCTTAGAGTTGTGTCAGGTCTGATTCATCGGGGATGAATTGGAATGTGGTGAACATGTCCTACCGTGTGTGAGCTAAGTGTGTGAACACGATTTGGTAAAGGTAGCGATGAGAGGCCATGTAGGAGTACATGGTGGGTTGTCTCATTGCAGCCGTCCTCAGGAACTGAGTTCTGTGTTGGTTGGTCCATGAAACAGCTACTACCACACATTGGGATCCTTAATTGACTCTCTCGACTTATTAATCAGCATGATCTCTGTCCAGGAGTTGCAACTAGTTTCTGGTGTTTGTAGTTTACTGGAGGTCGTGCAAAGCGCTGATCCTCGGGGTGGGCTGTGATGCGGCAGGTACGTGGCACGGTGTACCGATTGCCCGTTTGGTGATGCGGGAACCCTGTACACATCGTTTGGGGCTGTGAGCGACACCCCGGCCGGATCTCCCCACGGATGGAACCCAAATAGGCGATAAACCTGGACGAGAGACTTGTGTGGTTAGTCAGGTCGTGGCCGACACCCTCGCTGGGCCTCTGCTTGAAGGTTGCCGAGTACATGTCGTGTAAACGGCGGTAAGTGGTGAGAGCGTGTGTGAAGAAGTACACCCCTGCAGGGTTAAATATAATCTATTCGAATAGCCGTGTCCGCGGAAATGGACTTCTGGGTTACCTCTACAGTTCATAGACAAGTGAAAGTGGATACTCTAAAAACACGCAAGATAAGCGTGAGTGCTATGGATGGCCTTCTCGTAGGGAGACGGGAGCGGATCCATAGTGGTCTATTGATTGGTGAATATGTGGACTCGTGTGCGCCACCTCAAAAGAGTTATTTACAGTCGTAGTTCAGGATAGCCACCGAGTCAAAGCTGGCTTGCTGCAGTCAAACTCCACCACCCCTTTGTTGATACCGATGCATATGTAGCTAGTTCTGATGTAAGTCTTGCTGAGTACCTTTGTACTCACGTTTGCTTAATTTATGTTTTGTAGAGAGACTTCAGTCTCGCCAGTGGTTCCGCGTGGACTTCGACGTTTAGCTTGTTACCTCAGCTATGATCTTGTACCCTTGTAGGATCTTGTATATAGTCAGGATTTCAGCCTTCTTCATTTGTAGTTGTCTGTACTCAGACATGTTATACTTTCGTTGCCTGTATGCTCTGTATGTTGGGTCATGTGACCTCTGTTTATAATAAAGGCTATGATGGCTCTTTTAGGCCTTTATCTATATGAGTTGTTGAGTTATGTTGTGATGCCATGTTGTACATCACATACTTGCATGTTATGCGTACGTGTAATGTGTATTGCTATGTGTGGGATCCGACACCTAGTTGTTTACCTTTGGTAGCCTATCTTACAGGGAAATGTCTCCTAGTGCTTCCACTGAGCCTTGGTAGCTTGCTACTGCTCCGGAACACTTAGGCTGGCCGGCATGTGTCCTTCTTCGTTCCTGTGTCTGTCCCTTAGGGGAAATGTCACGCGTTGTTCCTTTAAGTCCTTGTAGCTTGCTACGACTTGGGTTCATACGTTGATGACCGACACGTTCGTTGCTGGGTCATGTATGCCTGTCTGTGTAATTTAGTGCCACTTTTGGTTTATAACTAGTCATGTCGGCCCGGGTTCTCTGTCATATGGATGCTAGCGACACTATCATATACGTGTGCCAAAATGCGCAAACGGTCCCGGGCCAGGTATGGTGGCACCTGTGGGGATACCGTGCGTGAGGCCGCAAAGTGATATGAGGTGTTACAGGCTAGACCTGTGTGACTTAGGATCGGGGTCCTGACACATAGGAAACACCGTACTGTTAAAGGGGGTCGAGGAAATACTAAGGAAATTTTCCATTTGATGCTCAACTCAAAATCGTACACCTACCAATCCCTTCGAGTGAAGCCAACGGAAATCTCATACAGTTCAGTCATATTCTTCAGTGACAAAGACGAAGTTCTTCTAGTCTCTGAGGAATTTGTTCTGACTTAGGAGTTAGGAATTCGCCAGTGCGGATTACCTACACAGTGAGGTACATGATAGACCTGAGGAATTTGATATTCAAATTTCCGACCGTTGCTGTGCTACGCGCCAGCTGTCCCAAAATATCTACCTACCTAACAGCCATATCATTAAAGGGCATTTATGTCTTATCATGTCTGGCTGCTCCCTAGGCTATAAATAGCTGCCCCCTACAACCACTACCTGCTTGGCTGCTCCGAGAGAAACTGACACTTGTCATAAGAGCAACCCATCCTCCGAGGACTTTGAGCGAAAATCATCAAGTGAGGGAAACCCCAAAACCAAACCCAAACACCTACAAACCCAAAAGTGATTGAGCATCACTGAAGAGATTGATCCTGCGTGGATCCGACGCTTGTTACCTTTGAAGACTGTGCTTCTTCCAGATGGTTAGGCGTCATGGTCTAGAGCATCCAAGAGGAATTGTGGATTGCCGAGTGAACGACTCTATGAAGGTTCGGAAATGACCTGAAGACTTACCATGAGTGATTGGGCGAGGTATGTGTGACCTTAGCTCAAGGGGAATACGGTGAGGACTTGGTGTCTTGGACTGTGTGTCCAGGACTGGGTGTTCGGGACTGTGTGCCCTCAGGTTTAGATACCTAGCCGCCCTAACCAGATGTACAACTGAGACAACAGTTGGAAGTGGTCTAACAAATCATTGTCTTCACCAAGTTTACTGGTTCTATTTCCTCAACTCTTTCATTTCCTCATATCTGTGTCGTGTGCTTGTTCATATCTGTTTGAAGACCTTGACTGAAGATTTTCTCAATTTCCTCAGTTCAATTTATTCAGTCTGTTTGTCTTCATCCTGTGTTATCCCGTGTTTATACTTTCTGTACGCTGTGCTTGTCTTCATTTCATCATGATGACCATGCTTGTGTTCTGTTATGTTTACTACTGAGTACTTATTCAGCTGCAAGTAGTTCTTCGCTAAGGAATTTCCTCACCCGCAAATTCCTTAGTGAAGAATTCATAAAAATCGCCTATTCACCCCCCTCTAGTCGATATAACGCACATTCAATCCTTTGGCTTGGGTTGAGGAGTTTCAGCCAGTTGCATCACAACCTCAGGAATTGCAATCTCAGGTTATTCAGGCTGAGGAATTTCTGGTTCCTCTTCAGTGGCAGTCTGTGTCTTCAATGATTCAGCAGCAACAGTTTCTTCAGCACTAGGGGCTGGAATGTCTTCATGTACATACGGAGTGGGGTGAGTTTCTTCAGAGCCCAATGGAACAGTATGTGCTGGGGACTGAGGGATTTATTGCAATGGTGTGAACAGTGGGGAGTTGGGATGCTGACTATCCCAAAACTCATCATTCATCAAAGGAGTAGTATTCCCAATGTCCACGTCAGAATTGTGTTCATCCAATTCCTCAACGCCGGCCTCTTCAGCAGTGAACTAAGGTATAGGCGAGGAGACAATTGGTGTTGAAGGGATTGCATCCACTTCAATTTCTTCATCCATCTGCTCTTAGGAAGCAGTAGAGGGAATGTCTTCATCGGATTCACTTGGAATCACATAATTTTCATCAACGGGAACAAGATCCTTTGATGGCATGGTTGAGATAGGAGCAGCATCAATTGGGTTTTCAACTAAGCTAGTCAATGGCTTCATCTTCTTCGGGGCTGAAAAATCTGATGAAGTTGATGCCTTCCTTTTCTTCCTAGCTGCACGCTCTATAGCATTTGTCTTCTTCACATCTGATGCATATGGAAGGATTGGAGTTGGAGTAGGCGCATGAGGAGCAGAGGAATTTTGTTGAGTTTCTTCATTCACAACTGATGCATTGCCCTGACTTCTTCATTTTCTACAGGCACAACCATTGAAGCTTTAGCTGTCCTGACATTTTCTTCAGGCGCAACACTAGAGGTTGCCCTGGCAATTTCTTCAGCCGCTAGAATGTAGTCATCAGCCCTGGTATTCTCATTTTCTTCAGCAGCCTGATTTTCTTCAGCGGTGCTGGCATGTTCTTGTGTAGACTGAACAGATGCTTCAGCCTGAGGAATCTCAATGTGCGTTGGAGATGCAACATTTGAAGAAAATCCTTTTGTCAAATTTACAAATCTGACTTTGGATCCCATGCAGTCAGCACGGTATGAGTCAAATTCATCACTAAGGGCTTTGATTTCGCCCTGAATCTTCACAAGTTCATCAGTTGTCATATTGACAACATTTTTCTTCAGGTAGCGCTCTTTCTTGTACTGTGCTTTCTTCGTGTGCCTGGCCTTCTCAAATTTCCACTTTTCTTCGCCCATGAAGGCAGTCAGCATGTGACTTTGGCCAGGAGTCAGATTGAAGTCAGGCATATGAGTGTTGGGATCCTTGTGCGAGAGATCAATGAAGTCGAGGATCAACTTTGGATCCAACAGCAGAGGCACATTGCTTCCTTTGGCTCTAGTGGCCTTGACTTGTCTGTCTCTGATGATTTCGGCTAGTTCTTCATCATCAGCCTCATCATCATCAGAGGGTACGTGGAACGCGACCTGCTTTTTGTGAGGACTTGGTCGGGGACCTCATCGAGCAGTGTCACACCCTGATTTTTGGCCCTTTCTTTTTCTTTTGTTTTTATGAGATTTTTGCCTCAGTTTTCTTTTTCCGTGGCTATGTGGTCTGGAAACTGAAGAAGATGACCTCTTCTTTCTTTCCAGAGTGGCTTGTCATCCTCTTATCCATCCATAGCCCTTGCCATTTCCATCTTGGACCAACCTCAAAAATTCTTTTTCTAGGGAATATTCCTTTTTCTATTAAAGGAATAACCCTGTCTGCCCTAGGTTGTGAAGCAACCTATATTTCTATCACTCCTAAAATTCCCAAATAAATTCCCATAAATTGTTTGGATCATATCTTTATCAAAAATGGCAAAACTTTTCATTTCCATGTTCAAAAATATTTCACCAATATTCCTTTTCCTGTTGTGCCCTAAAAGGCAAATTGTGAAGCAAGTGCTAGTTTCCTTTTCCCAATTGACCTCAAAATCCTTGGACACCTTTTCCTGTCCATATCATTGCCACATGACAAAATGTAACCTCATTTGCCTAGTTATTATTTAATTATTATTTTCCAAAGTTTCTATCCAAAAAGAAGCTTTGTGAAGGAGGTGCAAGCTAGGCATATCCAAATGAGTTGCCATTTTGCATGATCCCTCATATCATCATATCATAGCCCTCCACCAAAGAAGAGCTCATGTAATGCCTCCATGTGAGCTCATCTTCAATTTTTTGAGTCTGTCCAAAATTTTAGTTTGTGAAGCAAGTATATTTTATCTTGCTCCATTATGGCTGCCAATTTTTCTAGGCCTTCTATTATCCATATAACTCACCTCCACCCATTTTGGGAATGGTTCATCAAGCCACTATTCCTCTAGAATTTTTGCAAGTTTCTAGTAATTGGAGATGTTTCTGAAGGAAGTACCATTTTGGCAAGTCCAAATGGCATGTAATTTTTACAGCATCTCTATATGTCCAAATGACCAAGCCTTGCCAAAATTCAGCTCAAGTGGTTAATCCATGTCAGTGCACCTTCCTGATCTAGTTTCTGGACCATAATGGGAGTTACAAAGCCACTATGATTTATCTTGGTCCAAATCACCTTAAACTTACCAGGACTGTAGTCCTTCCTAACCGAAACTCCCTAGAAATTCTGGTTGGCTCTAATCTCACCTATGGTGATGACTGCATCATGGTTAAGCTAGATGCAGTAACATTCAGAGCTTACTTACAGTTTAACCATAGAACCTTTCACCGAGCTACCACCGCAGTTAACATCTACCATGGAAGAACTTACCACTAGACATCATTTTACAACCTTTGGCGCCTTCTCCTCTCTAGCTCACGCGGTGACCAGCTCTCTGGCATGCCATGGACGCGAGCTGGACGACTTCTTGCTCGGGCCCCTCCTCTGCATGGCGCCTCAGCGAGCACGGGCATGTCCCTCGTGTTCCCCGTGTCGTCGCCGTCCTCCTGGACCCCTCTCCCCATCCGTTTGCTTCCTCACCGACGCAAGCCGCCACGCGCCCACGAGAGCACAATGGCGGTTTGGCTCTGTTTTTCGTCATCGTCATCCTCCCCGTGCTATGTTGGCCACCTCTGGCCGATGGGCTCCTCCCTGCGTCTCCCCGTCGCCTTCCCGATGAGCCCATGCACGTGCACACACGTCCGTGGCGCCGGCCGCGTGTCCGCGGCGACGCCAGCGCGGCACGTCCTCGCCCCGGCTATTTAAGCCCACCCCGAGCGCCTCCGAGCTCACCACCAGCCTCACAACTCTCCTTCGGTCCCGCCCGGCCTCTCAAACGAGCTCGAGGAGCTCTCTGTGTCCACCATCGCCGCAATGGCTGCCTCGGGTCTCCTCTCGAATTGGCTCGATCCCGACCCTCCCCCTCATTTCTGTAGCCACCAGAGGCCTCCCCACTACCCACCTAGCCTCCCCATCCCCTCGCCGAGTCGCCGAAGTAGGCGTGGCCGCGATTCCCCCAAGATCGGCCGCCGCCCGGTTCTCTGTTGCCGCGACCACCTCATGCTCCACCCCCTCCCCGGTGCCTCTTTCTCTTCTGGACGGGTGCGCCGTTGCATCCCGCGGCTGCCGGTGTCCTCACCTCGGCCGGAGATGGCCGGAGTTGGCCAGGCCGGCGCCGGCCTCTTCCCTGCCCTCGCTCCTCTGTCTCTGATCGGGGAGGTAGCGAGGAGGAAGAAGACATGCGCGATGAGAGAGAGAGAGATGGATAAGGCGGACCCCACCTGTCAGCTGCTCAAGGCCTGACCCCGCGCTTGCCAGCGTGGATAAGTGGAAACGTACTCCTGTGAGTACACTTTCCCTTAATGAAGGCGTATTCCATTTCTTCTTCAGGCGAGAATGAGTTTTTCTCTCTAGAAAACGTGTTTTCAGAAAAGGCGCGTTTTGTTTTTCCTGCTGAGGGCCTTTTTGTGATGATTCTATTATAGATAGGTCCCTGGCAGAAAAACCCTTATATCTTTTTACTCGTAACTCCAAACGAGGTGAATCCAAAGCCCATCTCTTCGTCTCATCGAGCCCGTTCTGTTGGTATCATCTTCACCATGTTTTGACATTCTGAAAATGACCATTTTGCCCTTGTCGTTAAACAGACCCCCTCCAAGAGAGAACTGTTTCCGGTAATTCTTTCCGCGAGCTCTCCGCACTTCTTTCCGGAGTACTCTCCGTCACCCAAGGAAAGCCACCATGACCACTTGCATGATAGTCATGCAGTAGCCATGGTTTTCAACTTGAATATTTAATAAAAGCTTGTTGTTGTATGTCGGCTTGTTTTCTACTGCAGTCATTTTTTCGGTTATGCCGTGGTTTCATGTTCACTGTCATGCTATGATATGATGCTTCCTGTTATCTTGTACTACTTGTTAGTATCATGTTTACATGTTATGCTTGGTAGTAGAAATGCATGCTAGCAATAGTCTTGATGCATGCTTGTTGTACCGTGATATGCTGGTTCCGTTGCAACTAGTTAGTTACATGATTACTTGGTAGTGTTTTTGCTATGTTCTTGCGTGGTATTTATTGTTGATGCTAGTAGTCATGTATGCCATGAGTAGTGTTATATTTGTGATATTCATGCTCGTTAGTATGCCATGCTCACTTGGTTAAATATTTCATTGTGGTTATGCTCGATGATTATGTGCACCTCCATGTTTATGTCGGAATCATGTTGATGCATTGTAGTTGCATCATGTTCCTTTTCTTATGACTCAGCTTTTCGCGTTCAAGTTTAGCCGGATAATAATTAACTTGAACAACTGTTGGCTGGGTCATGTTGCCACCAAATCGAGCTGACCAGTGCAGCCACACTTGCCTTTTATGGGAAGGCCCTAACTGGGTCTATTATCATGCCTCACGTCGGTGCCTCCAATGAGGGAAGGTTATGGGCGCGCACTACCCTGATCAGGTAGGCGGACATAACCTTGTGTGCCCATTGTTGTTGTTATGGATCCAGGTCCCCGTTTGGGACCGTTTATGTTTTGTCCACGACGGTGGTCGTTGTGTCTTTGGTAGACACGGGGCCACGCAGGACTAGCCCAGTGTGGAGTAAGTCGGAGTGGCCGGGAGAATGTCATGGCAGTAGGACGGTTTTGTCGGAACGCCGTTGGTCCACCCAAATGGGAGTGCGAGGCAATGGGTTCTGTGTTGTGGGTACAGTGTGCCACCTCTACAGAGTGTATGTGTCAAAATCTATCGATAGCCGTGCCCGCAGATAAGGGCCCAGTTCGTGTCGGTCACACTATGAGTCAATAGTGATAATAATAATAATGTGCTTAATAACGACCCCGGTTCGATGATGAGTTGGTTGTGGTCGTCAGAAAGATCACCGTTTGAGACCAAGTGTTGGTCATGGAATGATCACTGTGGTATCAAGGATACCGAGTTGTTGGATATTCGTGATGTTGTGCGAGAATCTGGGTTTAGATCAAGCTCCTTGTGGTCATTTAATGATTACGACGGTATTGTTTATACCAAGCTTGATTTGATCCTGAGATGATCTTGTGATGTCTGAGGTTGGTAAGTGATGCATGTGATGGTTACGAGGTAACCCGAACAGAGTAAGTTGGTGCATGATAGTATCATCATGTTGCATGTAGTATTATCATGTTCATGCTATGTCTGTGCTAAGTTGTATCATGTTCAGTTGTGCTTGCTATGTTGTTCTGTCAGTATCATGCTCATGTTTGATTTAACCTGTTAATGCCATGCTGTTGTTTGTCTTGACTACTTTTGGTTTATTGCGAGCTTGCAAGTACATTCAATGTACTGACCTGGCGTGTCATGCCAGTTTGCAGGTCATGCATGGATTGCTTGCTTGTTTGGTGATGTTCTTGTGTTCGCGAGCTATGATAAACGTTCCAGCCATAGTCCCTACAGATTGGAGTTCAGCACCATCATCGCTGTTCCACTGCTAGATGTTATTCCGCTGCATCATGTTGTTCTGCTGCTTGCATAGAGCAACCGTGGCAGGCGTAGTGTCGCCGTACCGATGTTATTCGTTGTAATATCAGAGACCTTGTATTCATATTTGTGTAATAAAATAAAGTTGGTTTGTTCTATGCTAAGCAGTGTCGTATTCCAGAAGACTTCTCCTCGATCTCTGGGGTGGAATACGGGGCGTTCCGGTTTCTCTGAGCCGGGGTGCCACAGGCTTGGTAACGGAGCAGGTCTGGTTGTAGGATGCCCTAGACCGCGCGAACGTTAGAATGCGGTAGTATGAAGTTGGGTTGGTTTGTTGCATTTGATTGCTGCATTTGTTTGTCGCATAGCATGCATATAGAATATTATTAGGTCGTTGGCAATTTATCTTGTGAGTATAGGTGGTATCAGCTTCAATCCACTACCTGCACCACCCCTCTTTGCATACCTGTTTTTCGGTATTTGGCGTCACCTCTGTCCCAGCAGAGTGATGCCCTGGTACGGAGTGTTCCAGACACCATTTTAAGGAGTTATGCTCAGGTATCGCTTCGATATCTTTCCGCCATCCACCCATATTATTTCAATGATAGACTTGTTTCTATCGTGAACCATGTCTTTCATCTCGTCCCTCTGGCAACCCTTACTAATCTTGGTTGTCAGAAAAGGGCAATGCCAACGAGCCTTATTTTTCCACCGCTACCCTACCCAGTCATTCTATTCGATGGACGTGTACGTATCCCTTCCGTACGCTCGATGATGATGTGGTCGTGACTTTTGTGTCCCGCTACTTGATCGTCAAGTTCGTCCTCATCTGTGCATCCATCCAGATCCAGCCACTGTTCAGCCAGTGCTTGGTGTAGCTTCGGTTACGCCAACTCATTCCACACAGGGATATAATTTTCGTGCACACCACCACAACATATTAGACCATAATACTGGAGTTTCCGCGCGATTTGAGTGCTTAGGTGTGCATGCATATTTTGGTGTGAGTATCAGTAATATGTGATGATTGCTTGATTAATTATGTTAGTAGTATGCTTGCGTGCTTTTGTTTTAGTCGTTTCTTTTGTTTCTTTGGGCCTTCGGTGTTACCAATTTTTCCCCTATTAAAGATGCTCATCAGCCGACACCGGACCCGAAGAGTTAGCAAGAAATGCGTATATTTGAAAACTCAGCTAAACAAAATGGAATTATCAGCAGACTGCAGTGAAATTGGAAATAGCTCGTCTGAATACAAAAGAAATCTTGGATAAAGTTTTCATTAACGTGCACTCCTCACAACAGTATGGAATTCTCAGCCGACTACATTCAGATTTGGGGGATACCCGATCTGAGTGTCAAGTCTCCCTCATCGTGCACTCTTCATAGTAGAAAAGATCAAATCAGCAAGAAGTTAAATTGTGTGCAAGGTTGACAAAATATTATCAAAGGTATGGCTTAGATACAAGTTTAATTTTTCGTTGAGGATAATTTTGGAACCCGATGTACCTGGAAGCAAGCAAAAATATGGCATGTACTCAGAAAGGAAGATAGTCCTGCAAAACCCCGTTTCATACAAGAAATCAAGAGCAAAAATATTAAGATGGTTAAATATGTGGAAAGAAGTCCGTATATCATAGTGAGAATCTTCTGCTGTAAGCAATCCAGTCTTTCCTCGGAAGATACCCGAGAAGCTTCCAAGGCAAGATTAATCTATCTTCCTCAGTAGAATATATGGATGACTTCACATGTCAGGCACTCTGTCTTCTTCAGGAAGGAACCGCAAAAGCTTCCGGCACAAGGTACCAAGTTTTCCCTAGCAATTCTTTATGGGGGGAGCTTCTGAAGCACGATACACAGTCTTCTTCAGCAAGATGCTCTTGATGGTTTCCAGTATAAGCCATCCAATCTCCCTCAGTACGACATTGTGCAAGATATTAAATTGTGAATTGACAGCATATGGCAGTGCATCCTGAGAATCTGATACGCAACAGTGGGTCAGCAGCAAGAATCAGTCAAAAAACAAGTGTACCTCGAGAATTAGATTCTCGAATATATGTGAAGGAAGCCAGATATATACCTCAGTGTGACAAAGGACTATCAAGTTTGACGACAACACTGAGCTCTGTACAAGTACCAGTGAACCTGGAATGTGATCCTGATGAGCCCTTGTCTACTTTTCTCCGGTAATGGCGCCACGCTTGTGTTATGAGCTGATTTTGGCCATTCAAGGTGGATGCTGACTTTATTTCTCTCTATTCAACAATTGTCACGAGTCTGAGCTGCTTTTCGGCCGTCTTGTACAACTGTTGAGTTTCTTTTTTTAGCCAGTGGCCCTATGCTTTGAGCCGCTTTTCCGCCCTCTTAGGGAGCTGCCACTTTCTTCTTATCAACACGGTCTCATGCTCTGAGCTGCTTTTCGGCCGTCTTGAGCCGTGGTTGAGTTATTTCAGTAATGTCCCAAATCTAAGTTGTAAAGACAGTTCTGGTGGGTACTGATTTATTTGCCAATTTCTTGCAAGGGTTCAGGTGATCATTTCCCTGTGATTAAAACTTGAGAGATGATAAACCTGCCATTGAAGAAATGTTACCTGCCAAGGGATAAGGATAAAGGTACGCCTGTCAAAATAATTCCCCTGACAGAACTCATGGTCACACGAAGAATTAAGAGATATGGCCAAGCCCTCCACCGTGAGTCAAATATATGGATATATCACATAAGTCCATACCCCTTTATGTTGGCCACGACAGGAGTCAGTGAAATAATTGGTACAGATCTGACACTCAAGACAGTGGAACCAGTTAAGATGATTCAGAAACTCCTACGACAAGTCCGAACACGTCAGGTGAACGGTTACGAGCTACCTCACTATTTTAAACCTGGAGGACCCACAGTTGATTGAGAAACCCAATGCAAGGAGAAAAGATTGGGTGTCCACCAGGAAAAATTTGTTCACAATTTCATGAAAGGTTTCCGGCGCTGGATGACACATCAATCGGAGATCACTCTTGGACTTGTGAGACGGACATATATTTCAGTCATAATAATTGATCACACTCACCCGAGTCAGCCGGTATAAAAACAATTGGAGCCAGCACTTGCATGAACATGTGAGGTAAGATCCGTTAACATATGGATACAGTAAAGGAAACCACCCCAAGCCAGACAGATAGTCATATGAAATTTAATGGGAACAATCAATAAAGGATAAAGGATACCCGAGTTGGAAACGGTTTCCTTAAGTTAGTATATTCATACTTGTTCCCTGAGCAACCAAATCTCGAGGATGAGATTTCTTGAAGGGGGGAAGAGTTGTCACAGCCTGATTTTTGGCCCTTTCTTTTTCTTTTGTTTTGCTGAGATTTTTGCCCCAGTTTTCTTTTTCCGTGGCCATGTGGTCTGGAAACTGAAGAAGATGACCTCTTCTTTCTTTCCAGAGTGGCTTGTCATCCTCTTATCCATCCCTAGCCCTTGCCATTTCCATCTTGGACCAATCTCAAAAATTCTTTTTCTAGGGAATATTCCTTTTACTATTAAAGGAATAACCCTGACTGCCCTAGGTTGTGAAGCAACCTATATATCTATCACTCCTAAAATTCCCAAATAAATTCTCATAAATTGTTTGGATCATATCTTTATCAAAAATGGCAAAACTTTTCATTGCCATGTTCAAAAATGTTTCACCAATATTCCTTTTCATGTTCTGCCCTAAATGGCACATTGTGAAGCAAGTGCTATTTTCCGTTTCCCAATTGACCTCAAAATCCTTGGACACCTTTTCCTGTCCATATCATTGCCACATGACAAAATGCAACCTCAATTGCCTAGTAATTATTTAATTATGATTTTCCAAAGTTTCTATCCAGAAAGAAGCTTTATGAAGGAGGTGCAAGCTAGGCATATCCAAATGAGTTGCCATTTTGCATGATCCCTCATATCATCATATCATAGCCCTCCAGCAAAGTAGAGCTCATGTAATGTCTCCATGTGAGCTCATCTTCAAATCTTTGGTTCTGTCCAAAATTTCAGTTTGTGAAGCAAATATAATTTATCTTGCTCCATTATGGCTGCCAATTTTTCTAGGCCTTCTATTATCCATATAACTCACCTCCACCCATTTTAGGCATGGTTCATAAAGCCATTATTCCTCTAGAACTTTTGCAAGTTTCTGGTCATTGGAGATGTTTGTGAAGGAAGTACCCTTTTGGCAAGTCCAAATGGCATGTAATTTTTACAGCATCTCTATATGTCCAAATGACCAAGCCTTGCCAAAATTGAGCTCAAGTGGTTAATCCATGTGAGTGCACCTACCTGATCTAGTTTCTGGACCATAATGGGAGTTATAAAGCAACTATGATTTATCTTGGTCCAAATCACCTCAAACTTACCAGGACTGTAGTCCTTCCTAACCTAAACTCCCTAGACATTCTGGTTGGCTCTAATCTCACCTATGGATATCACTGCATCATGGTTAAGTTAGATGCAATAACATTCAGAGCTTACTTACAGTTTAACCATAGAGCCTTTCACCGAGCTACCACCACAGTTAACATCTACCATGGAAGAACTTACTACAAGACATCATTTTACAACCTTTGGCGCCTTCTCCTTTCCAGCTCATGCGGTGACCAGCTCTCTGGCATGCCATGCACACGAGCTGGATGGCTTCTTGCTCGGGCCCCTCCTCTGCTCGGCGCCTCAGCGAGCACGGGCCTGTCCCTCATGTTCCCCGCGTCGTTGCCATCCTCCTGGACCCCTCTTCCCTTCCGTTTGCTTCCTCACCAACCCAAGCCGACGTGCGCCCACGAGAGCACAGTGGCGGTTTTGCTCTATTCATTGCCGTCGTCATCCTCCCCGTGCTCCGTTGGCCACCTTTGCCCTGTGGGCTCCTCCCTGCGTCTCCCCGTCGCCTTCCCGACAAGCCCATGCGTGTGCACACGCGTCCGCGGCGACTCCAGCGCGGCATGTCCTCGCCCCGGCTATTTAAGCCCACCCCGAGCGCCTCCGAGCTCACCACCAGCCTCACAACTCTCCTTCGGTCCCGCCCAGCCTTTCAAATGAGCTCGAGGAGCTCTGTGTATCCACCATCGCCGCCATGGCCGCCTCGGGTCTCCTCTCGAATTTGCTCTATGCCAACCCTCCCCCTCCTTTCTGTAGCCACCAGAGGCCTCCCCACTACCCACCTAGCCTCCCCATCCCCTTGCCGAATCGCCGGAGTAGGCGTGGCCGTGCTTCCCCCAGGATCAGCCGCCACCCGGTTCTCTATTGCCATGGCCACCTTGTGCTCCACCCCCTCCCCGCCGCCTCTTTCTCTACTGGACGGGTGCGCCGTTGCATCCCGCGGCCGCCGGTGTCCTCACCTCGGCCGGAGAGGGCCGGAGTTGGCCAGGCCGGCGCCGGCCTCTTCCCTGCCCTCACTCCTTTGTCTCTGATCGGGGAGGCAGCGAGGAGGGAGAAGACAGGTGCGAGGAGAGAGATATGGATAAGGCGGACCCCACCTGTCAGCTGCTTAAGGCCCGGCCCCGCGCTTCCCATCGTGGATAAGTGGAAACGTACCCCTGTGAGTACGCATTCCCTTACCGAAGGCGTATTCCATTTCTTCTTCGGGCGAGAATGTGTTTTCCTCTCTGGAAAACATGTTTTCAGAAAAGGTGCGTTCTGTTTTTCCTGCTGAGGGCCTGTTTGTGATGATTCTATTACAGATAGGTCCCTGGCAGAAAAACCCTTATATCATTTTACTCGTAACTCCAAACGAGGTGAATCCAAAGCCCATCTCTTTGCTCGTCGAGCCCGTTCTGTTGAAAAACATCTTCACCATGTTTTGACATTCTGAAAATGACCATTTTTCCCTTGCCGTTAAACAGGCCCCCTTCGAGAGAGAACTGTTTCCGGCAATTCTTTCCGCGAGCTCTCTGCGCTTCTTTCGGGAGTACTCTCCATCACCCTAGGCAAGCCACAATAACCACCTGTATGATAGTCATGCATTAGCCATGGTTTTCAACTTGAATATTTAATAAAAGCTTGTTGTTCTATGTCGGCTTGTTTTCTACTGCGGTCATTGTTTCGGTTATGCCCGTGGTTTCATGTTCACTATCATGCTATGATATGATGCTTCTTGTTATCTTGTACTACTTGTTAGTATCATGTTCACATGTTATGCTTGGTAGTAGAAATACATGCTAGCAGTAGTCTTGATGCATGCTTGTTGTACGGTGATATGCATGTTCCGTTGCAACTAGTTAGTTACATGCTTACTTGGTAGTGTTCTTGCTATGTTCTTGCGTGTTATTTATTGTTGATGCTAGTAGTCATGCATGCCATGAGTAATGTTATATTTGTGATATTCATGCTCGTCAGTATGCCATGCTCACTTGGTTAAATATTTCATTGTCGTTATGCTCGATGATTATGTGCACCTCCATGTTTATGTCGGAATCATGTTCATGCATTGCAGTTGCATCATGTTATTTCTATTATGACTCAGTTTTTTGCATTCAAGTTTAACAAGATAATAATGAACTTGAACAATTGTTGGCTGAGTCATGGTGCCACCAAATCGAGCTGACTAGTCCAGCGACTCTTGCCTTTTATGGGAAGGCCCTAACTGGGTCTATTGTCATGCCTCTCGCCGGTGCCTCCAACGAGGGAAGGTTATGGGCGCGCGCTACCCTGATCAGGTAGGCGGACATAACCTTGTGTGGCCGTTGTTGTTGTTATGGATCTAGGTCCCCGTTTGGAACTGTTTATGTTTGGCCACGACGGTGGTCGTTGTGTCTTTGGTAGACACGAGGCCACCCAGGACTAGCCCAGTGGGGAGTAAGTCGGAGTGGTCGGGAGAGTGTCATGGAAGTAGGACGGTTTTGTAGGAACACCGTTGGTCCACCCGAATGGGAGTGCGAGGCCATGGGTTCTGTGGTGTGGGTACAGTGTGCTACCTCTGTAGAGTGTGTGTGTCTAAATCTATCGATAGCCATGCCCACGGATAAGGGCCCAGTTCTTGTCGGTCACACTGTGGGTCAACAGTGATAATAATAATAATGTGCTTAATAACAACCCCGATTCGATGATGAGTTGGTTGTGATCGCCGTAAAGATCACCGTTTGAGACCAAGTGTTGGTCATGGAATGATCACTATGGTATCATGGATACCGAGTTGTTGGATATTCGTGATGTTGTGCGAGAATCTGGGTTTAGATCAAGCTCCTTGTGGTCATTTAATGATTACGACGGTATTGTTTATACCAAGCTTGATTTGATCCTGAGATGATCGTGTGATGTCCGAGGTTGGTAAGTGATGCATGTGATGGTTACGAGGTCACCCGAACATAGTAAGTTGGTGCATTATAGTATCATCATGTTGCATGTAGTATTATCATGTTCATGCTATGTTTGTGCTAATTGTATCATGTTCAGTTGCGCTTGCTATGTTGTTCTGTCAGTATCATGCTCATGTTTGATTTAACCAGTTAATGCCATGATGTTGTTTGTCTTGACTGCTTTTGGTTTATTGTGAGCTTGCAAGTACATTCAATGTACTGACCTGGCGTGTCATGCCAGTTTGCAGGTCATGCCTTGATTGCTTTCTTGTTTGGTGATGTTCCTGTGTTCGCGAGCTAGGATAAACGTTCCAGCCAGAGTCCCTGCGGATTGGAGTTCACCACCATCGTCGTTATTCCACTACTAGATGTTATTCCGCTGCATCATGTTGTTCTGCTGCTTGCATAGAGAAACCGTGGCAGGTGTAGTGTCGTTGTGCTGATGTTATTCGTTGTAATATCAGAGACCTTGTATTCGTATTCGTGTAATAAAAGAAAGCTGGTTTGTTCTATGCTAAGCAGTGTCGTATTCCAGAAGACTTCTCCTCGATCTCTGGGCTGGAATACGGGGCATTCCGGTTTCTCTGAGCTGGGGTGCCACAAGCAGCGGACTTTTTCTTCGACACAGAGGGGCCAGCTGAGGAACTTGGAGCAGCTGAGGAGCTTGCAGAGGCTCCTGAGGCAATAGATATGCCACTAGTCCTTTGGCACGTGGCGAGATGCACTGGTGCAGAGTATCTGGTCGGAGCAGCTGAGGACTTTGGAGGAGCAGGAGCAGTTTGAGGAGTTGGCCGTGAGGGCTTTGAGAAATCTGGTCGTGAGGGCATTGCCGAGGAACTTGGTCTTGAGGGCATTGAAGGTGAAGCACTCGGTTTATGCACAGGCTTCTTTGCCATGGCCTTCTTTGGCTTGCTAGCAGAGGCCTCAGCAGTGGCAGCAGCAGCAGCAGCAGAGTCTTTGTGGAATTTCCTCACTGCTTCTTTTGCTTGTTTGGCCAACTTGGCCTGGCGCTTGGCCCATTCATCAGGATAATCCTCACCACGCTTGAGGCTAGTGGGATATGCTACTTGACCACGTGCCAATGAAGGTCTTGGGCATGGAGGATTGAGTGTGAATTTCTTCATTTACTTGGGAGTTACATACCTGTACTCCCTCCACTCTCTTGCTCATCTCCTCTCTATCCTCTGTATGCGCACCTTGCGCTGATTTTTGTCCTCTTTTCCAAACTTGGCCTCATCAGGAGTGCAGTAGTACGCATATATGTCATCAGGGATTTCAAAAGCAGTATTAACCTCAGGCCTCTTTCCTCCCTTTTGTGGCTTCTTTCCATCAGCCATTTTCTTCAAATGAGGAATTTGAACAAAGGAATTCTCTGAATAAGTATGCAGTTTTTCTTTGAGGAACGCTGCAAATAAGTTAAGTTGATGAGAACTTAATGATTCAGCAACGGACATGAGTACCTGTGAACAGAGTATAGTTGCAAGGAATTTGGAGAGGTCATATGCGTTCTCAAAAGGTTTTGTAAAAAGAACAAGTTTGAGGAAATTGACCAGATGAGTCTTGAAGAGTTTCACTAAGCGTTCTTTGTCTTAGGTTCCAGAGTTGTATAGATTGAG
Organism: Secale cereale; assembly: GCA_902687465.1. Lineage (NCBI taxonomy): Eukaryota > Viridiplantae > Streptophyta > Magnoliopsida > Poales > Poaceae > Secale > Secale cereale. The sequence continues at coordinate 603,134,078 of LR738711.1, forward strand.
AATCCACACAACTGAGGAATCTTGAAGAAAAACATAGCTTAGAGAAATGAATCAAGAACAGATGACATGTGAGGTGTTTAGTGTATGAAGATTTGAAGAAAAACACCTTTGAGGATTTTGTAGAAATCATTTGAATCAAAGAGGGCAGTAAAAGTAACTTTTAATTACCTTGAACGAAGAACATGACGAACTGGGAAGTGGAGATGTGAAGTTCGTCAGTGTAGATCTTCAACGCCCTAACTTGGCTGAGGAAGACAGCTACGGCGGCGGCGGAGTGAAGAAATTCGTGACCGGCGGGCGCCAAGACGGCGACGAGGTCGAGGCAGTGAAGCTCTTCCTCACCGGCGATGATGAAAGTAGCGGCGGCGCTAGGGTTTGATAAGCTCGAGCGGGAGCGAGATCGAGCGGAGTAAAACAGAAGTGAGGAAGGGGAGGGGTATTTATAGCCACGGTGAATAACCATTCGCCCGAAGAAATTGGAAGAACGTGCCCCTGACCCTTCTGAAAGTGCAGTATATCGACTAGAGGGGGGGTGAATAGGCGATTTTTATGAACTGCTTCAAAACATGGAAGTTTCGAAGACAAATGATAAATCCAATCCTATTTATATGCAGCGGAGGGTGGACTACACTAGACAAGCCATAGTCAAGTATTCAATGAAGTGAAAGCATGAAGACTAATAGCAGCTAGGCAGTAAGGATCGGGATGGAAGATGGAATAAAGCCAATCAGAACAAGTAGTCACACAGTGAAGTCAATCAGATACGGCAAGCAGGCAATGACTTCACAACATAAGACAGTAAGTAGAGGGAAGGAAAGGATAGAACTAGTAGCTCGGGGAAGACAGTGATTTGTTAGACCAGTTCCAGTTGATGTGACAACTGTACGTCTGGTTAGGGAGGCTGAGATTTAACTCAGAAGACCGCGTCTTAACCTTATTCCCCTTGAGCTAAGGACACCTAGTCCTCGCCCAATCACTCTGGTAAGTCTTCAAGGTAGACTTTCAAACCTTCACATACTTCGTTCACCGGCGATCCACAATGACTCTTGGATGCTCGGAACGCGACGCCTAACCGGCTGGAGGAAACACAGTCCTCAAGTGTAACAAGTCTTCAGGTCACACAGACAGAAAGACTTCAGTAATGCCTAACACTCTTTGGCTCTAGGTGTTTGGGCTTTGTCCTCGCAAGGACCTCTCTCTCAAATGCTTCGGAGGTGGGTTGCTCTCAAACGACAAAAGCCGTGCAATAACTCTGAGGAGCCACCAATTTATGGTGTAGGGGGTATGCTATTTATAGCCACTGGGCAACCCGACCTGATTCGTCCGAAGTGACCCTGGGTCACTAAGGAACCGACACGTGTTCCAACGGTCAGATTTCAAACACTCGTGGCAACTTTACTTGGGCTACAAGCAAAGCTGACTTATCCAGCTCTGGACAAGATTTGCTCTCATTGTCTTCGCTCGAAGACATAGGATTTGGTTGAGCATCACTTCAGTCACTCTGACTTAGTTCACTTGGACCCCACTTAACAGTACGGTGGTTCCTATGACTCAACAAAGAGGAATAGGAAACAACGAAACATCTAAGTCTTCGCGCTCCACAGTCTTCACACAATGTCTTCTCTTGTCATAGGCTTCAATATGATTATCTTCATATATATACCACCATTGTCGTCAATGTCTTCATACATTTTTAGGGGTCATCTCCGGTAGGTAAACCGAATCAATGAGGGTCTACTACCTGTGTTATCCTGCAATTATCACAAACACATTAGTCCCTCAACCAGGTTTGTCGTCAATACTCCAAAACCAACTAGGGGTGGCACTAGATGCACTTACACCTTCTCATTCGCTTGACATGTGTCACCCACATACTGAGAAGTGGAGATCGTGTGAGATCGTGGGTGAATAGATAAGTATTATCATGGGATGCAGAATGATTTGAGCTGCAAAACCAATTTTTTTAGAAAAGATAAGTTTTAACGTTGCGTTCGCAAATTCTTTAGCTGTCAAGGACACAGTCAAGATTTTGAACGAGTTTCAAATAGAACGCACATGAAGAATTTCTGAATAGAATGGGTTGAGTTTAGCATAGAGGGGGAAGGGTCCGATCACATTCACTTAGCAGGAAAAATAGCTTGAAGAATTAGCAATAAGTGAATGTTGTAGAGGACATAAACTCATATATATAGACAATAAAAAAATGATGAAAAAGGGGAAGACAATGCAAAGTTGAAGAACATGAACAACTGAGGAATTTCAAAACAGAAAAAACTCAAATTGAAGATTTTCAACTTTGGTGGTGGCGTGACCCACCGTATAAGAATGATGATTTCAGACACCACATACAATTGTCGTAGGGTTCTGACAATCAAATTCTTCGTTAATTTCTTCACACTTAGAGTGTTATTCTTCATTGATTGAAGAAAAACATTTCTTCATGTGTTGCACATCTAAGTCATCAATTTTGCATAAGTGTTAGGATGAGTGTCCTATACAAAGAACATTCGAAGATTCTAAGATATTTATCTCACACCGCAACTTGCTAAATCTCTTCTCATCCAAGGGCTTTGTGAAGATATCGGCTAGCAGTTCTTCAGTCTTCACATGCTCAATAGAAATGTCACCCTTCAACACATGATCACGAAGAAAATGATGATGAATATGAATGTGCTTTGTCTTCGAGTGCTGAACTGGGTTGTGAGCAATCTTGATGGCACTCTCATTATCACAGAAGAGAGGCACATTCTTCACGTTGACGCCATAGTCCTTGAGAGTTTTCTTCATCCACAGCAGTTGAGCACAGCAAGAACCAGCAGCAATGGACTCAGCTACAGCAGTAGACAGTGATACACAGTTCTGCTTCTTCGAAGACCAACAAACCAAAGATCTTCCGAGGAAATGACATGTAGCAGATGTTGACTTGCGGTCCACATGATCACCAGCATGGTTAGAGATTAAATATACAATGAGATCAAAAGCCGAGCCCTTGGGGTACCATAATCCAAGTGTTGGTGTGTGAGCTAGATATCGAAGAATATGTTTCACAGCCTTATGGTGTGATTCCTTCGGTGTAGCTTGAAATCGGGCACACATGCAAACACTAAGCATTATAACTGGCCTAGATGCACATAAGTACAATAAAGAACCAATCATGGAGCGGTATACCTTATGATCGAAGTCAATACCATTTTCATCAGCGCACAAATGGCCATTTGTGGGCATAGGAATTTTGACGCCTTTGCAATCTTGCATGCCGAATTTCCTCAGTACATCCTTGAGGTATTTCTCCTGAGATATGAATATGACATTGCGTTGTTGACGAATTTGAAGACCTATGAAGAATTTCAATTCTCCCATCATAGACATTTGATATTCTTCACTCATCATATAGGCAAATTCATCACTATAACGTTGGTCAGTACAACCAAAGATAATATCATCAACATATATTTGGCACACAAATAATTCACCATCGTAAGATTTAGTGAAAAGAGTAGGATCAAGTGAACCGGCTTTGAAGCCTTTCTTCATTAGGAATTCCTTCAAAGTATCATACCACGCTCGAGGGGCCTGCTTGAGGCCATAGAGGGCCTTATTGAGTATGAAGACTTTGTCAGGATTCTTTGGATCTTCAAAACCTGGGGGTTGAGAAACATATACTTCTTCCTCAAGCTTACCATTGAGGAATGCACTTTTCACATCCATTTGATACAGAGTTATATCATGATGGTTAGCATAAGCAAGTAATATGTGAATAGCCTCAAGTCTAGCAACAGGTGCAAAAGTTTCATTGAAATCAATTCCTTCAACCTGTGTGTAGCCTTGAGATACAAGCTGTGCCTTATTCCTTACCACAAGGCCATTTTCGTCTTGCTTGTTGCGGTAGATCCACTTTGTGCCAATGATATTGTGCTTGCGAGGATCTGGACGTTTGACCAGTTCCCAGACGTTGTTGAGATCGAATTGATGTAATTCTTCTTGCATAGCTTGAATCCACTCAGGCTCCATAAATGCTTCATCTACCTTAGTGGGCTCTGTGATAGAGACAAAAGCAAAGTGCCCACAAAAGTTAGATAAATTTGAAGCTCTTGAGCGTGTGAGAGGACCTGGTGCTTCAATGTCATCGATGATTTTCTCAATCTGCACTTCGTTTGCAACGCGAGGATGAGCTGGTTGTCGTCGAGCAATTTGATCAGCATTTTATTCAACACCATTTTCTTCAGTATTTTCTTCAGGTGCATTAGCTCGACGTTCTTCACGTTCTGGAATGAATTCTTCAGCAGATTCTTCGGTTGGAATGACATCCTCAGTAGCCTTGAACTTGATAGTTTCCTCAGGTGCTGGTTCATCTATCACAGAAGGTAGGTACTCTCTTTGCGAGCCATTAGTTTCATAGAACTGCACATCTAGAGTTTCAACAACCTTGTGAAGAATGTTGTTGAAGACTTTGTAGGTGTGCGAGTCCTTTCCGTAACCAAGCATAAACCCTTCATGTGCTTTCAGTGCAAATTTTGAGTTGTGATGAGGATCTCTAATCCAACATTTAGCACCGAAGACTTTGAAATAACTCACATTGGTTTTCTTGTCAGTGAGGAGTTCATAGGCAGTCTTCTTGAAGAATTTGTGAAGATATACATTGTTGATGATGTGGCACGCAGTATCAATTGCATCAATACAGAAACGATGAGGCGTTTTGTATTCATCAAGCATAGTGCAAGCCATCTCAGCAAGAGTCATGTTCTTGTGCTCCACGACGCCATTTTGCTGAGGAGTATAAGAAGCAGATAACTCATGAGTAATACCAAGTTCATGAAGATAGTCATCAAGACCGGAATTCTTGAACTCAGTTCCATTGTCACTTCTGATGTGCTTGATCTTCACACCAAAGTTGGTTGAAGCCCTCGAGGAAAATTGTTTGAAGACTTCCTGCACTTCATGTTTGTAAGTAATAATGTGTACCCATGTGTATCGAGAGTAATCATCAACAATAACAAAGCCATATTGAGATGCATCATTTAAAACTGCAGAATAATGGTTAGGACCGAAGAGATCCATGTGAAGCAATTCAAATGGTCGAGTAGTAGTCATGATAGTCTTCGCTGGATGCTTGGCCTTTGTCATCTTTCCAGCTTCACAGGCTCCGCATAAGTGATCCTTGAGGAATTTGACATTCTCAATGCCAATGACGTGCTTCTTCTTCGCAAGCATGTGCAAATTCCTCATGCCTGCAGGACCAAGTCGTCGATGCCATAACCAGCCTTCTAAAGCTTTTGCAAGTAGACACACAGCTAGTTGAGGTCCTGTAGAGAAATCAAAAATATACAAGTCTCCTCTCCTAAAGCCTTCGAAGAATTTGGAATTGTCAGATTCCTTTATCACAACACACCGATACTTGCCGAACACTACAACAATATCAAGATCGCAAAGCATTGAGACAGACATTTGGTTGTATCCTAAGGACTCGACAAGCATGACTTTGTCCATGTGTCGATCCTTTGAGATGGCAACCTTACCTAGACCCAATAACTGACTTTTTCCTTTGTCAGCAAAGATGATATGCTTCAGATGAGATGGATATAAGGGAGCATCCATCAATAGATTCTTGTCACCATGTGATTTGTACATCCACCATCGAGTACCCACTCAGTGGCTTTGGGTTGATCATCCTGCAGATGAATTAGTGCAGCTTACGAACTCATATACTTCATCAGTGAAGAATATGACAACAATTCATCAGATCTATTTCATCAAGCAGTGCAATAGATAAAGCAGTATGAGGATGTGAGAGATGAGAGTTCATTTTGTCATGATTAGCTTGCGTCCTTTTAAGCAGTTTTCAGGTCTCCAGCAAATTCTTCAGACGTTTGAGCACGTCTGGAGACCTGACCCTGCAGAAGAGATTAGTTCTTTTTCTTCACCATCCACATCTGAAGGGGTGGCAAAGAGTTCATCACTCTGCAAGCTCATTATGAGAAAGGTGGCATAGAAGCCAGCCCATTTCGTTTCACATAAGAGGAGTTAGGATAAGCATATGAATAAGTAGAGAAATTTTTCGAGGACTTATGAACATAATGGTTAGAAGAATAATGCTCATATTCATAGCCCTTAGCTCTTCCCTGTGAAACATAGTTTTTAGCACGATGATATTCATATGAGGACTTTGATCCTTTTGAGGAATTTGGTCCGTATGAGGACTTGGATCCATGTGAAGAATTTGGTCCATATTAAGAATTTTATCTGGGGTTCCTATTCTTCACAGGTGGTGTCATGAGGACATTCACTTGAAGACTTTCAAGGCACCTTTTGGGAACCCAGATTTTCTTCATAGAGGAACCGTTCCTGCAGTTAGTGCCAACATATCTAGCAAATACTTAACCATTCTGATTTTTGAATAGTTTATAGTTGGAGTCAAATGGCTCATCAGAAGAATGAGGAGATTCACATGTAAAGCCAGATAAATTGGATGGATCAACTGGAGGTCCCTTTGCAGCAACCCATGAGGTTTTTGTGGTACTGCTCAGGCTTCCAATATGTTCCATCAGCATTAAGTTTCATCTCAAAGGAAATACCCTCTTTCCTAGGATTCCTGTTGAGGATCTGCTTTTTAAGGACATCACAAAGAGTCTGATGCCCTTTGAGGATTTTGTACATACCTGTCATGTACAATTCCTTCAGCCCTGCATCATCAGTGATACTAGCAATGTCCTCAGATGAGGAATTGTTAATAGCAGAGTTAGTTGAAGAATTTGTAGCATTAGAAGCATTTGAACATTCAGGTGAAGAATTAGCATATTCACGTTCAATGCATTTCAAGCATGGAGGAACAAATTCTTCCCGAGAAGCACTGATTTGTTGAGCAAGTAATGAATCGCGCTCCTTCTGAAGATATTCATAAATCAATCTTAGCTTTTCAAGATCTTGCTTTCTTTGAAGAAATTCATAAGAAAGCTTCTCATGACCAGATAAGAGAGTGTTATGATGACTTTGAAGGCTGTCAAACCTAGTCTGAAGTCTCTGAAGACTCTAAGCCAAAGCTTTCGACCGATCCATTTCTTCACCCAACATATCATCGTTCTTATTTAGCATGTATTGAACTTTTTCCAATTCTCTTTGTTCTTTAGTGGCAATGGAAGCAAGTTTGACATAGCTGGGTCCAAAATTCATTACCAGATTCATCATCATTGGATTCAGATAGATAGCATTCAACTACCTTAGCATCATTTGCCAATAGGCATGGTGTAGAAGATAATGATTCTGGTTCGAATGTCATCGCTTTGAGAGATTCCTTAAAGTCTTCAAACCAAGGATCATGACGGGTTCGATGACCTTCATAGACCTCAGAGAGACGGTCCCAGATAAGCTTCGCATGATCGAGATGCATGATGTTTCTGAACTGATTTTAAGACATACAGGAGCAGATGACGTCCTTCGCTGTGAGGTTGAGAAGGGTGAACTTGCAAATGTTATCATCTGTTGCCATCTTGCACAGATTGGTAAGACCATTCTCAGTGACGGTCCACAGCTCACTATTCATCGCCATAAGACGCTTCTTCATCATGGCCTTCCACTTGGGATACTCGTGGCCGTCAAAGATGGGGCATGACACGGTCTCCATTCCTTTGGTCGACATAACTAAAACTCCAGGTGGTTAAACCAAAATCACACAGAACAAGGGAGTACCTTGCTCTGATACCAATTGAAAGTGCGTTATATCGACTAGAGGGGGGTGAATAGGCGATTTTTATGAATTCTTCACTTAGGAATTTGCGGGTGAGGAAATTACTTAGCGAAGAACTACTTGCAGCAGAATAAGTACTCAAAAGTAAACATAGCAGAACACAAGCATGGTCATCATGATGAAATGAAGACAAGCACAGAGTACAGAAAGCGTAAAAACAGGATAACATAGGATGAAGACAAACAGACTGAAGAAATTGAACCGAGGAAATTGAGAAAGTCTTCAGTCAAAGTCTTGAAACAGATATGAACAAGCACAAAACACAGTTATGAGGAATTGAAAGAGTTGAGGAAATAGAACCAGTAAGCTTGGTGAAGACAATGATTTGGTAGACCAGTTCCAACTGCTGTCTCAGTTGTACGTCTGGTTGGAGCGGCAAGGTATTTAAACCCGAGGACAGTCCCGGACACACAATCCACACCGTATTCTCCTTGAGCTAAGGTCACACAGACCTCGCCCAATCACTCGTGGTAAGTCTTCAGGTGACTTCCAAACCTTCACAAACTCGGTCACTCGGCAATCCACAATTCCTGTTGGATGCTCTAGACCATGACGCCTAACCGTCTGGAAGAAGCACAGTCTTCAAAGGTAACAAGCGTCGGATCCACACAGGATCACTCTCTTGAGTGATGCTCAATCACTTTTGGTTTGTAGGTGTTTGGGTTTGGGATTTCCTCACTCGATGATTTTCGCTCAAAGTCCTCGAAGGATGGGATGCTCTCAAATGACAAGTGTCAGTTTCTCTCAGAGCAGCCAACCAGCTAGTGGTTATAGGGGTGGCTATTTATAGCCTAGGGCGCAGCCCGGCATGATAAGACACAAATGCCCTTCAATGATATGACCGTTAGGTGGGTAGATATTTTGGGACAACTGGCGCGTAGCACAGCAACGGTCGGAAATTTGAGTATCAAATTCCTCAGGGCTATCATGTTCCTCACTGTGTAGGCAATCCGCACTGGCGAATTCCTAACTCCTCAGTCATAACAAATTTCTCGAAGACCAGAAGAATTTCGTCTCTGTCACTGAAGAATATGACTGGACTGTGTGATATTTCCAATGGCTTCACTCAAAGGTTTTGGTAGGTGTAGGATTTTGAGTTGAGCATCACATGGAATTTTTTCCTTAGTATTTCCTCGACCCCCTTTAACAGTACGGTGTTTCCTATGACTCAAGAAAGACAAAATAAAACTACGAAAACATAAGTCTTCATGCTTCGTGTTCCTCAAATGAGTACCAAGTCTTCAAGGTCACACCAATTTCTTCACTTTCAAAGTCTTCAGAAAGTCTTCAGAAATCCAAAATCTTCTGTCGAAGAACTTCATTTTTAGGGGTCGACTTTCTTAGTAAATATCGAACTCCTCATAGACTTATAGACCTTTGTACACTCATAAACACATTAGTCCCTTAACCTATAAGTCTTCAAAACATCAAACTCACTAAGGGGCACTAGATGCACTTACAGTGACTCTCCTGACCCAACTCTTTTACTCCCGGGGCTTCTTTTGGTCCATAAAAAATCATGAAAAATTGGCACGTCAATTGGACTCCGTTTGATATTCCTTTTCTGTAATACTCAAAAACAAGGAAAAAAACAGAAACATGCACTGGGCTCTAGGTTAATAGGTTAGTCCCAAAAATCATATAAAATAACATATAAATGCATATTTAAACATCCTAGATGGATAATAAAATAGCATGGACCAATAAAAAATTATAGATACGTTGGAGACGTATCTGTAAGTGCATCTAGTGCCCCTAAGTGATTTTGGTGTATTGAAGACTTATAGGTTAAGGGACTAATGTGTTTATGACTATACACAGGTCTATAAGTCTATGAGGAGTTTGATATTTACAGAGAAAGTCGACCCCTAAAAATTAAGTTCTTCGACTGAGGACTTTGGATTTCTGAAGACTTTCAGAGGACTTTGAAAGTGAGAAATTGGTGTGACCTTGAAGACTTGGTACTTATTTGAGGAACATGAAGCGTGAAGACTTTTGTTTTCGTAGTTTCATTTTCTCTTTCTTGAGTCATAGGAAACACTATACTGTTAAAGGGGGTCGAGGAAATACTAAGGAAAATTTTCCATGTGATGCTCAACTCAAAATCCTACACCTACCAATCCCTTCGAGTGAAGCCATTGGAAATCTCATACAGTTCAGTCATATTCTTCAGTGACAGAGACGAAGTTCTTCTGGTCTCTGAGGAATTTGTTCTGACTGAGCAGTTAGGAATTCGCCAGTGTTGATTGCCAACACAGTGAGGAACATGATAGCCCTGAGGAATTTGATACTCAAATTTCCAACCATTGTTATGCTACGCGCCAGCTGTCCCAAAATATCTACCCACCTAAAGGTCATATTATTGAAGGACATTTATGTCTTATCATGTCGGGCTACTCCCTAGGCTATAAATAGCATCCCCCTACAACCACTAGCTGGTTGGTTGCTCCGAGAGAAACTGACACTTGTCATTTGAGAGCATCCCATCCCCCGAGGACTTTGAGCGAAAATCATCGAGTGAGGAAAACCTAAACCCAAACACCTACAAACCCAAAGTGATTGAGCATCACTGAAGAGATTGATCATGTGTGGATCCGGTGCTTGTTACCTTTGAAGACTGTGCTTCTTCGAGACAGTTAGGCGTCATGGTCTAGAGCATCAAAGAGGAATTGTGGATTGTCGAGTGACCAAGTTTGTGAAGGTTTCGAAGTCACCTAAAGACTTACCACGAGTGATTGGGCGACGTCTGTGTGACCTTAGCTCAAGGAGAATATTGTGAGGACTGTGTGTCCGGGACTGGGTGCCCTCTAGTTTAAATACCTAGCCACTCCAACCAGATGTACAACTGAGACAACAGTTGGAACTGGTCTACCAAATCATTGTCTTCCCCAAGCTTACTGGTTCTATTTCCTCAACTCTTTCATTTCCTCATAACTGTGTTGTGTGCTTGTTCATATCTGTTTGAAGACTTTGACTCAAGACTTTCTCAATTTCCTCAGTTCAATTTCTTCAGTCTGTTTGTCTTCATCTTGTGTTATCTTGTGTTTATGCTTTCTATACTCTGTGATTGTCTTCATTTCATCATGATGACCATGCTTGCGTTCTGCTATGTTTACTTTTGAGTACTTATTTCGCTGCAAGTAGTTCTTCGCTAAGGAATTTCCTCACCCGCAAATTCCTCAGTGAAGAATTCATTAAAATCGCCTATTCACCCCCCTCTAGTCGATATAACGCACTTTCAATTGGTATCAGAGCTTGGTACTCCCTTGTTCTTTGTGATTTTGGTTTAACTGCCTGGAGTTTTAGTTATGTCGACCGCATGTATTATCAAGGTCTCTGCTGGGTGTCCTGCCTTCGATTGGACGGACTACCCCTACTGGAAGAATAAGATGCGAGTGCATCTTGAGGCAATTGATAACGATCTCTGGTATGTTGTGGAAAATGGTGTTCCCTCAGTCACACCTTCTTTGAATGCTGCTGATGTGAAGAGATTCAAGCAACTCGATTCTCAAGCGAAGAATATCATTTGTGGCCATTTGAACAAAGGACGGTATGGAAGAGTGAGTGCTTTGGAAACTGATAAGCTCATCTGGGATAGGCTGTCCAAAGTCAATGAAGGAGTCTCAACACAGCGTGACTCTCGAGTTGATGTTCTTCGCAATCTCTTCAATTGCTTCAAAAGACTTGACAACGAAAATGTTCAGCAAACCTTCGATCGCCTCATTGACATCTCAAATGAGCTTCAAGCACTTGGTGCCACTGACATCACCGACCATGAGGTGGTGAAGAAATTCCTGAGATCGTTTGATTCCTCATTTGATACTCTGGCATTGATGATACAAGAACGTGCTGATTACAAGTCACTTGATCCCGCTGATATCCTTGAGAGGCTAAATACTAATGAGTTCTAGCTTGCTGAGAAGAGAGATCTCTATGGTTCGAGCTATGGAAGATCACATGCCCTGGAGGCCAAGGTCGTCTCTGAATCTAAAGGTGAAGATTCTGGTAGTAGCCTTGGTGATCCTCAAGAACTGAGCCAGGAGCTAGCACTACTCGTGAAGAAATTCCAAAGGTTCTCAAGACATGGTCGCTTTGGAAAATCCTCAAGGAGCAATGATTCCTCATCCAATTACTTCAAGAAGAGGCTATGCCACAAATGCAAAAGCCTGGTCACTACATTCAAGATTTTCCTCAGTGGGAAAAGGAATCAAATAAGAAGAAATACAAGGATTACAGTTCTGATGACGTGAAGAAGAAGAAGAAATCGTCAAAATCTTCATCATCAAAATCCTCGAAGTCTTCATCTCACAAGAAGAGCAGCTCCAAGAAGGCCCGGGCATTCATTGGCAAGGAAATGGACTCTGAGGCTGAATCTGAGGAACATGAGGAAGACGAGGCATCTGAGGAGTTTGAATCTAGTGTGGCGAGTCTAGCTCTCACTACTGCATTCGTCAGCAAGTCTATCTTCAACCCTGAAGGAAATGGCTTCACCAACAAGGTTGATGAAGGCAATGATGACTATGCTCCCACCTATTGCTTCATGGCAAAGGGTGCCAAGGTACTCAAATATACCTCCTGTGAATCAAGTGAGAATGAATCTGATGAAAACCTCAAGCCCGGCTATTCTAAACTTTCTAAGATTGTTTTGAAACAACAAAAGGCTTTTGAAAAGGTTCAATACATGCTAGATAAAAGAGCTGATATGTTGGGTGAAGAAATGGATCGCACTAAAACCTTGACTGAAAATCTTCAGAGAGTTCAGTCTAGGTTTGACAATCTTCAAGGTCATCATAACACTCTCTTATCTGATCATGAGAAGCTTTCTTATGAATTTCTTCAAAGAAAGCAAGATCTTGAAAACCTAAGAGTGAGTTATGAAGATCTTCAGAAGGAGCGCGATTCATTACTTGCTCAACAAATCATCGCTTCTTAGGAAGAATTTGTTCCTCCATTCTTGAAATGCATTGAACGTGAATCTACTAATTCTTCACCTGAATGTTCAAATTCTTCTAATGCTACAAATTCTTCAACTATCTCTGCTATCACTAATTCCTCATCTAAGGACATTGCTAGTATCACTGATGACGTAGGGCTGAAGGAATTGTACATGACATGCATGTACAAAAGCCTCAAAGGGCATCAGACTCTTTGTGATGTGCTTAAAAAGCAGATCCTCAATAGGAACCCTAGGAAAGAGGGTATTGCCTTTGAGAGGAAACTTAATGCTGACGGTACATATTGGAAGCCAGAGCATTACCCCAAAACCTCATGGGTTGCTGCAAAGGGACCTCCAGTTGATTCATCCAATTTATCTGGCTTTACATGTGAATCTCCTCATTCTTCTGATGAGTCATTTCACTCCAACTATAAACTGTTAAAAAATCAGAATGGTGAAGTATTTGCTAGATATGTTGGCACTAACTGTAGGAACGGTTTCCCTATGAAGAAAATCTGGGTTCCCAAAAGGTGCCTTGAAAGTCTTCAAGTGAATGTCCTCATGAAACAACTGTGAAGAATAGGAACCCCAGATCAAATTCTTCATATGGACCAAATTCTTCACATGGATCCAAGTCCTCATACGGACCAAATTCCTGACGTGGATCAAATTCCTCAAAAGGATCAAAGTCCTCATATTAATATCATCGTGCTAACAACTCTGTTTCACAGGGAAGAGCTAAAGGCTATGAATATGAGCATTATTATTCTAACCATTATGTTCATAAGTCCTCGAAAAATTTCTTTGCTTATTCATATGCTGATCCTAACTCCTCTTAAGTGAAACGAAATGGGCTGGCTTATATGCCACTTTCTCGTATGGAGCTCGCAGAGTGATGAACTCTTTGCCACCTCTTCAGATGTGGGTGGTGAAGAAAAAGAACTAATCTCTTCTGCAGGGTCAAGTCTCTAGACGTGGTCAAACGTCTGAAGAATTTGCTGGAGACCTGAAAAGTGCCTGAAAGGACGTAGGCTAATCATGAAGAAATGAACTCTCATTTCTCATGTCCTCATACCGCTTTATCTGTTGCATTGCTTGATGAAATTGATCTGATAAGTTGATGTCATATTCTTCACTGATGAAGTATATGAGTTTGTAAGCTGCACTAATTCATCTGCAGGATGATCAACCCAAAGCCACTGAGTGGGTCCTCAATAGTGGATGTACAAATCACATGACTGATGACAAGAATCTATTGATGGATGCTCCCTTATCTCCATCTCATCTGAGGCATATCATCTTCGCTGACAAAGGCAAACATCAGGTATTGGGTCTAGGTAAGGTTGCGATCTCAAAGGATCGACACATGGACAAAGTCATGCTTGTCGAGTCCTTAGGATACAAGCTCATGTCTGTCTCAATGATTTGCGATCTTGATATGGTTGTAGTTTTTGGCAAGTATCGTTGTGTTGTGATCATGGAATCTGACAATTCCAAAGTCTTTGAAGGCTTTAGGGGAGGAGACTTGTATATTGTTGATTTCTCTACAGGACCTCAACCAGGTGTGTGTCTACTTGCAAAATCTTCAGAAGGCTGGCTATGTCATCGATGACTTGGTCATGCAGGCATGAGGAATTTGCACACGCTTGCGAAGAAGAAGCACGTCATTGGCATTGAGAATGTCAAATTCCTCAAGGATCACTTATGCGGAGCCTGTGAAGATGGAAAGATGACAAAGGCCAAGCATCCAGTGAAGAATATCATAACTACTACTCGACCATTCGAATTCCTTCACATGGATCTCTTCGGTCCTAACCATTATTATGCAGTTTCAAATGATGCATCTCAATATGGCTTTGTTATTGTTGATGATTACTCTCGATACACATGGGTACACATTGTTACTTACAAACATGAAGTGCAGGAAGTCTTCAAATGATTTTCCTCGAGGGCTTCAACCAACTTTGGTGTGAAGATCAAGCACATCAGAAGTGACAATGGAACTGAGTTCAAGAATTCTGGTCTTGATGACTATCTTGATGAACTTGGTATTACTCATGAGTTATCTGCTCCTTATACTCCTCAGCAAAATGGCATTGTGGAGCGCAAGAATAGGACTCTTGCTGAGATGGCTCGCACTATGCTTGATGAATACAAAACGCCTCGTCCTTTCTGGATTGATGCAACTGATACTGCGTGCCACATCATCAATAGAGTATATCTTCACAAATTCTTCAAGAAGACTGCCTATGAACTCCTCACTGACAAGAAACCCAATGTAAGTTATTTCAAAGTCTTCGATGCTAAATGTTGGATTAGAGATCCTCATCAAAACTCAAAATTTGCACCGAAAGCACATGAAGGGTTTATGCTTGGTTACGGAAAGGACTCGCACACCTACAGAGTCTTCAACAACGTTCTTCACAAGGTTGTTGAAACTATAGATGTGCGGTTCGATGAAACTAATGGCCCGCAAAGAGAGCACCTACCTTCTGTGATAGATGTACCAGCACCTGAGGAAACTATCAAGTTCAAGGCTACTGAAGATGTCATTCCGACAGAAGAATCTGCTGAAGAATTCATTCCAGAACGTGAAGAACGTCGAGCTAATGCACCTGAAGAAAATGCTGAAGAAAATGGTGCTGAAGAAAATGGTGCTGAAGAAAATGCTGATCAAATTCCTCGACGAAAACCAGCTCATCCTCGCATTGCAAACGAAGTGCAGATATAGAAAATCATCGATGACATTGAAGCACCAGGTCCTCTCACACGCTCAAGAGCTTCACATTTATCTAACTTCTGTGGGCACTTTGCTTTTGTCTCTATCACAGAGCCCACTAAGGTAGATGAAGCATTTATGGAGCCTGAGTGGATTCAAGCTATGCAAGAAGAATTACATCAATTCGAGCTCAACAACGTCTGGGAACTGGTCGAACGTCCAGATCCTCGCAAGCACAATATCATTGGCACAAAGTGGATCTACCGCAACAAGCAATATGAAAATGGCCTTATGGTAGGGAATAAGGCACGACTTGTAGCTCAAGGCTACACGCAAGTTGAAGGAATTGATTTCGATGAAACTTTTGCACCTATTGCTTGACTTGAGGCTATTCGCATATTACTAGCTTATGCTAACCATCATGATATCACTCTATACCAAATGGATGTGAAAAGTGCATTCCTCAATGGTAAGCTTGAGGAAGAAGTATATGTTGCTCAACCCCCAGGTTTTGAAGATCCAAAGAATCCTCTATGGCCTCAAGCAGGCCCCTCGGGCGTGGTATGATACTTTGAAGGAATTCCTCATGAAGAAAGGCTTCAAACCCGGTTCACTTGATCCTACTCTTTTTACTAAATCTTATGATGGTGAATTATTTGTGTGCCAAATATATGTTGATGATATTATTTTTGGCTGTACTGACCAACATTACAGTGATGAATTTGCCTATATGATGAGTGAAGAATATCAAATGTATATGATGGGAGAATTGAAATTCTTCCTAGGTCTTCAAATTCGTCAACAACGCAATGGCATATTCATATCTGAGGAGAAATACCTCAAGGATGTACTGAGGAAATTCGGCATGCAAGATTGCAAAGGCATCAAAATTCCTATGCCCACAAATGGCCATCTGTGCACTTATGAAAATGGTATTGACTTCGATCATAAGGTCTACAGCTCCATGATTGGTTCTTTATTGTACTTAGGTGCATCTAGGCCAGATATAATGCTTAGAGTTTGTATGTGTGCCCGATTTCAAGCTACACTGAAGGAATCACACCATAAGGCTGTGAAACATATTCTTCGATATCTAGCTCACACACCAACACTTGGATTATGGTACCCCAAGGGCTCGACTTTTGATCTCATTGGATATCTAGACTCTGACTATGCTGGTCATCGTGGGGACCGCAAGTCAACATCTGGTACATGTCATTTCCTCGGAAGATCTTTGGATTGTTGGACTTCGAAGAAACAGAACTGTGTATCACTGTCTACTGTTGAAGCTGAGTACATTGATGCTGGTTCTTGCTGTGCTCAATTGCTATGGATGAAGCAAACTCTCAAGGACTATGGCGTCAACGTGAAAAATGTGCCTCTCTTCTGTGACAATGAGAATGCCATCAAGATTGCTCACAACCCAGTTCAACACTCGAATACAAAGCACATTCAGATTCGTCATCATTTTATTTGTGATCATGTGTTGAAGGGCGACATTTCTATTGAGCATGTGAAGATTGAAGAACAACTAGCTGATATCTTCACAAAGCCCTTGGATGAGAAGAGATTTAGCAAGTTGAGGTGTGAGCTAAATATCTTGGAATCTTCGAATGTTCTTTGAATAGGACACTCATCCTAACACTTATGCAAAATTGATGACTTAGATGTGCAACACATGAAGAATGGTTTTTCTTCAATCAATGAAGAATAACACTCTAAGTGTGAAGAAATTAACGAAGAATTTGATTCTCAGAACCCTACAACAATTGTACGCGGTGTCTGAAATCATCATTCTTATACGGTGGGTCACGCCACCACCAAAGTTGAAAATCTTCAATTTGAGTTTTTCTTTTGTTTTGAAATTCCTCAGTTGTTCATGTTCTTCAACTTTGCATTGTCTTCACATTTTCCGTCTTTTTTCTTCATTGGCTATATATATATATATATATATATATATATATATATATATATATATATATATATATATATATATATATATATATATGAGTTTATGTCCTCTACAATATTCACTTATTGCTAATTCTTTAAGCTGTTTTTCTTGCTAAGTGAATGTGATCGGACCCATACTCCTCTATGCTAAACTCAACCCTTTCTATTCACAAATTATTCAAGTGCGTTCTATTTGAAACTCGTTCAAAATCTTCACTATGTCCTTGTCAGCTGAAGAATTTGTGAACGCAACGTTAAAACTTATCTTATCCAAAAATTTCGGTTTTGCCGCTCAAATCATTCCGCATCCCACGATAATACTTATCTATTCATCCACGATCTCACATGATCTCCACTTCTCAGTACGTGGGTGACACATGTCAAGGGAATGAGAAGGGTCAGGGGCACGTTCGTCCAATTTCTTCGGGCGAACAATTTTTCACCATGGCTATAAATACCCCTCCCCTTCCTCACTTCTCTTTTACACCGCTCGATCTCACTCCGGCTCGAGCTTCTCAAGCCCTAGCGCCGCCGCTACTTTCATCGTCACCGGTGAGGAAGAGCTTCACTGCCTAGACCTCGTTGCCGTCGTACTCGCGCCGGCCGCGGATTTCTTCACTCCGCCGCCGCCATAGCTATCTTCCTCAGCCAAGTTAGGGTGTGGAAGATCTGCACTGACGAACTTCACATCTCCACTTCCCTATTTGTCGTGTTCTTCGTCCAGGGTAATTAAAAGTTACTTTTACTGCCCTCTTTGATTCGAATGATTTCTACAAACTTGTCAAAGGTGTTTTTTTAAATCTTCACACACTAAACACCTCACATGTAATCTGTTCTTGATTCATTTCTCTAAGCTATGTTTTTCTTCAAGATTCCGCAATTGTGTGGATTCTCAATCAATACAACTCTAGAACCTAAGACGAAGAACACTTACTGGAATTCTTCAAGACTCATCTGGTCAATTTCCTCAAACTTGTTCTTTTTACAAAACCTTTTGAGAACGCATATGACCTCTCCAAATTCCTCGCAACTATACTCTATTCACTGGTACTCATGTCTACTGCTGAATCACTAGGTTCTCATCAACTTAACTCATTTGTAGTGTTCCTCGAAGAAAAGTTGCATACTTCTTCAGAGAATTCCATTGTTCAAATTCCTCATCTGAAGAAAATGGCTGATGAAAAGAAGCCACAAAAGGGAGGAAAGAGGCCTGAGATTAACACTGCTTTTGAAATCCCTGTTGACATATATGTGGATTACTGCACTCCTGATGAGGCCAAGTTTGGAAAAGAGGATAAATATCAGCGCAAGGTGTGCATACAGAGGATAGAGAGGAGATGGGCAAGATAGTGGAGGGAGTACATGTATGTAACTCCCAAGTACATGAAGAAATTCACACTCAATCCTCCATGCCCAAGACCTCCATTGGCACCTGGCGAAGAAGCAGATCCCATGTAATGTCCAGGCACAACTTAGAGACATAAGCGCATTCTGGAATGATCGCAAGCGTGGTATCTTTGCACAACTCATGTAAAAGTTCAGGGATGAAAGCATAAAAGATAGTTGTCTTACACTCGCCACATCACACAATGAATACAATAACATACATTCATCCAAAACACAGGGTCTGACTACGGAAAAAAATCCAAATGAGAAAGATACCACGAACACAAGCCCGGATCACTCCTAGTAGGAACCACTACTGATCGTCGGGATACGAAACATAGTAACGACCACGCTCTTCATCGAACTCCCACTGAAGTTCCGATCCATCTCCTGCATTGTTCTCAACGGTACCTACATCTGGTGTGTGTTGTAATCTGTGAGCCACAAGGACTCAGCAATCCCATTCCCGGGTATCAAAACTACGAAATCCTTAGGTGTGGAACAAGTATTAAAGTGTTTGCGCCAAGCACTAAGCAACTAGCTTACGAGTTTAGAGAGAGATGAGAACAAGAGCCAACGGTCGCCAAGTATATCAAGAAGTGATCCTAGCTACTCACGGTTAAACATAACCCCACCGTGTTCACTTCCTGAAGCCCTTCGGAAAGAGGCCATCACAGTTACTCACACAGGTAGTGTATTCTTATGGATATGGGCTCAAGTTATCTACAACCAGATATTAACAAATTCCCATCTGCCACATAACCGCGGGCACGGGTTTTGAAAGATCAAAACCCTGCAGGGGTGTCCCAACTTAGCCCATCACAAGCTCACGATCCGTGGATTCGCAACTCCAAAGTGGGAAGACCGGAGTATTCTCGGAATCCCGTGCACAAGATATTTCTACAAAGGTAAAACTAATCCAGCAAGACCTCCCGGCGTGCCGACACCCTAATAGTAGTCGCGCGTATCTCGTCTCAGGCCATGACCGGATAGGTCAGCCTACAGGTATATACCAGACCTCGGGTTTCCCCAAGGTGGCCCCACAGTCTGCCCAGTTTGGACCAACACTCATGAGGAGCACTGGCCCGGGTTGTTAATTAAGAACTCGGGTTTGCAACGCCCTATGCAAGTTTTAGTTGTTAGCCAAATGTAAAACCAATGTTGGGCCTTGCTGGAAAAGCTTTAAGTAGTGCGAATTATCATGGGGGCCCATAAACCCCAACCATGTTTGGAACGCAAGATCAAGGAACATAACACCGATTTATCGGGTCCTAAGATGGCATCAGTGGAACAAACCACCAAGCAGAAGGCCAAGCCTTCCACCCATCACCAATATATAGCAGTGCATTAATTTAACAAGATATATATTGTGTTATCCCAATAAAACAAGTCCGAACATGGAGCAATCTTCAAACTTCACCTGCAACTAACAATGCTATAAGAGGGGCTGAGCAAAAGCGTACTTAGCCAATCAACGGTTTGCTAGGAAGGCGGTTAGCCTGTTTCATGGCAACAATAGGAGGCTGACAAATAGGAATAGGCATCGAGGCATATCTAAAGAGCGAGACAACTAGCATAGGCAAAGATATAGGTGATATCGAGGAATCATCATCTTGCCTGTTAAGTCCACGGAAGGATCGTAACCTTGCTCCTCAAACTCAGTCTCGATAGGAACCTCGAACTCTGAATCGTCACCGGGCTCTAACCAACACAAAAATACAAACACCGGAACAATGATCAATCATCATGCAATGCTCAAACACATGATGCAAGATATGATGCATATAAATATGGACAGGATATGATGCATCTCAAAGAAACAAGATGGGTGCACATGTGACATGGCAATAAGCAAGATCACAATACATGTATGGGACACATCATGCAAAAGGAAACAAGAACAAACATAGTCACAAGTGGCTATGTAGTTGAATTATCCAAACACCCAACAAGTTATGAGAGTTGTTTAACATGGCAAGGGGTGCAACTTGGAACAACAACATCATGCTAGCATTTTAAATGGGCCGGAAAGAACAAATAACAATTTCCGGAAACTCCCATGAACATAAAAACACATATAGGACAGTTCTGTAGCAACCATGTTTTAGAGCAGTAAAACATGCAAAGTAACAACACCATCTTAATCTACACATCTTTCCACCCCGAATACATATAAAGTTTGTCAAATTTGGAGCTATGGTTATTTAGTTATGAATTTAACAATTTTAACATATTTTAATCTCAAAATAATTCAAACAGCAATTTAAATGTTTTTAACAAGGCAACAAACTGCATAAGATTAATCTACACTAAAAACTAAGCAGTTTTCATATATAGAGTATTTTGAACAAATGCATATAACAAAAGATATGAAAATATGTAAAAGAAAAACAAAAACTGAATTTAAAACAAAAACAGAAAAGGGAAGAAGCCCTGCAGACCTAGCCTGCACTAGCCCTAGCCACTGACTAGTGGGTCCAAGGGGCTGATGTGGCGCATGCGTGTGTGAAAGTGGGTGCGGGTGCGCTGAGAGGCTGCCATGTGGAGCCAGCTTGAAAGTGGAACGGGAAAAGCAAAAAGGGCCGAATTCCACTGGCCGTGCAGGGAGTCGAACCCAGGTCTCCGAATTAACTGAATGAGAGACAGACCACTGGTCTAGCTGCGTGTATCTAACAGAGAAGAGGAACG
Source organism: Secale cereale (assembly GCA_902687465.1). Lineage (NCBI taxonomy): Eukaryota > Viridiplantae > Streptophyta > Magnoliopsida > Poales > Poaceae > Secale > Secale cereale. Next base: position 603,155,501 of record LR738711.1, read on the forward strand.
CCACAGCTTGACTTAATTGTCGAAGGAGAAACAGAGGGAGAAACAGGGGCGGTCGAGCTCCTCCAGCGACCAAATGCAGCGGTGGATGTGTGCGCTGCGTTCCCAGAGGAATACCGCATCCTCGACATGCGCTAGCTGCACCAATCGAGCACTACAGCGACGCTGGCGAGCAGCAAGCAGAACGGCGGCAACGAGCTATGGCGAGGCCTAAACAGAGCCTAACGGAGCGATGGATGCATCTAGCAGGACCTACGCGGCGAGGCGAAGACGATGGGCGCAAAACTCGGTGCTAAGGAGGTCGGAGCACTCGTCGGCGATGAGGTCCGACGGCGTTGGGTTCAGGCGCACGGGGAACTACCATCTAGAGAGCGTAAGAGAAGGGGAAAACGACATGGGGAGAATCAGAGGCTCACCACGAACACGGAGGTGTGTTCGGCTGGCCGGTAGGAGGACGGAGTCGACGACGACATCGATCGAACACCCGCGGCGGCCGGAATCGAAGAAGAGGAAGAAGAAGAATAAGCCATGGCCTTCAGCTCCGTGCAGTGGATGTCGTGGACGTAGTCGACGTCAAGGAAGAAGAGGGACACCGTTGGCGAGGCAGAGAAGGTCGAGGAGCACGCCGGCGACGAGCCCGTGCACTCTGATGCGCTCGGGACGGTGATGGAGCGACGGATCTAGTGGCTCTCAGCTCAGCTGGCGGCGGGAGGAGGAATATAGGAATCCTGGAGGGTTGGTGGACACAATGGTGGCTTAAGAGGGGGGCCGAGGCGACGGAATAGACAGCGACGCGCTCGTGCTCACGGTCCCCATGGCGCGAACGGGAGGAGGAAGAAAGGTGGGTGCGGGGCTGTGCAAGGTCGCTGACCTGCGCGCCCATCTCGTCCACGTGGAAATGTAGCAAAGGGGGCGAGTGTGTGCGTGGGTGCAAACGGGCGTGAGGGACGTCGCGGGCTGGCTGGCGTAGGCTAGTTGAGCCAAGGGGGAGGCCAAAGGTCAGGCGGCTGCTGCTGTGCTGCTGGCTGCTGGGCTGCCCTACTCCTGCTGTTTTTTTTCTCTTTTCTATTTTCTGTAGGCAGAAAACAAAAAGGAAAAACCCAGGCCTAAAGAAAAGGAGTTAGGAGGAAAAATAAAATATTTCCTAGCTCCTAGAATTATGCCCTATTTTATAAAAATGAGTTGGACATTTTTAGAGGTAGAAAAATAAAACAAGTTTGAATCTGGTTCAAACTTCTATCATTTTTGAACCTACCCAAAACATTTCAAAATAAGGTTAGGTTTTGCACAGTGGCTTAGGACAATGTACCAAAGAAGTTGTGAGGAGATGGACATTTAAAAGAAGAGGTAAAGCCACTTGCAAAATTTAAAGAAAGGGAAATAAAGGAGGGGAAGTGGTGCAAGTTGAAAGGGGGTTTAAGATTGGGCATGAACTTGCATCCACCACCACAACAAGATCAAGAGGAACTCACTTGACATACTAGGGATGAGTAAAACACAATGAAAAATGAAATGCCACATGCTGACCATGATGCAATGATGATGATGAAGTAATGCATGAATGCATAAAGAATAGAAATATGACAATGCAAAATGAGAAGGCATAATTTAAAAGAACCCCCCAAGGAAGGACAAGGATCAAATGGTAAATGCTATATTGCCATATAAGGAAGTATTACATATGGGGTGTTACAAACTCTCCTCCACTATGAAAAGATCTCGTCCCGAGATCTAGGACTGAAAGAAGGCAGGATACTCGGAACGGAGATGATCTTCTCATTCCCATGTAGCTTCTCGGTCGGTATGGTGTGACCACTTCACTTTCAAGAATTTGATGGACTTGTTGTGGGTCTTGCGCTCAGTTTCTTCAAGGATAGCAACGGGGTGCTCAAGATAAGACAAGTCTTGCTGAAGATCAATCTCTTCGAAAGGAATAGTGCGTTCAGGCGTCTTGAAGCACTTGAGGAGTTCTGACACGTGAAACACATCATGCACATTTGCAAAGTTGGAGGGAAGCTCAAGTTGGTAGGCTAGATCGCCTCTCTTGCCAAGTATCTTGAAAGGGCCCACGTATCTTGGAGCAAGCTTGCCCTTGATACCAAACCTCTGAGTGCCCTTCATGGGACAAACACGGAGATATACATGATCACCAATGTCGAAAGCCAAGTCACTATGCTTGCCATCGTAGTAACTCTTTTAACGCGATTGCGCGGCCTTGAGATTCTCACGTATGACTTTACACATTTCTTCGGCCGCTGAGATCAAATCATTTCCAAGGAGTTGACGTTCACCAGTCTCAGACCAGTTTAGAGGGGTATGACACTTTCTTCCATAGAGAATTTCAAACGGTGCTTTGCCTGCACTTGCTTGGAAGCTGTTGTTGTAGGAGAATTCGGAAAATGGAAGGCAATCTTTCCATTTCATACCGAAGGAGATTACATAAGCTATGAGCATATCTTCGAGAATTTGGTTCACTATCTCGACTTGACCACTAGTCTGAGGGTGAAAAGCTGTGCTGAAGTGAATCTTGGTACCCATAGCTGACTGAAAGGAATCCCAGAACTTGGAAGTGAACAAGCTTCCACGATCTGAGGAGATTACTTTTGGGATGCCATGCAAAGAGACAATTCTGGAGGTGTACAACTCTGCTAGTTGAGCTGCATTGATGGATTCTTTGACTAGAAGAAAATGATCCACTTTAGTTAGCTTGTCAATCACCACGAAGATAGCATCATTTCAATTCTTGGACTTGGGAAAACCGGTGACGAAATCCATCTCAATGTGATCGAATTTCCACTCGGGAATAGGCAGAGGTTGAAGGAGTCCGGCTGGACGTTGATGCTCTACCTTCACTCTTCTGCAGACATCACACTCGTTCATGAATTGAGCAATCTCTCTTTTCGTGCGAGTCCACCAATAGGATTGCTTGAGGTCATGGTACATCTTGGAGCTTCCTGGATGTATCGAGAGGAGTGTGTCATGTGCTTCATTCATTATGAGCTTTCTGAGATCACCTTTGGGAACCACAATTCTGTCCTCAAAGAACAAAGTGTCTCTGTCATCAATGCGATAGCACTTGTACTTAGGAGTACCCTTTGCAATACCATGTTTCACTTTCTGCACCATAGCATCGCTGAGTTGGGCCTCACAGATTTGATCTTCCAAGGTGGGAGCAACTTGAAGGTTGGCAAGAAATCCTTGGGAACAACTTGGAGATTGAGCTTCCTGAATGATTCACAAAGTTCGGGTTGGAACGGTTTGAGGAGCAGACTGTTGCAATAAGCCTTTCTGCTGAAGGCATCTGCAATGACACTGGCATTGCCAGGAGTATACTCAATGCTTGGATTGTACTCTTGAATCATTTCAACCCAACGAGTCTGGCGGAGGGTAAAGTTCGGTTGGGTGAAGATGTACTTTAGGCTCTTGTGATTGGTGAAGATGTCCACTTTTCTGCCCAACAAAACGTGTCTCCACATGATCAAGGCATGAACAACTGCTGCTAGCTCAAGATCGTGTGTGGGGTAATTCTTCTCATTTGGTTTAAGCTGACGCGAAGTGTATGCAACGATCTTCTTGTCTTGCATGAGAACACCACCAAGACCTTGCAATGAAGCATCGCAAAAGACTTCATAAGGCTTGGACTCATCCGGAGGAGTAAGAACCGGAGCAGAAATGAGCTTCTCTTTGAGTGTCTTGAATGCCACAGCACAATCAGGAGTTCACGAGTACTTGACATTCTTCTGCAACAAGTTGGAAAGAGGCTTGGCAATCTTGGAGAAGTTCTCAACTAACCTTCTACAATAGCTTGCGAGACCGAGGAAACTTCGGAGTTGTTTGACATTCTGAGCAGGTTCCTAGTTGACAATAGCTTCAACCTTCTCGGGGTTAACAGAAATGCCCTCGGCAGAGATAATATGGCCAAGATAGAGGACTTTATCAAGCCTGAATTCACATTTGGAGAACTTCGCATAGAACCGGTGCTCACGGAGCCTGTCAAGGACCAAACGAAGGTGCTTGGCATGGTCTTCTTTATTCTTGGAGAATACCAAGATATCATCGAGGTAGACGAGCACGAATTCATTAGTGTAGGGGTTGAATATAAAGTGCATCATCTGCGAGAAAGTGGGTGGAGCATTCGCAAGCCCGAAAGATATGACCGTGTATTCATAGGAGCCATAACTCGTTCTGAATGCGGTCTTGGGAATATCCTCTTCGCGGATACGAATCTGATGGTAACCCATCCGGAGGTCAAGCTTCGAGAAAACCTTGGCTCCTTTGACCTGCTCAAACAATTCATTGATATTGGGGAGCGGGTACTTATTCTTTATTGTCTTCTTGGTCAATGGCCAGTAATCAACGCGAAGGCGTTCCGTGCCATCCTTCTTCTTGACAAAAAAACACCACAACCCCAAGGAGAATTACTTGGTCTGATTATACCCATTCGTTCTTTCTCATCGAGTTGTTTATTCGGCTCCTTCAACTCTTTAGGAGAAAGCTTGTATGGACGGTCGACAGGCTGGCTCGATACTGGGTTCAAGTTCAGTGACGAATTCAACTAGACGGTTGGGAGGCATGCCTGGAAGCTCTTCAGTGAATACATCCTCATATTCACAAACCACCGGAATCTGGGAAATGGCATTAATCTTGCCATTGTCATTGAGAGAGAATAGCCTGATTGGGTTATCTCGAGCTGCGAAGATAATCACATCATCGGAAGGATGATTTAGATTGACCTCTTTGTTTGCACAATCAGTAAGAGCATCATGCTTAGAAAACCAATCCATCCCAATAATAAGTTCAATGTCCGAGTTACCGAGAACAACCAGAGAAACCAGAAAACTATAATCTCATCCAGACATATGCACATTCTGGAATGATCGCAAGCGTGGTATCATGCCACAACTCATGTAAAAGTTCAGGGATGAAAGTGTAAAAGATAGTTGGCTTACACTCGCCACGTCACACAATGAATACAATAACATACATTCATCCAAAACACAGGGTCCGACTACAGACGAAAATCCAAACAAGAAAGATACAACGAACACAAGCCCGGATCACTCCTAGTAGGAACCACTACTGATCGTCGGGATATGAAACATAGTAACGACCATGCTCTACATCGAACTCCCACTGAAGTTCTGATCCATCTCTTGCATTGTTCTCAGCGGTACCTGCATCTGGTGTGTGTTGTAATCTGTGAGCCACAAGGCCTAAGCAATCCCGTTCCCGGGTATTAAAACTACCAAAGCCTTAGGTGTGGAACGGGTATTAAAGTGTTTGCGGCAAGCACTAAGGAACTAGCATACGAGTTTAGAGTGAGATGAGAACAAGTGCCGACGGTCGCCAAGTTGATCAAGAAGTGATCCTAGCTACTCACGGTCAAACATAACCCCACCGTGTTCACTTCCCGAAGCCCTTCGGAAAGAGACCATCATGGTTACTCACACATGCAGTGTATTCTTATGGATATGGTGTCAAGTTATCTACAACCGGATATGAACAAATTCCCATCTACCACAAAACCACGGGCACAGCTTTCGAAAGATCCAAACCCCGCAGGGGTGTCCCAACTTAGCCCATCACAAGCTCACGGTCCACGGAGTCGCAACTCCAAAGTGGGAAGACCCGAGTATTCTCGAAATCCCGTGCTCAAGATATTTCGACGAAGGTAAAAATAATCCAGCAAGACCTCCTGGCGTGCCGACACCCTGATAGTAGCCGCGCGTATCTCGTCTCAGGCCACGACCGGATAGGTCAGCTTATAGGTATATACCAGACCTCTAGTTTCCCCAAGGTGGCCCCGCACTCTGCCCAGTTTGGACCAACACTCATGAGGAGCACTGGCCCGGGTTGTTAATTAAGAACTCGGGTTTGCAACGCCCTATGCAAGTTTTAGTTGCTAGGCAAATGTAAAACCAATGTTGGGCCTTGCTGGAATTATCAAGGGGGGCCCATAAACCCCAACCATGTTAGGAACGCAAAATCAAGGAACACAACACCGGTTTATCGGGTCCTAAGGTGGCATGAGTGGAACAAAACACCAAGCAGAAGGCCAAGCCTTCCACCCATTACCAATATATATAGGTGCATTAATTTAACAAGATATATATTGTGTTATCCCAATAAAACAAGTCCGAACATGGAGCAATCTTCAAACTTCACCTGCAACTAACAATGCTATAAGAGGGGCTGAGGAAAAGCAAACTTAGCCAATCAACGGTTTGCTAGGAAGGCGGTTAGCGTGTTTCATGGCAACAATAGGAGGCTGACAAACAGGAATAGGCATCGAGGCATATCTAAAGAGCGAGACAACTAGCATAGGTAAAGATAGAGGTGATATCGGGGAATCGTCATCTTGCCTGTTAAGTTCACGGAGGGATCGTAACCTCGCTCCTCAAACTCAGTGTCGATAGGAACCTCGAACTCTGAATCATCACCGGGCTCTAACCAATACAACAATACAAACACTGGAACAAGAATCAATCATCATGCAATGCTCAAACACATGATGCAAGATATGATGCATATGAATATGGGCAGGATATGATGCATCTGAAAGAAACAAGATGGGTGCACATGTGACATGGCAATAAGCAAGATCACAACACATGTAGGGGACACATCATGCAAAAGGAAACAAGAACAAACATAGTCACAAGTGGTTATGTAGTTGAATTATCCAAACACCCAACAAGTTATGAGAGTTGTTTAACATGGCAAGGGGTGCAACTAGGAACAACAACATCATGCTAGCATTTTAAATGGGCCAGAAAGAACAAACAACAATTTCTGGAAACTCCCATGAACATAAAAACACATATTGGACAGATCTGTAGCAACCATGTTTTAGAGCAGTAAAACATGCAAAGTAACAACACCATCTTAATATACACATCTTTCCACCCCGAATACATATAAAGTTTGTCAAATTTGGAGCTATGGTTATTTAGTTGTGAATTTAACATGTTTGAACATATTTTAAACTCAAAATAATTCAAACAACAATTTAAATGTTTTTAACAAGGCAACAAACTGCATAAGATTAATCTACACTAAAAACTAAGCAGTTTTCATATGTAGAGTATTTTGAGAAGATGCATATAACAAAAGATATGAAAATATGCAAAAGAAAAACAAAAACTGAATTTAAAACAAAAACAGAAAAGGGAAGAAGCCCTGCAGACCCAGCCTGGACTAGCCCTAGCCACTGACTAGTGGGTCCAGGGGGCTGATGTGGCGCCTGCGTGTGTGAAAGTGGGTGCGGGTGCGCTAAGAGGCTGCCATGTGTGGCCAGCTTGTCAGTGGAACAGGAAAAGCAAAAAGGGCCAAATTCCACTGGTCGTGCGGGGACTCGAACCCAGTTCTCTGAATTAACTGAACGAGAGACAGACCACTGGGCTAGCTGCGTGTATCTGACAGAGAAGAGGAACGCCACAGCTTGACTGAACTGTCGAAGCAGAAACACGGGGAGAAACAGGGGCGGTCGGAGGAGCTCGTCGGAGCTGCTCCGGCGACCAAATGGAGCGGCGGATGTGTGCGCTGCATTCCTGGAGGAATACTGCATCCTCGACATGCGCTAGCTGCACGTATCGAGCACTACAGCGATGCCGGCGAGCAGCAAGTAGAACGGCGGCGACGAGCTACGGCAAGGCCTAAACAGAGCCTAACGGAGCGGCGGATGCATCTAGCAGGACCTACGCGGCGAGGCAAAGACGATGGGCGCAAAACTCGGTGCTAAGGAGGTTGGAGCACTCGTCGGCGACGAGGTCCGACGGCGTTGGGTTCGGGCACACGGGGAACTACCATCTATAGAGCACAAGAGAAGGGGAAAACGACACGGGGAGAAGCAGAGGCTCACCACGAACACGGTGGTGTGTTCGGCTGGCCGAGAGGAGGACGGAGTCGACGACGACATCGATCGAACACCGGCGGCGGCCGGAGTCGAAGACAAGGAAGAAGAAGAAGAAGTCGTGGCCTTCAGCTCCGTGCAGTGGACGCCGTGGACGTAGTCGACGTCAAGGAAGAAGAGGGACACCGTTGGCGAGGCAGAGGAGGTCGAGGAGCACACCGGCGACGAGCCCGTGCGCTCAGATGCGCTCGGGATGGTGGTGGAACGACGGATCTGGTGGCTCTTAGCTCACCTAGCAGCGGGAGGAGGAAGAGAGGAACCCTAGAGAGTTGGTGGACACTATGGTGGCTTAAGAGGGAGGCCGAGGCGACGGAACGTACGGCGACGCGCTCGTGCTCGCGGTCCCCATGGTGCGAACGGGAGGAGGAAGAAAGGTGGGTGCGGGGTTGTGCATGGTCGCTGACCTTCGGGCGCGTGTCGTCCACGTGGAAACGCAGTAGAGGGGGTGAGTGTGTGTGTGGGTGAAAACGGGCGCGAGGGACGTCACGGGTTGGCTGGCGCGGGCTGGCTGGGCCGAGGGGGGAGGCCAAGGCTTAGACGGCTGCTGCTGCGCTGCTGGCTACTAGGCTGCACTGCTGCTGTTGTTTTTTTCTCTTTTCTATTTTCTGTAGGCAGAAAACAAAAAGGAAAAACCCAGGCCTAAAGAAAAGGAGTTAGGAGGAAAATAAAATATTCCCTAACTCCTGGAATTATGCCCTATTTTATAAAAATGAGTTGGACATTGTTAGAAGTAGAAAAATAAAACAAGTTTAAATCTGGTTCAAACTTCTGTCATTTTTTAACCTGACCAAAACATTTCAAAATACAGTGAGGTTTTGCACAGTGGCTTAGGACAAGGTACCAAAGAAGTTGTGAGGAGATGGACATTTAAAAGAAGAGGTAAAGCCACTTGCAAAATTTAAAGAAAGGGAAAGAAAGGAGGGGAAGTGGTGCAAGTTGAAAGGAGTTTTAAGATTGGGCATGAACTTGCATCCACCACCACAACAAGATCAAGAGGAACTCACTTGACATACTAGGGATGAATAAAACACAATGACAAATGAAATGCCACATGCTGACCATGATGCAATGATGATGATGAAGTAATGCATGAATGCATAAAGAAAAGAAATATGACAATGCAAAATGGGAAGGCATAATTGAAAAGAACCGCCAAGGAAGGACAAGGATCAAATGGTAAATGCTATATTGCCATATAAGGAAGTATTACATATGGGGTGTTACATCCCATTAGCCTCAAGCGTGGTGAGGATTATCCTGATGAATGGGCCAAGCGCCAAGCCAAGTTGGCCAAACAAGCAAGAGAAGCGATGAGGAAATACAACGAAGACTCTGCTGCTGCTGCTGCTGCCACTGCTGAGGCCTCTGCTAGCAAGCCGAAGAAGGCCATGGCAATGAATCTTGCGCATAAGCCAACTTCTCCACCTTCAATGCCCTCAAGGCCAAGTTCCTCAGCAATGCCCTCACGACCCGATTCCTCAAAGCCCTCACGACCAACTCCTCAAAGTGCTCCTGCTCCTCCAAAGTCTTCGGCTGCTTCGACGAGATCCTCTGCACTAGTGCATCTCGCCACGTGCCAAAGGACTACTGGCATATCTATTGCCTCAGGAGCCTCTGCAAGTTCCTCATCTGCTCCAAGTTCCTTTGTTGGCCCCTCTCTGCTAAAGAAAAAGGCCGCTGCTGGATGAGATCCTCGACCAAGTCCTCACAAAAAGCAGGTCGCCTTCCACGTGCCCTCTGATGATGATGAGGCTGATGATGAAGAACTAGCCGAAATTATCAGAGACAGACAAGTCAAGGCCGCCAGAGCCAAAGGAAGCAATGTGCCACTGCTTTTGGATCCGAAGCTGATCCTAGACTTCATCGATCTCTCGCACAAGGATCCCAACACACCTTTGCCTGAGATGAACCTCACACCTGGTCAAAGTCATGTTTTGACTGCCTTCATTGAAGAAGAGAAATGAAAATTTGAGAAGGCTAGGCAACTGAAGAAAGCTCAGTACAGGAAGGAGCGCTAACTAAAGAAAAATGTTGTCACTATGACAACTGAAGAACTAGTGAAGATCCAGGCTAAAATCAAAGGCCTCGGCGATGACTTCAATGCTTACTATGCTGATTGGCAAAGAGCCAAGGTCAAGTTTGTAAAACTAACTGAGAAATTCACTTCAAAGATTGCAGCTCCATCGCAACCAGAAATTCCTCAAGCCGAAGCATCTGCTCAACCAACAGAAGAGCACGCCAGCACCGCTGATGAAAATCAGGCTGCTGAAGAAAATGTGAGTTCCAGGGCTGATGACTGCGTCCTACCCGCTGAAGAAATTGCCAGGGCATGCACTAGTGGTGCCCCTGAAGAAAATGAAGAAGTCAGGGCAACTGCATCAGTTGTGAATGAAGAAACTCTACCAAATCCTCCCGCACCTACTCCAACTCCAATCCTTCCATCTCCATCAGATGTGAAGAAGACCAAGGCTGCAGAGCGTGCAGTTGTGAACAAAAGGAAGGCATCAACTTCATCAGATTGTTCAGCCCCGAAGAAGATGAAGCCATTGACTAGATCATTTGACAACCCAATTGATGTTGTTCCTATCTCAAACATGCCATCAAAGGACCTTGTTCCTTTTGATGAAGATTATGTGATTCCAAGTGAATCCGATGAAGACATTCCCTCTGCTGCTTCCTCAGAGCAGATGGATGAAGAAATTGAAGTGGATGCAATCCCTTCAACACCAATTGTCTCCTCGCCTATGCCTTTGTTCACTTCTGAAGAGGCCGGCGTTGAGGAATTGGATAAACAAAATTCTGACGTGGACATTGGGAGTACTACTCCATTGATGAATGATGATTTTTGGGATAGTCAGCATCCCAACTCCCCTCTATTCACGCCATTGCAACAAATCCCTCAGTACGCAACACATACTGTTCCATTGGGCTCTGAAGAAACTCACCCCACTCCGTCTGTACATGAAGACATTCCAGCCCCTAGTGCTGAAGAAACTCCTGCTGCTGACTCATTGAAGACACAAACAACCACTAAAGAGGAACCAGAAATTCCTCAACCTGAAGAACCTAAGATTGCGATTCCTGAGGTTGTGATGCAACTGACTGACACTCCTCAACTTAAGCCAAAGGATCCATTCTCAAGGAAGCAAAAATTCAAGACTGCTGATTTCTTCGGCGAGCACGTATTCTTCACTGATTACAACCCCTATGACTCTGCTCGCATTAGGAAGAGGCGTTTCTAAACTGCCAGCCAGGCCAATTTTTATTCGTCAGTGTTGTTGAACAAAGACAAAGTCTTCGATCATGAGCACATTCCTCACGTGGATATGGAATCTCTACCGTGCTTCGTGCCAGTCCTTAGTGTTCTTCACGACGCTGTACTGTTAAATTTCTGCACTGACATCTGTGATTGGAATGAAGAACTCATTCTTCAATTCTTAGCAATGATGCACATCACCGGAGACTCTGAAGATGTGAATTCATGGGTGCTGGACTGGATGACTGAAAATACTCACTACAAGTCACCAGCTACTAAATTGCTTCATGCTTTGCCTCTCAGTCCTCCCCTTGAAGCTGCTCGTTGCATGTACCAAGAGCCTGAGCTTACAGATCACTATATGCAAGTGCTGATGAAGCCATTGAAGCCAGGTCAGGCCCCAAGAACCAAATTCCTCGTGAAGGAATTGCTATATGTGTCTTGGACTGTCTATCGCATTCTGACAGAGACATTGAAGCCTATCAAGGGCCACGACTCGAATGAAGAAGCAGTCGTTGGCATCATGAAGAATCTGCTATTCAATATCATTCATGGCGTCCCCGTCAACTTCCATGATTTCTTCATGAAGACTCTGGCCAATGTCGCAATGTCACCATTTGAGTTGAAGCCTTATGCTCCGTGGATTATGAGATTCATCAGAACAAGGTCTTCACTCAACTACATGGCTGATACACTGAACCATTGCAGCTACTTGCCCCCGATTGAAGTCCTCAAACGGACATTTTCCTCTGCTGTTATTGATGAAGGCATTCGTCCATTGGATGGTCAATTTCGCAAAGCTGCATCCTACTCCACCTATGATGACTGTGCCACCCATGACTCTGCCGCCAACGCACCCAAGCAAAATCCTCAAGGCACAGCTCCCGGGGTGATGACTGATCGTGAGCTTCTCCTTAGTCTTAACCAGAAGGTTGATCGCAATCACAAATGGGTCATGCGTCAGTTTGGTTCCATTCTTAACAACATGACTGCTACCCACAATGTAGTGAAGAAAAACCATTACTACCTCCATGAAACCTTCAACCGTACCTAGGCTGTTCTGTCTCACATTTATAGCGAAGAAGATCGGAAGAAAATGGGTCCCAAGGAAGATTTTGACTGGTCTGCTCCTCCACCGAAGAAATACAAGAAGGTCAAGGTTCCTTCCTTGGTGGCCAGCTCCTATTCTTCATCGCGCGACACTGACGAGCATGAAGACTTGGACGACACTGCGGCAGGCCCTACATCAACCAACAACCCCAACAACACTGGCGCTCCTTCATCTACTTGAGATTCTTCAGGAGCATTAGTCCTCAGTTTTGATCCTTTTGGTCATTCGATGACAAAGGGGGAGAAATTTGAATTAATCTTCAAGCGGGTCTATTTATATGGGCGTTTTTTTTCTAAGTTACAACTCTCGTTATTCTGATGACTTCGTTGGATCGAGTTGTAAACTTAAACTCTATGATGGCCTGATACTTTTGCTGTGGTTTTTCTGCATGCTTATTCCTCATTAATGTTTATGCACGCATGCTGAATTACATCAGTCACCATATTTCATCATGCATTTCAAGTTCTTCATATTATATGTCAAATGCGTGTATGAATTACAAGATATAGGGGAAGATCTCCATGATTCTACTCTTCATGTGTGCATTGCTTCAAAAGCAAATTCCTCACTATGCACATCTTCAGGGGGAGTACTTCTATATCTTGCAATCAAACTTCTCAATATCAGTATTTACACTTCATATGTTTATCCCCGTTGAAAACTTAACCTATATTGTCATCAATCACCAAAAAGGGGGAGATTGTAAGTGCATCTAGTGCCCCTTAGTGATTTTGGTGTATTGAAGACTTATAGGTTAAGGGACTAATGTGTTTATATGTGTACACAGGTCTATAAGTCTCTGAGGAGTTTGATATTTATAGAGAAAGTCGACCCCTAATAATGAAGTTCTTCGACTGAAGACTTTGGATTTCTGAAGACTTTCTGAAGACTGAAAGAGAAGAAATTGGTGTGACCTTGAAGACTTGGTACTCATTTGAGGAAGATGAAGCGTGACGACTTTTGTTTTCGTAGTTTCATTTTCTCTTTCTTGAGTCATAGGAAACACCGTACTGTTAAAGCGGGTCGAGGAAATACTAAGGAAAAATTTCCATGTGATGCTCAACACAAAATCCTGCACCTACCGATCCCTTCGAGTGAAGCCATTGGAAATCTCATACAGTTCAGTCATATTCTTCAGTGACAGAGACAAAGTTCTTCTCATCTCTGAGGAATTTGTTCTGACTGAGGAGTTAGGAATTCGCCAGTGCGGATTGCCTACACAGTGAGGAACATGATAGCCCTGAGGAATTTGATAGTCAAATTTCCGACCGTTGCTGTGCTACGCGCGAGCTGTCCCAAAATATCTACCCACCTAACAGTCATATTATTGAAGGGCATTTATGTTTTATCATGTCGGGCTGCTCCCTAGGCTATAAATAGCCTCCCCCTACAACCACTAGCTGGTTGGCTACTCCGAGAGAAAGTGACACTTGTTATTTGAGAGCATCCCATCCTCCGAGGACTTTGAGAGAAAATCATCGGGTGAGGAAAACCCAAACCCAAACACCTTCCAACCCAAAGTGATTGAGCATCACTAAAGAGATTGATCATGTCTGGATCTGACACTTGTTACCTTTGAAGACTGTGCTTCTTCCAGACGGTTAGGCGTCATGGTCTAGAGCATCCAAGAGGAATTGTGGATTGCCGAGAGACTGAGTTTGTGAAGGTTTGGAAGTCACCTGAAGACTTACCGCGAGTGATTGGGCGAGGTCTGTGTGACCTTAGCTCAAGGAGATATGGTGAGGACTGTGTGTCCGGGACTGGGTGTCCTCACATTTAAATACCTAGCCGCTCCTACCAGACGTACAACTGAGACAACAGTTGGAACTGGTCTACCAAATCATTGTCTTCACCAAGCTTACTGGTTCTATTTCCTCAACTCTTTCATTTCCTCATAAATGTGTTGTTTGCTTGTTCATATCTGTTTGAAGACTTTGACTGAAGACTTTCTCAATTTCCTCAGTTCAATTTCTTCAGTCTGTTTGTCTTCATCTTGTGTTATCCTATGCTTATGCTTTCTGTACTCTGTGCTTCTCTTCATTTCATCATGATGACCATGCTTGTGTTCTGCTATGTTTACTTTTGAGTACTTATTCCGCCACAAGTAGTTCTTCGCTAAGGAATTTCCTCACCCGCAAATTCCTCAGTGAAGAATTCATAAAAATCGCCTATTCTCCCCCCCTCTAGTCAATATAACGCACTTTCAGTATCAAGTATCCCCAAGCTTAATTCCTGCTTGTCCTCGAGTAGGTAAATGATAAAAAATAATTTTTGATGTGGAATGCTACCTAACATAATTCTTGTCGGTGTACTAAAGTAGGGGTACCTTAGTATCCCGACTTGTGCACGGGCAGTAGCAGCTTCCCGTGGCCTGGCTCACCACGCGCCCGCCAAAGCCCGCTCTAGATCCCTTTAAGCCATTCAAGAACAAACTATTCAAGTCATAAGAACAAGGCCCCGGCAAGAGGAGGTTGCCGGGAAGGCCGCACCAGGCTCAAGGTTATCATTCCAGCACAAGACCCTGGCAAGGGGAGCTTGCCAGGAAGACCAGAGAACAGCACCTTAGAAGACATCCCGTGGCGCATCGCGCGCCCCGGCGGGGCCCGGAGAGCGACAAGCTCCCGGGCCCGGCAAGACAGCGACCCCGGCAAGGTACTTGCCGGGGAGGTTTTCACTGTGTGCCTACGCTCCAGCTCATCCGTCCACGCGTCGCCCTGGGGCCCTTCCAGGGGCACGTGGCGGATGGCTGTGCAGCCTGGGGGACACGGTGGCAAGCCGCGGTGACGAGCCCGTCGTCGTGGCGAACGGAGACGCCCGGGCGGACACTTTTTGGGGTGACGGCGACGGGCATTCAATGCCTTTGTCCCCCACCGTCTGGGTTAGGTATAGATCACTGTACAACCACTGTGCATACACTGTTCATGCACTGTTCCATCTACCACCAAATTTACACTTTTACCCTCCTCTACGTTGACAACTGTCAGTGACCCCTTAGGGCTATAAAAGGAGGCCCATGCACCACGTAGAGGAGGTTCGATCCCAGAAACTCGATCACTCCTACGCTCGGTGTAGCTGGTATTGTAGATCTTCAAGCTCCCGAGTCCGAGAACTCAATACAACCAAAGGCAGGAGTAGGGTTTTACGCGTCCGCGCGGCCCGAACCTGGGTAAACTGCCCGCGTGTGCCCCTCGATCTGCTCTCCGTGCTCCCTCCACCCCCTTACCGCAACGTAGAAGGGGCTCCGGTCCCATAGGTGTTCGCGGGTGGTCAGTTTCCCCGACATCTTTGGCGCGCCAGGTAGGGGGCGTCGAGGTTGCGCGAACCTGATCCGGCGCGATCGCGGACGCAATCTTCAGCAACTCTTCCAGCTTCATCAACCTCATCGACTACATCAACATGCCTCCGAAGAAGAAGGCTTCGGAGGTCGGAGGCCCGTCTGTGTCGATCCCACCGCCACCAGAACCAACGGTTGGTGGGGTAGATGCTGGCGGAGGGGTGGACGCCGGCGAGGACACTCGCGGCGTCGCCAAGTCCAAGGACAAGACGGACGACCGAGCGAATTCCAAGACCTCGGCGTCCGTGCATGCACCCCGTCCCTCTCAGGAGGTGCCGGACCAGCAGCGACGTGGTACCGGGGGTACCATACGCTTGCTGGGACGCGGACAAGCCGGTGGGTCGCGGGATGCTCAAGGCCAGCGCGTTGGTACGAGCAAGGCGCGGTCGCCGGGGCGAGACCCTGCTCCTTCTAACCCTGTTAGAAGCCCGAGCATATCTCGCTCCTCGCACCGCTCGCCACCGCTTCCCTCCTCTCCAGCAGAAGCTCTTGCTAGAGCCCAACTGCTACTCGACTTCCATCCAGCGGCAGACAAGGCTGAAGAATGGAGGGCTACGATCCAGAGCCTCATCGCCTTCGCCAACAACGACACGCCACAGCAGCCGGCGACATCACGGCCGCGGTAAGTCGACCAAGCGAAGGCCGATGGGGACAAGACCGCTGGGGGTGCGACTACCGTGCACTCCCCACCATGGAAGTAGAAATCGCCACCCCGCCGGATCAACGTCGACGACGACTCCACAGCGTTGTCGGATCCGCGGGCTCGCCGCGATCAGCGCCAAGTCCTTGACGACAGGCGACAAGAGGACGCTCGAACTCGTATCGAGCGTCGAAGAGAAGCCCGAAGACAGTCCGACCAGCGCGCTGTGACTGCTGTTGACATGCACGCGCCCGGCGAACCAGGCGATTTGCCGTACGCGGTAGGTTGCCCTGCGTTCACCCGAGAGCTGCGGCAAGTCCAGTGGCCCAGCATGAAGAACTTCAAGCCCGACGTACCCGAGAAGTACGACGACAAGACGCACCCCTCGGAGTTCCTCAGCATCTACACCATCGCGGTGCAGGCTGCCGGGGGACGCGACGAGAAGATCCTAGCCAACTACTTCCCGCTCGTGCTTAAGCCAAACGTCAGGTCTTGGCATATGCACTTGCCGGAGAACTCCATCTCTTCTTGGGCGGATTTGTGCCACCAGTTTGTCGGCGCCTTCAGGGGCGGCCACAAGCCCCACGGCCAGGAGAGCGATCTCCACATCCTTGCCCAGAAAGAGGGAGAATCCCTGCGAAAGTATATCCAGAGGTTCAGCCGCGTCCAGCACAACATCCCCGATGTCCACCCTGCCACGGTTATCAGCGCGTTCCACTAGAACGTGCGTAACCGCCGGATGAGGGAGGAGATGGCGATGACCAAGATCCGGGACGTCAGCGAGCTTTACGCTCTGGCTGACAAGTGTGCACGTGCTGAGGAGGGGAGGAGACTCCCCGGAGAGGACACTGGAGCAGGAGGAACGGACAGCGAGGATGCCACCCCGGCAAGGAGAAACCGGCGGCGGAACAATAAGAAGAAGAAGAACAAGGAGGTACTGGTTGTCGAGCAGTCCGGCAAGGAGGCTGCCGCCGAGAAGACACAGGCTGATGGCTCCGGCAAGGAGTCCACCCCTGTAGCGGCAGCCGACAAGCAGTACTGTAAGATCCACCGCACCAAGGGCCACGACCTCCAGAACTGCAAAAGAGTAGAGTACCTCGTAGAGCAGCAGAAGGCTGAATACGAGCGTCGCGACAAGGAGAAGGCCCAAGGAGGCGGAGGAGAGCCCAGCAAGAAGCGGCCGTTCAATGGCCGGGGAGGACGCCGCGGCAAGGCCAAGCAGCGGCAAGGAGACAGACCTCCCCGGGGCCGCGACAAGGATGAAGACGAAGACGATAACGAGGACATGGATGAAGGAGACAACAGCGAGCAGGAGTTCCAGAAGGCCACAGAGGTTCTGTGTGTCGACGGAGGTGCCTCTCTGCACACTTCCCACCGCCAACTCAAGCAATGGGTGCGGGAAGTGAATGCAGCTGAGCCACCCGTCGAGTCACGCAGGCTGCTGAAATGGTCCGGCACGCCCATCATCTTCTACCTTGAGGACCACCCTGACCGCACAACAGTGGTCGGGTGTTTGCCGATGTTGGTTTCGCCAACTATCCGCAACCTCAAGGTCACCAAGATGTTGGTTGACGGTGGGGCCGGCCTCAACTTGATCTCCTCCGCTGTGATCAAGAAACTGCAGATTCCCGACAGCGAGCTCGAGGAAACCGGGTCGTTCCAAGGGATCAACCTGGGAAGGAGCAAGCCGAAGGGGAAGATCACGCTGCCAGTGACCTTTGGCGGAGAGCTCAACTTCAGGATGGAGAGAATCACGTTCGACGTTGCCGATATCCCATTGCCCTATAATGGGATACTTGGCCGTCCTGCGCTCGCCAAGTTCATGGCAGCTTCCCACTATGCACACAACATGCTCAAGATGCCGAGGCCGATAAGCGTCATCTCTGTACCCGGCGACAAGAAGGATGCGCTTATCTGCACCGACAAGATCTACCGGGATGCAGCAGCAGCGGCAGACAGCAAATCACTTGCCGCTGAAGCTCCCGGGGGGAAGACCAAGACCAAGTCCGGCAAGAGCTCTGGAGCCTACTCCGGCAAACGCACCTCTTCGGAGTGCTGCGCTGCCGTCGAGGACGCACCATCGAGCTCCACCGGCAAGTGCAAGAAAGGAATGGCAGCTCCACCGGCAACGAAGAAGGTGTCCGCCAAGGAGGACGGCACTGGTGGTACCTTCACCATCAGTGCTACGCTCGACCCCAAATAGGAAAACGCGCTCATTGCCTTCCTGCAGGCGAATGTCGACGTGTTCGCATGGCAACCGTCTGACATCCCCGGCGTTCCCAGGAAGGTAATTGAGCACAAGCTTGCTGTTTGTCCTCACGCGCGGCCCGTCAAGCAGAAGGTCAGGAAGCAAGCGGTGGAGCGCCAAGAGTTCATAGCTGAGGAGATCAAGAAGTTGGAAGTAGTTGGCCTTGTTAGAGGTGTACTTCATCCCACGTGGCTGGCCAATCCAGTTGTCGTGCGCAAAGCTAATGGGAAGTGGAGACTTTGTATAGACTTCACTGATGTGAATAAAGCTTGTCCCAAGGATCCATTTCCCTTGCCACGCATCGACCAGATTGTTGACTCCACGGCTGGATGCGAGTTGCTTTCATTTCTCGATGCATACTCAGGTTACCACCAGATATTCATGGCCGAGGAAGACAAAGAGAAGACCGCATTCATTACTCCATGTGGCACTTACTGTTTTGTACGTATGCCCTTTGGACTGAAGAATGCGGGCTCAACATTTGCAAGGGTGGTCCACACTACTTTTGAGCCACAGATACACAGGAATGTAGAAGCCTACATGGACGATATAGTGGTCAAGAGCAAGAGCAAAGATACCTTGATCCAAGACTTAGAAGAAACTTTTGACAATCTGCGCAAGATACAACTCAAGTTGAACCCCGAGAAGTGCGTTTTCGGAGTCCCCTCCGGCAAGCTTCTCGGGTTCTTTGTGTCCCAGAGGGGGATTGAAGCTAATCCCGACAAGATAAAAGCCATCGAGCAGATTGAAGCCCCGAAGCGCGTCAAGGACGTAAGGAGACTTGCTGGTTGTGTGGCTGCCCTCAGCAGGTTCATTTCAAAGTCTGCAGAACGCACCCTACCTTTCTTCAAAATCTTGAAAAAGGCAGGTCCTATGAAATGGACTCCGGAAGTGGAGGCGGCGTTGCAAGACTTGAAAAGATACCTGTCCTCCACTCCAATACTTGTCGCACCTAGGCCACAAGAGAAGTTGCTGCTGTACCTAGCGGCAACCAATCAAGTGGTTAGTGCTGCGTTAGTAGCGGAGAGGGAGGAGGATGAGGAACCCACATCCCCGGCAAGCGCATCCAGCGACAAGCAGGGGGCTTCCCCGACAAGCTTTGGCCCCGACAAGGACAAGTCTGCGCAGGAACAAGGAGAAGTGCGAAAGAAGATGGTACAGCGCCCAGTGTATTTTGTAAGTTCCCTCTTGCAGGGGGCTAGATCGAGGTACTCTGGGGTGCAGAAGTTGCTTTTCGGCCTCCTCATGGCCTCAAGGAAGCTGCGCCATTACTTCCAAGCGCAAGAGATAACGGTGTTCACTCGCTTTCCGTTGAAGAGGATATTGCAGAACCCAGAAGCAACAGGCAGGATCGTCGAGTGGGCACTAGAGCTGTCGAGCTTTGGTCTCAAGTTTGATAGTACTTCAACTATACAGAGCAGAGCTTTGGCAGAGTTCATAGCGGAATGGACCCCGACACCAGATGAAGAAGTTCCAAAGACAAGTGTCCCCGTCCAAGAAGCAAGCAAAGAGTGGATAATGTACTTCGATGGTGCTTTCTCGCTGCAAGGCGCCGGTGCTGGCGTGTTACTCATAGCGCCCACCGGAGAACACCTCAAGTACGTTATTCAGATGCACTTTCCCAAGGAGCAAGCGACAAACAATACTGCTGAGTATGAAGGTTTGCTTGCCGGCCTCAGAATTGCGGCCGAACTTGGGATCAAGAAGCTGATTGTCCGGGGAGATTCACAGTTGGTGGTCCGACAAGTGAACAAGAGTTACCAGAGTCCCTTGATGGAAGCTTATGTCGATGAAGTGAGGAAGCTTGAAGAACACTTTGAAGGCCTGCAGATGGAGCATGTCCCAAGGGCTCAGAATGATATTGCAGATGGCCTGTCAAAGTGTGCTGCCATGAAGTTACCTGTGGAACCAGGGGTCTTCGTGCTCAAGCTAACTCAACCATCTGTTACACCATCAGTTGGGCAAAGCAAGAAGAGGAAGTTGGTCTCCGGCGACTACTTGCCGGCGGATCTTCCTGAAGCCGCCGCCAAAGTCCCCAAGATCAACAACCAAGATGCTGAGGAACAGTCTGCTCCTGCGGACCCAAGGGTCTGTACAGTTGAAGCAGGCATTCCCGACAAGCCTTGCCCCGGCAGGCTTGCCGGGGAGCACTCAGCTCCGGCAGAGCCACAGGTTCTTCCCGTAGAAGCTGAGGTCCCCGCAGCAGCCCTGATGCCTTTAGTCCTTGTTGTTGAGCCTCAGGCTCCAGCATGGGAATAGCAAATCGTCCATTTTCTTCAAACTGGAGAACTTCCCGATGAGCCAGAAGAGATAGAAAGAATAACCAGACAGTCAAGTATGTACCAGTTCGTCGACAATGAACTGTACAGAAGAAGACTCAACGGTGTCAGATTGAAGTGCATTTCTAGGGAAGATGGACAGAAGCTGTTGGCAGAGATACAAGGAGGCATATGTGGCCACCACATTGGCGCAAGAGCACTTGCCGGGAAGGCATTCCGGCAAGGTTTCTTTTGGCCAGAAGCCCTCCAAGATGCAACTGCACAAGTAACCAAGTGTGAAGCGTGCCAGTTCCATGCCAAGCAAATACACCAACCAGCTCAAGCTCTCCAGACGATCCCTTTATCCTGGCCCTTCTTGGTCTGGGGGCTCGACATCCTCGGCCCCTTTCCCCGCGCAATCGGGGGCTTTGAGTACTTGTACGTTGCAATAGACAAGTTCACAAAGTGGCCAGAAGTGGAACCAGTGAGAAAGGTGTCAGCGGTGAAGTTCTTCAGGTCGATTGTTTGCCGTTTCGGAATCCCTAACAGGATCATCACCGACAACGGCACACAGTTCACAAGTCGCACCTTCATGCAGTACGTCCAAGACCTTGGCGCCATGGTCTGCTTTGCTTCTGTTGGTCATCCAAGGAGTAACGATCAAGCGGAGAGGGCCAACGCTGAAGTGCTGCGCGGACTAAAGACAAGAACGTTCGACAGGCTGCACAAGTGTGGAAGAAACTGGATAGAGCAGTTGCCGGCGGCTCTTTGGTCGATCAGGACGACACCAAATCGAGCCACCGGACAGACACCCTTTGCTCTTGTCTATGGAGCAGAAGCAGTTCTCCCCACGGGACTCGTATACGGGTCTCCTCGAGTGCTCTCTTACGACGAGCTCGAGCAAGAGCAACTACGGCAAGATGATGCATTGCTCCTCGAGGAGGACCGTCTCCAGGCTGCTGTGTGAGCTGCTCGATACCAGCAAGCTTTGCGCCGCTATCATAGCCGCAAAGTCAGGGCCAGGAGTCTCGAGGAAGGCGACCTTGTTCTTCGGCGCGTTCAGTCCGCCAAGAATTCCAACAAGTTGACGCCAAAGTGGGAAGGCCCTTATCGGGTGAGACAAGTCACAAGGCCCGGCGCTGTCCGCCTTGAGACCGAAGAAGGCTTACCGGTGAGCAACTCCTGGAACATCGAGCATCTTCGCAAGTTTCACCCATAAGGCGCGGTTGCCGTGATCCGCTCCGGCAACCACCTTTTGTACAAGTCTTGCCGCTGTCGCATGTAAACCTTTGTACAAAGCCGGGCGCAGATCCCGTGCATCAGTAAAACTTTTGTGCTTCACACTGTTTGTCATTTCATGCTTTTCTTTTTACTTGCATGCATCATCTGACACCTTGTGCAGCACACATCCCTGGTAAGTAGCAACAAGCCGCAAGGCTCCATACTTGTGTTTCCTCCTCTTTTCATTTCTCTCTTAAACAGAAGAAGTGTTCCTCGCGCACAAGTTTGCCGGGGGGGAAGCAGATAGAGGTGTGGACTAGGCGCTGTTCAAGAAAGGAAAGCCTTGCCGGGAAGCAAACAATCCATGAAAGCTAAGTTGCCAGAATTTGAGCAGTTCAAATTTTTAAAATTTTTAGTTGTCTTCCTTGAACAGCCACACTTTGTATGGAAAACCTGTGCGCGGAGGAACCTACCCGTGGCTAGCCGCACCCTTACTTTGTTTCGAGCATGCTCAACGGCTTAAGTGAGCTGCAACAAGTGTCGCGCCCTTACTTTGTTTTCGAGTTCTTTCAACAATCTAAGTGTGCTGCGACTAGCTGCGGCAAGGTTTCTTGCCGGCAAGGGCATTGCTAGCAGGCTGCTAAGAGTCCCACACTCAGCGCTCGCGGCAAGGGTTCCTTTGCCGGCAAGTTCCCTAGAAGCGTAGGGTGAAAAGCATACAGAGTGAAAGGACTAAACAAGGGAGATAACACTGCATTGATTACCCAAAATAAAAGTTATATTACAAGATAACTTGCCGCCGTTCTAACCAACTACTACCTATGACTTAATCTACAGCGGCAAAGGAAGCAGAAAGAAGGAAGCCTAGTCTCTACGGTCTCCGTCGACCCTCTGGATCTTGCCCGCCTTGGCTACGATATGGGCGACTTGTGCCTTCAACGCCTCCTGGTCGGCTTCAGGCGGCAGGGTCCGGAGAATGTTGACGAGGTTGATCCCGGGGTTGCGGTAGACAATCTTCGACAACACCCGCTCCATAGTACCCATGCAAAGCCGGCGCGCCTCGTCGGCCAGCTGCGCGGGGATCTTCTCCCGTAGCTGTGCGAGAGCCGGCGCCACCCCTATGAAGAACAGGCTCAGCTTGGCGCTGTGGGGGAGGCTCTCGTCGGGGGAGTACACGAGGTGCTCCGCCCTCAGCGCCACCATCTCCCTGTCGATGTTGGCGGCGGAGGCAACGAGCTCATCATTCCACTGCTCCACCGTCTGCTGGAAGTGGTTTTGCGAGACGGCGGCGCTTTCCAGCAAGGCCCTCTCAGTGCGGAGATCGTCCTTCAGCTTCGTCTCGCGGTCTCGGGCGGCGTCAAGCGAATCAGTGAGGGTGGAAACCTTCAACTCCAAGTCAGCGATGGAGTCCCTGGCGTCGGTGAGCTCTTTGCCCTTCTCGGAGAGGCGGACTTGCAGCTCCGAGTTGGTGTGTGCGTCCTTCTCCCGCGCCACGTTGAGCGCGGCGACCCTGTCCTCACTCGCCTTCAAGTTCGACTCCATCTGCGCCACCCTGGCCTCCAGATCCCTCTTGGCGGTCTCTGCGGTAGTGGCGGCGTCCCTTGCCTCCTGCAGAGCCCCGCCAATGGCTTGCTCACGAGCGGTGAGGTCGTCCTCGTGGCTGTCGAGGTCGACCTTCCGCTGGTTGAGCTCTCCCTCCCGCCGAGATAGATCCTCGGCGGCCAGTCGCTGCTGCTCCTCGACCTCGGCCTTTTCGAGGACGAATGCTTGCTGCGCCCCGGCAAGCTCTTCGCGCTCCTCCGCCAAGTTCCGGAGGGCCTCCTGGTTGGCGGCACGGAGCTCCGCAGCGCGCTTCTCCAGGTCAGCACCAGCCTTGGCAGCTAGAGCCTCCCGGGACTCCAACTTAGCCTGCCTGGCCCGGTTCAAGGCCAGGAGTCGACGTAGGAGTTGCTCCTCTTCGGGCTCGTCGCTGCTGCCGGGCGCGTCAAAAACCTTCAACCCGGCGGAGGCGAGAACTTCCCCATCGAAGGTCTCTCCCTCCGCGGGTGCCCTTGAGGAGGACGCCCACGGGACTTGAATAAAGACCCCGTTGGCGTCCTCCCGATAGACACCCGACCCAGCCGCGGGGGCGGAGGGGTCGGCGGCCGGTGCAGCGTCCGGCGCTCCTGCGGCCTCCGGGCCAGCAGTGTGGTCGCCGGTCCCTTCCCCAGCTGCGGCGTCAGCGGTCGGGGCGGTCTCCTCGGCGGCTGGCTCGTCAGCACCAGCCATTCCCTCGTTGGTAGTGGCGTCGCCAACATTGCCGCGCACGTCCTCCTCGGCGATGGTCTCCGTCTCCATCGGCTCCGGGGCGGGCGGATCTAATAGAAGAAAAAGAAAGATAAAGAAAGATAGAATCGTCAAGCAAATATCCAAAAAGAAGAATCCAAGAAGAAGAAAGTACAAGGGTTTACCTGCGCGGGCCTCTTCGATAACTGGGTCCCTCGCCGGGGAATTCTCCCTTGGCGGCGTAGTAGTGGCTCCTGCCGGCGGAGGGCCGCTTGCGCCTTCCCTTGGCGGGGTGCTCACCCTTGTCGGGCTGCTCGCCCTTGGCGGGGTACTCGCCCTTGGCGGAGTACCCATCCTTGGCGGAGCAGCGTCCCTCGCCGGGGAGCTCATCCTGGGCGGGGAGGGTGGAACAAGCGGCTCGTCGGGGGCGCACTCTTGGTGCTCCTGCGGCTGCGGCTCCACTTCTGCACAAGACAACAAGACATCAATAAGGATAATAACCTCAAGCGCGCCCATCAAGCAGAGAAGTGAATAAAGGACTTACGCTGGGGGCTGCGCTGGGGGCTGCTCTCCGGAGCAGCAGGCTGGTCCGGCAAGCCTGTCGCTGGAGCGTCACCTGCCGCTGCGACGGGCTCGTCGCCCTCGAGATCAACCACAGGGATCTTGGCCCTCTTTGCCATCCTCTGGGTCAAGGTCCTGGAAGCCAAACAAGATTAGAACCAAGCAAGAGAAATCAAGACAAAAGCAACAAAAATGAAAGGAAATTAAAATTGCAAGTGCTTACTCTTCCTCCTCCTCATCGGACCTGAGGGCAGAGAAGTCAAACTGCGCCGCGCGCGCTCCAGCGCGAGGAGCTGGAGGAGAAGGCTCCCTCGGGCGCTTGGCGGGCTCCGGGGCTGTGGGCTGTGAAGACCCAACGCCGGTCGTCGCTGAGGACCGAGGGCAGAAGGGGCACCAGAGCCACTCCGGGAAGATCCCCCTCCGCTTGTCGCTCGGGCACGAGGCGCCTCCTTGACGACCTTGCTCGTCGTGGTGGCACGCGTCGCACGGCGCTTCGGCTGCTGTCGGGGCGCCGGTGGCCTCGCCGTCTCGGTGGCCTTGCGGATGCGCTTCTTCTGCTGTGGCGGAGGGCTTGGTGGTGGCGGAGAATTTTCTGAGGACGAGGAGGCGTCGTCGTCAAGGTTCAGTGACCCGCCCGAGTCTTCGTCAGAATCGCCTGATTCGGCGTCCTCCTCGGCGGGCTCACTGGACTCGGAGCCCTGCCCGGCGGCCTCACTCTTCCCGGCAGGCTCCCCGGCAGGCCCCCCGGCAGGCTCCCCGGCAAACTCCTCAGGCGCAATCTTCAACAGCTTGAGGATTTCCTCCTCCTCAGCCTGACTCACCGCGTCCGCTGCTTCCGCCTCGTCTACAGTGTACCCGAACTCACCCGCAGCTGCAGCTGCGGCGGCCTCTCCATCCTGTTGGCTATGTAGGCCACATCCCGGTCGGTGGTCGTCCGGGTGAGGCCCTTTCTCTAATCGGGGTTGCGTGGCCGTTCAACCAGATTATCAAAGAAAGCCTGCACGGTCTCCGCTGAAGGCACCAGCCAAGTGGGGACGACCCCGTGGGAGTCGCACTCGGGCATTGCCGCGCGGATGGCACTAAGGGCAGTATTGTTGCACAGAGGAACTACTCCGTCCGACGGTCTGAACCACTCCGGGTGCTTGGGATCATGCTTGAACAGCTCCCGGACCATCCCCTTCAGTTCCAAGATGGTGAAATTATAGTTCAGCCCGGGGCGCAGCCTCATGTGGTCTGCCGCGTTGCCGAACTCCCAGGCAGGCCTCTTCCTTTCCTGCAGAGGGGCAATGCGGCGGCGGTGGAAATCAGCCCCAACTTCTCCTACAGTGAGGTTGGCGGCCCGGAGACGAAGGATCCTAGTGAGGGCAATCTGCAGCTTGTCGTCCTCCGGGGCCAAATCACTCCAATCTTTGTCGCGCACTACCGCAGTCCGGCACGACGAGGTAAACTGCTCAGGTGCATCTTCCAAGACCCAGCACCAATCAGCTCTCCACTCTTCCCACTTGCCGCGTAGCTCTCCAATCAAGTACGCCTCCTTCTTGCCGAGCCTGAAGATCCAGGAGATACCGCCGGAGAGTGGGGATCCAGATTCTACTCTAGGTGTGAAGAAGTGGCGGAAGAGAGCTACGTTTGGGTGGACCCCGACATAGTTTTCACACAGATGTGCGAAAACGGCCAAGGTGAGAACGGCATTCGGGGTGAAATCTAAGAGGTGGAGTCCATACGTGTTCATCACATCATAGAAGAACTCCGAGTACGGAGGGCAGAGACCGCAATGGAAGAACAAAGCGAAGAAGTGGTAACCTCCCGGGAACATGTCGACGGCTACGGCAGGGAGGACTCTGGTGCGAGGGTGAGCCTTCGTCTCCCTCGCCCAGAACAGGTAGTACTTGTCCCGCAGCTCCCTCGGGCCGAGCCTCGGCGGGAAGACCACCATCCTTCTCCGCATGGCTGCCAGCTTCGCCGCCTTCTCGGACTTCTCCTTCTTCGCCTTGTCGCTCTTCGCCTTGTCGCTCTTCGCCTTGTCGCTCTTCGGGGCCATGG
>LR738711.1:603191820-603255112 GCA_902687465.1 Secale cereale
ATTGAAACAGAGTAATACTATGATTGCTATGAATACATTGCTATCCAAGTCAAAACGACTTTTCAAAATAAAATGTGTCCACGAGACCATGACCTGCAGCCCTTGCCTAGGGTAGCTCTTGCCTTTGCCTGAACTCGTGCAGGCATTCGTCCAAGCGGTTCACATGCTCGCGGTACATCTGGAGCGCGATCTCGACCTCCAAGTTGGCTATTTCATCGGATATCACCAACTCGAGGATGCGAAGACCATGTTCCTCTACTACGCCAAGGTGGACACCTGGACCTAGGAGACGGTCGAGCCTACGGACCACCGCATTGGCATCCAGCGGGCCGCCGACAAGGCGAACGGCGGTACCCATGCGAACATCGCGGCGAGCGTCCGGTGCAAGTACGGCGCGGTCGTCCTCCGGTGCAAGTATGGCGCTGAGGGCCTCTGCCCACTCCTGGCGAGGAATGGGGGTACTAACGGGACGTGTACCCAACTACAACGCCGTGTCGACAGCAGACAAGCGTCGAAGAATCCGCTCTTGCTGTGCGGCGTGCCGCGCTTCTGACTCTGTGGCGCTCCAATGGTCTCACCGTTCAGCGAGCCGCAGCCTATCGGCGCGGATGCGCCTAGCTTGCTCTGCGGCGCGGCACCGATCATGTTGTGCGGAGAGCTGCAGCCTGTGGGCGCTGACATGCCTATCTTGATCCGTGGCGCTCAATGGCCATGCACCAAAGGTCTTCTCAACCCTTGCGATGGTGTGAATCACGACATCATCCATCGCGTTGCCGGGGAGCGCCTCGGCCTGGACGGACCGTGGCGCCTACTCATTTTGCTCATCGACAAGGTTGATGGCAAAGGCGGCGCTTTGGTGGGTTGGCATGCTTGGAAAAGGTGGATGTGCTACAGGCTGCGCTTGTCGCCTCCATGCGTCGCACGCCGCCTATGCGCAATATAGTAGGGTGGCGAGAAACATGTGAGGAAATGGCGGGAAATGATGGCATGTTCATAAAATGCCATCAATTAATGGAAACTTAACATAGAAGTAACATCGAGCTAGCACAAGAAGTAGATGATGATCAGATGAACACGGACCACACTAGGGAACCCGTCGGTGATGAATTCATCAATCCCAAATGGTTGAATACTATCAAGCGTTTGCCCAAAACAGAAATAGCCTATTCCATCACAAACAGGTCAGATGGATCAACTGTATGCCACGTATCGTACATTGTCAAAAAATAATGCGGTAGACCTTCTTTAACATGTGTTAAAAAAACAAGGACCTCGAGGTTAAATTAGCTCAGGGAATGGGTCATTTCGGTCATTTGACCGAAATGACCCATCCTATCAGTTAATTTAACATCAACACAACTTACCATCCAGTCACCCATCTGATGGCTGCTCCAGCCGGAGCACACTTAACTTGATAGTTTTCTTACATGAGCTACTGGTGGAACAGCTAGTCCTTGCTGATAGGAATGCCTCTTCACATCCTTATGGCGTATCCGGATGACCGCCCGTCACACAATAGCCAATAGATGTTGTGTAGAAAGAGCTATCACATACGTCTTATTAGAAGCAATCGTCTGTGTTATTATCGGTCTTTGCACACATTTCTGATTACAGACTTGTTTGCCGTGTATCACACACATCTTGTTATATTGAACCGTATTTGTTCTCTTGCCTAATCGCAAACAGTTCATCCGAGTGAATCGTATGCTGTACATCGCACACACACCTTGATCGGGCCGACAGTTTCTTTTGTGTTGTCTAATCACAAACAGTTCATCCGAGTGAACCGTATGTTGTACATCGCACACACCTTCATATGGCTGCCCGTTTCTTTTGTTCCTCCTCATCGAAAACAGTTAATTGAGCTGAACCATATGCCCTGCATCACACACGCAACTAAAATTTGAACCATGTTTGATGCATCCTCCATCACAAATGTTTTGCACCTTTTTAGACGGTTGTTTTACACCACCGTTTGCGATTATCGCATCGCACACAGTTTCGTCGAAGGGTCTCTGATCATAGTGTCGCATTAGCAGCAACCTGCAGTAGTGAGTATCTAGGTGACATTAGGGTTTGATTGATGTGTGTAATAAGGTGTTATTTTAGTACGAACTCTAGGGCTATTTGTGACACTTATAGAAATAGCCGAATAGATTGATCATAAAGAATAACTTTGAGGTGGTTTCGTACCCTACAATAATCTCTTCATTTGGTCTCCGCTATTAGTAACTTTGAAGTGACTCTTTGTTGCATCTTGAGGGATTGTTATATGATCCAATTATGTTATCACTGTTGAGAGAACTTGCACTAGTCAAAGTATGAACCCTAGGCCTTGTTTCCAAGCATTGCAATACCGTTTGTGCTCACTTTTATCATTAGTTACCTTGTTGTTTTTATATTTTAAGATTACAAAAACCAATATCTACCATCTATATTACACGTGTATCACCATCTCTTTGCCGAACTAGTGCACGTATACAATTTACCATTGTATTGGGTGTGTTGGGGACACAAGAGACTCTTTGTTATTTGGTTCACGGGTTATTTGAGACAGACCATCTTCATCCTACACCTCCCACTAATTGATAAACCTTAGGTCATCCGCTTGAGGGAAAATTGCTATTGTCCTACAAAATTCTACGCTTGGAGACCCAACACGAGTCTACAAGAAGAAGGTTGTTTAGTAGATATCAAAGGCGCCTATGATACGTCGACACGTGGCACGGCCCAATAGTGTCGCATTCAGGTCAAAATGCTGGCCCGTTTGACTTGGTCAAAGGTTAACGGGCCGGCCCATTGAAAGCCTGCTAATGGCCTGCTCGCATATAGCCCATTCACGCCCGATAACTCACGACCGATTATGGCCTTTCCGAATTCGGCCCACTAGCATCATCTGGGCCGTCCAATATGATTCCAGCCCATTGTAACTTCCGGCCCATATACGGCCCATGACGTCTTCGGCCCATGTGAGGCCCTTTGTAACTCTTGGCCCATTAACAGCCCATAGTGAAACTGGCCTATAATGAACAATATATCGCTTCATACCCATTAACGGCCCATTACTCCATTGGGCCATTCCCAGCCCGTGTTATCTTTCGGCCTTTTAAGGGCCCATTTATTCTTGGGCTGATTTGCAGCATTCGGTTGCTTACAGTCCGTTAATTTCCTCTTCTGCTTGTGGGCCAAATTCAGCTTGTGATTAAAGTTGGCCCGTTTGTGGCCCATAAATCCATTGGGCCGTTTTCATAGCATCATCAAATATGGCCCATTAACGACCCGTTATGTGTGTCGATAGAATTAGGGTATCTTACATCTGCGCCCCTGGTTCGTTAGCTCTACTCATTCATCCCCGCGCTCTTAACTTTTGCCCAATTTTCCCCACTCCCTTGCCCGAAACCCTCATAACAGGTCACAACGGATGTTGCCATCGGTTCAATGGCTTGACCGTTATCTCTGACTAGTGAGGCCGTGCTGGACTATGTTGTGCGTTAGACCTCACAAGTGGGGCCACGTTGGTCGGCGTGGCTGTTCTTGGGCCATGGTTTCGTTGGGCCGTCCCTTACATTAAACGCCTATGCGCGCCGCCACGATAGAAGCCTGCTATGCATGCACCCAGGAAGCCTGTCTGCATGCCACGATGCGCCGACCGAGCCTGCATGCGCCAATGCGTACCGCCATGATGCATCGACCGGGCTGCTTTCGTGCACGGCAGCCACCATGGATGCAGCAACGGTCGCTGCCGCTGGTTCCTCTCTTCTCACACGCTTGTCTCCTCCATTTAGAGCATAATTTTTACGACCAGTTTCAGCCTTTTCGATCCACTCGCATCTACACCCATTTTGGTACGACAAATAAATTGAACAATATGTTTTAGGGTATTTTTGTGGTTGCATGCACTAGCTAGGTGGCTACATATTTGTGGCTTGTGTAAAAAAGAGAAGGGTCCATACAGGTTGCTGATACATCTTTAACGTATCTATAATTTTTTATTGTTCCATGCTATTATATATTATGTTTTTGATGTTTAATGGGCTTTACTATACACTTTTATATTATTTTTGGGACTAACCTACTAACCCAAGGCCCAGTGCAAATTGCCGTTTTTTTGCCTATTTCAGTGTTTCGCAGAAAAGGAATATCAAATGGAATGAAACCTTCGGGAGAGTTATTTTTGGAACGATATCAACACAGAAGACTTGGAGTACACGCCAAGAAGCGAGAGAGGCGGCCGCAAGGGCAGGGGCGCGCCCAGGGGGTAGGCGCGCCCCCACCCTCGTGGGTCCCCTCTGGCTCCACTGACGTGCCTCTTCGGCCTATATATACTCTCATACCCTGAAAACATCAAGGACATCCACTAAACCCTAATTCCACTACCGTAACCTTCTGTACTCGTGAGATCCAATCTTGGGGCCTGTTCCGGAGCTTTGTCGGAGGGGGCATCGCTCACGGATGGCTTCTACATCAACACCATAGCCTCTCCGATGAGTTGTGAGTAGTTTATTACGGACCTTTGGGTCCATAGTTATTAGCTAGATGGCTTCTTCTCTCTCTTTGGATCTCAATACAAAGTTCTCCTCGATCTTCGAGGAGATCTATTTGATGTAATCTTTTTGCGGTGTGTTTGTCGAGATCCGATGAATTGTTGGTTTATGACCAAGATTATCTATGAACAAAATTGGATTGTTTCTGACATCTTTTATGTATGATTATAATATCCTTGCAAGTCTCTTCGAATTATCGGTTTGGTTTGGCCTACTAGATCGGTAGTTCTTGCAATGGGAGAAGTGCTTGGCTTTGGGTTCAATCTTGCGGTGTCCTTTCCCAGTGACAGCAGGGGCAGCAAGGCACATATTGTATTGTTGCCATCGAGGATAAAAAGATGGGGTTTATATCATATTGCTTGAGTTTATCCCTCTACATTATGTCATCTTGCTTAAGGCGTTACTCTGTTCTTATGAACTTAATACTCTAGATGCATGCTAGATAGCGGTCGATGTGTGGAGTAATAGTAGCAGATGCAGAATCGTTTCGGTCTACTTGTCATGGACGTGATGCCTATATATAATGATCATGCCTAGATATTCTCATAACTATGCGCTTTTCTATCAATTGCTCGACAGAAATTCGTTCACCCACTGTAGAATTATGCTATCATGAGAGAAGCCACTAGTAAAACCTATGGCCTCGGGGTCTATTCTCATCATATTAATCTTCCATCAACTATTTACGTTACTTTGCATTTTACTTTTTCTCTATACCAAAAATACCAAAAATTATTATCTTATCACCTCTATCAGATCCCACTTTCGTAACTGACCGAGAAGGGATTGACAACCCCTTTTATCGCGTTGGCTGTGAGGTTCTTATTTGATTGTGCTGGTGCAAGGGACTCGCGTGTGGCCTCCTACTAGATTGATACCTTGGTTCTTAAAATCTGAGGGAAATACTTAAGCTATTATGCTGCATCACCCTTTCCTCTTCGAGGGAATACAACGCAAGCTCGAGAAGTAGCAAGAAGAATTTCTGGCGCCGTTTCCGGGGAGATCTTCGCAAAAGTCATATACCAAGTACGTATCACAAACCCTTATCGCTCGCATTACATTATTTGCCTCTCGTTTTCCTCTCCCCCACTTCACCCTTGCCATTTTATTCGCCCTTTTTCCGTTCGCTTGCCTCTTGTTTGCTTGTGTGTTGAAATGCTTGCTTGTCACACTGGCTCAAGACAATACCAGATTGTGTGACTTCTCCAATACCAACAATAGTGATTTTATTAGCACGCCGACTGCTTCTATTACCAATGCTGAATCTTGTGAAATCAATGCTGCTCTGTTGAATCTTGTCATGAAGATCAATTTTCCGGCCTTCCTAGTAAAGATGCCGCTACCCATCTAAACAACTTTGTTGATTTGTGCGATATGCAAAAGAAGAGGGATACAGATAATGATATTGTTAAATTCAAGCTATTTCCGTTTTCGCCTAGAGATCGTGCTAAAACTTGGTTCTCCTCTTTGCCTAGAAATAGCATTGATTCATGGAATAAGTGCAAAGATTCCTTTATCTCTAAGTATTTTCCTCCCGCTAAGATTATCTCTCTTAGAAACGATATCATGAATTTTAAGCAACTAGATCATGAGCATGTTGCACAAGCTTGGGAGAGAATGAAATTAATGATACGTAATTGCCCTACACATGGTTTGAACTTATGGATGATTATACAAAACTTTTATGCTGGCTTGAATTTTGCTTCTAGATATCTTTTAGATTCGGCCGCGGGGGGCACTTTCATGGAAATCACTTTAGGAGAAGCTACCAAACTCCTAGATAATATTATGGTTAATTACTCTCAATGGCACACGGAAAGATCTACTAGTAAAAAAGTACATGCTATTGAAGAGATTAGTGTTTTGAGTGGAAAGATGGATGAACTTATGAAATTATTTGCTATTAAGAGTGCTTCTTTTGATCGTAATGATATGCCTTTGTCCATGTTGATTGAGAATAATAATGAATCTATGGATGTGAATTTTGTTGGTAGGAATAATTTTGGTAACAATGCTTATAGAGGAAACTTTAATTCTAGGCATTTTCATAGTAATTCCTCTAATAATTATGGTAATTCCTACAATAACTCGTATGGAAATTTTAGTAAGATGCCCTCTGATTTTGAGACTAGTGTTAAAGAATTTATGAATTCGCAAAAGAATTTCAATGCTTTGCTTGAAGAAAAATTGCTTAAGGTTGATGAATTGGCTAGGAACGTGGATAGAATTTCTCTTGATGTTGATTCTTTGAAACTTAGATCTATTCCACCTAAGCATGATATCAATGAGACTCTCAAAGCCATGAGAATTTCCATTGATGAATGCAAAGAAAGAACCGCTAGGATGCGTGCTAAAAGAGATTGCTTTATGAAAGCATGTTCTTCTAGTTTTCATGATAATAAAGATGAAGATCTAAAAGTGATTGATGGTCCCTATTAAATCCTTAATTTCTAGTATGAATCTTGATAAAGATGGGACTGAAGATGAGTCTACTTTAGTTAAAAGGCGTCCCAATGATTCAGAGTTTTTAGATCTTGATGCTAAAAGTGTTAAAAGTGGGGTTGAAGAGGTCAAAACTTTACATAGTAATGAACCCACTATCTTGGATTTCAAGGGATTTAATGATGATAATTTCTTTTTAATAAATTTTATTTCCTTGTTGCAATCCATGATAAATTCTCCGCATGCTTATAGTCAAAATAAGGCTTTTACCAAAGACATCGTAGATGCTTTAATGCAATCTTATGAAGAAAAACTTGAATTAGAAGTTTCTATCCCTGGAAAGATTTATGATGAGTGGGAACCTACTATTAAAATTAAGATTAATGATCATGAATGCTTTGCTTTGTGTGATTTGGGTGCAAGTGTTTCCACAATTCCAAAAGCTTTGTGTGATATGTTTGGTTTCCATGAACTTGATGACTGCTCGTTAAATTTGCATCTTGCGGATTCTACTATTAAGAAACCTATGGGAAGGATTAATGATATTCTTATTGTTGCCAATAGGAATTATGTGCCCGTAGATTTCATCATTCTTGATATAGATTGCAATCATGCATGTCCTATTATTTTTGGTAGACCTTTCCTTAGAACGATTGGTGCAATTATTGATATGAAGGAAGGAAATATTAGATTCCAAGGCATGGAACACTTTCCTAGAAATAAAATCAAATTACCTTATGAATATATTATGAAAGCCACTTATGGATTTCCTACCAAAGATGGC
The DNA here is from genome assembly GCA_902687465.1 of Secale cereale. NCBI lineage: Eukaryota > Viridiplantae > Streptophyta > Magnoliopsida > Poales > Poaceae > Secale > Secale cereale. The sequence continues at coordinate 603,199,591 of LR738711.1, forward strand.
AATACCTAGATCTATTCTTGTATCGTGCCTAGCTAGGGGCGTTAAACGATAGCGCTTGTTAGGAGACAACCCAATTTTATTTTATTTGTTTTTGCTTCTGTTTAGGAATAAATATTGCATCTAGCTTCTGTTTATATGTCATTTTGTGTTTTAATTAGTGTTTGTGCCAAGTAGAACCTTTGCGAAGACTTGTGTGAAGTTTATGCGACCATGCTGTAAAAAACAGAAACTTTAGCGCTCACGAGACTAGCTACCATTCTTTACTGGAGAGTGTCTTTTAGTTGATTCTTTTTGCAGATGATTAATAGACAAATTCCGCATGTCCACCAATTTATTTAAATAGAGTTACAGAAGTATTCGAAAGTTACAGATTGCTACAGACTGTTCTGTTTTTGACAAATTCTGTTTTCCGTGTGTTGTTTGCTTATTTTGATGAATCGATGAGTAGTATCGGGGGATATGAATCATAGAGAAGTTGGAATAATGTCGTGGAATTGTCACGGCAGATGTCCGGTTTAACAGACTTAGTTGAGGAACCATCGCACGGGTTAGCTTGAAGGGGTTAAAAGCACACAAAGGACACAGAGGGTTTATACTAGTTCGGCCCCTTCGATGAAGGTAAAAGCCTACGTCTAGTTTGGTTTGGTATTGCTTGGGCGTCGATGTACAGGGAGCGGATTACTTGCTTGTGTCTCGACGGGTTGTTTCTTGTCCTTGAACCGTCGCCGGGTCGTCCCTTTATATAGAGGCGACGCCCGGTCCGGTTTACAGAGTCCCGAGGCCGGCTCATACTTGTGTCCGCCTCGGTCTCTGCTCTTTCTTCCTTATCTCTCAAGTGACATGATCAGGCGGTTTACAAACCGTAACTCTACACATGGGCCCTAAGCCTTTATGGGCCGTAACATCTACTGGGTATTACAATTATACAACTGCATTACCATAATCCGGTTTACACTAGCCGGTTCATACCTGCTAGTAATATCCCTGACAAATACAGTATGTTTAACACATATATAAACAAAGAATGAGTTCATTACAGTACCTTTGAGTAGTGGTTTGTTTTGTTACACGAATGGAGCTCACGAGATTTTTGGCTAAGTTTTGTGTTGTGAAGTTTTCAAGTTTTGGGTAAGGATTTGATGGACTATAGAACAAAGAGTGGCAAGAGCCTAAGCTTGGGGATGCCCAAGGCACCCCAAGGTAAAATTCAAGGACAACCAAAAGTCTAAGCTTGGGGATGCCCCGGGAAGACATCCCCTCTTTCGTCTTCGTCTATCGGTAACTTTACTTGAGACTATATTTTTATTCACCACATGATATGTGTTTTGCTTGGAGCGTCATGTATGATTTGAGTCTTTGCTTTTTAGTTTGCCACAATCATCTTTGCTGGACACACCTTTTGAGAGAGATACACATGAGTCGCAATTTATTAGAATACTCTATGTGCTTCACTTATACCTTTTGAGCTAGATAGTTTTGCTCTAGTGCTTCACTTATATCTTTTAGAGCATGGTGGTGGTTTTATTTTGTAGATATTATTGTTCACTTATATCTTTGTGAGAGTCTCTTAGAACACCATGGTAATGTGCTTTGGTTATAAAACTACTCCTAATATGATAGGCATCCAAGATGGGTATAGTAAAAACTTTCATATAAAAGTGCATTGAATATGATGAGAAGTTTGACACTTGATGATTGTTTTGAGATATGAGGATGGTGATATTAGAGTCATTCTAGTAGAGTAGTTGTGTAATGCCCCGGATGTAATACTTTCCCTTTTGGGTATATAATATATCTTCGGCTTCATCTATTTCCATTCCGGGTTCTTTGTCTTTCGGGTTTTCGTCGTTTTGTTGTGTGAGTGTGTGGCATTCATTCATATCATGTAGACATGTGCATCGCATTACATTTGTGTTGTCGGTTGCATCCGGTTCCACGCGTTCCTTCCCGTTGTCCGTTTCGCGTTCCGGAGTACCTCACGTGTCCGTAACGTCCCGTAGGCCTACTTTGTTGTTTGGGCGTGTAAAGTTACCGGTGTGCCGCGAGGTTGTTGTGTGTGTTGTTATTTTGTTGTGTGCAACCCGCCTCTCAAATCTCGTCGTGTTTGGACTCCGTTGCTATCCCAACAGTTATTCGTGTGGGTCCAAAGTGCCTTCACTTCGTGTCCCAGAAACACCCCTACTGCAGTCTACTACTCTCTCCTAGGCCCAGCTAAACTACCCCCGCGATCGGATCCGTCGGATCGCGATCGGAGGGCTCCTAAACACCCATTCCCCTCTAACCCTAAAAAACTGCTATATAATAGACCCTAGTCTATTTTGGGCATCTAGCTTCTTCCTCTAGATCCCTCCCCCTCATTATTCTCAGATCCACCAGCCACCCTAGGCCACTTGGCTTCTTCCCTCGAGCCAGCCGCCGCAAAAACACACTGGATCGATCGGGGGATCAAATCCCGATCGGATCCATCGACCGCGCCAAGTCAACGCATCGCCCTCGCTCCCCAGGCCGATCGATCCAGCCGCTTCCCCGATCGGCCTCTCCAGCGACTGGACCACATCGCCGGATCCAGTCGGCCTCTCCATCGCGCCCAGGCCGTCGTCCCGTGCGGGGTCTCCCGAGCCACCGCGTCGGGCCGGCCCGTCCCTCCGTAGCTTCGCCAGCGTCCCGCCCCGCCTGGGCCTCGCGATCCAGCCGCAACCAACCGGCCCGATCGCCCGGGCTTCCGCAGCGCGTCGCCCCTCCGCGCCTCCACCAGGGCCCAAGCCCAACTCCGCGCCGCACCGATCGCTCCAGCGAGCCGCCGTACTCCGCTGGGCCGGCCTTCCCTGCGCGCGCGCCGGCCAGCGCTAGCAGCAGCCTGGGCCGAAGCCGCCTGCAACTGGGCCGCCTTCCGGCGCGGTCGCCACCGCCTCTCCGCCGGGCGCCTCGCCAGTGGGCCGCCGCACCGCCGCGGGCCCAAGGCCGTTTCCTTCCAGCGCCCAGCCGCCTCCACCGCGGGCCGCTGTAGATCCGCGGGCCCGAGCCCATCTTCTTCCAGATCTCAGATCTGAGGTTATTTCAAACACTAGTCCTTGTTGTTTTAATGTCTGATGCATATTTCAACTGAGGATATCTTCTTGTGTGTTTGTTCGTTTCGCGTATATAGCATGTCCAGACGTTCGTGGTGAATAGCACTACGTTTTATCTTTTAGTGTCATGCATGTTAGAGATCATCTAGGTGCTTGTTTTGCTGTTGCAAGAGTGCATCGTGATATAAACTGCTGCTATGTGTTGTTTTTATGCCACCTTTGCATAGCGATAACTTCTAGCTCGTTTGTCCGAATGATGCAAATGACATGTCCACGTGTTCGTCTTGCCATGCTCTACATGTTGTATGTGCTAGGTAGCATGTTAGATTTATTCTTTCCATGCTTATCATCGTTGCAAAGTGCCATGTGGCTGTGATGTTGTTTCACTTGTTATGAAATGCCATCTCGTTGAGCTCGTTGCTATCGTTGTGTTTATCTCCATGAAGCATGCTTGTGTGTTTCGGAATCACCATCATGTGTTCTTTGATGAGGTGCTTACCACTTGCCATGTTTAGTTTCGAGGTGACTTAAACATGCTCTTCTATATTCCATGATGAAATTGCTGTTTTAGGACTTAGTGGATTTTCACTAAGTCTGAAATCTGTAACGTTCCGATGGCATGTTCGTGTGATGTTCTAGGACAAACCATGTTAGTTTTGGAGTGGATCTTGATTGTTCCTTGTAGTATATATTGTTGTCTTTCCATTCATGTTCTCACATGTCTATTTAAGTGGCTGTAGCATGTTTATCTTTTGCTCTAAAGTTTCAATAAAATTCTGCTGCCAGAATTTTATTGTCAAGTTCAATATGTCCAAGCTAATTGCTATTGAACCGTGACTCCTTTGAGGGTGCACCTTTGGACTTAGTTTCTGTAGTATATGTCTAGTTTGTGTTCATGTCCTTTGCCATGTTGTTTGAGTGTTGTAGCTTAATAATTTTGTGCTCCGAAGTTGCTATGTTGCTGTAATTTTCAGCTTTCGCTCATTTCTTGTTTCGGGCATAACTTTTAGCCCGTAACTCCGATTTCAGCGAGTCTTATATGAAACTTGATTGATTTTCTGTGTAGATTCATAATATGATGTTGTTGTCATGTTTTGAGGTGTTTTGCTTGAGTGCTATTTTCCGTGGTCCGTGTGCATCCTTAGTGCATCCATCATGCATCCATCATTTTTCGAGTGCGCATTGCATCTTGTTGATTTGTGCTTGGTGTGATTGTTTTGTTTAGAGCCGGAAGCTGAGACCGAGTACGAGTACGAGCTCGAGGTTACCAACGAGGTTGAGCACGAGGACCCTTCTTACGATCCGAACGACTTCTCTTCAGGCAAGATGACCGAACCCCGATAACATTACTATCTTTGCCTATTGCTAGTAGTCTCGATCTATAGTTTTGCCTTGATGCCCATGTTCTTCTTGTCAGCCTCCTACTTGTAACCATTGCCATGTTTAACCACCCTACCTACGCAAACCGTTGCTTGGCTAAGTACGCTTCGCTCAGCCCTTCTTATAGCATTGCTAGTTGCAGGTGAGGATCGAAGATGCTTGCTTCATGTTAAAGTTTGGTTGGGTTTTATCAGACTATATAAATGCTTAAAATGAAATCATCTATATATTGGCAAGGGTGGAAGGCTAAGCCTTTTGCTTGGTGATTTGTTCCACTCATGCCGTTAGGAACCGTATAAACCGGTGTTATGTTCCTTGATTATGCGTTCCTAACACGGTTGGGGTGTATGGGACCCCCTCGATAAACCGCTAAGTGCTAAGTCTTTTCCAGCAAGTCCCAACTTTGGTACTATTTGCCTAATAACAAACTAAACTTGCATAGGGAGTTATAAACCCTTTTTCTTAATCAACAACCCCGGGCCAGTGCTCCACATGAGTGTTGGTCCGAAACGGGCAACCTGCGGGGCCACCTTGAGGAAACTCAAGGTCTGGTAAAAACCCGTAGCTTGTCCCATCCGGTCGTGGCCTGAGACGAGATACGCGCGGCTACTATCAGGGTGTCGGCACGCCGGGAGGATTTGCTGGATTAGCCTTACCTTAGTTCGGTATATCTTGAGCACGGGATTCCGAGAATACTCGGGTTTTCCCACTTTGGAGTTGCGACTCCGCGGATCATGGGCTTGTAATGGGTCAAGTTGGAACACCCCTGCAGGGTTTTGAACTTTCGAAAGCCGTGCCCGCGGTTATGTGGCAGATGGGAGCTTGTTAATATCCGGTTGTAGATAACTTGACACAATGTTTTAATACACTACCAGTGTGTGTTCCGTGACGGTCAATTTCCGAATAGGGATTCGTGAGTTGAACACGGAGGGGTTATGTTTGTTGAGCTTGTAGCTAGGATCACTTCGTGATCACTTCTCGTCCGAGGCTTTTCTCTTCTCGCTCTCACTCACGTAAGCTAGTTGCTAGTTGCTGCTGCAAACACTTATTCTTTTCTTCAGCCTTTATCCTCTCCCAAAGGCTTAAATAGTCTTGTTACCCGGGAACGGGATTGCTGAGTCCTCTGTGGCTCACAGTTACTTCACCACACCAGATGCAGGTCCAGCTGTGAGCTATCCAGGTGATGGCACCGAGCTGGATTGGGAGTACGACGAGGAGCGTAGTCGGTACTATGTTCGATATTCGGATGATCAGTAGTGGAGACTTCTACTAGGATTCGATCCGCCTGTGGTTTATTTATCTAAGTTTGGTATCTTGACATTTGGATTTTTGCCCTTAGAGGGTTGTGATATTCTTAATGTATGATGATTGAGACATGTATTGTGTTTGTGTGACGTGGCGAGTGTAAGCCGACTATTTATGTTTACAATCCCCTCTTTTACTTGAGATGTGCAAAGATTACCAAACATGAGATCATTCTAGGATGGACTTATGCCTTTAAGTCGTACCTCGACACGTAGGAGGTATAACTCCATCCTGGGCATTAAAAGTTGGTATCAGAGCCTTCTCCGACCTAGGAGCCCCCACTGTTTGATCGAATCGTTGACGGTCGAGTCTAGGCACACACTGAAAACATTTTGTGTCCTATATTATATCGGAGAGTAGGATTTCTTTGCTCTCATCTCCTTTCTCTCTGGTGAGGACTCCTGACGACTACTCTTGTCTCTCCTATCTTCAAAAATTGCACAAATTTTTTTTTAGGAATCCCGCGAGTATTCTGGGATTGTTTCGATGTTCTTGTGACGAGGATATTGTTCTCGATGCCTCCTTACATTAGGGGTTGTGGCAGTGTCCCGGGGAGTTGAGCTTCGGGGTATTGTCGTCACAAGCATATCGCGGCGGTACTAAATACTTAAGACGGCCAACATCGAAAATCTCTCCTATACGGCCAGTGGCAAGATAAGCCCGACATCACCCAGTACTGGGGAGGTAGTTCGGGAGTATTGCCATAGCTTGTTATAGTGGATGTTTTTCGAAGGTCCGAGGTACACAGTTTCCGAGAAAGACTGGTTATGTGTTGAAGGATGGATACACCTGGATGTAGGTTAGAGTTGATTGCGCGGTGCTTCTCGTGTATCCCCAACACCTGATTGCATAACTGGAATCTTTCGGAAATCTATAGGTGGGTTTATCCAGCAGATCGTAGGCATTCTTCCAACGAATGCAGGTAAGTGAGTTCGGGGTTCTACATTGAGTGAAGTGGTTTATGACCGATGTTACTATCAGGAGTTGCATCTTAAAGGGTCCTTGGCTATGCTGATCCGGGGATTGCAAAACCTTTTCGTAACGCGTTCATATGCTTTCAGCACAAAGATGTTAGAACGAAGCTCCTATCTTGTGTTTGTTCCCGTCTGTACCTTGTTGTTTTCTTATTTTCATTTTGTCCCCTATGTGGCTTCTCGTGAAGATTGATGTTATCATTTAACTGAGAATTTCATTCGTTCCTCTTGTTCGAATGATTTCATTCGTTCTTATTGTTCGAATGATTATTGTGAAGACTTGATGCAATTCATTCCATTGATTCAGCTTATACCTTTTGTCAATCAATTGCTGATTCGTGGTCATCTCTTTCAGGATGGCTCCGAAAAGGGTTCCCAACGCTAACCCAGAGGCGGAAGAGGTTCCAGAACATCCGCCTTCCCCTCCTCCTCCGTCTGAGGCTTGGAGAGCGATTATGCAGACTACAGCTCAGAACACCCAGTTGTTGATGCAGATGATGCAACAGATGCAAGCTAATCAAGCTAATCAGGGTGTTCCAGGGAATCAAGGCAACTTCTTCAACCAGCAGCACCATGCTACCCTCAACCAGTTCTTGGCCAACAATCCTAAAGCTTTCAGTTACTGTGTCGACCCTCTTGATGCTGAAGATTGGTTAACCGACATAAAGAAGCATTTTGAGTGCAGTAACGTGAAGGAAGATGATTATGTGAAGTTTGCAGCCTTCCAACTGAAAGATCAAGCAGCTGATTGGTGGCAGTAGTACAAAGACTCCAGGCCAGGTCAAGTGATCTCTTGGGAGAATTTCTGCAAGGATTTTCGCTCGCACCACATTCCTACAAGTGTCATCGAGGGTATGCGTGAGCAATTCCGCAACCTGAAGCAGGGCTCCATGACAGTCTATCAGTATAATGTCAAGTTCCAAAACCTCGCCCGCTATGCTAAGCAAGACATTCCTGATGCCAAGAGTAAAATCTACCAGTTTCGTGGAGGTCTCAAAGATGAACTTCAGCTTGCTCTCACTTTGTTCGAGCCCGATGAATTCGACAAGTTCTATAACATGGCTTTGAAACAAGAAGCAGCTCAGCTTAAGATGGAGGCTTCTAAGAAGAGAATTCGAGATGCCGTTCACTCTTCCTCATCATCTCAGATGGTCTCGAAGCATCAGAAATTCTGGCTTCCTCCTCCTCCAGTGATTCGAGCTCCTTACAACAACTCCAACAACTCCAACAATTCCAACAACAAGAACTACGGTGGTCGTGGTTTCTCCCACCCACCCAACCCGAGCAACCAGTCAAAGAAGCCGTTTTAGTCTCAAGGCTCCAAGTCAAGTGTTTCTCATTTCCGTCCTCTCTCAGAAGTGACTTGCAACAAATGCACTCAGAAAGGTCACTATGCCAACAGATGTCCGAATCCGAAGCGTCTTCCTCCTCCTCCACCTGTGAGTTCAGCTATTGTCAGGCATGATCCAAAGGCAGCAAGGGTCAATCTGATGAATGCAGCACAAGCGGAGAATTCTTCTGATGTCATTTTGGGTAACCTTCCAGTGAACTCTATCCCTGCTAAAGTTTTATTTGATTCGGGTGCTTCATGCTCTTTCATGTCATATCCATTTGCATCCAAGAATAATGTTCACTCTGAAGCTTTGCCAAGACCTTTGAGTGTCATATCACCTGGCAAGAGATTGAGTTCTAGTATGGTGGCTCCGAATGTTTCTATTCGCATGGGTGATTATCGCTTTCTGGCTAATCCGGTGATTCTCGGCAATTCTGACATTGACCTCATCCTCGGAATGGATTGGCTTTCTCAGCATGATGCTCACATTGATTGTGCATAGAAGGAAGTCAAGATGACTCATTCTGATGAAGATGTGATTATCTTCGCCTCCAGGGATAACACTATCAGGCTTTTCTCTCTCAATGATAAGGGCAAAATTAATGCCATATCTCAAATTCCGGTGGTGAACGAATATCAAGACGTCTTTCCTGAAGAACTTCCAGTCATGCCTCCACACCGTCAGGTGGAATTCGTTATTGAACTCGAGCCGGGTACTGAGCCAGCATGCCAGCGTCCGTACAAGCTCTCTCCGGATGAATTGAAGGAATTGAAGAAGCAGCTTGATAAGCAGGAGAGTATGGGTCTCATCAGGCCTAGTACGTCTCCGTTGGGCTGTGGTGTCTTATTTGTCAAGAAGAAAGATGGCACGGAGCGTCTCTGTGTTGATTACCAGCCATTGAACAAGAAGACGATTAAGAACAAGTATCCGCTCACCAACATCAACGAACTCTTTGAGCAGCTCAAAGGAGCTAAAGTGTTCTCTAAGCTTGACCTCCGAATGGGCTATCATCAAATTCGCATTCGCGAGGAAGACATTCCCAAGACGGCCTTCAGAACGAGCTATGGTTCATACGAGTATACCGTCATGTCTTTTGGTCTCGCCAATGCTCCTCCTACCTTTTCGAGGATGATGCATTACATCTTCAACCCCTATACTGGCGAGTTTGTGCTTGTGTATCTGGATGATATTCTGGTGTTTTCCAAGAATGAAGAAGATCACGAAAAGCACTTACGTCTGGTTCTTGATCGACTCCGAGAGCATAAATTCTATGCCAAGTTCTCCAAGTGCGAGTTTTGGCTCGATAAGGTTTTGTACCTGGGCCACATCATCTCAGCTGATGGTATTGCGGTTAATCCCGAGAAAGTTGAAGCAATTGTCAACTGGGAAGCTCCTTAGAACGTCAAGCAGCTCCGCAGTTTTCTGGGTCTTGCCAGCTATTGCAGAAGGTTCGTTGAGAACTTCTCTAAGATTGCCAAGCCTCTTTCCAACTTGCTTCAGAAGAATGTCAAATACTTTTGGTCTCCAGAGTGTGAAGTGGCATTCAAAACTCTCAAAGAAAAGCTTGTCTCTGCTCCAGTTCTGACTCCTCCAGATGAATCCAAGCCCTATGAGGTATTCTGTGATGCTTCTCTTCAAGGTCTTGGTGGTGTGCTTATGCAAGATAAGAGAATTGTGGCATACACTTCTCGGCAGCTCAAGCCAAGTGAGAAGAACTATACCACACATGATCTCGAGCTAGCAGCTGTGGTACATGCTTTGATTACGTGGAGACATCTGGTGTTGGGCAGAAAGGTCGACATCTTCACTGATCACAAGAGCTTGAAGTACATCTTCACACAGCCGCATCTGAACCTCCGCCAGACTCGTTGGGTTGAAATGATCCAAGAGTATAATCCCAGCATTGAATACACTCCTGGCAAGGCGAATGTGATTGCAGATGCTTTGAGCAGAAAGGCATATTGCAACAGCCTTCTTATCAAGCCGTACCAGCCTGAGCTTTGTGAAGCTTTCAGGAAGCTCAACCTTCAAGTTGTTCCGCAGGGTTTTCTTGCAAATCTTCAAATTGCTCCTACCTTGGAAGATCAAGTCCGCGAGGCCCAACTCAGGGATACCATGGTGAAGAAGGTGAAACATGGTATTGCAAAGGGCACTCCAAAATACAAGTGCTTCCGTGTTGATGAGAGAGATACCTTGTTCTTCGAGGACAGACTCGTTGTTCCCAAAGGTGATCTCAGGAAGCTCATAATGGAAGAAGGTCATGATTCTCTCCTTTCCATTCATCCTGGCAGTTCCAAGATGTATCAAGACCTCAAGCAGTCTTACTGGTGGACACGCATGAAAAGGGAGATTGCCCAATTCGTGAATAAATGTGATGTATGCAGAAGAGTGAAAGCAGAACATCAACGTCCAGCCGGTCTTCTCCAACCTCTTCCTATCCCCGAGTGGAAGTTCGACCACATTGAAATGGACTTCGTCACTGGTTTTCCTAAATCCAAGAAAGGGAACGATGCTATCTTTGTGGTGATTGACAAGCTTACCAAAGTTGCTCACTTCCTGCCAGTCAAAGAATCAATCAATGCAGCTCAATTGGCAGAGCTGTACACTTCCAGAATTGTGTCCTTACATGGCATTCCTCAAGTTATATCCTCAGACCGTGGAAGCTTGTTCACATCAAGGTTCTGGGACTCCTTTCAGTCCGCCATGGGCACTAAGATCAGGTTCAGCACTGATTTTAACCCTCAGACTAGTGGTCAAGTCGAGAGAGTGAATCAGATTCTAGAAGACATGCTCAGAGCCTGTGTCATCTCCTTTGGCATGAAATGGGAAGACTGCCTTCCATTTGCCGAGTTCTCTTACAACAACAGCTTTCAAGCAAGTGCAGGCAAAGCACCGTTTGAAATCCTCTATGGCAGAAAGTGTCGTACCCCTCTCAACTGGTCTGAAACAGGATAACGCCAACTTCTTGGCAATGACTTGATCTCAGAAGCCGAAGAAATGTGCAAAGTCATACGTGAGAATCTCAAGGCCGCTCAGTCGCGTCAGAAGAGCTACTATGACGGCAAGCATCGTGATTTGGCTTTCAACATTGATGATCATGTCTATCTCCGTGTGTCTCCGATGAAAGGCACCCAAAGATTCGGTATCAAAGGAAAGCTTGCTCCTAGATACGTCGGGCCTTTCAAGATTCTTGGCAAAAGAGGCGATCTAGCCTATCAACTTGAGCTCCCTCCAAACTTCGCCAATGTTCATGATGTCTTCCATGTGTCTCAACTTCGCAAATGCTTCAAGGCACCTGAGCGCATGATTCCGTTTGAAGAGATTGATCTTCAACAAGACCTGTCTTACCGAGAGCATCCAGTGGCAATTCTCGAAGAAACCGAACGCAAGACCCGCAACAAGTCCATCAAACATCTGAAAGTCAAGTGGTCACATCACACCGACCGAGAAGCTACCTGGGAACGAGAAGATCATCTTCGTTCCGAGTACCCTTCCTTTTTCCAGTCCTAGATCTCGGGACGAGATCTTTTTGTAGTAATGGAGAGTTTGTAATGCCCCGGATGTAATACTTTCCCTTTTGGGTATATAATATATCTCCGGCTTCATCTATTTCCATTTCGGGTTCTTTGTCTTTCGGGTTTTCGTCGTTTTGTTGTGTGAGTGTGTGGCATTCATTCATATCATGTAGACATGTGCATCGCATTGCATTTGTGTTGTCGGTTGCATCCGGTTCCACGCGTTCCTTCCCGTTGTCCGTTTCGCGTTCCGGAGCTCCCTCACGTGTCCGTGACGTCCCGTAGGCCTACTTTGTTGTTTGGGCGTGTAACGTTACCAGTGTGCCGCGAGGTTGTTGTGTGTGTTGTTATTTTGTTGTGTGCAACCCGCCTCTCAAATCTCGTCGCGTTCGGACTCCGTTGCTATCCCAACAGTTATTCGTGTGGGTCCAAAGTGCCTTCACTTCGTGTCCCAGAAACACCCCTACTACAGTCTACTACTCTCTCCTAGGCCCAGCTAAACTACCCCCGCGATCGGATCCGTCGGATCGCGATCGGAGGGGTCCTAAACACCCATTCCCCCCTAACCCTAAAAAACTGCTATATAATAGACCCTAGTCTATTTTGGGCATCTAGCTTCTTCCTCTAGATCCCCCCCCCCTAATTATTCTCAGATCCACCAGCCACCCTAGGCCACTTGGCTTCTTCCCTCGAGCCAGCCGCCGCAAAAACTCACTGGATCGATCGGGGGATCAAATCCCGATCGGATCCATCGACCGCGCCAAGTCAACGCATCGCCCTCGCTCCCCAGGCCGATCGATCCAGCCGCTTCCCCGATCGGCCTCTCCAGCGACTGGACCACATTGCCGGATCCAGTCGGCCTCTCCATCGCACCCAGGCCGTCGTTTCGTGCGGGGTCTCCCGAGCCGCCGCGTCGGGCCGGCCCGTCCCTCCGCAGCTTCGCCAGCGTCCCGCCCCGCCTGGGCCTCGCGATCCAGCCGCAACCAGCCGGCCCGATCGCCCGGGCTTCCGCAGCGCGTCACCCCTCCGCGCCTCCACCAGGGCCCAAGCCCAACTCCGCGCCGCATCGATCGCTCCAGCGAGCCGCCGTACTCCGCTAGGCCGGCCTTCCCTGCGCGCGCGCCGACCAGCGCTAGCAGCCGCCTGGGCCGAAGCCGCCCGCAGCTGGGCCGCCTTCCGGCGCGGTCGCCACAGCCTCTCCGCCGGGCGCCTCGCCAGTGGGCCGCCGCACCGCCGCGGGCCCAAGGCCATTTCCTTCCAGCGCCCAGCCGCCTCCACCGCGGGCCGCTGCAGATCCGCGGGCCCGAGCCCATCTTCTTCTAGATCTCAGATCTGAGGTTATTTCAAACCCTAGTCCTTGTTGTTTTAATGTCTGATGCATATTTCAACTGAGGATATCTTCTTGTGTGTTTGTCCGTTTCACGCATATAGCATGTCCAGATGTTCGTGGTGAATAGCACTACGTTTTATCTTTTAGTGTCATGCATGTTAGAGATCATCTAGGTGCTTGTTTTGCTGTTGCAAGAGTGCATCGTGATATAAACTGCTGCTATGTGTTGTTTTTATGCCACCTTTGCATAGTGATAACTTCTAGCTCGTTTGTCCGAATGATGCAAATGACATGTCCACGTGTTCGTCTTGCCATGCTCTACATGTTGTATGTGCTAGGTAGCATGTTAGATTTATTCTTGCCATGCTTATCATCGTTGCAAAGTGCCATGTGGCTGTGATGTTTTTTCACTTGTTATGAAATGCCATCTTGTTGAGCTCGTTGCTATCGTTGTGCTTATCTCCATGAAGCATGCTTGTGTGTTTCGGAATCACCATCATGTGTTCTTTGATGAGGTGCTTACCACTTGTGACTTAAACATGCTCTTTTATATGCCATGATGAAATTGCTGTTTTAGGACTTAGTGGATTTTCACTAAGTCTGAAATCTGTAACGTTCCGATGGCATGTTCGTGTGATGTTCTAGGACAAACCATGTTAGTTTTGGAGTGGATCTTGATTGTTCCTTATAGTATATATTGTTGTCTTTCCATTCATGTTCTCACATGTCTATTTAAGTGGTTGTAGCATGTTTATCTTTTGCTCCAAAGTTTCAATAAAATTCTGCTGCCAGAATTTTATTGTCAAGTTCAATATGTCCAAGCTCATTGCTATTGAACCGTGACTCCTTTGAGGGTGCACCTTTGGACTTAGTTGCTGTAGTATATGTCTAGTTTGTGTTCATGTCCTTTGCCATGTTGTTTGAGTGCTGTAGCTTAATTATTTTGTGCTCCGAAGTTGCTATGTTGCTGTAATTTTCAGCTTTCGCTCATTTCTTGTTTCGGGCATAACTTTTAGCCCGTAACTCCGATTTCAGCGAGTCTTATATGAAACTTGATTGATTTTCTGTGTAGATTCATAATATGATGTTGTTGTCATGTTTTGAGGTGTTTTGCTTGAGTGCTATTTTCCGTGCTCCGTGTGCATCCTTAGTGCATCCATCATGCATCCATCATTTTTCGAGTGCGCATTGCATCTTGTTGATTTGTGCTTGGTGTGATTGTTTTGTTTAGAGCCGGAAGCTGAGACCGAGTACGAGTACGAGCACGAGGTTACCAACGAGGTTGAGCACGAGGACCCTTCTTACGATCCGAACGACTTCTCTTCAGGCAAGATGACCGAACCCCGATAACATTACTATCTTTGCCTATTGCTAGTAGTCTCGATCTATAGTTTTGCCTCGATGCCCATGTTCTTCTTGTCAGCCTCCTACTTGTAACCATTGCCATGTTTAACCACCCTACCTACGCAAACCGTTGCTTGGCTAAGTATGCTTCGCTCAGCCCTTCTTATAGCATTGCTAGTTGCAGGTGAGGATCGAAGATGCTTGCTTCCTGTTGAAGTTTGGTTGGGTTTTATCACACTATATAAATGCTTAAAATGAAATCATCTATATATTGGCAAGGGTGGAAGGCTAAGCCTTTTGCTTGGTGATTTGTTCCACTCATGCCGTTAGGAACCGTATAAACCGGTGTTATGTTCCTTGATTATGCGTTCCTAACACGGTTGGGGTGTATGGAACCCCCTCGATAAACCGCTAAGTGCTAAGTCTTTTCCAGCAAGTCCCAACTTTGGTACTATTTGCCTAATATAAACTAAACTTGCATAGGGAGTTATAAACCCTTTTTCTTAATCAACAACCCTGGGCCAGTGCTCCACATGAGTGTTGGTCCGAAACGGGCAACCTGCGGGGCCACCTCGAGGAAACTCAAGGTCTGGTAAAAACCCGTAGCTTGTCCCATCCGGTCGTGGCCTGAGACGAGATACGCGCGGCTACTATCAGGGTGTCGGCACGCCGGGAGGAATTGCTGGATTAGCCTTACCTTAGTTCGGTATATCTTGAGCACGGGATTCCGAGAATACTCGGGTCTTCCCACTTTGGAGTTGCGACTCCGCGGATCGTGGGTTTTTAATGGGTCAAGTTGGAACACCCCTGCAGGGTTTTGAACTTTCGAAATCCGTGCCCGCGGTTATGTGGCAGCTGGGAGCTTGTTAATATCCGGTTGTAGATAACTTGACACAATGTTTCAATACACTACCAGCGTGTGTTCTGTGACCGTCAATTTTCGAATAGGGATTCGGGAGTTGAACACGGAGGGGTTATGTTTGTTGAGCTTGTAGCTAGGATCACTTCGTGATCACTTCTCATCCGAGGCTTTTCTCTTCTCGCTCTCACTCACGTAAGCTAGTTGCTAGTTGCTGCTGCAAACACTTATTCTTTTCTTCAGCCTTTATCCTCTCCCAAAGGCTTAAATAGTCTTGTTACCCGGGAACGGGATTGCTGAGTCCTCTGTGGCTCACAGTTACTTCACCACACCAGATGCAGGTCCAGCTGTGAGCTATCCAGGTGATGGCACCGAGCTGGATTGGGAGTACGACGAGGAGCGTAGTCGGTACTATGTTCGATATCCGGATGATCAGTAGTGGAGACTTCTACTAGGATTCGATCCGCCTGTGGTTTATTTATCTAAGTTTGGTATCTTGACATTTGGATTTTTGCCCTTAGAGGGTTGTGATATTCTTAATGTATGATGATTGAGACATGTATTGTGTTTGTGTGACGTAGCGAGTGTAAGCCGACTATTTATGTTTACAATCCCCTCTTTTACTTGAGATGTGCAAAGATTACCAAACTTGAGATCATTCTAGGATGGACTTATGCCTTTAAGTCGTGCCTCGACACGTAGGAGGTATAACTCCATCCTGGGCATTACAAGTTGTGAATTTCAGAAATACTTGTGTTGAGGTTTGCAAGTCCCCTAGCATGCACATATGGTAACCGTTGTGTGATAAATTTGAAGCATGAGGTATTTCATTGAGTGTCATCCTTTGTGTGGAGGCCGAGATCACGCGATGGTTAACTCCTACCAACCCTTCCCCTAGGAGCATGTATGTAGTACTTTGTTTTGATGACTTGTAGATTTTTGCAATAAGTATGTGAGTTCTTTATGACTAATGCTGAGTCCATGGATTATACGCACTTTCACCCTTCCACCATTGCTAGCCTCTCTTGTACCACACAACTTTCACCGGTACCATACAACCACCATATACCTTCCTCAAAACAGCCACCATACCTACCTATCATGGCATTTCCATAGCTATTCCAAGATAATTGCCATGCAACTTTCCACCGTTCCGTTATTATGACACGCTTCATCATTGTCATATTGCCATGCATGATCATGTAGTTGACATCGTATTTGTGGCTAGGCCACCATGCATAATTTTTCATACATGTCACTCTTGATTCATTGCACATCCAGGTACACCGCCGGAGGCATTCATATAGATCCATACTCTATTCTAGTATCGAGTTGTAATATCGAGTTGTAAATCAATATAAGTGTGATGATCATCATTATTAGAGCATTGTCCCAAAGAAAAAAAAAAGAAAAAAAGAAAAAAAAAGAAAAATGAAAAAAAAAAGAAGAAAGGCCAAAGAAAAGAAAAAGAAAGGCCCAAAAAAGAAAAAAAGAAAAAAAAGAAAAAGGGACAATGCTACTATCTTTTTCCACACTTGTGCTTCAAAGTAGCACCATGATCTTCATGATAGAGAATCTCTTGTTTAGTCACTTTTATATACTAGTGGGAATTTTCATTATAGAACTTGGCTTGTATATTCCAACGATGGGCTTAATGCCCTAGCTCTTCGTGAGTAAGCAAGTTGGATGCACACCCACTTAGTTTCTTTTGTTGAGCTTTCATACATTTATAGCTCTAGTGCATCCATTGCATGGCAATCCCTACTCACTCACATTGATATCTATTGATGGGTATCTCCATAGCCCATCGATATGCCTAGTTGATGTGAGACCATCTTCCTCTTTTGTCTTCTCCACAACCACACCACTCCATTCCACCTATAGTGCTATATCCATGGCTCACGCTCATGTATTGCGTGAAAGTAGAAAAGGTTTGGAGAACTCAAGTATGAAACAAGTGCTTGGCTGAAACTGGGATTGTGCATAATTTGAGTATTTTGTGTGACGAAGATGGAACATAGGCAAACTATATGACTTTGTAGGGATGAACTTTCTTTGGCCATGTTATTTTGAGAAGACATGATTGTTTTGTTAGTATGCATGAGGTATTATTATTCTCATGTCAATATTAAACTTTTGTCTTGAATCTTTTGGATCTAAACATTCATGCCACAATAAAGAAAATTACATTTGAGAATTATGTTGGGTAGCAAGCCACATCAAAAATTCTGTTTTTATCATTTACCCACTCGAGGACGAGCATGAATTAATCTTGGGGATGCTTGATACGTCTCCGACGTATCTATAATTTTTTATTGTTCCATGCTATTATATATTCTGTTTTGGATGCTTAATGGGCTTTATTGTACACTTTTATATTATTTTTGGGACTAACCTACTAACCCAAGGCCCAGTGCAAATTGATGTTATTTTGACTATTTCGGTGTTTTGCAGAAAAGGAATATCAAACGGAGTCCAAACGGAATGAAACCTTCGTGAGAGTTATTTTTGGAACAATATCAACACCGAAGACTTGGAGTATACGCCAATAAGCAAGAGAGGTGGCCATGAGGGCAGGGACGCCCGGGGGGGTAGGCGCGCCCCCCACCCTCATGGCCCCCCTCTGGCTCCCCTGATGTGCCTATTCAGCCTATATATACTCTCATACCCTCAAAACATCGAGGACATCCATGAAACCCTAATTCCACCGTCGTAACATTCTGTACACGTGAGATCCCATCTTGGGGCATGTTCCGGAGCTCCGCCGGAGGGGGCATCGATCATGGAGGGCTTCTACATCAACACCATAGCCTCTCCGATGAGTTGTGAGTAGTTTACCACAGGCCTTCGAGTCCATAGTTATTAGCTAGATGGCTTCTTCTCTCTCTTTGGATCTCAATACAAAGTTCTCCTTGATCTTCGAGGAGATCTATTTGATGTAATCTTTTTGCGGTGTATTTGTCGAGATCCGATGAATTGTGGGTTTATAATCAAGATTATCTATGAACAATATTGGATTCTTTTCAGAAATCTTTTATGTCTGATTATAATATCCTTCCAAGTCGCTTCCAAATATCTGTTTGGTTTGGTCTACTAGATCGGTAGTTCTTGCAATGGGAGAAATACTTGGCTTTGAGTTCAATCTTGCGGTGTCCTTTCCCATTGACAGCAGGGGCAGAAAGGCATGTATTGTATTGTTGCCATCGAGGATAAAAAGATGGGGTTTATATCATATTGCTTGAGTTTATCCCTCTACATCATGTCATCTTGCTTAAGGCGTTTCTCTGTTCTTATGAACTTAATACTCTAGATGCATGCTGGATAGCGGTCGATGTGTGGAGTAATAGTAGTAGATGCAGAATCATTTCGGTCTACTTGTCACAGACGTGATGCCTATATATATTAATCATGCCTAGATATTCTCATAACTATGCGCTTTTCTATCAATTGCTCGACAGTAATTCGTTCACCCACCGTAGAATTCTGCTATCATGAGAGAAGCCACTAGTGAAACCTATGGCCCCCGGGTCTATTCTCATCATATTAATCTTCCATCAACTATTTACTTTACTTTGCGTTATTTACTTTTTCTCTATACCAAAAATACCAAAAATATTATCTTATCACCTCTATCAGATCTCACTTTCGTAAGTGACTGGGAAGGGATTGACAACCCCTTTTATCATGTTGGCTGTGAGGTTCTTATTTTTTTGTGCAGGTGTGAAGGACTCGCGCGTGGTCTGCTACTGGATTGATACCCTGGTTCTCAAAAAGTGAGGGAAATACTTACGCTACTGTGCTGCATCACCCTTTCCTTTTCGAGGAAATACAACACAAGCTCGAGAAGTAGCAGCTGCATGCACTAGGTGGTTACTAACAAAGGAGCTCTCTAGGAAAACAATCAACAAATCTGTGGATAGGGCCAACAAGCCCATAGCATGATCAAATAGTTCAAACTAGGAAGAACTTAATAATAGAATAGATACAAAATTTAATAATAGAACTTAACAAAAGGGTGATAGGCGAGAACCCGCTGAACAAGTTCCCGCTCGAGGGTGGCCTGATCTTCACGTCGTAGGATCAAATCGAAAGGGATAACTAGCTGCAAGCAGCCGAGATAACTAGCTTTATACCTGCCAAGGTTGGATACAACCCGTACGTTGGGGATGGCCGACCGAAGCTACAAGAACTCCAACCCGCTGTCCGAACAATCGCAGAATCACAAACCGGGACTAATCCACACAAAACGCCTGGAACCGTAGAGCACGAACTAGGGGGAACCAGAGGCTCCTTCTCGCAAATCCGAATGAACTCACAAGAGCAAAGGTAGCTAGATCTCTCGGATCTCTCTAGCAGTCTTGCTGTATAAGCTTGTAGCTGAATGGTTTGACAAAAGGTTGTCAGGAGGATGGGGGGATGGGGCTTTATAGTAGGAACAACCCCCCTTAGCTAGGTGCGCATGGCTTCCTTGGGTGAATAAGCAGTCAACTTTGGGACTTGCTACAGGGCTCCTCGGAAATTCGCGAAGTCTTGACAGCCTGGACACCTTCCACGAGAATGGATTGAACTTTTGACTCACAACTCCAAATGATGTGAGGTTTTTTGCATTGAAAAGATAATTTGATTTAGCTTCTGTTGATGTACCCCTATGGCCCTGTCTCTTCACTACATGGGTGTGGCACACCAAAACATCAGAGGTAAAAACTGACAGCATCAGCTTCACTTGAAACTTATTTTCTCCAAACTTGTTCCTCCAAACCGGTTGCTTCAAGAGCTCATAGCTTGTTGGATTTCCTCCATGTGATACCTAAGTTCAACCAACCATAATGGGGATGAAATCATAGTTTTGTCATCAAGGTTACAAGGTAAACTTAGGTTAGCGTTCACCTGGTTACTTATTAGTTTGGCGCGACTTCTGGTGATTGGACCTGTAATTGTTGGAGACTTGTTCATGGTTGTGGTGTCCTCATCATCCCCCCTCTTGAAAAGGAGTCGTCCTCAACTCTGATGGACCAAAGTATGGAGGGAGGTTGGACACATTGAAGGTTGGACTAACACCATAATCCATCGAAAGGTCAATCTTGTAGCCATTGTCATTGATCTTCGCAAGCACTTTGAATGGACCATCTCCACATGGCTGCAACATGCATTTGCGTTGATCCGGGAAACGATCCTTCCGCAGGTGTACCCACACAAGATCACCTTCTTCAAACAACACCTTCTTTCTTCCCTTGTTTGCTCGTTTTGTATATTGTTCAGTCATCTTCTCAATATTTTCCTTGGTCTTCTCATGAATTTTCTTCACGAAATCAGCACACTTACTTGCATCAAGATTTGTTCGCTCTAGCAATGGTAAAGGCAAAAGATCTATGGGAGCAGCAGGTTTGAAACCATAAACAATTTCAAAAGGAGAAAATTTAGTGGTCAAATGTACCGCCCTGTTGTATGCAAACTCCACGTGGGGGAAACACTCTTCCCACATCTTCAAATTTTTCTTTAAAACTGCTCTCAGCATCATGGATAGTGTGCGGTTCACAACTTCAGTTTGCCCATCGGTTTGTGGGTGGCATGTAGTGGAAAAGAGAAGTTTTGTTTGTAGCTTTGCCCACAATGTTTTCCAAAAATAGCTCAGAAACTTGGTGTCACAATCTGAAAAAATAGTGCGTGGTACTCCATGTAGTCGCACGACTTCCCTAAAAAACAAATCAGCAATGTGTGAAGCATCATCGCTCTTATGACACGGGATAGAATGAGCCATCTTGCTAAATCTATCAACCACCACAAAAATGGAATCACTCCCTCTCTTAGTACGTGGTAATCCAAGAACAAAATCCATAGAAATATCTTCCCAAGGTGTACTAGGAATTGATAAAGGCATATAAAGTCCATGAGAGTTTAAACGTGACTTAGCTTTGCGGCAGATCTCACAACGTAGTACATAGCACTCAACATCATGCCTCATCCTTGGCCAAAATAAATGGTCGATCAGCACACTCTCAGTTTTCTTTGCTCCAAAATGTCCCATGAGACCACCAGCATGAGCCTCTTGCAAAAGCAACAAGCGAACGGAGCAATCTGGGATGCACAATTTGTTAGCTCGAAACAAGAATCCATCATGCAAGTGAAACTTTTCCCAACCATTGCCCTCATTACATTTTGAGTGTGGTTCAGCAAAATATGGGTCATGGACATATAATTCTTTAATGCTTTGTAGCCCTAGAATTTTCGTATCAAGTTGTGATAGTAAAATATGGCGTCTAGACAAAGCATCGGCAACAACATTATCTTTTCCTTTCTTGTACTTGACAATATAGGGAAAAGATTCTATGAATTTACTCCATTTTGCATGTCTACGGTTCAGTTTTTGTTGACCCCTAAGGTGCTTTAAAGATTCATGGTCGGAATGTATCACAAATTCTTTAGGCCACAAATAATGTTGCCATGTTTCCATAGATCTCAAAAGTGCATATAATTCTTTGTCATAAACTGAATAATGTATAGTTGGGCCACTTAGCTTCTCACTAAAATATGCAATAGGCCTACCTTCTTGCATTAGTACGCCTCCAATACCAACACCACTTGCATCACATTCAATTTCAAAAGTCTTACCAAAGTTAGGTAGTGCAAGCAATGGTGCAGAGGTCAATTTCTCTTTCAACTCTTGGAAGGCCTTTTCTTGTGCGTTTTCCCACTTGTAGGGAACATCTTTCTTGGTTAACTCATTCGTTAGGGCAGCAATGGTGCTGAAGTCCTTCACAAACCGACGGTAGAAACCAGCAAGGCCAAGAAAGCTTCGTAATTGGCTTACATTGTGGGGGCATCCACTCATGGGTGGCCTTGACCTTCTCCTCATCTACCTCCACACCCTGACCTGAAACAACAAAGCCAAGAAACATAACTTTTTCTATGCAAAATGTGCACTTTTCCTTGTTAGCATATAGTTTCTCCTCTCTTAGGACAGCAAGCACACACCGGATGTGTTCAACATGTTCATCCAAAGTTTTGCTATAAATCAGGATGTCATCAAAGTAAACAACCACAAACTTGCCAATGAACATTCTAAGTACATGATTCATTATTCTCATGAAGGTACTAGGTGCATTTGTCAATCCAAATGGCATAACTAACCACTCATACAAACCAGATTTTGTTTTGAAAGCAGTTTTCCACTCATCACCCTCTCTCATTCTAATTTGGTGGTAACCACTTCGCAAGTCAATTTTAGAAAATATGGTGGCACCACTAATTTCATCAAGCATGTCATCAAGCCTAGGTATGGGATGCCTATACCTCACGGTGATGTTGTTAATAGGCCTGCAATCACAACACATTCCGGAAGATCCATCTTTTGTGGTACTAAAAGAACGGGTACAGCGCAAGGAGAGAGACTTTCCCTTAGATAACCTTTGTTTAGTAGGCCTTCAACTTGTTGCTGAATCTCCTTGGTTTCATCCGGGTTTGTGCGGTATGGTGGTCGGTTTGGCAATGGGCTCCTGGGACAAAATCAATTTGGTGCTCAATACCTCTTTGTGGTGGCAGCCCCGGTGGTATCTCCTCGGGGAATACATCTTCATACCCCTGCAAAATTTCAGTAACAACACTAGGAGTGGGAGAGGATAATTCGTTAGTAGAAGGGAAATTGTCCTTGTACAAAAGTACAAAGAACACGAAATTGGGTTCTCTCAACTCTCTCATATCCCTTTTCCTAGCCAGCATAACTAATCCTTGTTTTTCCCATGTCTTGGTCAATTTAAGCTGTGGGGTTTTATTTGGCTTTGGATTCTCTCGCTCACTATGTTGGTGGATGTCACTCAAGTGTTTCTCGCTCACTCTCTCTTTCTTTTTCAGATCATCAATCAATATTTCTTCAGGTGTCAAAGGGAGCAAAGATATGCACTCTCCCTCGTATTGGAATGAGAGACGATTAGTAGGGCTGCTGATTTGCACATCACAATCATACAACCAAGGTCTTCCCAACAACAATTGGCATACTTGCATTGGCACCACGTAACATCCCACTTGATCACAATACTTTCCAATGGAAAACTAAACGGTGACTATGTTGCTTACTCGAAGTGTACCACAATCATTGAGCCATTGCATCTTATATGGACTTGGGTGCCTTCTTTGTTTCAGTCCCGATTTCTCTATCAAATCTGAACTTGCAATGTTGTTGTAGCTGCCATTGTCAACAATAATTCTACCAACCTTGTCCTTGATGGTGCCACGGGTGTGAAAAATATTATGTTGCTGCCCTTTCTCTTCTCTAGCTACATTGACACTAAGCACACGACGGGATACAAAGCAATCTCCCATGTCGGCCTGAATATCACAACTACTCTTCTCGCCCTCTTCATCCTCATGATTATCCGATGCTCCATTATATTCATGCTCACTCTCAGATTCCCATTCACCTTTTACAAATAGAACTCTCCTGTTTCGACATTCAGAAGAAATGTGACCATGCCCTTTGCACTTCCAACACTCAATATCTCGGCTTCGAGATGATTGTATAGCCATGGGGTTAGAAGTACTTCCATCAGCAGAAGGAGCATGCTTGTCAACATTCCTAGGAGCCGGTGATGATGCCGATGAGGCCGCTGTTCGCCAGGTGGTGGTAGGGTGTGAAGTGTGCTGAAACTCAGAACCACCATTAGTGGCACTTGGCAGTGACCTTTGCCATGGTGTGGTGGTGCGGTTATGAGATATTCGTCCATGACCACTCCGCTACACCTTCCTCTCCGTGCTCTTAGCTTGCTCCAGAATATCTTGTAGAGTGTTATAGGGAAACATCTCCACAAAATCAGAAATCTCACTGTTGAGACCATGCAGAAATCTTGCCATCTTTGACTCCTCATTTTCATGAATACGAGCACGAACCAACAACAATTCCATCTCTTTATAGTACTCATCCACCATGCGCATACCTTGGCTAAGGTGTCGCAATCTGTTTCGGAGATCTCTTTGATATTGTGAGGGAACAAACCTTCGCCTCATGGCTTGTTTCATCTCTTCCCAAGTGTCAATGTGGTCACGGCCAAGCAGCAGTTGATTTTCATGTGGTTGATTCCGCCAAGTGAGTACATAACTAGAAACTCAACACAAGCAAGGTTTACTCTCTTCGGATCAGCAAGGTTATGGATACGAAAAATCTGATCACACTGCTCTTCCCAATCAAAATATGCATCGGGGTCTTCCTTTCCTGGGAACTTGGGGACGTGCAACTTGATTCTTGCCATGTCATCTCGACCATCTCGATCATGACGTTCTGCACAACGCCCATCTTCAGCAGCACGACGGTATGGAACACCATCATAATTATCAAAATCGTCTCCATGACCACGAGCAGTATGCTCATGAGGGTCATAGTAGTGCCCACGAGGACCATGGCCTCGCCCTCGAAGTTGTCCTCCTCGCTGCCCTCCATGAGCAGCAGCACCACGCCCACGAGCAGCAGCCACATGTCCACCATAGCTGTTGTTATCATCCTCCAAGGCACCATCAACAGCAGCGTGCACACAATTCTCATCCCCAACTTTCTCAAGTGAGTCAATAGGGTGTTGTCGGTGTCGAACCCTAGCGCCACCTGCTGGAGGTCGCTCGTGAAACATCCTTCCAAGGTCTCGAACCATGCTCCGTAATTCCTGAAATTCAGGACGTGTGACCGGGGCATCTTCTTACCCATGGTTTTCTCCATGAACACTCGATCTAGATCCTGCCATGTTAGTAAGGCCAAAAGTGGAATAGGATAATTTTGTGGAATCACACAACCTCACCTCTTACTCACCAAAGTACTTATGAGTTCACATGAGATTATGCTTCTCCCGGATGTGTTAAAGAGATTGAAAGACATGGATCAAAGAACTAGCTTCAGTTTTTGGTGGAGCTCGGTGGGGTAAACCAAAAGGAGGCTTGTGCTGAAATCAAGTTGATGCAAACCAAGAAAAATATGTGGATAGATCCGCTGCACCTTTGCACCAAGATTGAAAAACACAACACACAAACTTCTGAAATTTTCCTCTCAAGCTAAAACTTTTGGATCTTACACAACACTTTCTTTTTCTCTATTGACTTTTTTTTCGGCCACTCTTTTCTTTCTCTCTTTGATTTTTTGCCACTTTTTTCTCTCTTTTTCCAAAGCACAACAACCAAATCTGAAAGCAATTACGAAGACGAACTTGGTGCAAATCTAATAGATGAAGAACATGCAAGGTATGCAACAACAAGATCTCAACACCAACAAGTCTTGGATTTATTTTTGGTGGGTTTTTGGACTTTTAGGACAAAAAATATAGCATGAAAAACACTCGATCTAAAGGGATGATAGCAAGATAAACTTGGATAACACATCCTACCGTGTCAACGAAAGCTCTGATACCATATGATAGGCGAGAACCCGCTGAACAATTTCCCGCTCGAGGGTGGCCCGATCTTCACGTCGTAGGATCGAATTGGAAGGGATAGCTAGCTGCAAGCAGCTGGCATAACTAGATTTATACCTGCCAAGGTTGTATGCAACTCGTACGTTTGGGATGGCCGACCGAAGCTACAAGAACTCCAACCCGCTGTCAGAACAATCACAGAACCACAAACCGGGACTAATCCACACAAAACGGCCGAAACCGTAGAGCATGAACTAGGGGGAACTAGAGGCTCCTTCTCACGAATCCGAATGAACTCACAAGAGCAAAGGTAGTAAGATTTCTCGGATCTCTCTAGCAGTCTTGCTACATAAGCCTGTAGCTGAATGGTTTGACAAAAGGTTCTCAAGTGGATGGGGGAGATAGGGTTTTATAGCAGGGGCAACCCCCCTTAACTAGGTGTGAAAATGGTTTCAAAAGTAAGCAGGTTTGCATGGCTTCCTTGGGTGAATAAACAGTCAACTTTGGGACTTGCTGCAGGGCTCCTTGGAAATTCGCGAAGTCTTCACAGCCTGGACACCTTCCACGAGAATGACTAGAACTTTTGACTCACAACTCCAAATGATGTGAGGTTTTTTGCATTGGAAATATAATTTGATTTAGCTTTTGTTGATGTACCCCTATGGCCCCGTATCTGCACCACATGGGTGTGGCACACCAAAACATCAGAGGTAAAAACTGATAGCATCAGCTTCACTTGAAACTTATTTTCTCCAAACTTGTTCCTCCAAATTGGTTGCTTCAAGAGCTCATAGGTTGTTGGATTTCTTCCATGTGATACCTAAGTTCAACCAACCATAATGGGGATAAAATAATAGTTTTGTCGTCAAGGTTACAAGGTAAACTTAGGTTAGCGTTCACCTGGTCACTTATTAGTTTGGCGCGAATTCTTGTGATTGGACCTGTAATTGTTGGAGACTTGTTGATGGTTGTGGTGTCCTCATAAAAGGGCCAACAAGCCCAGAGCATCTGCAACATAGTTCAGTTACAACTTAACATAACATAGACTCAAAAAAAGAAAAATAGATAGAGGGTTTAGCACCCTAGCCGCCGCCTTCTCCACCTCGCTCCTCCCCCGGGCGCCCTTCACTGCTCCTCTGGGGCATTGTCGATGGGGTACGGAAGAGTGTGCATGCGCGACGTGATGGGGAAGATGTTGGAGCACTCCGTGAACATGTTGTGGGTGGTGAAAGCGATGAACTCCCAGCCACGCCAAAACACCCGGCCGAGGAGGTAGAAGGTGTCAAATTAGTTGGTGAAGTGGGAAAGGAGAGCAACCACCACCCCGTTTTGGATGACCTCCTCGATGCGGAATACCGTTGGAGATCCCCGCGGGAGGTGGTGGTAGCCGACCCCAAGGAAGAACTCGGTGAAGTTCCTTGCGGTCGTCCGCCTTGATATCGCCCACACACGTAGTGTGCGCTCAACGTACACACTGGTAGGGTAGAGCCTCTCCGGCACACTGGGTGTGAAGCGGCAGGTTGGTCTGGTGAACTGCATGGCTGAGGGATGTGCATAGAAGGAGAAGGGGTCGAAGAGCAAGAAGGACAAATGGCAGAGGATGGGAGATGGATGAGGGATGGCAGAGGCACAGGGTGGCTTAAATACCCATAGTGCTACGTGTTATTTCACCGTGGCAATAACGGGGTCAAATGTGAATAGCCCGTTTTCACAACCACCGCGACACCGGGAGTGTACACGTGTGGGAAACCGTTGTCTGAAAAGAAGAAGAAAAAGTAACTAATTACATGCGTGGGAATCCATGGTCATACATATTATATGAACAAAAAGAGACAATTTTTGAATAGTTTGGTCAATTTGCATTTGTATTGCACAAAAAGAACTAAATTTTCTAGGCAATGTCAATTGTTGTATAATTGCAAATGATGCAAAAAAACAGAGCCAACATGTTCACAAAAAACAGAGCAAATGATGCATAAAACGACACAATTCAACGGCCCAACCAGATCTAGATTTCCTTTTGGGCCCAATAACTATGGGTTTTTTTGCGAAGTCTGTGGTGGGCGACCAGCGAGCACAACCAACAGGACCGCCTCTTGCGGATCGCCCCATGATCCAACGATGCGGAGCCGGTCATGTGATCCAACGACGCAGAGCCTACATGCAGCCTGCCCACCGAATTGCTTCTAGAAGAGCACATCTGAGGGCTGTAGCTTGGCGCGAGGGTATGTTTGGACGACTGAAGTTCAAAGCTAGGATTAGGCGAATCCCCGCAGGGTTTAGAGGGGTTTTGAGCTGGTCAACGGGATTTTCAAGGCTTTGACTGAGCATAACTAATTTTAAAAGACACACTAACGAGGAAAAATACTAAACTTGGTATACGTACATTTAAAAAAAAAACTAGCTGGCACGATCGAGGTCAAATGAGCACCATTAATTTTAAAAAATATATATATATAACTTGCACACAATGTTGTCTTATGTGACATGTTACCAACCAAAAATCATAAACTTGGTCCATATATGGTCATTTTCATGAAAAAAAACTTCGCACATATGAGCTATTATGTACAACATTTCGTAGAGTTTAAGGAGAGGAGGTAGGGTTACCTTCTGTTTTTGAAAAATTGAAAAAACCAAAAAAATCACCAGTGAATAAGAAGGACATGAACTTAGTCTTCCATTTTCATATTATTAATGTGTCTTTAATAGTTTTTATGTTAAAGCATATTTTTTTCAAATGAAAATGTAAAAATATGAAGATTAATTCAAAAAAGTGAAACTTCGAATCTACACTATATAGGCCGCTAAGGTTTTTTTCTTCATTTTTTGAATTTATACTGTCTTGTCAAATGTCAATTCAAAACATCAGATAATGAGACATGGTGTGGGAAATAGCATGCATTTGATTATTAAACATGAGACAAATAATTTTTGTACTCATTTATTACAAAAATCATTACATCTTCATTCAAATGTTGATTTTCGCTCTGTTATTGGAATATTTGATAAAATGATGGACTATTTGCTCTTTTTTCTTATTCTTTGCAGCATGTCTGATCAGTGAAGCAACACTGAAACAACATGTGTGATCATTGCAGCACCTAAACTTTGAAAATAAACACCGAAACAAATCATAGCAGACAAATTTATAAACACACAAATACCCAATATGGATAGCCACATGCATATATAGAACACATCATAGTAGCATACCATCCATAGAACACATCCAGTTCACACACAAAGTTCACCAAACAACCATACAGACCAAATTCACTAAACCTCCAATTAAAACACAGCATCGCATCATCAATTAGTTGGGAATGGGAGTCAGGACTTTCGCGAGGGCAGCATGCTGCCCCCCTGATCTTGTAGTCCTCGCCGTGGATGGCTACATCTTCAGCATGAGCTAGAAGGTGAATGAAGCGGCCGGACTTTGGCTTTGGCTTGGTGGTGCAGTAGGGGCGAAGTTGCCGTCGTCCACATCCACATATTCTCCAGAGACATACTGCACTCACGAATGAATTTAGATATATACATTATAGATTCATATACACCATGTCAAAGGAACTAAATGAACAATCTAAATTTCAAGCAAGCTTACCTCATACTCTTCGTCGTTACTATACCCTAGATCGTAGGAGTCCTTGAAGTCAGTAAGGTCTAGCTTCCTTCTTTTTTCCCCAACCATCATCCTCCTGAATATACAATTACATCCATCACTAGTAAATACAGAAGCCAAGCCATTGAAAATTTAGATATGCACACATGACACATTGATCATAGGGCTAATATACTATGATCCTATTTGCATATACCATTGTCATGCACACACATTGAACAACAGAGCTAATATAACTACATATTGTGGAAAAATGCATATACTAATGAATCAAATAACTTCTTAATCAATGGATTCCATTTGGGCATATGACATTCAAAACCCCAATCTCCGTAGCATTCAAAAACAAATCTAATAGAGACCCAATCTACCATCTAATGAGCATACATGTCTGTAGCATTAAAAAAACCAATCTTTGATATTTCTACTCCAACCCTAGTACAAAAACCCCCGGACTATCCGTCAAATAAACTAAACTAACCATCTGTACTACCGTACCAATCACAATCTAACCAATGCAACTAACTCTGCAAGCTAATATCCTAAATATTGCAACTAGCAAGCAAGTGAAAATACCTCCGGCTCCTCGCCAGGCCGCGCATCAGGATGGACTGTGCCGCTCGATGCCGTCACCTTCTACTCCGGTAACGCTGAGGCAGAGCCCGCCACCTCCTTCTCCACATCCTCAATAGTTGCGAGTTTCCCGCACCGCTATGGACACCGCCGACATCCTTCACTTCATCCGCGGTCACCGCGCCCTGCAGCTCCACTAAATCTCCGGCCGCTGCACCGGTGTCGCCACGAGCGTCTGCCATTGGACAGATGGAGGCGATGAAGGTGAGGAAGAGGATGCGGTGGGGGAGAGTGAGACGGTGCGGCGGAGACAGTGGAGGAGAGCGAGACAACGCGGTGGGGGAGAGGAAGACGATGAGTCAGGGAGGGGATTTGGGGGAAATGGTAGGGGCGATGCGCCGGGAGGTGGTTCACCCTCTTTTATAAGATGGTACGTTTCGGGCATGTCCCATGGACACGTGCTACCCCACGATCGTGGTTAGTTGCATGCGCCCACGTATACAAATACCACTGTACAGTCAGCATATGAAACCACTATACGAGAGCGGCCCCACTCATCAGAGTTAACGATCAAAGGTGGACTAGGCCCTACGCGGCCCCACTCGTTAGAGTTAACGGTCAAAGACATTGACCCGATGACAATGTCCATTGTAACCTGTTCTGAGGGTTTCGGGCAAGGGAGTGGGGAAAAGTGAGCAGAAGTTAAGACCGTGGGGATGAATGGGTAGAACTAACGAACCAGGGGCACAGAAATAAAAAAACCATAGAATTAAGCCCGTTATACTCGCCAGCCTCTTAAAGGCCCATTATGGTTGGCCCATGAATGGACGAATGCCACTCTAGCCCGTTTACGACCCATAATGTGGTCCGTTATTGGCCCATGTTTGGCCAATCGATCATACAGTCCGTAGAAGGCCCGTAGGAGGCCCATGGTCACTACAATAGATAGCAAGACCATGGTGACAACGGTCCGTATGTTGCCCATGGTTATTGTGGCCTAGTTTTAAAATATTGCGGCCGCTAGCAAACCACGGAAAAAGAACTGCACTGACTACAAGCAAACAAATAAACATGACAACAAGGAAATAAATAAGCAAGCAACATACGCGGGGCTATTTTGGCTATTACACACATTACAACCAGTGGGCATCAATGTTCACCACTAGTGTAAATATGGGGAACAAAGCAGCATATTACATACACTAGTTGTCAAAGTTGGCGACCAATGCAAATAAACGCCGCCGCAAAACATGTCCGGGACTGAAACCACTTCACAAGAGCTCTAGAAACAATATCCCGGGTATCCACCATGCTGGCAAGACGCTTAGAAAGCTTATTAGCTTTCTCTTGTTTGGCTCTTAAATCCTCTAGCACTTGTTGTTGCACAAGAAAGTATGCATCTAAATTTTGCAGGGACTTCCTCAATCCTTCGGTTTCCTATCGTAGCACATTTGATCGATGTCTTTCAACTTGAAGATGAGACGCAAGAAGCTGAACTGATTCAGGCAGTGAGTTTGAAGAGCTTGTGCTAGCAGTAGTGGCCAGCAACTCAAACACTACATCAAGACGGGACTTTGGGGTTGTCTCACTGTCTTCAGGATAGTTTTTATCAACTTTCGTGGAGACCAACAGGTATGTATCACTATCTTGAAACTTATCTGCACTACTTCCTTTACCATTGCATAACGGGGTACTCTTCTCCAATATTTTTTCCACATTCTGGTTTACCATTTTGTATATGAAACTCATTTTGGTAAACCAGTTTAGTTGTAAGGTGGATAGGATAACATAATGAAACAAACATATATCTATATAGTATGGTCACTGTATGGTCTATATCACTGTAGTTTATGTTGCCAAATCAAGATAGAGACAGGTCAAATAATATTTGTTTAAAACTAAGTAGCATAGGCAGAATATAAGTGTGGGAAACTACACAACACTAACAACACTTGTAATGTGCATGACATGAGAACATAACTATTTATTCAATTGAAACTGAAATCAACATAGAGCAAGTTACAATAGCAAACCGGTTAAAGAAACAAGTTTAAAACATACATGTTGCACCATTGGAGTTTCAATTGCATCCTTCAAATTTGAAATTAGTTGGTATGAGTAAATACAGTTATGCAATAGCAAAGGAGTATGAACCATAGCTACGAAACCTGACCTAAGAACTATTCTTCTTCTGCTTTAAGCATTGACTTGGGGTTCGAAGTGGTGATCCCCATGCTTTGGGCACTGCACTTGCCTTACGAACTGCTTGTGTGTTGGGTGCTCTGTGGTGGAGACGGTGTTGTGTCAACTGGAACTGGGTTACTATCTGCTAGGGTTGGGGTTAGAAGGGGTGTAGCTGGTTCTCTGTCCAACTGGATAGGGGTACAATCTGTGTGAGTCTGGGTTATGTGTGGTGGGGCTGGTTATTGGGCAAGTACAACTGTGGTTCTATCTGCATCGACGGGTAGCACGATCTTTTTTGAAGACCGTGTTTTTACTCCTATAGATACTGACATCACCCTCTCCAATTCAGATGGCTGATAAACAAGAAAAGTAATTGAATGTACATACATTGTATGATAGACAGGTGCAATGGATAGTAGGGAAGAACACATGGCATGAAATAATTCACATTTATGTTGTCTAACCAAACAGGATAGCATGACACAATTTAACATATATGATAACTAATTAAACAGGATAACATGACACAAATTGACATATATGATGGCTAACTAAATAGGATAGAATGGCATACTTCATAAAATGATGACCGTGTAAAACGGCAACATGATATAATGTCTATTGAAGTGGCTGGCATGCCATAATTCACATACGCGCCGTCGATGGAAACATGATGGCATGATATAATTCACAGATAGAATGACATAATTCAAAATATGATGACTATGTAAACAAGATGAGATGATATAACTATATTATTTCTTTAGAAAATGGGTTGGCATGCCATAATTCAGATACATGTTGTCTATGTAAATAACATGGCATGATATAATTCAAATATATGATTTATATACTAAGCAAGTGAGCAGAGGGCAATCGCATATATGATTTGTCAACTAAGCATATGACATTCAATATTGTGTATATGATGTAAAAACTAAGCATTGCAAGACAACATATGCATGATATGAGTAATATAACCCTGCCAAGTTTGAGCATACACCTTAGGGGGGAAATAGGACTGGTCATGTGTCTCTGAATACTCCTCTGAGGAGCTATCTGTAACCAGCAAGATACCTGCTTCAAGAGGTAGCATTGTCTGCTTTGAAGACCTTATTTTCTCTCGATATTTTTGCATCACCAATTCAAATGGCTGATGCATAGGAAGAGTAGTTGAATATACAAACATTGTCGGCAAATGGAATACATAATACATAACAAGGATGGCATGATATAATTCACATATATGATGCTTGGCTAAACAACATGGCATTGCATAATTCACATATATAATGCCTTGCAACAAGATAGCATTGCATAATTCACATATATAATGTCTTGCAACAAGATGGTATTGCACAATTCACATATATGGTAACTAGACACTAAATAGGTGGCATTCACTCAATGCATGTCCAAACTAAGCAAATAACATGGCAATGCAAGACACCATATGCACGATATGAGCAATATGACCCTGCCAAGTTAGAGCATGCACCTCAGGGCGGGTGGGGGGAATAGGACTGGTCATTTGTCTCTGAATCTTCCTCTGAGGAGCTATCCATAAGCAGCAAGACATGCGCTTCATCATATAGCATTGTCTGCTCTGAAGACCTTGTTTTCACTCCAGATTTTTCCATGACCATGTCGAATGGCTGATGCACAGGAAGAGTAATTGAATGTACTAAAATTGTTGTCAAATTTAATACGTAATAAAAAAGGATGGCATGATATAATTCACATATAAGATGACTGGCTAACTAGGATGCCATTGCAAAATTCACATATATGATGCCTGGCTAAACAAGATGGCATTGCATGATTCACATATATGATATAGAAACTAAACATATGACATTCACACAATGCATGTTTAAAACTAAGCAGATGACATATTTTATGTATAAAGTAAGCAATGCAAGGCACCATATGCATGATATGACCAACATCATCATGCCAAGTTAGAGCAAAGACCTCAGCGGGTAAATAGGAGTGGTCTGCTCCTTGTGAATCCCCCTCTGAACAATTATCTTCCTCTTGATTACTGTCTGGAATGGAGGGAGGGGGTTGCTTTTTCACCCACCATGGAGCGACGTCTGCTTGAAATTGTATTGCCACACGAGGCTTGTCTCTGTTGCTCTACATGTTCAGTACCATTGTGTACAATAACTGACATGCATAGGAATAAAACATAGTGAGATTATGTAAGGAGTGCATGCGCAAATCCAGAGTGATGGTAGGAAACTATGGATAGATCCGAAACCAATGATAGCAGGCAGATAATAGCTTCAGTTAAAAAATACAGATAATGGCTTCTTTAATGTTTGTTTCCACCCAACATGAAACTCATAGTAGACACCCAAGATTAACCAGATAGTAGACATGTAGTATTGATTGCTGCCCCAATATGTAGCCCACAACCAATTAAAAACTCAAGTTTGAGCATTAGTTTCGACCTGACTTGGAGTCTAATCGGTGAACATGACAATAACACTGGTACAGCGAGGTGCTATACAAATGGTT
This sequence comes from Secale cereale, assembly GCA_902687465.1. NCBI lineage: Eukaryota > Viridiplantae > Streptophyta > Magnoliopsida > Poales > Poaceae > Secale > Secale cereale. The sequence continues at coordinate 603,233,987 of LR738711.1, forward strand.
TTAACCCCTTTTTGCAATGACATTTGGAACCGTCGCCAAGTGAGTGGGGGCGATAGGGGTGTCCTTGCAACACGACCGAGAAACCGTCAGGGATAAGCAGCCTTGATGCATACAGTTGTCCCTATATAACCATTTCCAATTTCTTGAATATCCGAAATACTTCATCCCTACTACTCGTTTGTGCTCGCATTGCCATCGCAGTCGGAGTTTTGTGGTTTTACCTAAAACCAGGCAGATTCTAGGCACGGGAGTTTTCCAGGCACGTACCAAACTAGCTCTACGTTTACGATGCCTGGCACATCACAAACAATTCATGATTATAAACCATGAACGATAGGTAGACAATCACATACATTTAGTTTTTCCGCACCGTATGTGATAGTGTCTGACATCACACACGCTTTGCAAAAGGCAACGGTGTGCATTGTTACACACGTTTCCTCTCCGTGAACCATGTCGGATTATGATGTATACTAAACACATTGTGCTTTATTAACCGTGTGCGCCGTAATGACCCGCACACCGCAATTTCGCCTTAATTTAATTGCTGTTGTTTCAAATTGTACCTAATTTAAACTTGAAAGTAGGCTTTAGCTTTATTCATATACATCAGGTTCAAACAACCAATGCATTATTCGATTCATAGGTACATATCTTTAAGAATTACATAAGCACCAAATAAAGAATGATGAACCAGGGTTCTATACTTGTACTATTAGAGATGGTAAAGAAAGAGGCGACAAACATTCTGGTTGCTGAACAAGGTGATGTGGAATGGCCCTATTGTGCTCTCCTGGATGCAGCAAACACGCTCAACTCTAGTCCAACCCCTTGTGATGGTTGACCGCCAATCATGTAGTTTGAGAGGTAATCTTGAGTAAACTGCTTCAGGATCCACTACAAAGGAAACAAGATTCACACATTGTCATCTAACACAACTCATTACGGGCAGTAAAAAGAAGGCTACATGGTTCTTACTTACCATCCCGCGGTTCACTGTTGTCTTGCATAAAGTGTAAACAAATAGTTTGATTGACATCTTTTGACCCATTTTAATAACAATATTTATCAGTTTCCTCACTTGATGTTGGTTCATGAATATCTCATTGCCCCATACGCAGAGAGGGTCGAAGTGCGGATCTCTGGCAATGACATATGTAGACATCAATTGCACCAAGTTAATATTAGAAGCTAAACAACAATTGCAAAATGATGTAGTACAACACTCCCTCCATCCCATTATATAAGATTTTATTACATGTATATCTAGACATCATCAGAACATTAAGGTAACACTCTTCCTTATCGCTATGTAGCCTGGGATTGCATATTTAGTCATTTAGTACAATACATGTTGCTATGTAGCCTCATATATATATATTAAATATGGCCCTAGTTAACCTACTGATAAATGGGTTACAGATATATTCAGTGTAATGTCCGATTTGACAATTAATCCCTTATCAGCCCCCCTGTCTATACAGTATCAGCTACCGATATCCTGAACAGTTAGTACATATAAGCAATGCGATAAAACTAACCTCGATGGAAAACAACACTATTCTCAATATTTTCCTGTATGAGTACATATAAAGGCATGTTACGCACAACAGGCTAAACATCAACAAAATATATCCATGGTTGACAATATAATCTACAAATCATAGCTTCATTGTGCTGGCTTAAGCACACTAGTTAAGCAAAACAAGAAGTGGAAAGTTGTGTTAATTGCATCAGGCATAACATTTAAAAACAAGTAAATAGTCATTCAAACTGGTATTCTGCAGGTCTAAAGTACACTAGTTATTGTTAAAAATCGAAAAGGCATGTTAACTGCAATATCCTTAACAACAACCAAATATCGTAATTCATAGTGGTATTGTTGAAACTGTTATTGATGAAATTGAACTGCACAGCAAATAGTTGCAAATATAGAGGATCACATTGTGAAGAACTAAAATAAACAAGGCATAAGGCCATCTCTAGCCGATCCTTTAAAAGATAAAGTACTAAAACCCTTAGTGGATATATATATATATATATATATATATATATATATATATATATATATATATGTTTATATATATGTATATGCTCCAGCAATTTTTGGCCGTTTCTAGTCGATCCCCTAAACTTAACGTTGTAAACTTCAATTTGATCAAGTTCAAAGCAGGTTCAACCAAAAGTAGCATGCATTCAAACATGAACATAGATAGTTTTGCATAACTGAACATAAAACATAAATTTAAACTAAGCTAAATTAATTTCGGTCGAAGTTGAGGTCGAGCCAATCCTTCCTCGTGAGGTATGGTGTGCCGCGAGCCGGGTCTGGGCCGATGCCGTCGTCGGGGTCGTTGGGGAAGACACTCCTCCACTCGTCGAAATCGATCTCCTCGTCCTTGCCGCCCACCTCGACGCCCTCCGCGCTGCCGTCCTCGTCGTCTTGGACCTCGTCATCAAAGGAGAGCGCGATAACCTTGCCGCCCTCCGCGCCGGCAAAGATCGCCCACTATGTCTCCACGAGCTCCAGGTGCTGCCGGCGGAGCTCTTGGATGTAGGACTCGACGGCGGCCTCAGCCTCGACGCGCTCTCACGCATCGCGGTCCTCCCGCGCCATAGCCCAGCTCACCACCCCTGGATCCGACGGAACGAGGTCGACCGGACGTGTGCCGAAGGGGAAATTGAGCCTAGACGTCGTGCCGTGGTAGCGACTTGCCAGCGGCCGTACTCCATGGCCGGGAGCTCGGCCGTGTGGAAGCAACCGAGCCACCAGCGGGTGTGGGTCTCCTGATCTGTAATATCGGTGACCCACGTCCCCCACCGCCGTTGCGGGAACCCGAGGTAGGACCTTGTCAGCTACCGGAGCCGAGGGAGGATGGGGAAGTCCTCGAACCGGCGTAGGGGCGCGGGCGGATCAGGGGACCGGCGACGATGGATCGATAAAGAGCCAGTGGAGGACGATAGGGACACCTCAGCGGCCACCTCGCTGGCGTCGGGTGAAAAGGCCGCAATAAACCTCTTTTTGGCCATTGGCTCCTCGAGCTCCCCGGCACACATACAGAGGTTTAGGATGGAGGCGGCGGCGATGGCGGTGACCTACCTATGGTTTCGGGGGTGTTGTGTGTCTATGTGAGCAGAGGTTTTGGGGAGTGTGTGGTGTGTGTGGAGGGGGGGCAAGGTGGTGTTTGTGGAAATACCGCGGCAACTGAAATTTTACTAGGCTGGAGTAACAAGGAGGGGCTACTGAAAATTTTGATCACGGGCGAGCAGATATTTGTGAGATTGCGAGGGATGCACAGGCGGGAGTATTTGGGGAGTGAGCTAGTGTGCTTGACACGCCGGCTGTGTACTGTAGCCGACGCACCTTCTCGCGTAAGCCATAGGCATACTATACACCGACGGTGCTCCATGATATTTTGTACGGCATCTCACACGGTTGGTGATAATAGACTGTGTGTTATACGTCTCCAATGTATCTATAAATTTTGATTGTTCCATGCTGTTATATTATCATTCTTGGATGTTTTACAATCATTTCATAATTATTTTATATCATTTTTTGGTACTAACCTATTGACATAGTGCCAAGTGCCAGTTGTTGTTTTCTGCATGTTTTTTACATCGCAGGAAAACAATATCAAACGGAGCCCAAACACCGTGAAACGTTTTGGAGATTTTTTTGGGCCAGAAGGAAAACTATGGGCCCTGGTGGCACCTGGGGGAGTCCCTAGGAGGGGACAACCCACCAGGGCGCGCCAGGAGGCCCAGGCGCGCCCTGGTGGGTTGTGCCCACCTCGGGTGCCCCCGGACCGCCTCTTTGCTCTATAAATACCCCAATATTCCAAAAACCCTTGGGGAGTCGAAAAAATATTCATCCAGCCACCACAGAGTCCAGAAACACCAGTTCCAATCTAGACACCATCACAGAGGGGTTCACCACTTCCATTGGCGCCTCTTCGATGATGCGTGAGTAGTTCCTTGTAGACCGACGGGTCCGTAGTTAGTAGCTAGATGGCTTCCTCTCTCTCTTTTGTTTCTCAATACAATGGTCTCTTGGAGATCCATATGATGTAAGACTTTTTGCGGTGTGTTTGTTGCGATCTGATGAACTTTGAGTTTATGATCGGATATAGCTTTTTATATCCATGAAAGTTATTTGAGTTTCTTTGATCTCTTATATGCATGATTGCTTATAGCCTCGTATTTCCTCTCCGATATTGGGTTTTGTTTGGCCAACTTGATCTCTTTATCTTGCAATGGGAAGAGGTGCCCTGTAGTGGGTTCAATCTTACGGTGCTTGATCCCAATGACAGAAGGGGAACCGACACGTATGTATCGTTGCCACTAAGGATAAAATGACGAGATCCATATCTAACGCCATAGATAAACGGATCTTGTTTACATCATGTCATCATTCTTAATACATTAGTCTGTTTTTCCATGAACTTAATACACTAGATGCATGCTGGATAGCGGTCGATGTGTGGAGTAATAGTAGTAGATGCAGGCAGGAGTCGGTCTACTAATCTTGGATGTGATGCCTATGTAATGATCATTTCCTAGATATCGTCATGATTATTTGAAGTTCTATCAATTGCCCAACAGTAATTTATTTACCCGCCGTTTGCTATTTTTCTCGTGAGAAGCCACTAGTGAAACCTACAGCCCCCGGGTCTTCTTTCTCATCTATTTGCCTTTGCAATCTATTTGCATTTGCTTTTATTTTCAGATCTACTAAACCAAAAACCCAAAAATACCTTGCTGAAATTTATCTTATTTATCAACCAATCTACCAATATTTATATCTCTCTCACGTTCGTTACCCGAAAGGGATTGACAACCCCTTTAACACGTCGGGTTGCGAGGTCTTGTTATTTCTGTGTAGGTGCTGTTTATATTGTGTTGCTTGGTTCTCCTACTGGTTCGATAACCTTGGTTGCACATATGAGGGAAATACCTACCGCCGCTGTACTGCATCATCCCTTCCACTTTGGGGAAAAACCAACGTAGCTTTAAGCGACATCAAACAGAATTTCTGGCGCCGTTGTCGGGGAGGGTCTTCAACATATACCAGGTTCCTAATCACAAATCTCATATCCTCGCAATTTACATTATTTGCCATTTGCCTCCCGTTTTCGTCTCCCCCACTTCACAAACATTTGCCAGTTTTATTCGCCATCTTTTTCCTTCGCCGTTCTCTCGTCATATCTTTTCTTTGCTTGCAATCATGAGTGATTTCGGTATGGCACCAATTGATGATGGCCTTACGCCTAAAATTGTACGTACATGCGATCTGGATGCTCAAACTTTTATCTTGGGTTAAGGGAACATTATGGGAAAAGAACGTATCCAAGAATTTTTCAATTGTGTTGGAAATCTCAGCCTTGATGATGCTCCTATACTTAAAACTACTAGATCTTATGCGGATGCTATTTCAGCACTACTTCTGAAACTTGAAAGTAAATTTATCCGCACTCATCCTACTTTGCAAATATTGTTTTTCGATCTTCCCGAAATAAAGAATCCTAGAGCCAAGAAGTTAGCTACTCTTGTCCTTATGAAAGAATTTGATTACATAATACGGGAAGCTAAAGAAATCTTTGATTTTTATGGTATGAATCGTGAAAACCCCGTGATAGATGAAATTCTTTACAATAGTGATTATGCTTTAAGACTTTTTCTTGGGGATAATAGAATCTTTGATGAGAATCTTAGGAAAGAAGTCCCCGTTTTAGATATAATCCAACAAGTTTTCAATAATGTTAACCAGCATTACTCTTGGATTGTTGCTGGAAATCAAAGGGGTTATGATGAAAATCAACTTAGAAATGCTAAAGTGTCTATGGATAATATGGTCTACGTTGTCTTTACAAATCCCCATGATAAAGATACCCCTAAGGAAATTAAAGATAAAGATGAAAACACTTAGATCCTTGCCTTACGCCTAGCTAAGGACGTAAAACGATAGCGCTTGTTGGGAGGCAACCCAATGAATAAAATTTATTTTTGCTTTTTTCTTTATGTTCTTGAGTGTTTAAAAATTATGCTACTGGTATGATTGTGTTTTTTGTGTTTTAATTAGTGTTCGTGGCAAGTAGAACCGATAGGATCTTCTTGGGTGATAGTTGTTTGATCTTGCTGAAAAAGACAGAAACTTTGTGCTCACGAGAAAATTTCTCATTTTTACACAAAAGTGCTTTTTAGTTGATTCTTTTTGCAGAATATTAATATACAAATTTCCCACGTGTCCCTATTTTTCAAGATTTTTATAGTTCTAGAAGTTTTCAAAACTACCAGATTACTACAGACTTTTTTTTGACAGATTCTGTTTTCTTTGTGTTGTGTGCTTATTTTGATGGCTCTATGGTTTTATTTGATGAGTTTTTGCCATAGAACAGTTGGAATACAATAGGTATTATACAAAAACAAAATATGAATTGGTTTGACACAACACTTATAGTAGTGGTTTGCTTTCTTTTACTAACAGATCTCACGAAAGTTTTGTTGAAGTTTTGTGTGATTGAAGTTTTCAAGTTTTGGGTTATCTTACTATGGATGAAGGAAGGATGTAAGAGCCTAAGCTTGGGGATTCCCTGGCATCCCAAGCTATTAATCCAAAAATGAGCAACCAACTAAGCTTGGGGATGCCCCCGAGTGGCATCCCCGCTTTCTTCCAACAACTATCGGTATTTCACTCGAAACTATATTTTTATTTCTCACATGATATGTGTTTTGCTTGGAGCGTCTTGTATGATATGAGTATTTGCTTGTTTTATTTTGCTTTTTAAGTCATCAATCCTTGCTGTACACACCAATTTGAGAGAGCCAAAATTATGCCATGACTTGTTAGAATAGCTCTCTATGCTTCACTTAATTTTTTTTGAGCTAGGACTTGCTCTAGTGCTTCACTTATATCTTTTTGAACATGGTGTGCTTAGTTTTTTTAAAGAAATACTCTCTTGCTTCACTTAGATTTATTTGAGAGTTCGTAATTTTTTAAAAAATTCTCTCTTATTACTTCACTAATATTATTTTGAGAGAAAGAAAGAAAAATTATGCTCATGATCTTCACTTATATTTGTTTGAGCTTATCAAAGCAACACATGAACATTAGTCCAAAAGTGATAGATATCCAAGAAGGGTATAAGAAAAACTTTCATGAAGATCATTGGACAAAATAAACTTGATTCCTTGTAATAGTTTTGAGACATGATGATGTGATATGTGAGTTATGTTGATGAGTAATTGTGCTCTCATAAGAATATTAGTTTTAAAGTTTGTGATTCCCTATGCAAGCACTAAAGTCAATAATTATGCACTGAAAGTATATCCTACTTGTGGTCCATTATTGGGTGTTATCTAGGCTCAATGTTCGCTTACGAGATTATTTGTTTCATGGTTGGTCGCCTCCCAGTCTTTTGCTAGCATTCATCTGGCAATAAGTATGATCTCTACTTGTGCATCCAAAATCCTTTATCCCGGTTTTAGCACATGAGTCCACCATACCTACCTATATGCGGTATTTTCTTTCCGTTCTAAGCAAATTTGTATGTGTCATCTCTAATTTTCAAAATAAATTTCCCTTTTGTGTGCCCGTACCTCTCGCGAGGCGGTGAGGGGTGGCCAATAATTTCCATGCTAGATGTGTTATTCTCATGATGAGTGTTTATTCACTTGTCATTGCACGAGAATACGACAAAGGTATTAGGGATGCTCAGTCCCGAAATGAAAAAACAAATTTACTTAATGTTGTTAAATATTAAATTCCTTGGAAAGTGTTAGTATGGAAGACAACCGAGGATTCGGCTAGCCATGCCTTGTGAAAGTTTGGTGGAAAAGGAATAAACTTTATTTTCGGTTTGGGAACCGCCTATGATATATCTAGCATGGAAAGTGTTGGGAACCTCAAGTCGTTCTCGTTGATGGGAAAAGTATACCTCCCAAAAAAAATTATCTCTCAATTTAAGCTTTGAGCTCTGGCACCTCTACAAATCCCTACTTCCCTCTGCGATCCCCGTTAACACATCAGGTTGTGAGCTGTTGTTATGTGCAGGTGCTATTTACGTTGTGTTGCTTGGTTCTCCTACTGGTTCGATAACCTTGGTTTCAAATCCGAGGGAAATACATATCGCCGCTATGCTAATCATCCCTTCCTCTTTGGGGAAAACTGACGTAGCTTTAAGCGACATCAGTGTGCGATCTACTTGATTTTTTTCTTGATTTGAATTACATAATGGGGTTATAGCTGCAATGGACGGTGTTTGAATTGCTAGAATTTTTATCTGCAGTGAACATTCAACTATAGGTGTGTCGTCAAAAAAATTAGAATTATTCAGGGTTCGTTTGGACATTTTATACATTAACTTGGTTTTATAGGCATTTCAGGTGCATAATTCAAAATTAAACTACATGCACATGCTCCGATGCACCAGCATGGGTTGTAAAATCATATATGTGTCCATGGATTTATGCTTATGTACCACGGCATCGTAGCTCTCTGGCAAACGTTGATGTGCTTGCTTTTGTAATTATAGTAAATACATAACCCGTCTGAAATTCATGAACCTTGGAATGCTATCATGGAACGACATCAAAATGTTGGGGTAAAAAACTATTGTCCCATTTGGGCAGGTTATGGTATAAGCTCCTCGCAAACCAGAGCTTCTCTCACAACAAGCCTGATGGTTTTCGTAGGGAACATGCCACCTTGGGGGACAAAACGATATCTGTTGCCACTTCTTACTTTCAAAAAATTTATCGTGTCAACATAGTAGAACACGAGTGTCGTGTCAATTTTGGGGAATTTTTGGGGTTCGCTTGGACATTTTTATACATTAACTGAGTTTTCTATGCATTCATGTGCATAATTCAAATTTGATCTGCATGCACATGCTCTAATGCATATAAATTGGTTCAAAATTGGAATGTGTGTCCTTGGTTACATGCTTCAGTCCCATGAAATAAATGAGAATGAATGTCAAACACCTTGCCGCCGTCGCTCGGCCGCTAACATTCAGATACATTGTTTTTAAATTCTAGTAAACAGAAAACACGTCTTAAATTTATGAAACTTGACATGCTAGCATGGAACCGCATCAACATGTGGTGGTAAAAATATTGTCCCATTTGGGGCAGGTTGGGCTATATAAGCTTCTCACAAACTAGAGCTTCTCACAACAAGCCTCATGGTTCCGGTAGGGAACATTTCACCTTTCTGGATGACACAATATCTGTTGCCTCTTCTTGATTTCAATTTTTTTTTCTAGTGTCAACATAGAACAGCACGAGTGTTGCGTGAATTTTAGGAATTTTTCGGGGCTCCTTTGGACATTTTTATACATTAACTGAGTTTTCTATGCATTTATGTGCATAATTCAAATTTGAACTACACGCACATGCTCGAATGCATATAAATTGGTTGAAAATACAAATCTATGTCCTTGGTTGCATGCTTAGGTCCCATGGAAGAAATGGGAATGAATGTCAAACACCCTACCACCGTCACTCGGCAGCAAACATTGAGATACCTTGTTTTTAAATTATAGTAAATCCAAAACTCTTCTGAAATTCATGAAACTTGGCATGCTATCATGGAGTGGCATCAACATGCCGTGGTAATTTTTTTGTCCCATTTGGGGCAAGTTTGGGTATAAGATTCTCACAAACCAGGGCTTCTCACAACAAGCCCGATGGTTTCGGTAGGGAACGCTTGACCTTTCTGGACGAAACGATATCCGTTTCCTCTTCTTGATTTAAATTTTTTCTCTAGTGTCAACATAGAACAACTGGAGTGTTGTGTTAATTTTAGGATTTTTTCGGAGCTCGTTTGGACATTTTTATACGTTAACTGAGTTTTCTATGCATTTATGTGCAGAATTCAAATTTGAACTACAAGCACATGCTCGAATGCATATAAATTGGTTGAAAATTCAAATATGCGTACTTGGTTGCATGCTTAGGTCCCATGCAAGAAATGAGAATGAATGTCAAACACCCTGCCACCGTCACTCGGCCGAAAACATTGAGATACCTAGTTTTAAAATTCTAGTAAATCCAAAACTCATCCAAAAATCAGGAAACTTGGCATGCTATCATGGAGCGGCATCAACATGCCGTGGTAAAAATTTTGTCTTATTTTGGGCAGGTTTGGGTATATGTTTTTCACAAACTAGAGCTTCTCACAACAAGCCTGATGGTTTTGGTACGGAGCGCTTCACCTTTCTGGGCGAAACGATATCCGTTGCCTCTTCTTGATTTCAATTTTTCTCTAGTGTCAACATAAAACAGCAGGAGTGTTGTGCTAAATTTTGGAATTTTTCGGGGTTCGTTTCGACATTTTTATACATTAATTGAGTTTTCAATGCATTTATGTGCATAATTCAAATTTGAACAACAGACACATGCTCTAATGCATATAAATTAGTTGAAAATTCGAATATGTGTCCTTGGTTGCATGCTTAGGTTCCATGCAAGAAATGGGAATGAATGTCAAACACCCTACCACTGTCACTCGGCCACAAACATTGAGATACCTGGTTTTTAAATTCTAGTGAATCCAAAACTCATCTGAAATTCATGAAATTTGGCATGCTATCATGGAGCGGTATCAACATGCTATGGTCATTTTTTGAATCATTTGGGGCAGGCTCGGGTATAAGCTTCTCACAACAAGCTTGATGGTTTCGGTAGGGAACGTGCCACCTTTGGGGACGAAAAGATATCCATATTGCTTTCAAAAAATTTCTAGTGTCAACATAGAACAACAGGAGTGTTGTGTTAAATTTTGGAATTTTTCGGGGTTCGTTTGGACATTTTTATACATTAACTGGGTTTTCTAGGAATTTATGTGCATAATTCAAATTTGAACAACATGCACATTCTCTAGTGCATATAAATAGGTTGAAAAAAAATCAAATTTGTGTCGTTGGGTGCATGCTTAGGTCCCATGCAAGTAATGGGAATGAATTTCAAACACCTGGGCACTATTGATTGCCGATAAAACGTTGAGATACTTTGTTTTTAAATTCTAGTAAATCCAAAACTCGTATGAAATTCATGGAACTTGGCATGCTATCATGGAATGGCACCCGACATGCTGTGGTATTTTTCGTGTCCGTTTTTGCAACTAAAATTTAGTAATTAAGCATAGATTTCATTCATAGATTAAGAAGTCGTTCTCACCGGGAAGCGAGACTATCGGGGACACACATAACAGGTAGGCCCACGAAGGGTCAAAATATCACAAAGCATGGTGTCCACACATGAGGTGGGTCCAGATAAATCTCATTCATACATACTATCCACTCGGACATATCGACGTACCATCCACTCGGATGGCAGGCAACCAACTCGGCAGTATGATTCACTTGGATACGTGAAGACGAGTAGTCGGCAAGGCAGATGAAGCATCATACTAGTAGTAGCCTAACATTATGGCATCAATGCCCCACTTTGTAACATAGGAGGTGAGGGGATGGCGCACTATATATAAGCCACCCCCACCACTAGACTAGGCAGGCTCTCATTTCTTCCCCTCTCTCTCTTTCTTGCCATTAGTCTCAGGACTTAGCTCAGGCATGAGGATATGTTCCACTCTCTCACACATATTGTAATCTCCGGATACATACTCACAAAGAACAAATCCTCTCCGGAGCACGAGACGTAGGGTTGTTATCTCCACCGCGAGAGGTCCAAACTCGCTAAAACCATCGTGTCACCCATATGCATCTCGATAGATTATGCTCCTTTACCCTATCCGTTATTATTGTCGAAATCGTTCCCACGACAGTTGGCGCCCACCGTGGGACTTGGCGTCTATCAAGCCATGATGTTGATGGTTTTTTCATCCATCGTCGGCCACCGGCACAATCATCGTTGTCTTCATCCTCATCTACAACACCGTCTACGAGCAGCTACACACAGCCATCGGCATAGTTCGCCTTGTCGTTATCTCCGGCCTCGTCTACGATGCTATTTGGGAGATCCTACACATGGCCATCGGCGTGGTCCATCCCGTCGTCTCCGGCCTCATCTATGACACTGTTCACAAGCTCTTACACACGACCATCGGCGCGGTCCGCCCCGCCGTCTCCGGCCTGGTCTATGCCGCCGCCATCGAGCTCCTACACCTGACCACTGGCGCGGTTCGCCCTGTCGTTTCCGGCCCCGCCTACGACATCATCGTCGGTCTCCCGCACACGGCGGCTCCATTCTCTGGCGTCTGCTGTACGGCGATGCACTTCTCGGTGTAGGCTCGCTGCAGCGATGATCGCCTCTGCCTGCAATCGGCGCGGCTTCCCGTTTGATCAGGTCCCTGTATTATACAATGTCTTCGGTTTTGCATGCATAATAATTACGTACGCCCGACCTCGTGTATGGAGTGATTGCGATCAGTTTCGCATGCATGTAGTAAACGTCTCAGTTTCACATGCATGGGATAACTAGCCTTTAGGCTGTTTGTAATGGGGAGTATCATATACTAGTATGATGCATATGATACTAGTGTATGATACTACCTCCCTAATGCATAGTATCATATATTAGTATCATGTAGTACTCTATTTATTGCCATGCATGACACAAAGTAGTATACCATTTAATATGATACGGCATCATGATATGATACTACACCCTCTCTTTCTTCATTTAATGCTATGACACCTCATCAAAATTGCCTAGTTGGCATGCATGATACTAGCTATGATACTACCATTACGACCAGCCTTACCTCACGTCATGCATGGAGTAAACACCTTCAGTTTTGCATGCATGGAGTAACTAGCTTTTATCTCACGTCATGCATGGGGTAAACATCTTCAGTTTCGCATGCATGGAGTAACAAGATTTACTTCACGTCATGCATGGGGTAAACACCTTCAATTTTGAATGTATGAAGCAACTAGCTATACTTCATGTCATGCATGGAGGACAAAACGTCATGCAAGGAGTACAAGTCGGCTCACTCGGGTGACTCGGCCATCTCACTTGGAGAAGTATCGCACTCGGTATGTCCGACGCGGCACCCGTGCGCGGCGGCTCTTATCCCCAAATAGCTCCTTGGTGGCAGCCTCCTGGGTGAAGACACATGCCTGAAGCAGTGCCTGCGCGTGGTGGCTCCTCCCTCGACATCATCAAACCACTTGGTCGCCCTGTGCGCTGACATCAGTTAGATACGTCCTCATCACTCGTCCACCTCTATGTGTCGCCATTCGAAGGACACATTTTCATTGGCTTGGCTGACAAGCTAAGTATTCCTTTCATATTTTAACCTCGTACATTTTACAAACGGACAACTAAACTTCCGGCAATGTGCAGGTTTTGTTAGACAATTAAAATGTCCGGTCATTCGGCTGCCATGCACGTCGCCACTCGGCGGGACATCTCCTCGTTGCCCGGTCGCCCTGCGCACCGTCACTCGGTTGAGAACATCTTCATCGACTTGTCTAACTCAGACGCCCTGTGCACCGTCACTCGGTTGAGAACATTTTAATCGACTTATCCGACCCGGACGCCTCGCGCGTCGCCACTCTGCGGGACACGTCTACTTCACCCGTACGCCCCGTGCATCGCCACTTCCTGGGACGCGTCTACTTCACTCGGACGCCCCACGCGTGACCACTCCGGGATGCGTCTACTTCACTCGGACGCCCCGTGCGTTGCCACTCCACAGGACGAGTCTACATCACTCGAAAGCCTAGTGCCTTGCCACTCTGTGGAACCCGTCTACATCGCTCGAAAGCCCACTGCCTTGCCACTCCGCGTAATGCGTCTATTTCACTCGGACGACCCGCACGTCGCTGCTCCGCGGGACGCGTCTACATCACCCGGACGCCCCGCACATCGTCACTCCGCGGGATGCGTCTACTTCGCTCGGGTGCACCGTGCATCGTGCTACTTCTCGAGCTTGCGTTGTATTCCCTCGAAGAGGAAAGGGTGATGCAGCACAGTAGCGTAAGTATTTCCCTCTGTTTTTGAGAACCAAGGTAGCAATCCAGTAGGAGACCACACGCGAGTCCCTTGCACATGCACAAACAAATAAAAACTTCGCAGCCAACGCGATAAGGGGTCGTCAATCCCTTTACGGTCACTTCCGAATGTGAGATCTGTAAGATACGATAGTGGCATATTTTTGGTATTTTTGGATATAAGAATAGAAAGTAAAAACAACAAAGTAAAGTAGATTGTAGATTGATATGTTGAGAATAGACCCGGGGGCCATAGGTTTCACTACTGGCTTCTCTCATGATAGGAGATTTCTACGGTGGGTGAACGAATTACTGTCGAGCAATTGATAGAAAAGCGAATAATTATGAGAATATCTAGGCATGATCATTATATATAGGCATCACGTCCGTGATAAGTAGACCAAAACGATTCTCCATCTACTACTATTATTCCACACATCGACTGCTATCCAGCATGCATCTAGAGTATTAAGTTCATATGAACAAGGTAATGCTTTAAGCAAGATCACATGATGTAGAGGGATAAACTCAAGCAATATGATATAAACCCCATCTTTTTATCCTCGATAGCAACATTACTATACGTGCCTTGCTGCACCTACTGTCACTGGGAAGGGACACCGCAAGATTGAACCCAAAGCCAAGCACTTCTCCCATTGCAAGAACTATAGATCTAGTAGGCCAAACCATACCGATAATTCAAAGAGACTTGCAAGGATATTATAATCATAAATAAAAGAATTCAGAAAAGAACCAAATATTTCTCATAGATAATCTTGATCATAAACCCACAATTCATCGGATCTCGACAAACACACAGCAAAAATATTACATCGAATATCTCCTCGATGACCGAGGAGAACTTGGTATTGAGATCCAAAAAGAGAGAAGAAGCCATCTAGGTACTAACTATGGACCCGAAGGTCTGTGATAAACTACTCACAACTCATGGTGAGGCGATGGTGTTGATGTAGAAGCACTCCGTGGAAGATCCCCCTCCGACGGAGCTCCAGAACAGGCCCCAAGATGCGATCTCATGGGAACCGAAGGTTGCAGCGATGGAATTAGAGTTTTCTCTGTTGCTTCGATGTTTTCAGGGTATATGGGTATATATAGGAGGAAGGAGGGCATCGGGGGAGCAACGTGCGACCCACGAGGCAGGGGGCGCGCCCAGGGGGAGGGAGCGCGTCCCCACCCTCGTGGTTGCCACATGTGCCCTCTTCCATGGTTCTCAAGTCTCCCGTGAAGATATCGCTCCAAAAATATCTCTCCCGAAGGTTTCATTCCGTTTGGACTCCGTTTGATATTCCTTTTCTGCAAAACCCTGAAATAGGCAAAAAAAACAGCAATCTGGACTGGGCCTTTGGGCTAATAGGTTAGTCCCAAAAATAATATAAAAGTTTATAATAAAGCCCATTAAACATCCAAAACATCATATATAATATCATGGAACAAAAAAAATATAGATACGTTGGAGACATATCAAGCATCCCCAAGCTTAATTCCTGCTCGTCCTCGAGTAGGTAAATGATAAAAACATAATTTTTGATGTGGAATGCTAACCAACATAATTTTGTAATTCTCTTTATTGTGGCATGAATGTTCAGATCCGAAAGATTCAAGACAAAAGTCCATATTGACATAACAAATAATAATACTTCAAGCATACTAACAAAGCAATCATGTCTTCTCAAAATAACATGGCTAAAGAAAGTTATCCCTACAAAATCATATAGTCTGGCTATGCTCCCACTTCATCACACAAAATATTCATATCATGCACAACCCCGGTTTCAGCCAAGCACTTGTTTTCATACTTATTTTTTTCAAACCTTTCAACTTTCACGCAATACATGAGTGTGAGCCATGGATATAGCACTGCGGGTGGAATAGAGTGGTGGTTGTGGAGAAGACAAAAACGAGGAAGATAGTCTCACATCGACTAGGCGTATCAACGTGCTATGGAGATGCCCATCAATAGATATCAATGTGAGTGAGTAGGGATTGCCATGCAATAGATGCACTAGAGCTAAAAATGTATGAAATATCAACAAAAGAAACTAAGTGGGCGTGCATCCAACTTGCTTGCTCACGAAGACCTAGGGCATTTGAAGAAGCCCATCATTGGAATATACAAGCCAAGTTCTATAATGAAAATTCCCACTAGTATATGAAAGTGACTAAACACGAGACTCTGTATCATGAAGAACATGGTGCTACTTTGAAGCACAAGTGTGGAAAAAGATAGTAGCATTGTCCCTTTTCTTTTCTTTTCTTTTTTTCTTTTCTCTTTTTTTGGGCTTTTTCTTTTTCTTGGCCTTTCCTTCTTTTTTTTGGGGCAATGCTCTAATAATGATGACCATCACACTTATATTGATTTACAACTCACTATTACAACTCGATACTAGAACAAAGTATGACTCTATATGAATGCCTCCGGCGGTGTACCGGGATGTGCAATGAATCAAGAGTGACATGTATGAAAAATTATGCATGGTGGCTTTGCCACAAATACGATGTCAACTACATGATCATGCATGGCAATATGACAATATGAAGCATGTCATATGAACGGAACGGTGGAAAGTTGCATGGCAATATATCTCGGAATGGCTATGGAAATGCCATGATAGGTAGATATGATGGCTGTTTTGAGGAAGGTATATGGTGGCTGTTTTGAGGAAGGTATATAGTGGGTGTATGGTACCGGCGAAAGTTGCGCGGTACAAGAGAGGCTAGCAATGGTGGAAGGGTGAGAGTGCGTATAACCCATGGACTCATCATTAGTCATAAAGAACTCATATACTTATTGCAAAAATTTATGAGTCATCAAATCAACGCAATCAACGCATGCTCCTAGGGGGGAGGTTGGTAGGAGTTAACCATCGCGCGCCCCCGACCTCCACACAAAGGATTACACTCTACAAATACCTCATGCTCTAACTTCGTCACATCGCGGTTCACCATACGTGCATGCTACGGGAATCACAAACTTTAACACAAGTATTTCTCAATTTCATAATAACTCCACTAGCATGACTCTAATATCACTATCCTCATATCTCAAAACAATCATCAAGTATCAAACTTCTCATCATATTCAGTGCACTTTGTATAAAAGTTTTTACTATAGTTATCTTGGACGCCTATCATATTAGGACTCGTTTTATAACCAAAGCACATTACCATGCTGTTATAAAAGACTCTCAAAAGGATATAAGTGAGGCATGAGAGATCAACAATTTCTCCAAAATAAAATCACCACCGTGCTCTAAAAGATATAAGTGAAGCACTAGAGCAAAACTATTTAGCTCAAAAGATATAAGTGAAGCACATAGAGTGTTCTAACAAATTCTAGGACATATTTATCTCTCTCAAAAAGGTGTGTCCAGCCAGGATGATTGTGGCAAACTAACAAGCAAAGACTCAAATCATACATGACGCTCCAAGTAAAACACATATCATGTGGTGAATAAAAATATAGTCCCGAGTATAGTTACCGATAGATGAAGACGAAAGAGGGGATGCCTTCTCGAGGCATCCCCAAGCTTAGGCTTTTGGTTATCCTTGAATTTTACCTTGGGGTGCCTTGTGAATCCCCAATCTTAGGCTCTTGCCACTCTTTGATCCATAGTCCATCAAAGCAATACTCGAAACTTGAAAACTTCACAACACAAAACTTAGCCAAAAATCTCGTGAGCTCCGCTAGTATTAGAAAACAAACCACCACTCAAAGATACTATAATGAACTCATTCTTTGTTTATATGGGTGTTAAACCTACTGTATTCCAGCTTATCTATGATTCATATCCTCCAATACTACTCATAGATTCATCAAAATAAGCAAACAACACACGAAAAATAGAATATGTCAAAAACAGAACAGTCTGTAGTAATCTGTAACTTTCGCATACTTCTATAAATCCAAACAAATTGAAATAAATTGGTAAACGTGAGGAATTTGACTATTAATCATCTGCAAAAAGAATAAACTTAATAGCACTCTCCAGTAAAATCTGGTGACTATTCTAGTGAGCGCTAACGTTTCTGTTTTTACAGCAAGATAGTATAATGTTCACACAAGTCTTCCCAAAGGTTCTACTTGGCACAAACACTAATTAAAACACAAAACCACATCTAAGCAGAAGCTAGATGCAACATTTATTCTGAAACATAAGAAAAAACAAATAAAATAAAATTGGGTCGCCTCCCAACAAGCTATTTCTGTATAGCCATTAAGATAGGCTTGAGAATTCAATGATGCTCACATGAAAAATAAGAATTGAAGCACAAAGAGAGCATCAAATAGCATGTGAAGATCACATCTAAGTCTAACATACTTCCTATGCATAGGAATTTTATAAGAAAACAAATTAGCAAGACAAGCAAGATCTAACATATGAAAGGAAGAAGAAAGAAACAAGATCAATCTCAACATGAAGAGAGGTAATTTAGTAATATGAAGATTTCTACAACCATATTTTCCTCCCTCATAATAATTGCATGTAGGATCATAATGAAATTCAACAATATAGCTATCACATAAAATATTCTCTTCATGATCCACATGCATGCAAAGTTGACACTCATTCAAAATAGTGGGATTAACATAGAACAAAGTGATTGCTTCTCCAAGTCCACTTTTATCAATATCTAAAGTAGTGGGATCAAAAGTTGACATTCTTTTAAACCAACTTTCAGTATTATGGCAAACAATATTATCTATCTCATATTCATGAAGGAGTTTAAATAAATTTTTAAGATCGTAAGAATCATCACCCCAATCATGATCATTGCAACAAGTGGTGGGCATAGCAAAATAAGCATCCCCAAGCTTAGGGTTTTGCATATCATTAGCACAATTGACATTAATAGAATTTATAATAACATCATTGCAATCATGCTTTTCATTCAGGGAGATATCATGAATCACTTTTTCTTTTAACAATTCCTCACAATTTCCAGATTCCTGAATTTCAAGCAAAACCCCATAAAGATAATCTAGTGCACGCAACTCACTAGCAATTGGTTCAACATAATTGGGTCTCTTAAAGATATTAGCAAGCGGACGAGGATCCATAATTTAGCAAGTGAAGATGCAAGCTAATAGAGGGCACATGGCAACATAAGCAAACAGAAAGGCGAACGGAAAAAGGGCGAATAAAACGGCAAAGGTGAAGTGGGGGAGAGGAAAACGAGAGGCAAATAAATGTAATGCAAAGGATAAGGGTTTCTGATAGGTACTTGGTATATGACTTTTGCGTAAACCTCCCCGCCAACGGCGCCAGAAATTCTTCTTGCTACTTCTCGAACTTGCATTGTATTCCCTCGAAGAGGAAAGGGTGATTCAGCACAATAGCGTAAGTATTTCCCTCAGTTTTTGAGAACCAAGGTATCAATCCAGTAGGAGACCACGAGCGAGTCCCTCGCACCTGCACAAACAAATAAGAACTTCGCAGCCAACGCGATAAGGGGTCGTCAATCCCTTTACGGTCACTTACGAAAGTGAGATCTGATAGATATGATAGTTGGATATTTTTGGATATAAGAACAGAAAGTAAAAACAGTAAGTAAAGTAGATTGTAGATTGATATGTTGAGAATAGACCCGGGGGCCATAGGTTTCCCTAGTGCCTTCTCTCATGATAGCAGATTTCTACGGTGCGTGAACGAATCACTGTCGAGCAATTGATAGAAAAGCGAATAATTATGAGAATATCTAGGCATGATCATTATATATAGGCATCACGTCTGTGATAAGTAGACTGAA
This sequence comes from Secale cereale, assembly GCA_902687465.1. NCBI lineage: Eukaryota > Viridiplantae > Streptophyta > Magnoliopsida > Poales > Poaceae > Secale > Secale cereale. The sequence continues at coordinate 603,253,720 of LR738711.1, forward strand.
ACGATTCTACATCGACCGCTATCCAGCATGCATCTAGAGTATTAAGTTCATAAGAATAGAGTAATGCTTTAAGCAAGATGACATGATGTAGAGGGATAAACTCAAGCAATATGATATAAACCCCATCTTTTTATCCTCGATGGCAACATCACTATACGTGCCTTGCTTCCCCTACTGTCACTGGGAAAGGACACCGCAAGATTGAACCCAAAGCCAAGCACTTCCCCCATTGCAAGAACTATAGATCTAGTAGGCCAAACCAAAACTATAATTCGAAGAGACTTGCAAGGATATTATAATCATACATAAAAGAATTCAGAAAAGAACCAAATATTTCTCATAGATAATCTTGTTCATAAACCCACAATTCATCGGATCTCGGCAAACACACCGCAAAAAGATTACATCGAATAGATCTCCTCAAAGACCAAGGAGAACTTGGTATTGAGATCCAAAAAGAGAGAAGAAGCCATCTTGGTACTAACTATGGACCCGAAGGTATGTGATAAACTCCTCACAACTCATGGTGAGGCGATGGTGTTGATGTAGAAGCACTACGTGGAAGATCCCCCCTCCGGCGGAGCTCCGGAACAGGCCCCAAGATGGGATCTCATGGGAACAGAAGGTTGCGGCGGTGGAATTAGGGTTTTCTCTGTTGCTTCGATGTTTTCAGTGTACATGGGTATATATAGGAGGAAGGAGGGCATCGGGGGAGCAACATGGGGCCCACGAGGCAGGGGGCGCGCCCAGGGGGAGGGGGGCGCCCCCACCCTCGTGGATGCCACGTGTGCCCTCTTTATTGGTTCTCAAGTCTTTCGTGAAGATATCGCTCCAAAAATATCTCTCCCGAAGGTTTCATTCCGTTTGGACTCCGTTTGATATTCCTTTTCTGCAAAACCTTGAAATAGGCAAAAAAAAAACAGCAATCTGGACTAGGCCTTTGGGTTAATAGGTTAGTCCCAAAAATAATATAAATGTGTATAATAAATCCCATTAAACATCCAAAACATCATATATATGATAGCAAGGAACAATAAAAAATTATAGATACGTTGGGGACGTATCACATTGCAACTCCACCGGATGCGTCTACTTCACTCGGACGCCCCGCCCATCGGCACTCCACGGGATGTGTCTACTTCAATCGGATGCCCCGCGCATCGCCACTCTGCGGGACGCGTCTACTTCACTCGGATGCCCCGCGCAGCATCACTCCGCGAGACGCGTCTACTTCACTCGGACGGCCAGAGCATCACCACTCGGCCACCCCGCGCGTCGCCACTCGGTTGGTCACCTCATCACCACTCGGCTGCCCCGCGCATCGCCACTCGGTTAGTGACCTCATCACCACTCGGCCGCCCCGCGCGTCGCCACTCGGTTGGTCACCTCATCA
>LR738711.1:603255509-603329186 GCA_902687465.1 Secale cereale
TCACCACTCAGCCGCCCCGTGTGTCGCCACTCCGTTGGTCACATCATCACCACTCGGCTGCCCCGCGCGTCGCCACTTGGTTGGTCACCTCAGCACCACTCGGCCGCCCCGCGCGTCGCCACTTGGTTGGTTACCTCATCACCACTCGGTCGCCCCGCGCGTCACCACGCAGTTGGCCACCTCATCACCACTCGGCCGCCCTGCACGTCGCCACTCGGTTGGTCACCTCATCACCACTCGGCCGCCCCGCGCGTTGATACGTCTCCAATGTATCTAATTTTCCAAACACTTTTGCCCTTGTTTTGGACTCTAACTTGCATGATTTGAATGGAACTAACCCGGACTGACACTGTTTTCAGCAGAATTGCCATGGTGTTATTTTTGTGTAGAAATAAAAGTTCTCAGAATGACCTGAAATTCAACGGAGAATTATTTTGGAATATATAAAAAATATCAGCGGAAATATCCAAGCCAGGGGCCCACACCCTGTCCACGAGGGGGGGCGCGCCCCCTGCCTCGTGGGCCCCCTGTTGCTCCAACAACATACCCCCGGACTCCATATATTCACTTTCGGGGAGAAAAAATTAGAGAGGAATAATTATCGCGTTTTACGATACGGAGCCGCCGCCAAGCCCTAATCTCTGTCGGGAGGGCTGATCTGGAGTCCATTCGGGGCTCCGGAGAGTGGAGATCGTCGCCATCGTCATCATCAACCTTCCTCCATCACCAATTCCATGATGTTCACCGCCGTGCATGAGTAATCCCATCGTAGCCTTGCCGGACAGTGATGGGTTGGATGAGATTTACCATGTAATCGAGTTAGTTTTGTTAGGGTTTGATCCCTAGTATCCACTATGTTCTAAGATTGATGTGCCATGCTTAATGCTTGTCACTAGGGCCCGAGTGCCATGATTTCAGATCTAAACCTATTATGTTTTCATGAATATATGTGTGTTCTTGATCCTATCTTGCAAGTCAATGGTCACCTACTATGTGTTATGATCCGGCAACCCCGAAGTGACAACAATCAGGACCACTCCCAGTGATGACCGTATTTTGAGGAGTTCATATATTCACTATGTGTTAATGCTTTGGTCCGGTACTCTATTAAAAGGAGGCCTTAATATCCCTTAGTTTCCACTAGGACCCCGCTGCCACGGGAGGGTAGGACAAAAGATGTCATGCAAGTTCTTTTCCATAAGCACGCATGACTATATTCGGAATACATGCCTACATTACATTGATGGAATGGAGTTAGTTCTATGTCAACCTAGGTTATAACTTTTACATGAGGAATCGCATCCGACATAATTCTCCATCATCGATCCAATGCCTACGAGATTTCCACAAATTGCTTGTTGCTTATTTATTTTTCCGTTGCTACTGTTAAAAAAACTACAAAACAACTACCATTACTTTTATTGATGTTACCACTATTTCCATATTACCTTGCTACTAAATTACCTTGCTGCAGATACTAAGTTTCTAGGTGTGGTTGAATTGACAACTCAGCTGCTAATACTTAAGAGTATTCTTTGGCTCCCATTGTGTCGAATCAATAAATTTGGGTTGAATACTTTACCCTCGAAAACCATTGCGACCCCCTCCACTTTTGGGTTATCAAGACTATTTTTTGGCGCCGTTGCCAGGGAGCATAGCTATATTCTTTATGTCACTTGGGATTTATATCTGTTGATCACTATGAAGAATTTGAAGGACACAAAAACCAAGATCTTTCCCTCAACTATGAGGGGAGGTAAGGAACTGCCATCTAGCTCTTCACTTGATTCACCCTCTGTTATGAGTAAATTTGCGACACCTACTCCTGCTATTGAATCTTATATGTCGGATGTTCTTGATGATGCTACTTTTGCTATGTATGATGGAACTACTTCTATGCTTGATATTACTGTGCCACTAGGTGAATTTCTAAATGAACAAATTGCTAAGGCTAGGGAGAATGCAAATATTGAAACTGATAATATTTATGAAAGTGATGATGAAGATTCTCCCCCTAGATATGAATTGCCTGTTATTCCCGGGGGTTGTGATATGGATGAAGAAACTGCTAGAGACTTTCTTGCTTGCAACGATAGATATGATCTTGAGAAATTATTAGCTAAGCTGAAAGAGAAGTCTTTGAAAGCTAGAATGAAATATCACCCTGCTTTTGCTACTTCACCTATCTTTATTACTGATAAGGACTCTGATTTCTCTGTTGATCCTGAGTTAATTACTTTGGTTGAATCTGATCCTTTCCATGGCTATGAATCTTAAACTATTGTGGCACATCTTACTAAGTTGAATGATATAGCCACCCTGTTTACCAATGATGAAAAGATTCATTATTACTATGTCCTTAAGTTATTTCCGTTCTCGTTAAAGGGTGATGCTTAGACTTGGTTTAATTCTCTTGATCCTGGTTGTGTGCGTAGTCCCCAGGATATGATTTATTACTTCCCTGCTAAATATTTTCCCGCTCATAAGAAACACGCTGCCTTACGGGAAATATATAATTTTGTGAAAATTGAAGAAGAGAGTCTCCCACAAGCTTGAGGGAGGCTTCTCCAATTACTTAATGCTTTGCATGATCATCCTCTTCAGAGGAATGAAATACTTGATGTCTTTTATAATGGACTAACCGATGCTTCCAGGGACCACCTGGATAGTTGTGCTGGTTGTGTTTTCAGGGAAAGAACAGTCGATCAAGCTGAATTACTATTGAATAATATGCTAGCCAATGAAAATAAGTGGACACTTCCTGAACCAGCCCCTATGCCAACTTCGAAGAAAAGGGGTGCTCTATTTCTCAGTCCTGAAGATATGCAAGAGGCTAAGAAATCTATGAAAGAAAAAGTTATAAAGCTAAAGATGTTAAGAATTTACGACCTATTGAAGAAATACATGGTCTTGATAACCCGACACAGGTAGTAAAGGTAAATTCTCTTTATAGATTTGATGAAGGTGATATTCCTCGTTATAAGTCTGCTAGCCAATGCTTAGATGAGTTTGACAATTTTATTGTGAGAGAAGAAAACTTCAATGCTTATGTTGGTAGACAATTGTAACGTAATGCTTATATGATTGAACGCTTGAGTGATTATATGTCTAGAGTTAAAGGTGAATTGAAACGCATTAGTAAACATGCTTCTATGGTTACCACTCAAGTAGAACAAGTACTTCAGGCTCAGAATGATTTGCTCAATGAATTAAATAGTAAGAATAATGACTTTGTTGTTAGAGTTGCAACTAGAGGGGGTAAAGTGACTCAGGAACCTTTGTATCCTGAGGGCCACCATAAGAGAATTGAGCAAGATTCTCACGGAGCTAATTTAGATGCACTGAGTTCTTCTAAGAAGAAGAAAAAGAAAAATGATAGGACTTTGCATGATTCTAGTGAACCTGTAGCTGACACACCTGAGAATCCCAATGATATATCAGTTTATGATGCTGAGACACAATCTGGTACTGAACATAAACCTAGTGATAATGTTAATGATGATGTTCGCGATGATGCTCAACCTAGCAATGATAATGATGTAGAGATTGAACCTGCTGTTGATCTTGATAACCCACAATCAAAGAATCAACGTTATGATAAGAGAGACTTTGTTGCTAGAAAGAACGGTAAGGAAAGAGAACCATGGGTTCAGAAACCCATGCCTTTTCCTCCTAAACCATCCAACAAAAAGGATGATGAGGATTTTGAGCGCTTTGCTGAAATGATTAGACCTATCTTTTTGCGTATGCGTTTGACTGATATGCTTAAAAAACCCTTATGCTAAGTATATGAAAGACATTATTACCAATAAAAGAAAGATACCTGAAGTAGAAATTTCCACCATGCTTGCCAATTACACTTTTAAAGGTGGAATACCTTGGAAACTAGGAGATCCAGGAGTACCTACTATACCTTGCTCCATCAAAGGAAACTATGTTAAAACTGCTTTATGTGATCTTGGAGCCGGTGTTAGTGTTATGCCTCTTTCCTTATATCGTAGACTTGACTTGAGTAAGTTGACACCTACTGAAATATCTTTGCAAATGGCCGATAAATCAACCTCTATACCTGTTGGTATTTGTGAGGATGTGCCTGTTGTGGTTGCAAATGTTACTATTCTAACGGACTTTCTTATTCTTGATATTCTCGAGGATGATAGTATGTCTATTATCCTTGGTAGACCCTTTTTGAATACTGCAGGGGCTGTTATTGATTGCAACAAAGGCAATTTAACTTTACATGTCAATGGTAATGAGCACATGGTACACTTTCCGAGGAAACAACCTCAGGTCCACAGTATCAAATCTATTGGAAAAATTTCAACTATTACTATTGGAGGTTTTGAATTTCATCTTCCTACTGTCAAGAAGACATATGATATTCTTATTGTTGGGGACATACATATCCCCATTGAGGTAACCTAGTGTTATTCAAAAATTCAGCGGTTTCATGTTATTCGGAAAGAGTTTATTAACAATACTTGATCAACCTTGTTAATGGATTCCTTTTGACGAGCATGAGATGGATGAATCTAGATAACACAACCTTCTGTACCCTCCTTTTACTTTCTGTTAATTAGATTAAATAAAGCAAAAATAGTATTTTCTGTTTGTTTCCAGACCTATCCGTGCAATAAAAAAATACCCCAAAAATAAAAGTCCTCCCAATGCCCTGAAAATGAGATATGATTTTTTCTAGAACATTTGAGAATATTTGGCACAGAGAACACAACTAGGGGAGCCAGCAGCTAGCCACGAGGGTCCAGGGCGCGCCCACCCTCACAGGGCGCGCCCCCTGCCTCATGGGCCCCATGTGGCCCCCCTCCACTTATTCCTGCACCCACACACTCCTTCTTCCTCCCAAAAAATCACTATCCATCTCAAGCACGAGTTCTAGCTCATCTTCCTGCCATTTTCGATCTCCTTGCTCAAAGCTCCATTCACAAAACTGTTTGGGGAGATTGTTCGTTGGTATGTGACTCCTCCATTGGTGAAATTAGTTTTTGCTCTAGTGCTTTATTTATTGAAAAATTTTGTTGTTGTGGTGACCTTGTTCTTGAGCTTGCATGCAAAATTTCTTTGGTCCCAGGTAGTTCTAATGCATGATATAGTCTCTAGACACTTGTAGGAGTTGTTGCTATCAATCTTGTTGAGTTTGGTTCACTTTTATTTTGAGTTACTAAAAATTTCAGAAAATTTCGGAAAAATGAATAGGAAAATCTTCCAAGGTGGTTCCTCAAGGAAGCAAGAACCAAGGCTCGCGATGCGTGAGCCGGACGATGAATTGCCGAGGAAAGCTGAAGTGCGGCCTTGTGAATGGCTGTCAGAGGAATTTATGGTTCGGGCAGGCATTAAGGAGGAGTTTGATGCATATGTGTGTAATGCTGACCTCGAGGGCTTCATGCAAGATAAGTGCCCTCAATACCGTTACTTAACAGATACCTTTGTGAGAAGGTTTAAATTTTCATCTTCACGTAATTCTCACACTGTCCTGTTTGATCTTTATGATAAGTCTTACACCATGGACCTAGAAGATTTTGATGATGCTTGTAAGCTCCCGTAGTGGGGCAATATTAGTGATCCTCACAAATCTTAATATAAAGACTTCCTTGCTAGTATCACTGTGGGGGAATCTAGAGAGATCACACAAGCTACCATAGGGAGCATTCATTTTCCTGCTATTCATTACTTTGCTCTCTTTATTGGTAGATGCATCAACAGTAAAGATGAGGCTTGTCATATGTGCGTCCCAAATCTTAGTGTTCTCAAGAGTGTTGTATTAGGTGATAGACAATATAACTTGGGAGCCATTGTTGAACGTAGGTTACATCATAATGGTTTAGATGGAGATTTATTTGGTGTGATTTATACGACCCACATAGCCCGTCGTCTTGGTGTACCTATACATGAAAATGATGAACTATTGTCGCCTGCTTATTTGGATTATAATGCTATGGTTAGCCATCGGTTTATAGAGAGGGATGAACAATCCCTCGAGTATCGACTAATCTTTGACAGGCGCCACATTGTGCATTTTGCTCTCCCTGCTCCTACCTTCTTTGACTTTCAGGCAAAAGGGAGATATATTATAACCAGGGAGGAAGCAAATGAGTATAAGGAGACAATGAGAGCGGCTCATCTCCAGGATGTAGCTCGCCGGGCAGTAGCCGCTGCATCTCAGTACAACCCCAACTACGACTTTGGATATTCGCCATAGACCAACTTAGGCCAAAAGCCTAAGCTTGGGGGAGTACGTGTTTCTCACCGACATTACATTCATGTTCACACGTATTCTAGTCATCGGTGCTCACACTTTTTCATTGTACTATCCATGCTAGTTTCAAATCTTTTCTTAGTCTTTTTCTTGTGTGCTAGAAAAACCTTAAGAAAAAAAAACAAAAAATTGTTGTAGCTTTTAGCTAGTTTACTTTCCATGCCTGTAGTAGTAGTAGTAATTAAAAGAAAAACCAAAAATATTTCTCGTTCTTCTTTTGCTTGTTGGGAGCTTTCCTGTGTAAATAGTTTCTTTTCTTTCTTTGGGGGTCAAGAGGAGAAGACCATGATTGAAAATGTTTAGTGGCTCTCATATGCTTTATTGTTAATTTAACCTTGAGAAATATTACCTTGTCTTCCCTCTTGTATTAAATGCTCACAGGTTCCAGCTTAGTCCAATGCACATGCACTATTATTATTATCCACACCGTTCGGTCGTGCGAGTGAAAAGCAATAATGATGATATATGATGAACTAATTGAGATAAGAAAAGCTGGTATGAACTTGACCTCTCTTGTTTTTGTAAATATGATAGTTCATCGTTCCTGATTCAACCTATTATGAATGGAAGATGCTTGCAATGACAATTAGAGATCATAGCTGCTCATGCCATGCTTAATTAGCTAGGAGTTTATAATGGTCTATCTTGCATGCCAACATGATATTAAAATGGTTGTGATGTGGTATGATAGGGTGGTTTCCTCCTTTGAACGATTCAAGTGGTCTGACTTGGCACATGTTCACGCATGTAGTTGAAACAAAATCAACATAGCCTCCATGATATTTATGTTCATGGTGATTTATATCCTACTCATGCTTGCATTCATTGTTGATTAATTTTAATGCATGTTCATGACTGTTATCGCTCTCTAGCTGGTCGCTTCCCGGTCTCTTTCTAGCCTTCACCTGTACTAAGTGGGAATACTGCTTGTGCATCGACTTCCATAAACCCCAAAGTTATTCCATATGAGTCCACCATACCTTCCTATATGGGGTATCTACCTGCCGTTCCAAGTAAATTTGTATGTGCCAAACTCTAAACCTTGAAATGAAATTATGTTTTGTAGGCTCGAACAGCTCATGTATCAACTAGGGCTATCTATATCTTCCATGCTAGGTGGGTTATTCTCACGATGAGTGGACTCCATTCATCATTCATGAGAAAATGGCTGGTAACCGGGATGCCCAGTCCCATGCTCAAATCATAACAATTATACAAAACTCCCCCAGGGCTGTTGCTATTTGGACGGTACCCGTTGTTTTGGGCTTGCCGTGGAGTGTGCTTGTTGGTGGTTGGGGAGTATAAACTTTACTATTCTGTTTGGGAACAGCCTATAATGTGTGTAGCATGGAAGATATTGAGATTCTTGGTTGTTATGTTGACAATGAGAGTATACCGCTCAAAATATTATTCATCTCTATTTAAAAATCGAGCTCTGGCACCTCTACAAATCCCTGCTTCCCTCTGCGAAGGGCCTATCTATTACTTTTATGTTGAGTCACCATCCTCTTATAAATGAGCACCAGTTGGAGAGCACTGCTGTCATTTGCATGTATTGCTCTTAATTTGCATTGAGTATGATTATTACTGGATCTCTTTTACCATGAATTACAATGTCTAGTAAGTCCTTGATCTTTAAAGGTGCTCTGCGTTTATGTTTTGTGGTCTCAGAAAGGGCTGGTGAGATACCATCTTGTCATATCATATTATGATTGTTTTGAGAAAGTGTTGTCATCCGAGGTGTATTATTATTGCTCGCTAATTTATTATGTCATTGATATGAATAGACATGAGACCTGAAAGTTATTGTGAATGTGGTTAGTTCATGATCTTTGCTGAAAACTTGAATGCTTGGTTTACATATTTACAACAACAAGAGCAAACAGAGTTTGTCAAAGTTTTTCTTTATCACTTTCAGTTTATCAACTGAATTGCTTGAGGACAAGCAAAGGTTTAAGCTTGGGGGAGTTGATACGTCTCCAATGTATCTACTTTTCCAAACACTTTTACCCTTGTTTGGACTCTAACTTGCATGATTTGAATGGAACTAACCCGGAGTGACACTGTTTTCAGCAGAATTGCCATGGTGTTATTTTTGTGCAGAAATAAATTTTCTTGGAATGACCTGAAATTCAACGGAGAATTATTTTGGAATATATAAAAAATATCAGCGGAAAGATCCAACCCAGGGGGCCACACCCTGTCCACGAGGGTGGGGGCGCGCCCCCCTGCCTTGTGGGCCCCCTGTTGCTCCACCGACGTACCCCCGGGCTCCATATATTCACTTTCGGGAAACAGATATCAAAGAGAAAGCATTATCACGTTTTAGGATACGGAGCCGCCGGCAAGCCCTAATCTCCCTCGGGAGGGCTGATCTGGAGTCCGTTCGGGTCTCCGGAGAGTGGAGATCGTCGCCATCGTCATCATCAACCTTCCTCCATCACCAATTCCATGATGCTCACCGCCGTGCGTGAGTAATCCCATCGTAGGCTTGCTGGATAGTAATGGGTTGGATGAGATTTACCATGTAATCGAGTTAGTTTTGTTAGGGTTTGATCCCTAGTATCCACTATATTCTAAGATTGATGTTGCTATGACTTTGCCATGCTTAATGGTTGTCACTAGGGCCCGAGTGCCAGGATTTCAGATATGAACCTATTATGTTTTCATGAATATATGTCTGTTCTTGATCCTATCTTGCAAGCCAATAGTCACCTAATATGTGTTATGATCCGGCAACCCCGAAGTGACAACAATCGTCACCACTCCCATTGATGACCGTAGTTTGAGGTGTTCATGTATTCACTATGTGTTAATGTTTGGTCCGGTATTCTATTAAAAGGAGGCCTTAATATGCCTTAGTTTCCACTAGGACCCCGCTGCCACGGGAGGGTAGGACAAAAAAAGTCATGCAAGTTCTTTTCCATAAGCACCTATGACTATATTCGGAATACATGCCAACATTACATTGATGAACTGGAGCTAGTTCTATGTCACCCTAGGTTATAACTTCTACATGAGGAATCGCATCTGACATAATTCTCCATCACCGATCCAATGCCTATGAGCATTCCATATATTGCTTGTTGCTTATTTACTTTTCCGTTGCTACTGCTACAAAAACTACAAAAACTACAAAAACACTACCGTTACTTTTATTGCTATTACCACTATTTCCATATTACCTTGCTACTAAATTACGTTGCTGCAGATACTAAGTTTCCAGGTCTCGTTGAATTGACAACTCAGCTGCTAATACTTAAGAGTATTCTTTGGCTCCCCTTGTGTCGAATCCATAAATTTGGGTTGAATACTTAACACTCGAAAACTGTTGCGATCCCCTACACTTGTGGGTTATCACGCGTCGCCTCTCGGTTGGTCACCTCATCACCACTCGGCCGCCCCGCGTGTCGTCACTCGGTGTGTCACCTCATCACCACTCGACCGCCACGCGCGTCTCCACTCGGTTGGTCACCTCATCACCACTCGGCCGCCCCGCGCGTTGCCACTCGATTGGTCACTGCTACTTCTCGAGCATGCGTTGTATTCCCTCGAAGAGGAAAGGGTGATGCAGCATAGTAGCGTAAGTATTTCCATAAGTTTTTGAGAACCAAGGCATCAATCCAGTAGGAGACCACGCGCGAGTCCCTCGCACCTGCACAAACAAATAAGAACTTCGCTGCCAACGCGATAAGGGGTTGTCAATCCCTTTACGGTCACTTACGAAAGTGAGATCTGAAAGAGATGATTGTTTGATATTTTTGGTATTTTTGGATATAAGAACAGAAAGTAAAAAGAGAAAAGTAAAGCAGATTGTAGATTGATATGTTGAGAATAGACCCGGAGGCCATAGGTTTCTCTAGTGGCTTCTCTCATGATAGCATAATTCTACGGTGGGTGAACGAATTACTGTCGAGCAATTGATAGAAATGCGAATAATTACGAGACTATCTAGGCATGATAATTATATATAGGCATCACATCCGAAACAAGTAGACCGAAACGATTTTGCATCTACTACTATTACTCCACACATCGACCGCTATCCAGCATGCATCTAGAGTAATAAGTTCATAAGAACAGAGTAACGCCTTAAGCAAGATGACATGATGTAGAGGGATAAACTCAAATATCATGATATAAGCCCCATCTTTTTATCCTCGAAGGCAACAATACAATATGTGCCTTGCTGCCCCTACTGTCACTGGGAAAGGACACCACAAGATTGAACCCAAAGCCAAGCTCTTCTCCCATTGCAAGAACTATAGATCTAGTGGGCCAAACCAAACCAATAATTCGAAGAGACTTGCAAGGATATTATAATCATACATAAAAGAGTTCATATAAGAACCAAATATTTCTCATAGATAATCTTGATCATAAACCAACAATTCATCGGATCTCGACAAACACACCGCAAAAAGAGATTAGATCTAATAGATCTCCTCGAAGACCGAGGAGAACTTGGTATTGAGATCCAAAGAGAGAGAAGAAGCCATCTAGATACTAGCTATGGACCCGAAGGTCTGTGGTAAACTACTCAAAACTCATGGTGAGGCGATGATGATGATGTAGAAGCACTTCGTGGTAGATCCCCCCTCCGGCGAAGCTCCGGAACAGGCCCCAAGATGGGATCTCAAGGGTACAGAAGGTTGCGGCGATGGAACTAGGGTTTTCTCACCTCTTATGATGGTTTCGGGATACATAGGTATATACAGGAGGAAGGAGGGCACCGGGGGCCAGACGTGGGGCCAACGAGGCAGGGGGCGCACCCTGTAGGGGGGTGTGCCCCCCACCCTCGTGGACGCCACGTTAGCCCTACTCCATGGTTCTCAAGTCTCTCGTGCGTATTTTGCTCCAAAAATATCTCTCCCGAAGTTTCATTCCGTTTGGACTCCGTTTGGTATTACTTTTCTGTAAAACCCTGAAATAGGCAAAAAAACAGCAATCTGGACTGGGCTTTTGGGTTAATAGGTTAGTCCCAAAAATAATATAAAAGTTTATAACAAAGGCCATTAAACATCCAAAACATCTTAAATAATAACATGGAACAATAAAAAATTATAGATATGTTGGAGACGTATCAAGCAACCCCAAGCTTAATTCCTGCTTGTCCTCGAGTAGGTAAATGATAAAAACATAATTTTTGATGTGGAATGCTAACCAACAAAATTTTCAATGTAGTTCTCTTAATTGTGGCATGAATGTTCAGATCTGAAAGATTCAAGACAAAAGTCTATATTGACATAAGAAATAATAATCCTTCAAGCATACTAACAAAGCAATCATGTCTTCTCAAAATACTATGGCTAAAGAAAGTTATCCCTACAAAATCATATAGTCTGGCTATGCTCCCTCTTCATCACACAAAATATTCATATCATGCACAACCCCGGTTTCAGCCAAGCACTTGTTTTCATACTCTATTCTTTCAAACCTTTAAACTTTCACGCAATACATGAGCGTGAGCCATGGATATAGCACTATGGGTGGAATATAATGGTGGTTGTGGAGAAGACAAAAAGGAGGGAGATAGTCTCACATAGACTAGGCGTATCAACGGGCTATGGAGATGCCCATCGATAGATATCAATGTGAGTGAGTAGGGATTGCCATGCAACAGATGCACTAGAGCTAAATATGTATGAAAGCTCAACAAAAGAAACTAAGTGGGTGTGCATCCAACTTGCTTGCTCACGAAGACCTAGGGCATTTGAGGAAGCCCATCGTTGGAATATACAAGCCAAGTTCTATAATGAAAATTCCCACTAGTATATGAAAGTGACTAAACATGAGACTCTCTATCATGAAGAACATGGTGCTACTTTGAAGCACAAGTGTGGAAAAAGATAGTAGCAATTGTCCCTTTTTTTGGAGGGGCCTTTTATTTTGTTTGGCCTTTCCTCGCATGGGACAATGCTCTAATAATGATGATCATCACACTTATATTGAATTACTACTCGATACTAGAACAAATTATGACTCTATATGAATGCCTCGAGCGGTGTACCGGGATGTGCAACAAATCAAGAGTGACATGTATGAAAAATTATGCATGGTGGCTTTGCCACAAATACGATATCAACTACATGATCATGCATGGAAATATGACAATATGAAGCGTGTCATATGAATGGAACGATGGCAAGTTGCATGGAAATATATCTCGGAATGGCTATGGAAATGCCATGATAGGTAGATATGGTGGTTGTTTTGAGGAAGATATATGGTGGCTGTTTTGAGGAAGGTATATAGTGGGTGTATGGTACCGGCGAAAGTTGCGCGGTACAAGAGAGGCTAGCAATGGTGGAAGGGTGAGAGTGGGTATAAAACATGGACTCAACATTAGTCATAAGAACTCATATACTTATTGCAAAAATCTACGAGTCATCAAAACAAAGCAATCAACGCATGCTCCTAGGGGGGAGGTTGGTAGGAGTTAACCATCGCGCGCCCCCGACCTCCACACAAAGGACGACACTCTACAAATACCTCATGCTCTAACTTCGTCACATAGCGGTTCACCATACGTGCATGCTACGGGAATCACTAACTTTAACACAAGTATTTCTCAATTTCATAATAACTCCACTAGCATGACTCTATCAATATCTTCATATCTCAAAACAATTATCAAGCATCCAACTTCTCATCATATTCAATGCACTTAGTAGGAAAGTTTTTACTACATTCATCTTGGATGCCTATCATGTTAAGGCTAGTTTTATAGCCAAAGCACATTACCATGCTGTTCTAATAGACTCTCAAAAGTATATAAGTGAAGCATGAGAGATCAACAATTTCTTCAAAATAAATTACCATCGTTCTCTAAAAGATATAAGTGAAGCACTAGAGCAAAAACTATTCAACTCAAAAGATATAAGTGAAGCACATCGAGTGTTCTAACAATTCCTAGGCCATATGCATCTCTCTCACAAAAGTGTGTCCAGCAAGTATAATTGTGGCAAACTAACAAGCAAAGATGCAAAATGATACATGACGCTCATAGTAAAACACATATCATGTGGTGAATAAAAATATAGTCCCGAGTATAGTTACCAATAGATGAAGACGAAAGAGGGGATGCCTTCCCGGGGCATCCCCAAGCTTAGGCTTTTGGTTGTCCTTGAATTTTACCTTGGGGTGCCTTGGGCATCCCCAAGCTTAGGCTCTTACCACTCTTTGTTCGATAGTCCATCAAAGCAATACTCAAAACTTGAAAACTTCACAACACAAAACTTAGACAAAAATCTCGTGAGCTCCGTTAGTATAAGAAAACAAACCGACACTCAAAGGTACTGTAATGAACTCATTCTTTGTTTATATTGGTGTTAAACCTACTGTATTCCAACTTCTCTATGATTCATACTCCCTAATACTACTCATAGATTCATCAAAATAAGCAAACAACACACGAAAAACAGAATCTTTCAAAAACAGAACAGTCTGTAGTAATGTGTAACTTTTGCATACTTCCGTAACTCCAAAAAAATCGAAGTAAATTGTTAAACGTGAGGAATTTGTCTATTAATCATATTCAAAAAGAATCAACTAAATAGCACGCTCCAGTAAAATCTGGTGACTATTGTAGCGAGCGCTAATGATTCTGTTTTTCACAGCAAGATCATATAAACTTCACACAAGTCTTCCCAAAGGTTCTACTTGGCACAAACACTAATTAAAAAACAAAACCACATCTAAACAGAAGTTAGATGCAATATTTATTCCTAAACAGAAGCAAAAAAATATAAAATTGGGTTGCCTCCCAACAAGCGTTGTAGTTTAACGCCCCTAGCTAGGCACGATACATGGGTAGATCTACGTATTGCCATCTTTGGAAGGCAATACATAAGTGGCTCTCATAATAGATTCATATGGTAATTTAATTTTCTTACTAGGAAAGTGTTCCATGCCTTTCCTTAGCGGAAATTGGAATCTAATATTTCCTTCCTTCATATCAATAATTGCACCTATCGTTTTAAGGAAAGGTCTACCAAGAATAATGGGACATGAATGATTGCAATCAATATCAAGAACAATGAGATCTACAGGCACATAATTCCTATTAGCAACAATGAGAACATCATTAATCCTTCCCATAGGTTTCTTAATAGTGGAATCCGCAAGATGCAAATTTAAAGAACAATCATCAAGCTCATGGAAACCTAGCAAATCACACAAAGTTTTTGGGATAGTGGAGACACTTGCACCCAAATCACACAAAGCAAAGCATTCATGATCTTTTATTTTAATTTTAATAGTAGGTTCCCACTCATCATAAAGCTTTCTAGGGATAGAAACTTCTAATTCAAGTTTTTCTTCATAAGATTGCATCAAAGCATCAACTATGTGTTTGGTAAAAGCTTTATTTTGACTATAAGCATGCGGAGAATTTAGTATGGATTGCAACAAGGAAATACAATCAATCAAAGAGCAATTATCATAATTGAATCCCTTGAATTCCAAAGTAGTGGGTTCATCACTATGCAAAGTTTTAATCTCTTCACTCCCACTTTTAACAATTTTGGCATCAAGATCTAAAAACTCTGAATCATTGGGACACCTTTTAATTAAAGTAGAATCATATCCAATCCCATCTTTATCAAGATTCATACTAGAAAACAAAGATCTAATAGGAGACACATCAATAACTTTCAGATCTTCATCTTTATTTTCATGCTCTTCCGGTTTAGCAGCCATCTTATTAACTAAGGTGGACTGTTTATCAGAAATTTGGGCTATTAAGTTCTCAAGATGAGCAAACTAAGATTTCAAACCATAAAATTCCTTAGACATATCATCAAGGTCTTTATTTATATATTCCATAAAAAAAATCTGTTCTTTAAGCTCGTTTCTAAAGAAATCATTGTGCTCAAATTGTATAGTCATAAAATGTCTAACATTGTTTTCAATTTCATCCAGCCTCTTGAGGTGGGGTCAACACTGATAGGGAGAGCCATAGTGTCAAGCAAGCAATCCAACACACAAGCAAACAAGAAGCAATCGAACGATAAACACATGGCAAAAAGAAGGGCAAATAAAACGGCAAGGGTGAAGTGGGGGAGAGGAAAACGAGAGGCAAATAAATGTAATGCGAAGGATAAGGGTTTGTGATAGGTACTTGGTATATGACTTTTGCTTAAGCCTCCCCGGCAACGGCGCCAGAAATTCTTCTTGCTACTTCTCGAGCTTGCGTTGTATTCCCTCGAAGAGGAAAGGGTGATGCATCACAGTAGCGTAAGTATTTCCCTCAATTTTTGAGAACCTAGGTATCAATCCAGTAGGAGACCATGCGCGAGTCCCTCGCACCTGTACAAACAAATAAGAACTTCGCAGCCAACGCGATAAGGGGTTGTCAATCCCTTTATGATCACTTACGAAAGTGAGATCTGATAGAGATGATAGTTTGATTTTTTGGATTTTTTGGATAAAAGAACATAAAGTAAAAACGGAAAAGTAAAGTAGATTGTAGATCGATATGTTGAGAATAGACCCACAGGCCATAGGTTTCTCTAGTGGCTTCTCTCATGATAGCATAATTCTACGGTGGGTGAAAGAACTACTGTCGAGCAATTCATAGAAAAGCCAATAATTATGAGACTATCTAGGCATGATCATTATATATAGGCATCACGTCCGAAACAAGTAGACCGAAACGATTCTGCATCTACTACTATTACTCCACACATCGACCGCTATCCAGCATGCATCTAGAGTATTAAGTTCATAAGAATAGAGTAACGCCTTAAGCAAGATGACATGATGTAGAGGGATAAACTCAAATAACTTGATATAAACCCCATCTTTTTATCCTTGATGGCAACTATACAATACGTGCCTTGCTGCCCCTACTGTCACTGGGAAAGGACACCGCAAGATTGAACCCAAAGCCAAGCACTTCTCCCATTGCAACAACTATAGATCTAGTAGGCCAAACCAAACCAATAATTCGAAGAGACTTGCAAGGATATTATACTCATACATAAAAGAGTTCAGAAAAGAACCAAATATTTCTCATAGATAATCTTGATCATAAACCCACAATTCATCGGATCTCAACAAACACACCGCAAAAAGAGATTACATCGAATGGATCTCCTCGAAGACCGAGGAGAACTTGGTATTGAGATCCAAAGAGAGAGAAGAAGCCATCTAGATACTAGCTATGGACCAGAAGGTCTGTGGTAAACTACTCACAACTCATGGTGAGGCGATGATGATGATGTAGAAGCACTCCGTGGTAGATCCCCCCTCAGGCGGAGCTCCGGAACAGGCCCCAAGATAGGATCTCATGGGTACAGAATGTTGCAATGGTGGAACTAGGGTTTTCTCTCCTCTTCTGATGGTTTCGGGGTATGTAGGTATATATAGGAGGAAGGAGGGCACCGGGGGCCAGACGTGGGACCCACGAGGCAGGGGCACGCCCTGTAGGGGGGGGGCACCCTCGTGGACGCCACGTTAGCCCTACTCCGTGGTTCTCATGTCTCCCGCTCGTATTTTGCTCCAAAAATATCTCTCCCGAAGTTTCATTCCGTTTGGACTCTTTTTGATATTCCTTTTTTGTAAAACCCTGAAATAGGCAAAAAGAAAACAGCAATCTGGACTGGGTGTTTGGGTTATAAGGTTAGTCCCAAAAATAATATAGAAGTGTATAACAAAGCCCATTAAACATCCAAAACATCTTAAATAATAGCATGGAACAATAAAAAATTATAGATACATTGGAGACGTATCAGTCACCTCATCACCACTTGACTGCCCACACTGCATTTTTTTTATTTCCGTGTTCTCGAGTATCCCATAATTCACACATAACGTTCACTCGGAGGCCACGCCATCGAGTGTACCTCTACGCTCCGTTGCTTATTTTCATGTACTTGCTTATTACTGGTTATTTGACTCCCGGGTCCAACTTCCTTTTTAATGCATACATCATTCACGAACACCATGTGTTTCATTTATGAGTTTGCATCGGTCCTCGGGGGCTGCAACTCAGTCGGAACACTACACTTCTTTTTATTTGAGTCTGGCGCTCTAACAAATCAAGTTGGATCATTCACTTCATCAAGTTTGATCAACTCCTTTGCTCTTCTAGACTCTTGTTGGTTCTAAACCAGCAAGACCTTGCACACCCAGCGGGTGTCTATGGGTGTCACTTACACAAATCTTTTCAGCACACATCAAATTTCCTCGAGAAATTGTTACGTTGGCTTGTTCTATTTTTCTTACACAAGTTACGCGATCACTCCACGGCCCTATGCGCCAACTTCATTGCTACTCGGACTCAGTAACCGTACCGATCCTAGCGCACCACAACACCGACCTTCTCGCTCTGTTGACTTCAAACACATCCGACCAAACACATAGACTTCGTCGTCTCGTTGGTCATCAGACAGATAAATCTCTTTTATAATCAAACTGCAGACTTCAGTCCTTTGCAAGTTTGCCTCTTTCAAGCATCACTCGGAAGCTCCTCCTCACCTTTACCCGAGTCTGATTCATTGAAGTACAATTTACCCATTCAAACTATATTAATCGTGTTCCGGAAGGACCGCGGTCAAAGCCTATAGTACGCTCGGGGGCTACGCCACATTCGGTGGCTACGCCGCACACGGGGGCTATAGCTCATTCGGAATGACACTCTCCTGAGTGGTCGAGTACTTCATCACCAGCCAGATCCTTCACTTCAAACAAATTCATCCGACCCGCCTCTTTGACAAGTTGCATACTCACTCTCACGCTCTGCACGCTATCTTCGTTCCTACTCAGGCTCACTTGTCACACCAGTCTTGTTGCGTCACATGCACACTACATCGACCACGTCATTACATTAGCTTCGAAAGCATCCTACTGACTCCTCTGAGAACAATTTTCACCACTCGGCCGCTCCGTGTGTCGCCACTCCATGGGACACGTCTTCACTTTGACCACGGCGCGTGTCGTCACTTGGCCGCCCCGCGCGTCACCACTCATTCGGACAAGTCATGACCTCTGGGCCACCGTAGCATCGCCATTCGGTTGGTCACCTCTTCACCACTCGGCCGCCACACGCGACATTATCGGTTGTGCACATCCTCACCACTCGGCCATCCCGCGCATTGCTTCTTGGCTGGACACGTAGTCCTTCACTCGGCCGCCTCGCACATCTTCACTCGCCCGCCTCACGTGTTTCCACTCGGTTGTGCATGTCTTTAACACTCGGCCGCTGATAACCCACAAGTGTAGGGGATCGCAATAGTTTTCGAGGGTAAAGTATTCAACCCAAATTTATTAATTCGACACAAGGGGAGCCAAAGAATACTCTGAAGTATTAGCAGCTGAGTTTTCAATTCAACCACACCTAGAAACTTAGTATCTGCAACAAGATAATTTAGTAGCAAGGTAATATGGAAATAGTGGTAACAACAATAAAAGTAACAGTAGTGTTTTTGTAGTTTTTGTAATAGCGGCAGCGGAAAAGTAAATAAGCAACAAGCAATATGTGAAAATCTCGTAGGCATTGGATCGGCGATGGAGAATTATGTCGGATGCAATTCCTCATGTAATAGTTATAACCTAGGGTCACATGGAACTAGCTCCAGTTCATCAATGTAATGTAGGCATGTATTCCGAATATAGTCATACGTGCTTATGGAAAAGAACTTGCATGACATCTTTTGTCCTACCCTCCCGTGTCAGCGGGGTCCTAATGGAAACTCAGGGATATTAAGGCCTCCTTTTAATAGCATTAACTCATAGTGAATACATGAACTCCTCAAACTACGGTCATCACCGGGAGTGGTCCCGATTATTGTCACTTCGGGGTTGCTGGATCATAAGACATAGTAGGTGACCTATTGACTTGCAAGATAGGATCAAGAACACACATATATTCATGAAAACATAATAGGTTCATATCTGAAATCATGGCACCCGGGCCCTAGTGACAAGCATTAAGCATGGCAAAGTCATAGCAACGTCAATCTTAGAACGTAGTGGATACTAGGGATCAAACCCTAACAAAACTAACTTGATTACATGGTAAATCTCATCCAACCCATCACCGTCCAACAAGCCTACGATGGGATTACTCACGCACGGCGTTTAGGATCATGGAATTGGTGATGGAGGAAGGTTGTTGATGACGATGGCGACGATCTCCCCTCTCTGTAGCCCCGAACAGACTCCAGATCAGCCCTCCCAAGAGAGATTAGGGCTTGGCGGCGGCTCCGTATCGTAGAACGCGATAATTCTTCCTCTTTGATTTTTCTCTCCCCGAAAGTGAATAGATGGAGTCCAGGGGTACGTCGATGGAGCAACAGGGGGCCCACGAGGCAGGGGCGCGCGCCCAGGGGGAGGGGGCGCGCCCCCACCCTCGTGGACAGGGTGTGGGCCCCCTGGCTTGGATCTTTCCACAGATATTTTTTATATATTCCAAAATAATTCTCCATTGATTTTCAGGTCATTCCGAGAACTTTTATTTCTGCACAAAAATAACACCATGGCAATTCTGCTGAAAACAGCGTCTATCCGGGTTAATTCCCTTCAAATCATGCAAGTTAGAGTCCAAAACAAGGGCAAAAGTGTTTCGAAAAGTAGATACGTTGGAGACGTATCAGCCGCCTCGCGCGTCACCATCAGTTGAACATGTCTTCAAAACTACACCCCAACACGGGAATGACTAAGTTACTCATATGATGAAACCTCATACCGCACTCTGTAACAAGTTTACTTCTTTCAAGCATCACTCGGGGGCTACGCGCAGCCGTGGGCCATGCCGCCCTCAGGGGTTACACCCATTTGATCAACCTGTTGGCACATCAGGAATATTTTTCTGACCATACATGCTCGGTCCGCGGAGATCTATATGGGTAGCACCGTCCACTCGAGCGATCACTCAAATAATTACCTAGAGTCATCTTCAGGACTGCAAAAGGGTGAAAACAACGATCCTCTATGGATACACTTGGCCCTTATTCTACGCTCCGAGGCCTCATTTTTGCAAGCTTGGACTCAGAGATGGCATGTGCTGGTGTTCCCCCAAGATAATGAGTGGCCTCTCTCCGGAGAGTCAGCCCACACACTAGCTTTGCCACTCGGGTTTCATCCCACGTACACGTTAGACCACTAGTCTATCTCCTCCTGGAGACATACGAGTGCCACCAAGTTTTTCCTTACAATCAACATACCCCGATCAGTCGGGAAGCACGTCCACACGGACAAATACCCCTTTCATGCAAAAGGGTGAAAATGAAGCTCCTCCACGCATACAATGTACTCTTACATGCAAAAGGTAACAGTCAATGTAAGAAGTACCACTGGAATAATTACTCCCTGGAGTGTCCAGCTTTTTTCTACAGTTGGCAGTTTCAAGGCCATATTCTTTCATCGTGCCGAGTGCACGAAGATTCATTTGATAGATCCAATTCTAGGTTAAATTTATTTACCGTGCCAAGTGCACAAAGATCAGTCCGACTGATTCAGTTCCACGCTGAGCTTATTTACCATGCCAAGCACCTGAAGATCCATCTGATTGACTCAATTTCAGACTAAATGATATTTACCGTGCCGACTGCACAGAGGTTTACCAGGAGACTTAAAGCCTCTACCAGACTCATCTAGTCCGACAGAGGCTCGGGGACTACACCCAGTGGGTGCACTCAGCGTGCCCCCACTGGAAGAGAACTCACAAAGAAACATTTTGCTAGGTCAAGTTCAGCACCAACATTCAAGTACAACAAACCCTATAGACTCCAACCGACTACCGAGTCAATGCGGAAAAGTTCGATCAGTACTAGCTAAGAAGATTATTAATTCTCTCGGACCCTCGCCGACTGCCCACAGTCGACGGCGGTCTCGAGAACTACACCCAGTGGGTGCACTCAGCGTGCCCCCACTGGAGTAATCTCCACTCAGTACGGCCTGACCAATCCGAGTGATGAACAACAAACAAGTTCTAAGGCCCCCGTCAGCTACGCAATTTTTTTGCTATAAGTGAGTTTAACGCTCCTCCGTGGACCTAGTTTGATCCTACTTCTAGGACTCAAAGCGTGAAACTCATAAGTTTCAATCTAGAGTCGACTCGTATTGACGTTCCCCCGGGATAAGAATGGAATCTCTCCGAGAGAGCAGTCTATGTGTCGATCTTGTTGCTCGGATTTAATGACACATCTATACTTTGATCACGAATTAACCTCTTCCGAGAGATGATCGAATGTCACCAAGTTGCTCCTCACGGGCATTTACCCCAGATTAGTCGGGAAGCGCAGTGCCAGAATCCATTGAGATTTTGTTCAAACCTTGGTTGTCTGAAAGCACGATGAAGGGTACTGAGTATTTCCATAATCACTCGGGCCAAATTGTGTCTTTCACAAACTTGTTCTGCAAAATCACAACAGATTCGGGGGCTAATGTTGGGGACACACATAACAGGTAGGCCCACGAATGGTAAAAATATCACAAAGCATGGGGTCCACACATGAGGTGGGTCCAGATAAATCTCATTCATACATACTATCCACTCGGACATATCGACGTACCATCCACTCGGATGGCAGGCAACCAACTCGGCAGTATGATTCACTCGAATATGCAAAGACCAACAGTCGGCAAGGCAGTCGAAGCATCATACTAGTAGTAGGCTAACATTATGGCATCAATGCCCCACTTTGTAACATAGGAGGTGAGGGGGTGGCGCACTTTATATAAGCCACCCCCACCACTAGACTAGGCAGGCTCTCATTTCTTCCCCTCTCTCTCTTTCTTGCCATTAGTCTCAGGACTTAGCTCAAGCATGAGGATCCGTTCTTCTCTCTCACACACATTGTAATCTACGGATACATACTCACATAAAACAAAGACTCTCTGGAGCACGAGACGTAGGGTTGTTATCTCCACCGCGAGAGGTGTGAACTCGCTAAAACCACCATGTCACCCATATCCATCTCGATAGATCATGCTCCTTTACCCTATCCCTTATTATTGTCGGAATCGTTCCCACGACAGAGACAACCTTTGACCGCCGCCCGCCTCGCTCCCACTGGACTGTATTAATAGCGTGCCCAAGCGGTCGCACCCATCCCATCCTCGCCACACACACAATCCTCTCTCTCTGCCCACATCCTCGACGCCGCTCTCAGTCCTCAAAGCCGTCAGTATATGAGGAATCCGCCGAAGCACCCCATCGGAGGGAGTGGCGACGCCGGGGCTGCTGAAGCACTAGAGCACAACGTGAATAAGAAGACAAAGGTTTCCATCGCCGCCGACAAGGTGGAGAACGAGGCTGTCAACAAGCGGAGGCGGGTCGAGAAAGAAGCGCATGCGACTCGAGTAGGCCTAGACTTCACCAGCAACCTCCTTGATGATATGTTGACAGTCATCATATCCCTCCTCCCAATCAAATATGGGGCGAGGACAACCACCCTTTCCCGGCGGTGGGCCCCCCTATGGCTCGTCACCCCTGTCGACCTCCTCGACGCCCACAAGATCTGCCATGGCTATTGAAAAAGCTTGGATGCGTTGTCCCAGATCCTCGGTAGTCACCATGGCCCAATCAGAGGCCTTATCACGGTCAAGTTTTGTTCCAATGGAAAGGACCGAGCCAAGATTGACGAGTGGTTCTGATCCCACACGATAGAGCAGCTCGAGGAACTCGGTTTTAATGATGGGCATGTGCGCTGGCTGCCAATGTTCGCGCTCCGCTTCGCGCCCACACTGCGCCTCGCCAAGTTCATGAACTGCCACCCCCCCTTAATGATGCGACCACTCCTTTTCTACCACGACTGAAGCATCTTGAGCTCGTCGCCATCTGCATCCCAAAAGATGACATGGAGCGCCTGCTCCGCGGTTGTACTGCACTGGAGTTCCTTTGTCTCCAGGCGATGAATTGGTTGCGTACCTTCCACATCACCTCCAGGACTCTCCGTACTATTTATGTGGGTTGCTGGTGCTACAACAAGAGATCATAAAAGGTGGACCACAATATGGTCATTGAGGACACACCTTCACTTGAGAGATTACTTGTAGTTGATCAACAATGTCCGACAAGAATCAATGTCATTTCTGTGCCGAAATTGACAACGGTGGGCTACTCATCTGTCAAATACTACTACTTACAGGTACAACAGTCACCTTATACCTCTCCTTCTTGATATCAACATTATTTCCAGTTTTGAAGATGTATGTTTGTTTGTCATCCAGCAAAGTTGCACCCAAATTCTGGGCACAGTGCAGGTCTTGGCATTAGAATTTGTCGGCCCAACCTGGACCAAGTTGTTAGTTGCCTGAGATGCTCTCCGTGCCTGAAGAAGCTGTATATCGAGGTGATGTTCCTTTCCTGTTAAATGTTAGCCATAAGGGAGTTCAATTTTTTGCACCTTTTCCCAAGTTTACAATGACAATGTACTTAAGATTTCTAAGAAATTTTGGAGTATTTCAGGACATACACCCCCACCCCATATTGGTTACTTGATTCATATGGTTACAATCCATAAGTATTTCTCCTTTCGATTCATCTGTACTAGTTTTCTTAGGGAATTTTTCATCCTATCCAACCTCTTGTGAAGAAGGCTACATTTTTCTAGATTGTAATCAAATGCCCATGTTAATCATGTCAGATCGAAGATGGCACGTTGGTGCATTTTACAAATCCTGCAAACCAAATAGGCGTGTATTAGTGTTCAAAACTGCATGTAGACACTAACACGTTCTCTTCTTTTGCAGATAATAATAGGCCTGGAGGTGGATAATTTTTATATCGACAATCACATCGAATGCCTGGACCTGCATCTCTCAAATATTACTTTGAACTCCTATCGAGGGACCTTACCGGAGATTACACTCGCCAGGTTCTTTTTGCCAGAGCATGGGTGCTGAGGGTACTGAGGTTGCACACACATTTAATTAGGAAAGATGAATGGTATGTTGATCAGAGCCGACAGGAACTGCAGAATGGAAGAGGCTCCAAAAAAGCTGAACTTCGTATTAGAAGACCATATGACAGAGTAATTGGAAGTCATTGTGTCAAACCCATACATTACTTGTCAGCGGTCGGTCCCTTTTGCTGACATGATGAGGTTTGCAATGTTTGAATTTAGGCATTGTAATATTTGAATTTGAACCTTGCAATAGTTATGGTATTTGTTATATAACGTAGTTGGATGTTTAATTTGGTATTGCGCATGATCACATCGAGGGCCCCATATGCACGCGGTTGCGTCACTCGCGTTGCCACGCGATGCAGTTATGTGCAACATGATGGAGTTACGCACTGCAAATTAGAACTGCCATCAAGACATCCCAATATTCTAGGCCGTCCAGCTTCCCCTTTAATTCCTGCGGCCATTATAACCTTAGTCTCTTCAACCTTTCGATCGCTCCCCACAACACAACAAGCACACCCAGGATGACACATACAGAGGGGATGTCCAGCGGCACTCCAATGGATTTCGGCGAGCATAAAGTAGTGTACACCATCGAACCGGCCATGCTGGAGGACAACATCAACACAGTTGAGTAATTGCTTGATCGAGACAAGTAAAAGGTGGTCGTCATCGACCTCCAGTACACCGCCAGTCCTCCCAACATAGATTAGCAGGTTGCCGTCGCCCAGCTGTGTGTGCGCCATCATGTCCTCATCTACCACTACTGCATGGCCACAGAGCCTTCTGACCGTTTCATCAGGTTTTTCAATAGCACCAACTACAAGTTTGCTATGGTGGAAATCACCGATGATGTAAAAGTGCTCAGTGTTACGGGCTTGGCCCGCAAGAACCTTGTTGAAATCGGGGAGCACTATAGGGTTTGGGGTAGCACGAAGAAGGACTCCTGGTTGAACTCGCCTCGGCCATCATCGACCCATAGTACGAAAACATGAAGCATGATGCCAGTAGAACACGTCACGTATCCTGGCACGGGTCCTGGATGTGGCAACTGGATGAACCTCACCTGAGGTACACGGCCAAGAGCGTTTACACATGCTACGAGATGCATAGGTGGATTGTTCACATGAGGAAGTGCCTCATTACCCAAATCGATGAGGCCGGATCGAGCCACAAGCAGAGCAAGCATCACAAGATGTAGAAGATGATCAGATGATTGTTTATCCTAGTTAATCATGCATGAAATATATAGTTTACTTTGGTGTGTGGAAATGTCATGTGTGTAGTAGCCACCTATGCAATTATGCATGTAATAGTTTACTTTGGTGTGTGCAAATGTCATGGATGTAGTAGCCACCTATGTAAGTGGTTTTTTAATTTGGTTATGCAACCATGTCCTTATAAGTGTGTATTTATATATGTTGTTGTTCTGTATGCAATCCCATCGCACGACACACATGTCTTATTAGCATCAATCGTCTGTGTTATAATCGGTCTTTGCACACATTTCTGATACAAACTTGTTTGTCGCGTATCACACACATCTTGTTGTATTGAACCGTTTATGTTCTCTTGTCTTAATGCAAACAATTCATCCGCGTGAACCGCATGTCGTATATCGCACACACCTTGATCTAGCTGGCCGTTTCTTTTGTGTTTCCTAATCACAAACAGTTCATCCGAGTGAACCATATGCTATATATCGCACACACCTACATTTGGTTGCCCATTTCTTTTGTCCCCCCTCATCGCAAATAGTTAATTGAACTGAACTGTATGCCCTGCATCGCACAGACAACTAAAATCTGAACCATGTTTGATGCATCCGTCGTCGCAAACATTTTACACCTTTTTGGTGGGTTTTTTACACCATCGTTTGCGATTATTTCATCGCACACAGTTTCATCGAGGGGTCTCTGATCATAGTGTCGCGTTAGCAGCATCCCGCAGTAGTGTAAAGTATCATGTCATCATGTTAAGCGATGCATAACATAAGCAGACACGAAAGAGTGCGACCACCTTGCGGGCCCGTATAGTCCTCAAGGTCATCTACCCAGTTGGTGATGGTAATGTAGTTGTACTGGCCGGCGGCGGCGGGGAAGATGATCTAAGGCGGTGAAAGACAGTCTGGAGGGCGGATCCCTGCTGTGGTGAACTCTTCCATCGTTGGAGCAGCTGAGCTGGGGTGGACCACATCGCAGTAGGTGAGGGACAAACCACACAAGGTTTTCTTTGACATATATCTCTAGCAGAAGTAATTTTGTAAGGGCTTCTTTGAATTGGAGGATTCTAACAATGCAGGGAAAATACACAGGAATATGATAGGAATGCATGTGCAAAATAGAGAATTTAAAAACACAGGATTTCTTCCAATCTGGGTGTTTGGTTCAAAAGAATTGGAAGATCACAAGATGCAAAGAAGCATGGTGAGATTAAGTCAAAAGACATTAAAATGTATGGTTATAATGCTATCATGCTACTATCTCTTAGTCTTGTGCTTCATGAATAGGAATTTGAAAAGGAGGACAAGTGGATGTTAATATTCCTACGGTTTTTCTTTCAAGGAGACACTAAAGGAATAAATCCTACAGTTTTCCTTTGCTCCATTCCTTTGAACCCAATGCATGAATAGTACTACCATAGGAAACTTTCCAATTCCTATATTTTCCTTCACTTTTCCTTTCAAGCACTGGAGATTCTAGTAGGCGGGCTTGAACAGGGAAAAGCCTACACTCAAAAAATGTTTTTGTGCTACTTCTACTACTTTGGACCCAGGCCACCACCCTACTAGCTCAACTCCCAGGCCCATCTACAAATGCACATCTCAAACACGCAGAAATAAATAATGATGGCGTTCAAGAGAGTCCAACACGGATAGCTAAGTTGCCTAGTTCCTCACTGCATGTCATATAGTAGGAGAAACTAATCGTATTTCACATTACTATGTGTGATTAGTGGGCAATATATATAACATGTACTATAAAAAGCGATGCAAGAAGTGTACAACCTCTTTGGCGAAGCCATGTCGATCTAAGCATGATTGGGTTGGTCGGTGAGGATGCTCCGGCTGATGTGGCTGTAGGAGGAGGGGAAGAAGATCTTAGGAGTCTGGAGATGGAGCCGAGGGTACTACTCTGCTATGATGGAGGGTATCGTCATTGGAGCAGCTCCAGTGAGTTGTACGACGGCGAGGCTGAAGCAGGACAAGAGAGACAACATTAACCTAAGTGGAATTCTAATAGCATCTCCAACAAATGATGTAAAATACATAACTACAAAGTGCTAGATGTAAAATACATGAGTCGCTCATCTCCGAACTTAGCTGTCAAAACTGGATTTAACTGTCAAAACAAAATTTTACTATCGAAACTAAATTTTACTGTCGAAACTGAACGCACTAGTAGCAGCGCCCGGAGCAGCAGCACATGCGAGAGCCGGGGCAGCTAGTCGTGTAGCAGCATCTCAGGTAGTAGCTTCAGGGGTTCTAGCAAGAGCAGGATTTGCTGCTCATGCAGCGGCAGCACGAGCAAGACTAGAGCAGCAGCGCAAGCAAGAGTAGCAGCGCGAGCAAGAGCAGACCAGGCAGGGGACCGGAGAGAAAGAGTAGAGCAGCAGCGCGAGCGAGAGGCAAAGCAGCAGCAGCTCTGATTGATGTGGATGTCACCGCCGAAGTAGCCACGCCGTAAAGGAAGTCGTTGACGCTCCCGCCGTAGATGGAGCCGCGCCTTCGCGGCTCAGGACCGAGCGCCGGCAGCACCGTGAGATCGAAGCAAGAAGAAAGTGCAGCGATTACTATAGAACCTCTTTGGTGGTGCCGATTAGGCCTCGGCTTCATCCGAGGAATCGGTGATGGTGCTGCTCTTCCGGTGGTGCAGGTGAAGACAACGCTGTGGGAATGGAGGTGGCGCGAAAGACAAGGCGAACATCGGGGCAACTCCTTGGAGGTGGAGGACGGGGCGGCTGAACCGGCGAGACAACGAGGTCGACAATGGATCCTCATCCGGTGCGGTGGATGAGGGACGTCGAGCTATTGCGGTGGACGATGTTATCGGTGAAGAAGCTCCGGCTGGGTGGCGGGCAGAGGAGGGTGTGGGGCTTTGCAGGTTTTCGCAGCCTTGGTGTTTGAATGGGGGCGGTGGAGGGGATGGGAGGGGGAACTATGGCTTGGGGACGCACATGTGCGAAATGTGGGGTAAGTTACGGAAATACCCCCACAGATTTGATCTAGGTGGTTCTGTTGGTTCAGGGGGAATTTCACATGTCGGTATTTCGCAGGAGGTGGGAGTTTTCGCGCATGTTGTAATTTTGGGATGGCAACCTGCGGGTTGAGATGGAGGGAGTTTTTCAAGCACAATGAGACAAATAGATATCTTAAAATTTCAGGATAACAAGCCGCGGGTTGAAGAGACGGGAGTTTCGCAGCACAATAGACATAGATGCTAGCTTGAAATTTTGGCATAACAAGGCGCGGCTTGAAATTTTGGGAAAACAAGCTTAATGTATACAAAAAAGACAATCCGCACCCCACAAGAGAGAGCCATGTCCCGTTTTACTATACTACTAGCGAGAGCCATGTCGGGATTTCGCAGGAGGTGGGAGTTTCCGCGCACGTTGTAATTTTGGGATAGCAAGGCGCGGTTCAGATGGAGGGAATTTTAGGAGCACAACAAGACAAATAGATATCAAAAATTTCAGGATAACAAGGCGCGCGTTGAAATTTCGGAATAAGCGTAACGTATACTATAACAAGTCAATTCGCACTTCCCTCGACGAAAAACCAAAAAGAAATCAATTCGCACCACACAAGAAAATCTAGTCACGTTTTACTATATTCGCTAATACAAATGCCATTCAAAACTTTGAATCCATGTTATGTTCAATTAAAATATTTCGCTACGTGTATAATGCATGTAACCTTCTACTCAAATAAACATTTTTGTGCATTCCAAACATATATAGTACCGCTTCAATATGAACTAAATTTGAATTTGTTTCTCTATTTGAATAAGATCTACAATCATGATTTTTGTCAAGTTAAACCATTTGAATTCATTCCTCTATTTCAACGAGATCTACAATCTCCATTATTGTCAAGTTAAACCATCCTTTGTATATTATCTTCACAGCGCACCACATGATTACTGTCGAGTTAGATATGAACTATGTGTACTATATGAACTCGAACTCGGTTTTTTGAATCCACTTTATGTTGATTTCAAATCACATTGCATTTCAAGATCTAGCTAGATCTTCATAATCTAAACCATGTCTCATATGTATAATGTGTTTATCACATAATGTATGGTGCCCCACCCCCTACGCCTACAAGTATTTAGCTGTGTTTTGTAAACGCCACACATTATCACGAATACAAATAAAATGTGAGATTGTTTGATATCACATAATGTATGATTTAGATTGTTGGATATTTAGTAGTGAGCTGCAAACGCCACACGTTATCACAAATTCAAAAAAGTGTGAGATTATTCGATAAATAGTATGGTTTAGATTGTTCGATATTTAGCTGTGAGTTGCAAACGCCACACGTTATCACATTATAGTATAACATGTCCAAAACCGCACCAAGCATGTCACCGCTATATTCATGCATGCATAGGTTTATAACACTATGATCTCTTATTTAAATATATGAATCCACTTTCATATCGAATTATGATATTTGTTAGTCTCTTACACCCACACAATCATCTAACCTTTGTAGCCAGTGCTATCTTTCTCTCGTGCATGCACGTACCCTCCTCGCCCTCCTGCTCTCTCAGCATTCTATCCATCACGCACATTCATTTAGTTTCTTTATGTCGTTCTCCCATGATCTCCACTATTCCTTCTTTCCGACACACACCGATCGATAAACCTCTCTCGCGATGTCCGCCTACCAAATACACACACACTTTCCATCTCCTCCTTTCTCTGTCCATGCCTCATGTCTCTCATACGGTCACACACACGTGTAAACTCTCACCCCTCTTTTCATGGATCTCACAATCGCACACTCCTCCCCCTATCTAGTAGGCCCCTCGCACCACCTCCTAGCTCCATCCCTCTCTCTCTCTCTCTATCCATCTCTCTCGGACTTATTTGCCTCTGACAAATGGATGTACACCGACTGATCTCCCACTATACATATAGTTATAGGTAGTTTATAACACGTTTTCCCCACGCGCCAATCAATTGATCTCATTTGTTATGTATCTTCCTTCCCCCGACACACAACAATTGATCTACCGATCTAGT
Source organism: Secale cereale (assembly GCA_902687465.1). NCBI lineage: Eukaryota > Viridiplantae > Streptophyta > Magnoliopsida > Poales > Poaceae > Secale > Secale cereale. The sequence continues at coordinate 603,285,897 of LR738711.1, forward strand.
TAGGTCTTCTTACCAAAAACATGTGGTCCCCCTTCATCATCCATGCATGCCTCCCGACACATCTATCACGCAAACACACACATAGAAACACATCCCCTCTCTTCTTGATATTGAAGTTGCACCCTCAGTTTGTCTAGTAGGCCTCTCCCATCATCTCCGAGAAGAAACTCCACCACCCCTCCGGCACTCTACCTCTCTCTCTCTCTCTCTCTCTATCCCCCAACCTATTTGTCGTCCTTCACTTATGTATGGATGTCGACCAATCTCCCTCAAGACATAGCTCAATCTCTTCTTCTCAACACATATACTTGTCGATCTACCTCTTTAGTTAGGTCTCTGCCTCCCCCCACACGCTGATACATCGAGTTCTCTAGTCATAACTCCCTGCCACACACAAACGTCGCCCTATATCTTTGATATGCCCACCCACAATTTTGATCGCTCTCTTCATCAATCTCGCACCCACACACTTGATCCTCTCTTCGACTCTATCGATATCTATGACCCATCCCTGTCGGGGAACGACACCTATGGGATCACTAGGAGTCCGCACAAGGATCATTTACCCAGGTTCGGACCGCGAAGATGCGTAATACCCTAGTCCTGCTTTGGTGTCTATTTGAGTGTTCTTGAGCTCTTGAACTAGCTACGGTGCGTGCCTGGTCCAAAAGATCAGAATCCCTCTCCAGTATGCCTCGGGCCTCCTTTTATAGTCAAAAAGGTGCTGCCAAAGTGGCACACATGAGTTGGAAAGGTATACATTGTACAAGCTTATCTCCTGCCATTACGGGACAAGACACATTAAATGCATGCCTCACGACAATGAGGCCCGTCCTGTCCGTCGCCGCTCCGTCTGGTTGCGACGCGCGTCCAGGCCAACGAGGCATGCAGCGCCATGTAGGTTGGTAGGCAGCTGAGATGGCGTGGTGGTAGGGTCTTCACGAAGATCTGCATGCCACCACGCAGGTGCTTGACTAGCTGGATCAGGAACCACGTACTGCCACGTGGGTACTTGCCTGGGCTAGTGGGTCGGCCGCCGAGCTGGGGCGATGATGGGGCGGCAAGGGCTTGCCGCGTCTTGCCTCCGTTCCCGGCAAGGGTCTTGCCGGGGCCTTTGTGAGCGCCCTCGACAAGAGGCTTGCTGGGGCTTCGGGGATATCTTCGGCAAGGAGCCTTGCCGGCGCGTCGTGGGCATCCTCGGCAAGGATCCTTGCGGTCGTCTTGTCTTCCGGGTCTCATCTAGGATACGTGGACCCTTTGTCTTCACAAAGATCTGCATGCCATCACACAGGCGCTTCCCGAGCCTTGGTTCCAATGTTGTCGATGGTGTCGGAGCTCCTAGGCTCAAGGGTGGCTCCAATGGAGGCGTTGGGCGAGCTGCCCCGGCAAGGGTTCTTGCCGGGGTTGCGCAGGCTGCTCCATCAAGAGTCTTGTCAGCGGAAGCCTATCTTGTTGCTTGGCCTTCTTGCGCCACTGTCTTGGCGCTACTCTGGTAGTCTTGTGTTTTGGCTTCCCTCCTCTACCCTGCTAGGTGTGGCCGCAGGCGTGGCTCTGACTGCCCGTGCACAAGTAAGGGGTAGAAAGGAGAGCCCCTACTTTTGTACACTGACACTCCCTCTCTTCTCATGGATCGCCCCTCTATATATGGTATAGATAGGCCTGTATTTCACACACATTGCATGTGTCACATTTTTTTGAGATATCATCGACACATATTACCACAAATACATTCAGGAAATCAAACACCCCTAACAAAAAACACTCACGAACGCACGCCATCTCTCTAGGTTTGTATCTCCCTCACACACACCCCCACATAGGTGGGGGATGTGCACGAAGAGAAGTGGTGCACGCACGGCGCACGTACTGTACTCTCATCTCTTTCCCAACCACACCCGCGCGGGTACACCGTGGAGCTCATTTCTGTATGAAAAGGTAGCCCACGTGGTAATTTAACACGTGTACTGGTTTTCCACTTGATGGAGGATCGTGTCCCATAGGTGAACAAACAAATTGCGACTTGATGCAGCATTTAAAAAAAGAGGCAAACCATGTGGGGCCTACCTTAGAGGCAAGGTTCTACACACTGGAGATGCTTTGTGCTACTTTTGATCTATCCCATCAACTCGCGGAACGACGAGAAGCTTGCTTAGTACGCCATCTCCCTGCCCCATGGGCACGATGGCTCGTAGAGTCGCAGGACGAGGAGAAGCTTGCTTACTACACCTACGCCCGCTCCCTCGCCCACACGCACGGTGGCTCGTGGGACGAGGAGAAAATTTTACTAATCCCTCCGTTAGAAGTATATACTCCTCGTCCCTACCTTGGTTAGAGATATTATCATATTATTTGAATTATATGTCTTTTAGTAGATTTCAATATGAACTACTAGTACATACTCCAAACACTGATGTACTCCCTCCATTTCTTTTTAGTCTGCATATAGATGTATTTTAGTGTGTAGATTCACTCATTTTGCGCCGTATGTAGTCCATATTGAAACGGACATAGTAGTATGCACTCTCCCTCGCCTCTCGCCCCACGACCCACACCCACATGGTGGACGTGCAGCATTTCATTCGGTCTCAGATAGCCAGAACCATATACTATAGTACCATCATTGTTCGACTTCCCAAAGAGGCGAAGAGCCAAGCGCAAGGTTAATATTTTTGAGATGCCAAGCACAGGGTTTATAGGAGAACGAGTAGTAGTAGTACTAGTAGTACGTACGGTATGGAGGAAGAACGCAACAAGAATGTATATTTTGCATGACATTCTCTTCTTCAAGGACGTGCTACACCTAGTGGACCTCATTGTTTCAATGGGTGTATCATAGATGGCACGATTGAGAGTGGTGGGCAGCGGGAATAATATTCGGAGCTGCTTAGTCTTAAACCCCATGAAGAAGTCCCATCAAAAGGAATAGCCATCCTCTACACATGCTCCTATGTAAAATAAGTAAATGAGACAAAAAGAGAAAGAGACAAAGTAAATGAAATCACCAGCCTTAGAGCTAGCCCTGTTGTATCAGTGAATGATACTTCTACGTCGTGATTGACATGGCTATCTTATTAACCATGCTGCGGAGGTAGCAACGGATTTTTATTTATTTACACAGGTAGCAGCGGGTGGATATTCAACGAGGAGTGAAATGATGGTTGCTTCCTCGGTTAACCATAGATAAAGGTGGGCCTCATGATTTGACGGCTCATTAGTCATTATTACTGCCTATACTCTTTGACCATATAATAACCACGTGGTAGAGTAGTTGGCTATACTTTTAATAACCATGCTTGAAGAGAAGAGGTGCACGCACCCACACACGTACTAGTAGAACCCTTTGCGTCTTCCCCAACGACACACGTAACACGGTGGCTATACTTCTAATAACCATCACTCTTCGTTGAATTCGCTTCACCCTTCAACACATGCGGCAGTGAGAGGTTGCGTCCGCTCTGCCCGGGCATGAATGCGGCACCGATTCTCTGGAGCGGCGCTGACCATTTCGGATGGGAAGCGCGCGCGAGCGAGGGAGGGGCCTTGGGTAGGCCAGGGTGGTCAGGAACGGGCGTGGCAGCTGTCCCGACCAGACGCCTGGAAACGAGAGGATGCACCAACTCTCGCGACTTCGTAGTTAGTACGTAGTACTACGCACCATCTCTCTGTAGGTCGATGTGTCGCTCTCTCTAACACACACACTCACACACAAGTTCATGGAATAGGAATATCATGGGAGTGGGAATCCACTTGAGGTGAGATAAATGGAGTACGTACAAGAAAAAAAGGGGTACACACACATCCGTCGGAGACACAGTCGCTGCCTCGCGGTATAGCGTTTAGAGCACATAAAAAAAGAAGCCAATAATATTTATTTTTTGTTGGCATGTATTAGCAGTTCACTACTTCTCGTCTAAAGAAACCAACTAGTGCATGTAACCATTCCTACTCATTTAGTGGTCGTCCATGAATATATTATTAATAATGCAGATTAAAGTTTGAGTAATTTTGTAAACTATGGGATGGAGTACATTTCTCCACTCATCATCTGCCTTGGTTGATGTGATTTAAAATTTAAGGCTATAAACCGGAAAGGAGGGAGTAGTTAAAAAAATTGGTCAAACTTTGACAAAAAATATATGACATGGCGTAAAAACCTGAACGGAGGTAGTAGTATGAGATACGGTGGCACACTGACTCAGGCTGAATACAAGTTACCGCTCATTATTGGAAGAGAGCAAAGTGTACATACAAAGTAATTTAAATTTTATTTCTTGAAAATATTTAATATTTTGACCATGTGTGGTTCAGTTGTTGTTCACTTCGGAGGGTTGTGTACCACACGAGAACGATAGTAAGCGCGACCGGGAGGCGTGCAACATTAATAGCGGGTTGACTCCTTCGAGCATTAAATTTTCTTCACGTATTAGCATTACCCTAGTATTGTTCTTCACTATGTTAAATAAAGAGTCCCATTTCATGCACAATTTAAAATAATGTTTATGGAGAGAAAAGAAAACCACTCCAACTATATAGGCTACAGCCTCGGCGCTTGTTTTCTAGGGTTTGCTCTCTTCACACTCTCTCTCCACTATATATATACATGTTGGATCCTCAGTTCTTGTAGTTGCTCTCTTCACACTCTCTCTCTCTCTCTCTCTCTCTCTCTCTCTCTCTCTCTCTCTCTCTCTCTCCCCCCTCACTTCTGGTCAAAGAGCCGGCAGGATCCCATCTTCCAGGGAAGGGAAGGAGGCTTAACGTTGTCGCTGTTGGCGAGGGAGGGAATCCACTACCGACGTAGATGTTCTCTTTCACGGCACAGGAGGGCCTTCGACCCCTTCTTCCTTGCTGTCGTACATAGTGTGGGAATATCGGCCTTCGGCCACCCACTGAGCCACACCCCGAGAACCTTAAGGTATAATTGACTTAATCCACATGCATTGCTCTAACTGCATGTGGATTTTTTTGCTTCTACACTCAAATCTAGGTGTTGGATCAATCAGGAAAGTAGTGGGGAAAGTTATATAGCATGAATCTAGGGCGTGGTTCAAAGAGGAAAGGAAGGGGGAAGTAGTACAGACTGGCTATTCAGCACCTACGTTGGTCGAAAAGAGAAAACAATGACAAACGCAGTACTCACATCTGTAACGAACTAAACTTTCTGTGGGTGGGAGACAAGGTTGTAGAGTTTGAGAAGGACTAGATTTTCTGCCCTCACATAGGGAAAGGTGTCTAAAGATAACAAAACTGGGACCTACACAAATATGCTCCTTGGTTGTTTGTTCTTTGTTGCAACCGACTGTGCATCACCCCTTTATACATCAGTAGATGCACATGGTGCTGGTGCGGCCACTGTCCCATACAAATTTTAGCTATTGCATATCTAATAGTGCCACTGGAAAATTGAAGCAATACCACAGTTAAAAGCATATACATTCTTATAGATTTTTATTGTTAATATAATCTCTCTGTTAATATGAATCAATGCCACCGTTTGAGAAATTCTACTATCTTGCTTTCTTTCCCATTTAGATAAGTAAGATGCTTCTTCTTGTGGGCTTCTGTGTCATCCACCTTTATTGACCAGTAATTATTTCCTTTGCACCTCTGTGTAAATAGGGTTATCTACTTCACCTCGTTGATATTGCGACCTTTTGTTGCACTGCACAAAACACTTTTTCTTTAAGAGTGTTTTGTGTAGTTCAACCAAAATGTCACACCGACAACGTTGCTCGATTGCTTGATCTTAGTGGAACTGCACAAGAGGAGATCTGACTTCCTATCTGTGTTGGCAAATTTGTTTCAGATCTTAATCTTGTGAGTTGTTTTGATTCTACGTCATGAGAGGTCAGCAATGGCCTTCTTCCACGGGATTGTGCAGTGTGCTTTCATATGTTGTGCTACTTATACGGTAATGTTGCTTGATTTTAGTGAACTACACAAAAGGAGACCAGACTTCCAATCTGTATGTGCACCGTAATATCCCACTGAGGTAAGATAATGATATTTCACAACTGTTGGCATGTATTTTGCTATTGTCATCAGAAAAGCAATGTTTTTGTTTAGTGCTATACTTGTGCTCCCTAATTGCCATGCCAAATCCTACATTGAAGGCGAAGCTTGTCTGTTATTGAACCAAGTGATGAAGGGGAAGAACAAGCGGAAGAAGAACAAAAATCAACTCCCGATGCTGTAATGAAGCACTGGAATTGTGATGACACAAGTACTGATATAGTTTTGAATCTTAATTTATTCCTATGGCTATAACGAGCAATTGGTTTGCCACTGTGATTTGATGCCACTCTTAATGTAATATGTAATTATCTCTACTTGTGCAAACAGGGATCTTGTTGGAACAACACAAGAATATGTTGGAAACATTAAACTAATCTAGGAGTTTATAGTATGCATGGTAACCACAGTAGATAACAACGGATGGTTCCGGAGAAGTGCTTCATCTGCATGCTCTACACAAAAGCGTCCTGACAAATGTTAGTACCGGCCCACGTATTTCATCCATATGATTGAGCTTTGTCATGTCTATTGGTGTTGCGCTACTGTTTGGGTACTGTCATGAGAAAGCAGTATTGTTTCGCATGTTAATCTAAGGCTACTAATAAATTGATGCACCGGTTTGGCACTGTTATAGCCACTGATAAAATTAAATAATGATACAGTTCAAGTTGAGCTGCTGTGTTTGGTATCATATCATTTCCTATTAGGACAGTGAGGATGCATCTCTTTGTGAATATACATTTCATTAGTTGCTCCCTTTGTTAATGTAATGGTTGTTTTAAATATTTCCTTTCCTTTTTTCGAGCAAACAGGGATGCTAGCATTTAGTTGTTCTGTTGTCTTTGCACAACAAGATCCTCCTCCTCTGAAGAAGAATATGGAGTACGTGAAGTGCCTAGTTTCGATTATGCCAGGATGAAGAAGCCCAATCTATGCTCTCATCAGAAGGAGCAGTTGAAGGATGGTTACATTACTCCTCAGAAGACCAAACTAACATCAGCTCAGAAGGACTCATAGATTTCCATCTTTTTTCCTATGATGGGCAAGTACAATGTTGTTCTTGGATTCTTTCTGGTGATTTCCTTTTTTTTAAATGTGTGCTCTGCATGGACCATGTAGGTGCCTGTGTAAAATGTAAATTCACAATACAGTTTGGTTTACTAATCACATTTTTGTATTTATGCAAACAGGGGTGCTCAGTTTGATTTCAGTGGGAACTGCACAAAATGTTTTGATGGTTCGTTCCCATTATACTTCATCATGCATAATACAAATAATATTCTCGAATCATTCATTTCCACCTCCAGCCACAGAATTAGCTACAAGAAAGGAGGTGGCGATATGTTCAAGGCGTTGCAACATATAAAGGCAAAAGCATACAAGCTACACACGAATTTGGTTGATTTTGGTGGAACTACACAAAAAGAACAGATGGTCTATTTAGCACGAGGTGCCATGTCAATGTCCGAACTAATCGCGAACCCTGCCCATTCACAATCTTGGGCATTTGATATTTTGGAATGGGAAAACCTTGTCAAAGTTTGCTCATTGATGTACGCAAAAAGACACGCATTTGATATTTTGGAATGGGACAACCTTGTCAAATTTTGCTCATTGATGTTGGCAAGAAGACATGTATTTAATATTTTCGAATGGGACGACCTTTGCTCTCAGCAACATCGATCAATTTTTCTTTATTGTTTAGTTGTGAAGTAAATATTGACTCTGACATGTGAATCGTTGAGATGCATAATCGTCGATTGTTTTGAATGTTCTCTATGAATTGGCAGGCCTATGAGTTTGATTGAAATGTACAGGCACGCTAAAAAGCTGCTCAAACTTTGTAAACCCTCTGTTCCTTTTTACTTCGCATATTATATCTCTCTCAAGTCAAAGTTTACAAAGTTTGACCAAATATATATTAGAAAATGTCAACATCTACAATACCAAATATACTATATACTATGAAAGTACATTTCATAATGAATCTAAAAATGTTGATTTTACATTGTGAATGTTGATACTTTTTTCTATAAGATTGGACAAAGTAGAGATACTTTGACTTCAGAAAAAACTTATATGCAGACTAAAAAGAACTGAAGGGAGTATGTGTGAAACTGCTACAAACGAGGTGATCACTGTGCGTCTTGGGAATAATGCTAGTACATATTGTTTTGCATGTTCATCAAATGCCAGTGATACAAGAATTCAAATTAACCGAACTAAATTCATTCATACACGACCAGATTTCATATAAACATGCCGGATTTCATTACATTTCATACATTCTTCAACTAAAAAGGGGTGTTCCGGAGGTATAATTAATTAACGTAATCTATGATCTCCGGCGCCCATTTCCCGTGACCGGCTAAGCCGAACTGAAGCTTCTTCTCCAGCACTGCTCTCCGACTCCACGTCCCCGCCAAGAAGCTAATCGGCCATCAATGTTCAACCCTCCAAGCTTGGCATCAACCGGAGGGTAGCAGCGACGACCTTACTTGGACCCGAGCGGCGGCGACCTACCATGTTCTTCTCTTCCTTGTTTTCAGTGTGGCGCAGCCTCGTTGGCAACAAGGTGGGGCCTCGACGGAGCCGGCGATGTCCTCTGCCTCCTTGTTGGTGAGGTGGGGCCTCGGCAGAGCGGGGGAAACACCCCCCCCCCCTCGTTGCCGGTAGGGCCAGGCCTCAGCGAAGCCGGCGATGTCCTCTGCGTCGCTGTTAGCGGGGCGGGGCCTCGGCGGAGCAGGGCCTCGCCGAAGCCGACGAAGTCCTTTGCCTCGGTGCCGGCGAGGCGAGTGCTCGGCAAAGCCAACGATGTCCTCTGCGTCGTTGTTGGCGGGCGGGGCCTCGGCAGAACAGAGCCTTGCCAAGGCTGGCGATGTCCTCCGCCTCGGTGCCGGTGAGGCGGGGCCTCGGCGGAGCCGACATTGTCCTCCGCCTCGTCTCTGGTCTCGCCAAACAGTGCCTCACCCGCTTCATCGCCCTCTTTGTAGGCGGCCACAACCTCCGCCACCCACATGCGGTACCACCAGCGTGTGAGGCAGCTCTCGCGTGCGGAGCCGTACGACTTAAGCAGCGCCTCCTGCTCTGCCCGCTCCGCAGTGATCTGCTCCGTCGCCTGTAGGTGCTCCTGGACGACATGGTGGTTGTAGGCGACATCGGCCTGCGTCTCCCGGAACTGCTCCTCACGCTTCTGCCTCACCATGTCCATATATTGGGCACGAACCTCGCTGATGGTCATGTTACAATGCACTGGCAAGGATGACACAGAGGAGGGGGTTGGTTCCGAATCATCGGCTAGCACGTTCTCCATTGGGATGTCGTCGTCCTCCAACTGCCTGCTGGCCAACCAGTCGGCAGCAATGGTTACCATATCCTTTTGGTCCGTCGTCCGCCCGTCCCGAAGAGCACTGGAGCGCGGGGAAGCCATGGTGGGAGTGGTGTGGACATGAGAAAGGGAACAGAGGCGGATGACTGTGGCTATAGACGGCGCAACAGTTTATATAGCAATGGTGGGCGGCAGTGGGACAGACGGGTGGCGCCGGAGTAGCCGCATCGGCAACTATGGATCGTTCATGTGGGCGGCAGATGGACGGACGACATTTGTGTCATTTGAACACGGAGCAATCGCTTGCACTGGGAAGCGGAGTGGGTGGCGCTGATAGTTTCGGGCGGAAAGCGCGTGTGGGTGAGGGAGGTGCTCTGGGTGGGCCAGGGCAGTCAGACTCGTGCTTGGCAGCATCCGGTCCAGCAGCTGGACATGCTGGCTCGCCAGCAAGCTCGCCGAGCTGAGCGGAGACAATCAGACGATGGACGTGGCTTCCGACCAGGAGCCGGCGCCACCGCCCAAGCTGGTTGATGCCGTGTTCACCATAGAGGAAGAGATACTAGCGTAGGAGGACCTGTATTGCAACCTCCGTCTCCTCAATGAGCACCGGCTCGTGGAAGGACAAATCGCCGATGAACAAGCGAATGACAACGCCATCCCAGACATATGGCCGTATGAACCTGGCTTCCTGAATGAGCAGCGGGCGCTGTATCAGACCATCCGTACGGCCCGTGAGGCCCTCTCCGTTGTCCTTCGAGTTGTTGCGCTCGCTGTGGCGCCACCATCACGCGTTGTCAACATGGTCAACGAACATGAGGAATTAGGAGATGACTTTAATTGGAGAGGATGACAGTGGCGACCCACCAGGGCCATAGCCGCACGTTGGTTGAAATTATTAATCTTTGTCCTAGCCACTGTAATTTTAACAAACTATCAATGGGTTGTAGTAAATTCCATTAGAATTCACAAATGGGTTGTACATTCTTACAAATTGCGAATGGGCTATATGTTCTCTGCCACACACTTGTGGGCCTAATAAGTTGACGCGTACGCAAAGCTTTGTCAACTTATAGTCAACACACGGTTCTAGCGGCAATGGTCGTTGGATGTCCATCCAACGGATGTCGTGCTTCTTCTTGAATTTTGGGTATTCTTGCTTCGGCCGCCCAACCACCGCCGGTGGTACCGCCTGCTACCGCCTCCCGTGGTCGGTTGTGCTGCCCCGCAGGACTCACCGGCCCACCCTATTCCCATCGTCGTCCACGCCATTCCTCTACTCACCAATACCTCATGTTATTCTCCGACGACAGAAGTCTCACACCGCAGCTGAACTAGTGAACCCTCGTACTCCCCTCTGCGTGGGCATCCACCTGCTTCGTCTTCCCTGGCTCCGCGTCGTTCCCTTCCTAGGCCTTGCCATCGTCCACCGCCTGGGTGCTGTCCAAGCAGTGTGGTCAACGTGGTCAACGAACGACAGCCATCCGAAGAGTACCCTACCAGGCGAGGCTAACATATGGACCCACCAGCTACATCTTCGCACTCAAGGAAGTGCATCCATATTACGGTCAAAAAATGGTTCTTCCCCCTGACAGCTGGGACTCACCTACTATATCTTCGCATGAAAGGAAGTGTGTCCTTATCCTCCCTGACAGCTGGGACCCACTCGATCGAAGTGTATGTAGTGTTTTCTGTCTGGTCGTGAACATGTACGTACATACGGGTCGATCGGAATCTCTGCAACGATGAACCGTGGCCGAGCAATCAGTGGCACGTGTAGTAGTAGAGCCCCCGACGTAGCAGTTTAGGTAGTCTAGTCCAAATCGTGTACACGTACGTACAACCAGATGCCACAAAATATGGCCACGTACGTACATAGGGGCGGGGTCTCAAACGCCTAGCTACTCGCTCATACGTACGGCCAGGGCACATGTACATGGAGAGGCAACATACGGCAGCAACGGCGTACTGTTCATTAGCAGCCAACTGGCTGGGCCAGAACAGAAAAACAGTGTCGTATTCATCGGGAGCGAAGCCACTGGGTCAGAATGCATCTTGTTCATTGGGAACCAACCGGCTTGGATGGAACAGCCGGAAAGGGGTCTGGCATACTGCAAAATGGAGGAAAGCGGCCTTCTGTTCGACCGCGTATGTTTGAAACGGGGTCCTGTTCATTGGGAAGGGTTTGGCGTACTGCCGGAACAGAGTAAATAGACTTGTGTTCGAAGTCCTACGGTCAAAATGGGGTGTTGTTGATCAGGAGGGGTATGCCGGCCCACAAAACGGAGGAAACAAACTTGTGGTAGAGCACCTACGGTCGAAATGGGGTACTGTTGATCAGGAGGGGTATGCTGTCCCACAAAACGGAGGAAATGGACTTGTGTTAGAGCACCTAGGGTCGAAACGGGATCCTGTTCATCGGGAGGGATATGGCGTACCGCAAAATGGGACTCCACGGGCTACTATTCATCCACCGTCTACTGCCTCGCTCCAGCCTCCACGATCTATTGTTCATCCATCATCGACTTCCTCCAACCTCCACCTGCTACTTCATCCATCGTCGACTTCCTCCGGCCTCCACCAGCTACTGTTCACCATGGGGTCCTACTCATCCAGCCTCCACCCGCTACTGTTCAACTAACTCTCCACACGGGGTCCTGTTCAACCAGCCCTCCACGGAGTCCTGTTCATCCACCCCCAACCGGCACGGGTGTGTGGCGGCCTCCTCTCGATCGGGGTCATGTTCATCCAACGGCAACAACCTCTACTACCACAGGGTCCTGTTCATCCAACCCCCATCGGGAACTGTTCATCTAACCCCCAACAACGGTCACTATTCATCAAGATGCAGCACCAGGTTCGATTAGCCTCACTTAGCAGCAGTAGAGAAGGAATCGCTCGGGTTCAATTAACAGCCAGGGATCAATCGCTCGAGTTTAGTAACGCACGTAGTTAGTGTAATAGCTCGGGTTCAGTAAGCGAACGCCCCTCGCTCGGGTTCAGTTAGATCCCAACGCCTCGCACACATGCGCATACACGAGAGAAACGCGCAAACCACAGTGCATCGCTCGGCCCCGACCACCCACCGTAACCGGGAAATTAACGATATTTTCCTCTCCCTCGCTTCTACCATGATTTTTATGTCATCGACGGCCCAAAGAATGTCATGCAACTGCATCTCTGGCCCGCCCAGGATGAAAATCCCATTTTCTATCATGATTTTTTGTCATAAAAGTAGGAGCCCACCACATCTATGATGATACATGTTTTTCACAATTATCGTCATAGAAGAGTCATAAGCATGATAGGAAAAAAATCGTTCGTCCCAAAATGTCATGGATGTGTCTCTTTTTTGTAGTGCGAGCTTCATAAATGGTGACATTACCATCATCAGTTGTCTTCTTCTTAAATATCCATTTGTGCTTAATGACATGCCCGTCATCGGACAAGTCTACCAAAGTCCATACATGGTTTTCATACATGCAGCCTACCTCGGATTTCATGGCTCCTAGCCATTTTTTGGAATCATGTCCCACCATCGCTTCTTCATAGTTCATAGGTTCACTGTTGTTTGACAACATGACCTCCAAGACAGGATTGCTGCACCACTCAGGGGCGGTACGAGTCCTTGTCGACCTACCAGGCTCGGTAGTAAATTGATTAGAAGCTTCATGATCATCATCATTAGTTTCCTCTTCACTTGGCGCAGGCGCCTGCAGAAACATCTTTTTGCTTCGTGCTACTTTCCAATTGAAGTCATGGTTCAACAACCTCATCAAGTTCTACGTTCCTCCCACTCAATTCTTTCGAGAGAAACTCCTTCTCTAGAAAGGATCCATTCTTGGCAACAAAGACCTTGCCTTCGGATCTGAGATAGAAGGCATACCCAACTATTTCCTTATAGTATCCTATGAAGACGCACTAGTCCGCTTTGGGTTCAAGCTTATTAGGTTGAAGCCTTTTCACATAAGGATCGCAGCCCCAAACCTTTAGAAACGACAACTTTGGTTTCTTGCCAAACCATAATTCATACGGTGTTGTCTCAACAGATTTAGATGGTGCCCTGTTTAAAGTGAATGTAGTTGTCTCTAATGCATAACCCCAAAACTATGGTGGCAATTCAGTAAGAGACATCATAGATAGCACCATATCCAATAGAGTACGATTACGACATTCGGACACAACATTATGATGTGGTGTTCTAGGTGGCATGAGTTGTGAAACAATTTCCGCATCTATTTTAAATGTACACCAAATTCGTAACTCAGATATTCACCTCCACGATCATGTCATAGACATTTTATCTTCTTGCCACGATGATCTTCAACTTCACTCTGAAATTGTTTGAAAGTTTCAAACATTTCAAACTTGTGTTTCATTAAGTAAAAATACTCATATCTACTCAAATCACCAGTGAAGGTAAGAAAATAATGCAATCCACTGCGTGCTTCAATACTCATTGGACCACATACATTAGTATGTATCATTTCCAATAAGTCACTTGCCCGGTCCACCGTACCGAAAAACGGGGTCGTAATCATCTTGCCCATGAGGCATGGTTCGCATGTCTCAAGCGATTCAAAATTGAGTGAGTCAAAAGATCCATCAGGATGGAGCTTCTTCATGTGCTTTACACCAATATGACCTAAGCAGCGGTGCCACAATTATGTGGTACTATCATTTTCATCTTTGCATCTTTTGGCATCATCATTATGAACATGTGTATCACTATGATCGAGATTCCATAAACCATTCGCACTGGGTGCATGCCCATAGAAGGTATTATTCATGTAAACAGAATAACCATTATTCTCTGACTTAAATGAATAACCGTATTGCAATAAACACGATCTAATCATGTTCATGCTCAACGCACACACCAAATAACATTTATCTAGGTTCAACACTAATCCCGAAGGTAGATGGAGCGTGCGTTGGTGATCACCTCAACCTTGGAAACACTTCCAACACACATCGTCACCTCGCCCTTATCTAGTCTCCGTTAATTCCGCAACTTTTGTTTCAAGATACTAATATTAGCAACTGAACCGGTATCTAATATCCAGGTGCTACTAGGAGTACTAGTTAGGTACACATCAATAACACATATATCAAATATACTTCTATTGAAGTTGCCAGCCTTCTTATCAACCAAGTATTTGGGGTAGTTCCGCTACCAGTGACCGTTCCCCTTACAATAGAAGCACGTAGTCTCGGGTTTGGGTTCAACCTTGGGTTTCTTCAATGGAGCGGCAACTGGCTTGCCATTCATGAAGTTTCCTTTTTTTTTCCTTGCCCTTCTTGAATTCAGTGATCTTGTTAACCATCAATACTTGAAACTCCTTCTTGACTTCTACCTTTGCGGCCTTAAGCACCGCGAACAGCTCCGGGATCATCTCCATCCCTTGCATGATATAGTTCATCACAAAGCTCTAGTAGCTTGCTGATAGTGACTAGAGAACTCTGTCAATCACTATCTTAGTTAGAGGATTAACCCCCACTTAATCCAAGCAATTGTAGCACCCAGACATTCTAAGCACATGCTCATTGGCTAAGGTAGTATCCTCCATATTGTAGGCAAAGAACTTGTCAGTCGTATCATACCTCTCAACACGGGCATGAGCCTGAAATACTAATTTCAGCTCTTGGAACATCTCATATGTTACATGGTGTTCAAAATGTCTTTGGAGCTCAGATTCTAACTCGTAAAGCATAGCGCACTAAACTATCAAGTAGTCATCAGAACGTGTCTGCCAGATGTTCACAACATCCATAGATGATGCTAGAGATGTTGGCACACCGAGTGGTGCATCAAGGACATAAGCCTTCTGTGCAGCAGTGAGGACTATCCTCAGACTATGGACCTAGTCCGCATAATTTCTTACAATATCTTTCAACTTAGTCTTTCTCTAGGAACGTTTTGAAACATGGATCTACATTGCGAGCTATTGGTCTACAATGTAATTTGCAAAGACAACTTAGACTGTGGTTTAAGATAATGGGTTCAATTAATCATATTACCTAAAAATCCCACTCAAATCAACATCCCTCCGGTTGTCCGAGTGTAACATGATCCAAATTCACCAACCCAAGTCTGATCATCACGTGAGATGAGGTGGTTTCAATGCTGAACATCTCCATGTTGATCATATCTACTATGTGACTCATGTTCGACCTTTCGGTCTCTTGTGTTATGAGGCCATTTCTATACATGCTAGGATCGTCAAGTTTAACCCAAGTGTTCTGCATGTGAAAAATAGGCTTGCACCCGTTGTATGCGAACGTAGATTCTATCACACCCGATCATCACGTGGTGCCTCGAAACGAAGAACTTTCGCAATGGTGCGCACTTGGGGAGAACAATATTTTATCTTGAAATTTTAGTGAGGGATCACCTTATAATGCTACCGTCGTCCTAAGCAAAATAAGTTGCATAAAAAGGATTAAAATCACATGCAAATCATAAGTGAAATGATATGACCATCATCTTGTGCATTTGGTCTCCATCTTGAAAGCACTGGCATTATCTCCATCATCACCGGCATGGCACCACGATCTCCATCATCGTGTTGCCATCGGGGTTGTCATGCCAACCATGCTTCTACAACTATTGCTACCACTTAGTGATAAAGTAAATCATTACATAGCGCTTAATAATTGACACACTAGTCATACAATAATTAAAGAAAACCATATGGCTCCTGCCGGTTTCCGTATTCATTGACATGCAAGTCATGATAATCTATAGAAAACATGATCATCTCATGCATCAAATATACATCATGTCTTTGGCCATATCATATCACAACATACCCTGCAAAAACAAGTTAGATGTTCTCTACTTTGTTGTTGCATGTGTTTACGTGGCTACGGTGTGTGACTAGTAAGAACTGATCTTACCTACGCAAGGCTACAACGGTGATATTCAAGTCGCTATTTAACCTTCTACAAGGACCGCCTTTGTCGAATCTGATTCAACTAAGGTGGGAGAGAGAGACACCCGCCTGCCATCTTTATGCAATAACTTGCATGTCAGTCGATGGAACCCATCTCATGTACGTGGACATGTAAAGTTGGTCTGGGCCACTTCATCCCACAATACCGCTGAATCAAGATAAGACTAGGAAGGAAGCAATCTGATTATCAACACCCACAAACTCCTTTGTGTTCTACTCATGATGTAATTTACGCATAGACCTAGCTCATGATGCCACAGTTGGGGAACGTTGCATGGGAAACAAAAAATTCCTACGCTCACCAAGATCAATCTAGGAGATGACCATCTATGAGAGGAGAGATTGGATCTACATACCCTCGTAGATCGCTAAGCCGAAGCGTTAAGAAACGTGATTGATGTAGTCGAACGTCTTCGCGATCCAATCACGATCCGTCACACTTTTTCCGGAATCCTGATAACAACTTTCCATATATGAATATTTATCTCCGGACCATTCCGGAGCTCCTTGTGATGTCTGGGGTATCATCCAGTACTCCAAACAACCTTCGGTCACCAACACAATAAATCAACTATACTTAGAACGTCACCAAACGTTAAGTGTTTAGACCCTGCGGGTTCAAGAACTATGCAGACATGACCGAGAAACCTCTACGGTCAATAACCAATAGCTGGATCTGGATGTCCATATTGGTTCGTACATATTCTACAAAGATCTTTATCGGTCGAACCTCATTGCCAAGGATTAAGCTAATCCCGTATGCAGTTCCCTTTGTCCATCGGTATGTTACTTTCCCAAGATTCCATCGCCGGTATCTCCATACCTAGTTCAATATTGTTACCGACAAGTCTCTTTACTCGTTCCATAATACAAGATCCAGTGACTAACTTCTTAGTCACACTGGTTGGAAGCCTGTTGTGATGTTGTATTACTAAGTGGGCCCTGAGATACCTCTCCATCACACGGAGAGTGATAAATCCTAGTCTTGATCCATGCCAACTCAACAGACACCCTCGGAGATACATGTAGAGAATCTGTATA
Source organism: Secale cereale (assembly GCA_902687465.1). Lineage (NCBI taxonomy): Eukaryota > Viridiplantae > Streptophyta > Magnoliopsida > Poales > Poaceae > Secale > Secale cereale. The sequence continues at coordinate 603,303,231 of LR738711.1, forward strand.
GTCACCCAGTTATGTTGCGACGTTTGATACACACAAGGTATTCCTCTGGTGTTAGGGAGTTGCATGATGTCATGGTCTTAGGAACATATACTTGACAAGAAGAAAGCATTAGAAATAAACTAATACGATCAAATGTTATGCTTAGGGTTGGGTCTTGTCCATCACATCATTCTCCTAAATGATGTGATCCCTTTATCAAATGACAACTCATGCATATGGTTAGGAAACCTTAACCATCTCTGATTAATGAGCTAGTCTAGTTGAGGCTCACTAGGGACATTTTGTTTTCTATGTATCCACACATGTATATGAGTTTCCGATCAATACAATTCTAGCATGGGTAATAGACGATTATCATGAACAACGAAATATGATAATAACCAATTTATTAGTGCCTCTCGGGCATATTTCCAAAAATCATTGTGTTGCACATACTGCTGCAAACCAACAATCGTCATCGGGCGCATGCAAGTTCCTTGAAAATTATTGATGAAGTGCTCTTTCAGCTCTACCCAAGTGTGGATAGATTTGGGAAGTAGGTTCTTCAACCAAGTGCGAGCCAGCCTTCCAACATCATAGCGAAATATTTGGCAGAAACAACATCGCCGACGTCCAACATATCCATGGTGAGCTCATAATTCTCAATCCAAGCCGCTAGCTCAAGATCGGCTGTGTAATTGGGTACCTAGAAGGGGCCTTTGAAATCCTTAGGTATGTGCTCATTGCGTAAAGCCGACGCTAGGCACATTATCCCAATGGTCCTTGTATGCAACCCGGCTCCCGAGGAAGGTGAAGGGCTTACCAGGGGCAGCTCTTGAGCCCCCAGGTTTGTTGCTTCTGCTTCCCGTCGAGCTCGATCTTTGTCCATGATTGCTTGAGCATTGTAGCGGGCCGGGTGGGGTGGGTCACCGGACAACTCACGTCATCATCGTTCGCTACTGGACACTGATGGTGACTCAGCATGGGAGCTTCAAATACGACTCGGGAGTGGGTAGAGTGTACACAATGCAGACTTGTTGGAATAGTTGGCTTGCTGGGCCACCGCAGTTTGTAATAGCTCGATGGCGTTCCAAGCCTCAATCTCGACCGGAGTATTCTCGATGATCGGAAGCGCGGTAAGTTGGGTGGTTGGTGCCAGCATGTTGTCTACCAGGTTGGAAAAATGACCCGCTGGCGTCACGAAGCGTTGCGGTGGCGGCTGAAACGGAGGAGGACTTGGGGATGGCTCATTCCGTTGCACCGGCTCAGGCTGATGAGGTTGAGGTTCCATCCGGTTTACATGTGCCCCCAGGTCAACTAGGGTTGACCGTTGCTCCGAGGTGTTTGCTCCTGCCCCTGGTGCAGGTGTGTTCAAGAAACGCAGGGGCTCGTAACTCGGGGGCCACCAGATCCCATGTCTCCTCCGATGCACCGTGTTTGAAGCGTTTTGATCTAGGTTTATTCGCCAGGCCTCAGCTTCCAAACGCTCCACCTCCACATGGATTTGGGCTTGTAATGCAGTCATCCGGGTGGTTTTAGCATCGATGTCCTCTTGTAGCTTGGTCATCTATTCTTGAAGCTTTGCCACCTCTACATTATGTTCTGCCTGGTTTTCCACGATTACCTTGGTCTCTAGTAAAGTTGCTAGGGTGGCCATCAGATCCGCTAGGACCTGAGTCGACGTCTTGCCTGAGCCAGATGTGTCACGGGCTGGTGCTGAAGTGTCGGTTGCTGCCATTGCTACGGTTGCCATAGAATTGAGAGTCAGCATCGTCCCTGCCATGTAGATGGCAGCTTGGAACAACGGCTAATGGGGGTCCGAAATAATGTTGCCATCGGAACAACCCCCAAGCCTACCGTCGTAGAGCGGGACAATTGACTCGGTGTCTGGAATAGAGGACTCGTCATCTGAGAAGCGAGAGTCTCTCTGCCAGATGTGGAATTCTCTGCCGGATCACCCCCCTCAGTGAAGCCAACAAAGATGTGTTTCAAGCCGGCTTGATCTCGGGCGACTTGCACGCACCGAGCCGTCTCGACGAGGTCGGTGTAGGTGTCTGGCTCGGGCCCAGATTTTCCAAGTTTGCCAATGAAGATGTGGATCTTACCAAAGGGGACCCGATACCCATACTCGACTAAGTCGGCCTTAGGGCCCTAGCCGGCGTCGTCGATGTAGAGCTTGCTACGACGATGTTTCATCATCCTGCTGACAATGTATCCTCCGATCACTGGAAGAGCTCCCTCCAAGAACTCAACACCGCTGTGCGACAACCCCACGGTGGGCGCTAATTGTCATGGTTTTGTCATGGCAGATATCCTCGAAAAAGGACTTAATAATGAGGCCATCGAGACTAGGCGGTAGCTTGAATAGAGTCGATCAGAATCGAAAGACACAAGTTTACCCAGGTTTGGACCCTCATGTTGGAGGTAAAAGCCTACTCATGCTTGATTGCTATTGATGATGATGATCTTGATTACAAGGGTGTGACTTCGCTAACCTAGTACTCGAGAGCTTGTAACTTAACCTTTCCACCTCAAGGGCTCCCCTTTATTTATAGGTCGAGGCCATGGGCTTACAATATAGTCTGGGTCATATTACAACACGTGCCCTAATCGGATTCCTACTCATCATATCCTTTGTAAGGAAACTCTTATTACACCTTTGATAAGTCGCCGCCTCAGGCTCTGGGACTTAAGCCGACCTGCTAACTGAGTTGCCCCTCTGGGCCCTGTGCTTGTACTCACCATGGCCCATACAACAAGCCAATTCCTCAAGTTGCCACTAGATAACCCGCCCTGAATGGGCAGGCCATACCATGGGGTTATATCCCCAACAAGTGTTGAACCCGACGAGGAGCAGAAGGAATCGATAAGCGGTTTTCAGTAAGGTATTCTCTACAAGTGTTGTAAAGTAGTTGTGACAGATAGTTTGGTAGTGAGATAATCCATTGCAAGTTACAAGTATCAAAAGTAACAAGGTGCAACAAGGTGGGCCCATCCTTTTATTGTAGAGGACAAGTTGGAAGTACTTCTTATAGTGAGCAAAGCGTTCTCAAGGACACATGTGAATGTTATCTAGTTAACTTCATCATGATTCATTGACTCACGTTCAATGCTTTGATAAGTTGTTATGTGGGTGAACCAGTCTAAGGTGTTGTTCTTACTTGAACAAACAACCTACTTATGGTTAACCCCTTTCGCAAGCATCCGCATGTACGAAAGAAGAATTAAGATAAATCTAATCATAGCATGAAACGTATGGATCCAAATATGCCCCTTATGGAATAACGCATAAACTAGTGATTAAGATTCTGTCACTCTCGTAACACGTCATCTACTTACTAATCCAACAATGCATTCCCCTAGGACCAAACATGGCAATATGTCATGTAGTCGACATTCACACGATACCACTAGAGGATGAACAACATAACACATCATCCAAACATTGAACAAAAACCAGCTTCACATGATTATTTATAACAAGACTTATCCAATGTCCTCAAGAACAAGTGAAACTACTCACAAATCATGTTCATGATTGTCGGCGTCCTAGGAACAGGGGCACCCAGACTTGCCTGAATGCGGCCCGTGACGTGGCTCCATCAGCGGCCTGGAACGACCCAACTTCAACCGCAACTCAAGACCCTCGCGAGGGGCCAAGCCTCCCGAGGTAGGTGACAGCAAGACCTCCCTGGGGCAGTCTTGCTAGACTGGATCCCGAGGAGCAGAGATATCTATGCACGGTGCATCTCTCGTGGTTCACGTGACGTGAGCCATGACATCCAAGGCTAGGTGGGCACCAGCGGGCGCAGTGTACCAATTTCCCCTTTGGTGCTAAGGGGGCAAGCGCATGCGTGGAGTCCCGAGGAATCAAGTAAAGGTTTCCATATAGATGCAACAAGACCAAGGACCGTTAGGGCGGAAGAATGTAGGTCATCCTGGAGCCCGGCACGGCGTCACCACCAGAGCCTTTGGCAGGCTAAGACCGCTTTTGTCAGGATAACTTGTACTAGCTGTTCCCCTTCAACTTTGGCTGTTGGGGGATTCCTTCCCGCCGATATTTGGGAAGAGGACCAAGGCCACAATAAATAGGACCTAGCCACCACCATAGAGGGGGATCGAGAGACGACTCATCTGATTTGATCTGAGACACCACAAGCTAATCCGAGCCCAAGAACACCTCTCCTCTAGAGGCTGTTCATCCTTTGTACTAGTTCACTTCAGCCCCATGAGAAAATCCACCACACACACTGGAGTAGGGTATTATACCGCAAGGTGGACCGAACCAGTATAATCCTTTTTGTCCCTTGTTCTTTGAGTTCGTTGAGCTAGGCTGTGGAATCATAGGGCAAGCGCGCTGGGGAGAGAGTGTTCTTCATGTGCACCCCAGAGTTCGAACCTCTCAAGGGTTTGCGGAACCTGAAATCCGACATTTGGCGCACCAGGTAGGGGGTGGCGAAACCTCTCTTCCGTTGGTCGACGCGTCACCACTCCATTGCTTCCATGGCTGACACTCGCCGTGCTTGTGCTGAGCGACGGGTCGCCCTTGCCGCCCGTGTCGCTCAGACGGCTCCCGATGGCGGACCTCCTCGCCGTTCTCCATCGACTGCCGCCAACGCAGCCATCGGCCCAACGAGGCACAAGCAGCAGGCCTCATCACTGCACCCCTCGGTGTGGCGGGATGGACGCACCGCAACCCCATCGCTGACCACCGCTGGCTCGTCATCCCATGCCCGTCGCGGACCCACGGATGCGCAGTCTGCGCTGCTCATGCAGCGCGACCTCCTATGCTACTGGCTCGTCGACGACCTCTACGAGGACTAACTCGATCACATTGCCGAGCTCGTCAGCTCTGTTGGGGGCTCTCCTGCCTCGTCCCTTTTGCTACCTCACCCGCCTCCCCTCGCGGGCGACGTGGCTCATGAAGCGCCTCCACCACCTTCGCATCAAGACATCGTCCACGCCCCAAGGCACGCGGCCCCACAGCGTGACCCACCGCATAGGGCACCCGTGCAAGAAGAAGGAAGCTGCCAAGAGTTCATGCGGCCTCAAGGAGGAGTTCTTGAAAAAGGACTTAATATTGAGGCCATCGAGACTAGGCGGTAGCTTGAATGGGGTTGATCGGAATCAAGTCACAAGTTTACCCAGGTTTGGCCCCCTCAAGTTGGAGGTAAAAGCCTACTCATGCTTGATTGCTATTGATGATGATGATCTTGATTACAAGGGTGCGACTTCGCTAACCTAGTACTCGAGAGCTTGTAACTTAACCTTTCCGCCTTAGGGGCTCCCCTTTATATACAGGTCAAGGCCATGAGCTTACAATAGAGTGTGGGTCGTATTACAACACGTTCCCTAATTGGATTCCTACTTATCATATCCTTTGTAAGGAAACTCTTATTACACCTTTGATAAGTCACAGCCTCAGGCTCTGGGCCTTAAGCCAGCCTGCTAATTGAGTTGCCCCTCTGGGCCCTGCGCTTGTAGTCACCATGTCCCATACAAAAAGCCAATTCCTTAAGTCACCACTAGATAACCTGCCCTGAATGGGCAGATCATACCGTGGGGTTATATCCCCAACAAGTGTCGAACCCAATGAGGAGCAGAAGGAATCGATAAGCGGTTTTCAGTAAGGTATTCTCTACAAGTGTTGTAAAGTAGTTGTGGCAGATAGTTTGGTAGTGAGATAATCCATTGCAAGTAACAAGTATCAAAAGTAACAAGATGCAACAAGGTGGCCCAATCCATTTATTGTAGAGGACAAGTCGGAAGTACATCTTATAGTGAGCAAAGCGTTCTCGAGAACACATGTGAATGTTATCTAGTTAACTTCGTCATGATTCATTAACACACGTTCAATGCTTTGATAAGTTGTTATGTGGGTGAACCAGTCTAAGGTGTTCTTCTTACTTGAAAAAACCACTTAATTATGATTAACCCCATTCACAAGCATCCGCAAGTACGAAAGAAGAATTAAGATAAATCTAACCATAGCATGAAACATATGGATCCAAATCTGCCCCTTGCGGAATAACACATAAACTTGGGATTAAGCTTCTGTCAGTCTCGCAACATGTCATCTACTTACTAATCCCACAATGCATTCCAAGTCACCAAGACCCTCATCGATGGCAATGCAGGGCTCAACGTTCTCTCCGTCGACACATTCGACCGTCTCCAAGTGCCGTATGACCAGCTCATCCCACCAGGCCTTTCTCGGGAGTGACCGATGGCCCCAGCACCCCAATCGCGCAGATTCGGCTTCCCGTTACCTTCAACACATGTGACAACTACGACACCGAGCTCATCGAATTCGATGTCGCTCACATCCATGTCCCATACAACGCCATCCTTGGGTATCCAGCCCTGGCCAAGTTCATGGCAGTGACTCACCATGGGTACAATGTCCTCAAGATGCCAGGGAGTCGTGACATCATCACCATCTCTTGCGAAGAAAAGGACGCAGTGTGCTCCCTCGAGCGCGCTTACCAGGCTGCGACATTCAAGGACCCGGACAGCGAAGACACCATCTACCCCCTGAAGCTATCCCAAAGAAGAAGAAGCAGCTGCTCGCCCTGGAGCCTCATGAAGATGCAGCACCCGGCGGCCGTGCCTCAGGATCCGCGCCCGTGGACGGGGCGCCTCCGTCCCTCGCATAGGAAGGCGCGCCCGACACCCCCCTCAGGCTGGGCTCGGGGGCTCTCCTCTGGAGGGCCTCCGACCTAGCCAATGTCACGAGGGAGGTGCTCGGGCACCATTTGGAGGCGTGCTTCACTGCACGCTTCCCTCAAGAGAGCACAAGGCGCGCGGCGCCAAGCGCTCAGGAGTTCATCGACCAGACCATCGAAGACTTACAGGTACCAAGGGCGATGCGGGGCGAGCACTGCCCTACGCCGCAGAATGCAGCTATCATCCCAGGCTCGGGCGACGGGCTGCGCGTCTGCATCAATGTCCCAGGATTCAACAGGATCGCGTCTCAGGAACTCTACTAGCCATAGTATGTGGGCCGGTGCGAGGGCCCTCCTCACAGCTGCGTTCGCATGCCCTTCGGCTTCCCGAACCAGGCGGCCCTACACCAGCGCCACATGTGGGAAGTCCTGGCGGCTCGTGAGGCCACGCATCAGGAGATCATGGGGAAATGGAGTTGGTTCTTCATGAGCTCTCGGAACCTCAGGAGCCTCGCGAGGCTCCTGAGCCAGGCAACTCGCGAGGAGCAACATCTACAGCGAGCATCTTCAGCTACATCAACATCACTCCAGTATCAGTGACAGGTGGATTTTGTCGGATTTTGGGTTCCGCAAACCCTTGAGACGTTCGAACTCCGGGGTGCGCACAAAGAACACTCCCTCCCTAGCATGCTCACCCTGCAATTCCACAGCCTAGCTTGACGAACTCAAAGAACAAAGGACACAGAGGTTTACTGGTTCGGGCCACCTTGAGGTGTAATACCCTACTCCAGTGTGTGTTGTGGATTGCCTTGTATGGCTGGGGATTAACTAATACAAGGGATGAACAGCCTCCGGAGGAGAGGTGTTCTTGGGCTCGGATGAGCTTGTGGTCAGTTTGGGGTGGAATTGGTCCGATGCCCAACCAGTCTTTTCCTCTATGGTGGTAGCTAGGTCCTATTTATAGTGGACTTCATCCTCTTCCCAAATATCGGTGGGAAGGGATCTCACAATGGCCAAATTTGAAGGGCAACAGCTAGTACAAGTTATCCTGACAAAAGTAGTCTTCGCCTGCCAAAGGTTCTAGTGGTGACGCCTCGTCGGGCTCGACAATGACCTCCATTCTGTAGCTTTGACGATCCTTGGTCTTGTTGCACTGATATGGAAACCTTTGCCTGATCCCTCGGGACTCCGCACCCGCGCTTGCCCTCTTAGCACCAAGGAGGAAACTGGCACACTGCGCCCGCTGGCGCCCGCCTGGCCTTGGTCGTCATGGCTCACATCACGTGAACCTCGTGAGGTGCTACTTGCATAGATATCTCCGCTCTTCGGGAGCCAGCCTAGAGAGACTGTCCCCACGGAGGTCTTGCTGTCACCCGCCTCGCGAGCCTTGGCCCCTCGCGAGGGTCTTAAGTAGTAGTTGCTGAAGCTGGGCCGCACCAGGCCGCTGATGGAGCCACGTCAGCTCTCCTAGCAGCAGCGATGGTCCTTGGGAGTCCAGCGGCTCTCCCGAGGCTGATGAGTCACTGGAGATGAGCGACGACAGCTACGCGCCTCCAAGCTTGCGCCATGCCCGGAGCACAGCAGTTGCACGAGCTTGTCGCTGATGGTGAACCGAACGGGGTTGGAGATGGCCTCTCGTGGCCCACTGTTGATGATGGCATCGACGGTGGCAGTCGTAGTTAGGGTCTCCCAAAATCTCTTTCTTTTGCTCCCTGCGAGGGATCAAAGTCAACCCCATGGGGGCGTGTAAAGAACGTGTAACGCTTTTTCTCCGGTACTGCCGCTCCTTTTTACCCTTTCAGTATCTTTGTGCTCTACGCCGGTAGGTCACAGTCCCAATGCAAGCTACAGTCATTGCGGGTATGCCAGGTCGTGATGTCGTGGTCAAGGCCAGGAGGTGAGTGGCCCGGGGTCCAGTAAGAGCTCCTGAGGCGCGATGCTCAAGAGGTCCCCCTTGGCATGCAAGCAGCTTCCCGAGGCTAAAAATAAAGGCGACATTGCCCAAGCATGACTATGGACACCAAACTGGTCGAGTGATGGCGGCATGCAAGTTGGATGCATGACTTATCTTGACGGGTCTGAGGTAATTCTCCACGCGGTGCGCCTCGCTTGCTTCTATTGCAGTGTGGCCTAGATTTCGCGATTTCCTTCCCACTTGCCTTAGAGTTCTGTGTCGGCACAGGCCGACCCTGTGCATACCTCAGCCGCAACTGGCTCGTCCGGATCGCTAAGACGAGACCAGGGAGTGAGGGGCTACGTGGTCAGTTAGGCCCCTGAGACGCGATGCTCAGGGGTCCCCCTTGACGTACAAATGGCCCTCGGGAAGGAAATGCTAGACAAGGCCTTGGTGTTCTGCGTCGGCAGGGCATGACCCCGCGCATACCTCAGCCGCCAATAGCTTGTCCAGATCACCAGGACAAGACCCGGGAGTGAGGGGCTACGTGGCCAGTTAGGCCCTTGAGACGCGATGCTAAGGGGTCCCCCTTGACGTACGAACAGACCAGAGCTCTCTAAGCCGGCCTCCCCTTCTCCCGTTCTTCTTGGTGCTGTACATCCTCTGGTCCCGACCCTCGAGCGAAGCTCAGCCGCCGCTGGTATGCTAGGTCATGATGATGTGGTCAAGGCCAGGGGTGAGGGCTGGAGAGTTAGTAGGAGCCCCTGAGACGCGATGCTCAGAAGCCCCTCCTTTAACGTGCAAGCAAATTACGTAGAAGGAGAGATCGACAGGGCCGTCTGCCACTGTGCTCCTGAGATTCCTATAGGTTAGTCTGACGAAGCAGCACAACTTAGGACCGCGCCTACCGCTAGGCCACTGATCGTTCCGCAGGAAGACGAAGGCACCGAGGACCTGGTGAGGTGATGTGCGCGAGGCAGGCCGTGAGTCAGAGCTTGATCTCTCGGATTTGCCAGCGTTGCAGGGACGGACCCGAGCACAAGCGCCGTGCCAACGTGTGTAGCCCCCATTGCAGGATGAGCAGAAGTCCGTTTGGCAGCGAGGGAGGCCAAAAGAGGTGGTGAGTGAGCAGGTGGTGACCATAAGGTAAATCATAAGAGGAAATGAGCTAACAGAGGCGATGTAAAATGCGATACATGCCACAGGGACGGACCCATGCAGCTTGGGGATGATGCAGCCCAAGGGGTGCCCCTAACAGAGTAAGCTAAAGATGCAAAAAGGATACACGTCGTAGGGGCAAAGCCCGTGCGACTTGGGGATGATGCAGCCCGAGGGGTGCCCCCAACTCAACAAACTGAAACAAGGTCACCTGGCATCGATGCTGGAGTGGTGATGATGTAGCTGAAGACGCTTGCTGCAGATACCGCTCCTCATGAGCCGTCTGACTCCGAGGGCTCGTGTGGCTCTTGAGGTCCCGGTGGATCGAGAAGAACCGGTTCCATTTCCGCCAAGATCTCGTAATGCCTGGCCTCGTGAGCCGCCAGGACTTCCCGCATGTGGCGCTAGTGCAGGGCTGCCTGGTTCGGCAAGCCGAAAGGCATGCGAACGTAGCTGTGAGGGGGACCCTCGCACCGGCCCACCTGAGATGCCCAGTAGAGCTCCCGAGACGTGATCCTGTTGTTTCCTAGGATGTTGACGCTGACGCACAGCCCGTCGCCCGAGCCTGGGACGACAGCTGCACTCCGGTGTGCCAGGCAGCGCACGCCCCGCATTTCCCTTGGCACCTTCAAGTCTTCGATGGTCTGGTTGATGAACTCCTGAGCGCTTGGTGTCTCTCGCCTTGTGTCCTCCGGTGGGAAGCGTGCGGTGAAGCATGCCTCCACAAGGTGCCCGAGCAGCTCCCTCGAGACATTGGCTAGGTCAGAGGCCCTCCAGAGGAGAGCCCCCGAGCCCAGCCTGAGGGGTACACCGATCACACCTTCCTATTCAAGGGAGGGAGGCGCCTTGTCCATGGGCGCGGATCCCGAGGCACGGCCGTGGGGTGCCGCATCATTGTGAGGCTCCAGGGCGATCAACTTCTTCTTATTCTTCGGGATAGCTTCAGGGGGTAGATAGTGTCTTCGTTGTTGGGGTCTTCGACTGTCGAAGCCTGGTAAGCGCGCCCGAGGGAGCACACTGCATCCTTTTCTTCGCAAGTGACGGTGATGATGTCCCGGCTCCCTGGCATCTTGAGAACATTGTAGTCATGGTGGGACACGACCATTTACTTGGCTACGGCTAGATACCCAAGGATGACGTTGTACAGGAGGCAGATGTGAGCAACGTCGAAGTCGATGAGCTCAGTGTGGTAGTTGCCGCGGGAGCCGAACATAACAGGGAGCCGAATCTTTCCGATTGGGGTGGTGGAGCCGTCTGTCACTCCTGAGAAAGGCCTGGTGGGTTGTAGCTAGTCGTAATGTACTTGGAGACGGTCAAATGTGTCGACAGAGAGAACGTTGAGCAATGCACCGCCATCGATGAGGGTCTTGGTGACCTGGACGTTACTGATGACGGGTAAGCAGAGTATTGGGAGAGCGCCAGCAGTCGCTGCACACTTATGCTGGTCAGCAGAGCAGAAGGTGATGGCGCACTTGGACCAATTGAGCGGCAGTGTGGCTTCTATCCTGGGAAGAGTTGTGTTTACTTCTCAGGCGAACCACTTTTAAGAGGCACTGAGAGGCTGGAGCCTGCGCACCACCCAAGATGCAAGTGATGGCGCGAGCCTCCTGGAAGCCCCCAGCCCCCTCGTCTTGGTCGTCGTTCCTCCTTGGTGGTGGCAGCGAAGTGAGGTCGGCCTTGCAGTGAGGACGGTCCTCACGAGGCTGGTCCCTCCAGGCACCCTCGCCAGGCTGATCGTGACAGCGGTCCTCACGAGGTTGATCACACCACTCCTGATGGGGGCCGCGGTCGTCCCAGCGCCCCCCGGTCCGGCTTCCTCCACGGCCGTAGCCCCTGTCACAGTGCTCGGGGTGTCGGCCGATGCGCCCGTCGCACATGGCCCTGAGCTCTTGGCAGTCGTTGGTGTTGTGGTTGTGCATGTTGTGGAAGGCGTAGAACGGACGACTGATCTTGGATGACTCAGGCTGGTCGCGGCCATGCTTTATCTCTGGTTCGACCGCGAGCACGGTCACCCCTTTGCGCTTCACATCCTTGGCCTTGGCCTTCTTGTCTTCAGGGTCAGCGGTGGGGAGCTCGACGAGGGAAAGGCGCCCCTCCTCAGATCTGGCGCACTTGGTCACGAGGTTGAACAACTCCAGGGTCTTGCACAAATCTTCGTGGATGGCGAGCCCCTCCTTCATCTCGACGTCGCGGACACCATCGGAGAATACTGAGATGATGGCCTCGTCCGTGACCTTGACGCGGATGTTGTTGAAGCGCTGGATGAACTTCTGTAGGGTTTCTCTTGGTTGTTGCTTGATGTGCCGCATGTCACCTGCGGCCGGGGGCAGTCGCGGGTGCCCTGGAAATTGGTGATGAAACGCTCGTGCATCTCACCCCAGGAGGAGATCGATCCCGCGGGCAGGTTTAGGAGCCATGAACGCACGCCGTCCTTGAGAGCCATGGGGAACCAATTCGACATGATCTTCTCCTTGCCGTTGGATGCCTCGATGCTCAGCTCGTAGAGGTGTAGGAACTCAGTAGGGTCGGGGGTGCCGTCGTAGTGTGGAGGCAGGTCGGGCTTGAACTTCCGAGGCATGTTGACATTGCGCAGCTCAGGTGCGAGGGCCTTGCAGCCTGTTGTTTACACTGGAGCTTGTCGCGGAGGTGGAGCTTGGTCTTGGTTCCCGTGCACCACCATTGCAGGGTGCGCACGGTCTCAACGCGGCGGTGGAGGGAGCGATGGCGCTCCTCCTTGAGGCCGTTGGATCTCATGGCAGCTTCCTTCTTCATGCACGGGCACCCCACATGGTGGGTCGTGCTGCGGGGCCGCGTGCCTTGGATCGTGGACGACGCCTTGAAGCGGAGGTGGTGGAGGCGCTTCATGGGCCACGTCGCCCGCAAGGGGAGACGGGCGAGGTAGCGAGAGAGACGGGACAGGAGAGCCCCCAGTGGCGCTGACAAGCTCGGCAATGCGGTCGAGCCAATCCTCGTAGAGGTCATCGACGGGGTGGTAGCGTAGGAGCTCACACGCCATGAGCAGCGTAGGCTGAGCGTCCGCGGGTCCACGACTGCCGTGGGATGACGAGCCAGCGCGGGTCAGCAACAGGGTTGCGGTCCATCCATCCCACTGCATCGAGGGATGCACTGACGAGGCCTGCTACTCGTGCCGCGCCGGGCCGGTGGCGGCGGGTGATGGAGAACGTCGAGGATGTCTGCCGGCAGGAGCTGCCTGAGCGACGCGGGCCGCGAGGGTAGCCCATCGCTCAGCATGAGCACGGCGAGTGTCAGCCATGGAAGTGATGGAGTGGTGACGTGTCGGTCGACGGAAGAGAGGCTTCGGCACACCCCTACCTGGCGCGCAAAATGTCAAATTTCGGGTTGCCCAATCCCTTGAGAGGTTCGAACTCTGGGGTGCACACGAAAAGCACTCCCTCCCGAGCACGCACACCCTACGATTCCACGGCCTAGCTTGACGAACTCAAAGAACAAAGGACACAGAGGTTTATACTGGTTCGGGTCACCTTGAGGTGTAATACCCTACTCCAGTGTGTGTGGTGGATTGCCTTGTATGGCTGGGGATTAACTAATACAATGGATGAACAGCCTCCAAAGGAGAGGTGTTTTTGGGCTTTGATGAGCTTGTGGTCAGTTTGGGGTGGAATGGATCCGATGCCCAACCAGTCTTTTCTTCTATGGTGGTGGCTAGGTCCTATTTATAGTGTCCTTGGTCCTCTTCCCAAATATCAGCGGGAAAGGGATCCCACAACTGCCAAATTTGAAGGGGAACGGCTAGTACAAGTTATCCTGACAAAAGTAGTCTCCGCTTCCAAAGGTTCTAGTGGTGACGCCGCGCCGGGCTCCACGATGACCTTCGTTCTGTAGCCTTGACGGTCCTTGGTCTTGTTGAACTAATATGGAAACCTTTGCCTCATCCCTCGTGACTCCGCGCCTGTGCTTGCCCTCTTAGAACCAAAGAGGAAACTGACACACTACACCCGTTGGCCCACCTGGCCTTGGTCATCATGGCTCACGTCACGTGAACCTCGCGAGATGCTCCTTGCATAGATATCTCCGCTCTTCGAGAGCCAGCCTAGAAAGACTGCCCCCATGGAGGTCTTGTTGTTGCCCGCCTCATGAGGCTTGGCCCCTCGCTAGGATCTTGAGTAGTAGTTGCTGAAGCTGGGCCGCACTAGGCCTCTGATGGAGCCATGTCACAGGCCGTAGGTAGGCAAGTCTGGGTAGCCCCGTTCCCAGGACACTTACAACTTTGTTTCAGTTTGTTCAGTTGGGGGTGCCCCTCGGGCTGCATCATCCCCAAGTCGCACGGGCTTACCCCTGTGACGTGTATACTTTTTGCAACTTTAGCTTACTCTGTTGGGGGCGCCCCTCGGGATGATTCATCCCCAGGCCGCATGGGCCCGTCCCTGTGGCCTGTATCGCATGTTGCATCACCTGGATTACCTCATTTCCTGTCAGGGATATGACTAGCAGGTATGAACTGGCTAGTGTAAACCGGATTAATTATAATATGTTTGGTTGTAATATTTAGTAAAGGCTACGGCCCGTGAGATCTTAGGGCCCATGTATAGAATTATGGTTTCTAAACCGCCAAGCGATGTAACTTGAGAGATAAGGAAGAAAGGACAGAGACCGAGGCGGACACAAATATGAGCCGGCCTCGGGACTCTGTAAACCGGACCAAGCGTCACCTATATATAAAGGGACGGCCCGTCGACGGTTCAGGGACAAGCAAGAATCAACCCGTCGAGACTACAGGCAAGCGATCCGCTCCCTGTAAGCCGAGGCCCAATCAATACCAAACCAAACTAGACGTAGGCTTTTACCTTCATCGAAGGGGCCGAACTAGTATAAACTCTCTGTGTCCTTTGTGTGCTATGAACCCCTTCAAGCTAACCCGTCCGATGGTTTCATCATCAAGTCCGTTAAACCGGACATCTGTCGTGCTAATTCCACGACAGTTGGCGCCCACCGTGGGGCCTCCGCACGATGGTTTCGAGTTCTTGAAGGGCAGCTTTGAAGGGCTCAAGGGTTACGTGGTTGGCCGGATGACCAAGAGTCGCCGCGGCCGGATCTACATCGACGACGCAGGTTGGGGACCGGAGGCCGATTCAATCGAATACGGATACCGGGTTCCCTTTGGCGGCATCCACGTCTTCATCGGCAAGATCGGCGAACCGGGACCTGAGCCGGACGTCTTCTCCAACATCGTCGAGCCGGCTCAGCGTGCGAATTCAAACCGGATGCAGCCCACTGTGAAGCACGTTTTCGTTGGAGCAGTCCATGGGGTTAGAACCGAGGACGGATCGGAGTCCGATGGTGCAACAGTTGTCTACTCCGACGACGAATCTTCATCCGGAGAAACTGAGTCTTTGTATCAGTTGCGGGACGGCCGGTCTGAGGGCGAGTCCGATGGAAACAGTATTCCGGACCCCTTCGACCCGCCAAACCGGGTGGCTGTCTTTATGGCCGGTTCACATCCCACGGTGAACGGGACGACAGCAGAAGCTGGTGTAGGGGGGAGCGGCTCGGCCCTCTCACCTACTGACGTTCTATCCACCTTGATCGAGGAGTTCACAGCTAAAGCGGTGGAAACAATAGCTCCAGCAGACAAGGTGCAGCGTGATGCAGAGCTCCTTCAGTTAAAAGGCCGGATTGATCAATTAAAGGAGGATCTGAAAGCAGAGAAGGCAATGATAGCGGTAAGACAAGCGGAGCTGAATGATCAAGCTTTTCATCTAAGGATGGAGCAGGCCTCTATGGAAGGAGTAAGAGGTCGAAAATACCAATCTCGTCTGCCGCCAGTTTATGAAGCGACGGATCTGTTCAGGACACCTGGGGCTGGGACTAGCAATGATCCGGCTTTAAACAGGAGGGCACCCCCGGCCAGGGAGGAGCCGGTTCAGCAGCCCACCGCAGAGCAAAATCGGCGGATCACGTCTGCACCTTACGTTCCCACCCCTCCAGGTCATTATTCAAATCCTTTGGATAACATCGCTGCTGCTGCTGCACGTTTGGCCGCTTTACCCGTGGAGGAGACGTCCCCGGTGGCATTGGAGGCACGCAGAGTCAAGGAGCTGCTTAATACGGCGTTAATACAGCAGCAAGCATACTCTCATAGCAGGGAAAGGCTACATTCAACACCACGTCCCAGCCGGAGCTACACTCGGCATTGGGAGGAGCCGGAAGTGTCTAGCAGTGAGCGCAGGCGACATCGGCGCAGACAGGATAATCCGGCGGGTGCAGATGCTCAAGCTCAAGATGCAAACCGGGTTAGCTCAGGAGCCCGGGAGGAGGTTCATCAAACGACGCCGGTTCACACAGCTACAGCAGAAACAGGAGTTACGACGAGTTCTTTTGGGGTGTAGTGTCTTATCCCCGCTTTACGAAGTGTCAAGCTACCTAAGGATTTTAAAGGGCCCCGCAAGGTACCTAATTACACAGCGGATTTGGCTCCAGAAGCTTGGGTGGAAAGTTATGAGATGGCCATGGAGATGCTGGGCGTGGATGAATCGGCTTGTGCAAAGTACTTTACTATGATGCTTGAGGGTACAACCCGGACCTGGCTGAAGGGTTTACCCCCGAACTCCATCGGATCATGGGGGGAGCTACGCAGCCAGTTTATCAAAAACTTCAAGGATACATGCAAGCAGCCGATGTCAGTGGTGGATCTAGCAGCTTGTGTGCAAGGAGAGCAGGAGTCTATAGGTGCTTGGGTGCGGAGAGTAGCGGAGATCTTGCACTCTTCGAATGGTATCAATCCTAGTACGACGATAATGACTTTGGAAAACAATTGCCGGTTTGAATCTTTAAAGTTAAAGCTAGGACGGCTTAAAAGGGATTGCAATGATATGGGGACTCTCATGAGTGCTTTGGTAAAGTATGGGGACTCTGATAATACCAAGTATCCAGAAGCTGAAGGAGACAAGGCAGGGAAGGTTAACAAACCTGGTAAACCGGCGCAAGTTAACCCGGCTACTGCAAGCTTCTTGGGCAAGCGAAAGGCAGAAGGTGGCCCTGATTTCGTAGCCAACACCCAAGTTCAAGGGGGTTTTCAGCGTAGTATGGGCAACCCACTCCCACAAGCCGGTGGAGGGGATGTTAGTTGGGACCAAGAGTTAGATCAGCCTTGTCCGAAGCATGGCTCGAAACAACGATCGGCGAAACATACAATAAGAGAGTGCAGGCCCGTTATGGACGCAATGATGGGCCGCTTTAAACCTAATGATAGGCCTCCAAATGGTGGTTCAGGACCAGGGTTTTATGGTCCGGGTTATCAGGGGAACAGCTCCGGATCAGGATATAGAGGCAACAACAATGGTTATCAAAACCGAGGTGGTAATCAAAATGGTCAAGGAAGTTATAACAACCAGGGCAATCAGCCACGTAATCAGGGTGGTTACAATAACCAAGGCAGTCAACAGCCGGGCCAAGGTAACTACAATAATCAAGGTAATCAGCAGCGTCAGCAACAGCAACCACAGTCCGGGTATCAGAGTAATCCGAAGGAGTTGAGTAGTGGGCAATACCATGTATTCACCACAAGTCTGTGTAAACGAGATCAGAAGGTTTTGAAGCGGGCAGTTAACGCGGTTGAACCGGCAACACCGCAATTTCTATGCTGGTCAGAGCAGCCCATTGTATGGAGTAGGGAAGACTACCCAATGCGGGTGGATAATCCGGGCCACTTGGCCTTGGTGGTGGCACCCCAGGTGGGAGGTTATAAATTCACTAAAGTTCTCATGGACGGTGGTAGCAGCATCAACATCTTGTACTATGAGACTTTCCGTCGTATGGGCCTGACGGATAAGAAGTTAAGGCAATCAAACACGGTGTTCCATGGTGTGGTCCCGGGTAAGTCGGCTTATCCGGTTGGAAAGATTGACTTAGAAGTTACCTTTGGAGATGAGCATGATTCCAGGTCAGAGATGATAACTTTCGAAGTTGTCAAGATTAAAAGCCCTTATCACGCTCTGTTTGGGAGGACGGTTTATGCCAAATTTATGGCTAGGCCGTGTTATGTTTATCTGCAACTCAAAATGCCGGGTCACAAGGGCACGATCACGGTTCATGGAAGTCGCAAGATAGTAGTGGAGTGTGAAGAAGGAGATGCAGCCTATGCGGAGGCAGTATGTGCCACAGAAGAGTTGAAGTTTTATAAAGATAATGTTGATCCGGCAGATATGACTCCGCTGAAGAAGCTACTACAGAGCATGATCCGGCTTTGAAGTTTAAATCGGCAGAGGAGACCAAGCAAGTTGATTTTGTGCCAGGTTATTCGTCCAAGCAGTTCACTATCAGCGCTAACCTTGATCCCAAATAGGAAAGCGCGCTCATCGAGTTCATCCATGAGAACCGGGATATCTTTGCGTGGAAGCCTTCTGACATGCCAGGTATACCGAGGGAACTCGCTGAGCACAGCCTTAACATTGATCCGAAATACAAGCCGGTTAAACGATATTTGCGCCGCTTCAACGAAGAGAGGCGCAAGGCCATAGGAGAAGAAGTGGCCAGGCTTTTGGCCGCAGGGTTCATAGTGGAAGTCTTTCATCCGGAGTGGTTGGCTAATCCGGTGCTGGTGTTAAAGAAGAATGGGAAGTGGAGAATGTGTGTGGACTACACCGACCTCAATAAAGCTTGCCCAACTGATCCCTTTGCTCTCCCCTGCATTGATCAGATTATCGATGCCACAGCGGGATGTGAGCGTCTAAGCTTTTTGGATGCATATTCAGGATATCACCAGATCAAGATGGCAGTTAAATACCAAGAGAAGACAACTTTCATAACCCCTTTTGGTGCTTTTTGCTATGTGTCTATGCCTTTTGGGCTTAAGAGTGCTCAAGCAACTTATCAGCGTTGCGTTCAGAATTGTCTTAAAGGGCAGATAGGGAGGAATGTTCATGCCTATGTGGATGACATTGTGGTTAAATCAAGGAAGGAAGAGACAATGATAGAGGATCTTAAAGAAACCTTTGACAATCTTCGAGCTTATAAGATGATGCTTAATCCGGAGAAGTGTGCTTTTGGTGTTCCGGCAGGTAAATTACTGGGATTCTTGGTCTCAAATAGAGGAATAGAAGCTAATCTGGAGAAGATCAAGGCCATCACATCTTTGACTAAGCTAGTTTGTATTAACGATGTTCAGCGTATCGCTGGCCGTATCACAGCATTAAGCCGGTTCATCAGCCGTTTGGGCGAGAAGGCGATCCCGCTTTACCAGATGCTGAGGAAAACAGACCGGTTTATTTGGAGTGATGAGGCGAACGCGGCGTTTGAGGATTTGAAGCGGCAACTGGCAAAGCCACCGGTCCTGGCTGCCCCTGTTGATAAGGAGCCGTTGTTGTTATACGTCGCTGCTAATGCACGGGCAGTCCGCGTCGCAATTGTGGTTGAGCGCAAGGAAGCAGGAAAGGAATACCCGGTTCAGCGCCCGGTTTATTACGTGATTGAAGTACTCATTGAATCCAAGCAGAGGTACCCACATTGGCAGAAGCTGGTGTATGGTGTGTTCATGGCAAACCGGAAGCTGAAGCACTATTTTCAAGGTCATCCAATAACTGTGGTTAGTTCAGCACCGTTGGGGGACATAATCCAGAATAGGGAAGCTACAGGTAGAGTAGCAAAGTGGGCCATTGAGCGCAGCCCACATGAGTTGAAGTATGTACCACGCACCGCTATAAAATCTCAGGAATTGGTGGATTTCATCAATGATTGGACGGAGTTGCAAACCCCTGAGGATGAGCCGGATCTTACGTACTGGACGATCCACTTTGACGGTTCAAGACAGTTGGAGGGCTCGGGGGCTGGAGTTGTCTTAACTTCCCCCCGAGGTGATAAATTTCGTTACGTCCTCCGCCTATTGTTTCCTTGTACTAACAATGCAGCGGAATATGAAGCGTTACTTCATGGCTTGCGGATGGCAAAGGAGATGAATTTGAGCCGGGTCAAGTGCTTTGGTGACTCAGATCTGGTGGCACAGCAAGTTTCAGGCAAATGGGATTCAAGAGATCCCCTCATGGCAGCTTATAGACGAGAAGTGGAAGCGGTCGCAGGATATTTCAAAGGGTATCAGGTGGATCATATAGACCGGTGGCGGAACGTTGCGACCGATGCTTTAAGCCGGCTGGGCTCCCAACGTAAACCGGTGCCGCTAAATACCTTTTTGGATGAGTTGCACAGTCCTTCGGTTCAAACACCAACGGAGGAAGACCTAGCTGTTCCTGATCTGGAGGCACAGTTAGTCGCAGCGCTTCATGTTATTACGGATTGGACGCTGCCTTATTTGGCATATCTAAGCCGAGGAGAGCTACCGGATGATGAAACAGAGGCAAGACAGATAGTCCGGCGTTCTAAGTCCATGACAATTGCAAACGGAGAGCTTCATCATCGCAGTACTTCTGGAGTATTTCAGGGGTGTGTATCAGCTGAAGAAGGTTGTGAGATTCTTCGCGAGATCCATGAAGGGGATTGTGGTCATCATGCCGGTTCAAAATCCTTGGTGTCTAAGGCTTTTCGACATGGGTTCTATTGGTTAACAGCTCATGCTGATGCGGCAGATTTGGTCCGGAAGTGTGATGCTTGTCAGAAGTTTTCAAGACGCGCCCTTGTTCCGGCGCAGGAGCTCCGGATGATACCAATAACTTGGCCGTTTGCGACTTGGGGGCTTGATATGGTTGGACCCTTCAAGCGATCCCAAGATCAAAAAACTCATCTACTAGTAGCAGTGGATGAATTTACAAAGTGGATTGAGGCAGAGCCTATAAGCAAGTGTGATGCGGCAACAACAGTCCAATTCATCAAAAAAGTAATTTTCCGGTTTGGCTTTCCACACAGCATCATCACAGACAATGGCACCGATTTATCTCAGGGTGAGATGGAAGAATTCTGTCAACGGGAGCATATTCGCTTAGATGTATCTTCTGTGGCCCACCCCCAATCCAATGGTCAGGCTGAGAGGGCAAATCAGGAGATTTTGCGAGGTATCAAGCCCCGGCTTATGACTCCTTTGCAGAGAACCCCAGGATGTTGGGTTGAGGAGTTACCATCTATTCTTTGGAGTATCAACACTACACCAAACCGGTCCACAGGTTACACACCTTTCTTCATGGTATATGGTGCGGAAGCAGTCCTTCCAAGTGATGTCCGTCATGATTCACCACGGGTGACGGCTTATGTTGAAGCAGCCAATGAGCAAGCAAGACAAGACAGTTTGGACCGGCTGGATGAAGAGCGTGATATAGCTGCGGCACGATCTGCAATTTATCAACAAGACTTACGCAGATATCATAGCCGCTGGATCAGGACAAGGACATTCCAGGAGGGCGACTTGGTACTCCGGCTCATCCAAGATCAAACAGATATGCACAAATTATCCCCGCCTTGGGAAGGGCCCTTTGTGGTCAGCAAGAATCTGCACAACGGCTCATATTACCTGCTGGACGTTCGAGAACACAAGGACTCACGAACATGAGAGGAGGAGACGAAGAGGCCATGGAACATCGCCCACTTACGCCCCTACTATACTTGAGCTATGAGCTCCACTGTATCCTATGTATATATTATGATCAATGAATAAACCGGCACCCTTGGTAAACCAGGGGCTCAGCCTTTTTTCCAATACAAATATCTTGTGAGGACAACCATACATCTTTTATCATATGATATATTTCAACATATTGGCCGGTTTAAAACTGATTTTTTGCAGAATATACACAGAAGCAATAAAACTCTCTAAAGAGCATGAGGTCACATCCGGTTCAAGAGAGGACGCTTGAAGATCTACCCATGATTCCATGGAGCCAGGGAAAACTATATGGATAGTCGGGTTTACCCGCATCCATCGACCGGCCCACTGGAAAGATGGATAATCCACATCCAGTGATTGTCTAGGCCCTCTGGAAAGATGGATAATCCACATCCAGTGATTGGCTAAATTGTTTATTATGGTTCAAGTGGAAAGATGGATAATCCACATCCACCGGCCCTCTGGAAAGATGGATAATCCACATCCAGTGATTGGCTAAATTGTTTATTATGGTTCAAGTGGAAAGATGGATAATCCACATCCACCGGCCCTCTGGAAAGATGGATAATCCACATCTAGTGATTGGCTAGGCCCTCTGGAAAGATGGATAATCCACATCCAGTGATTGGCTAATTTTTTTTCTTATGGTTCATATGGAAAGATGGATAATCCACATCCAACGGCCCTCTAGAAAGATGGATAATCCACATCCAGTGATTGGCTGAACCTTGCTTTGAGCCTGGAAGCTCTTAAAAAGCCTCGACTACATGGTTTTATTTGCAAAATTCGCATCTTTTGTGTTTATGTTTTATGACTCTTTAAACCGGAGTGGAACAGCTACAGAAATTGGCCACATATCTATAAAGTGAAAAGTCTGGATCATGAATACCAGCATGAATAATCCGGTGTTCATGATAACCCGGATCATCCATCAGGCAACAAGCTACAAATTTCTGAACAAAGTCTCAGAACGAGATAAACCGGTGTTTGTTATCAAAACCCAGGTTTGTTATTGATCCATGAAGATCTTCATCAAGAAATTTTAAGTTCTACCGGATTAAGAGTATTGAGTATACTTGGTCTCAGGTATAAAATTATCTCTGATATGAGTATATACTGGTTTGATATTTTGGAAGAACAATTTAATCCGTCGAGTGGTAAACCGCTAGGACATGTTTTTAGTTTTACTCATGCAGGAACAGATGATATGCAAGATAAGCGACATCAGACACAATTTAAATTGGAAAACATTAAGACAAGAAGACAGAATATCCGGATCAAAGCGGATAATGTTTCAGCTATCCTATTACAAGGCATAGCAAGCCTGACGGATTAAAAAGATTGTTCGATAAACCGGGACTGCAATTATAAGAATAAGTTATGAGCTATGCTCCATCCTGCTGCGACGGCTGGGCATCGACTTGATCCGGAGTTTCTTCTTCTTCCTGAAGCGGTTGGAAGTCCGGAACACGCCAGTCAATCTTCGTCAGGGCCCGGAAGTACATCTCTTCATTGATAAGTTCAGAAGGTTCGATATCTAGAGCAAAGGTATGAGGGCGAACTGGTGGGATTAAATTGACGGTGTCATAAACCGGCCGCTCCACCCGCTCGTTTTGCAAGTCGTACCCCGGATGATACCTGGATAAATCAGATTCAGCTGCAAGCTTGCTGGCGAGGGGACGCATCTCCTTCGTCAAGGCATGGAGGTCCTTCGTGGTAAAAGCGGATCCGTCTTTTTTAGTGTCAGGAAATCCAGTCAAAGCTTCTTCCGGATCAAGATCCGGGACCCAGGCTTTAGCCCTGGTAAGTGCCATGAGGGCACCGGCTCGAGCAACAGATTTTTTAACTTCTTCTAGACGCACTGGCAGAACAGATAACTTTTCCAACGTGCCTTGGATGGTTGTGGGAGCTGGTTTACTGAAAGATGTTGCACTGATGATCCTCTGAGCGCCGGAATACAGCTGCTCGACCAAAGTGTAACAGGCCTTAAGTTTCTTCCGTAGGTCATCCCCAAGATGGTTGACACGGCGCCCTGCATATGAATATCACAATTAAACCGGCACAGATGGAAGATTACAAGGATAAAGCAGGAGTTCGGAACATACTTACCGAAGATTGCAGAAGTCATTAACTCAATTTGTCGCTTTAAACCGGTTAATTCTTCAGTAACCGGGTTAAGCGCCCCCTCAGCATCCTGAACCCTTTTCTCCAGCTCTTTCTTCTGAACCTCAAAGGCGATCCGCTCTTCTTCAAAGAATTTTTTCAGATCTTCAGCAGTCTTTAAACTTACCTGAAGATCTTTCTTGGCTTTCGAAGCAGCAGACTCTGTCTCAGCAAGACGGCTCCGAAGCTCATTGATCTCATCGGCATTCCGGTTTAAGTCAGCCTGCAAGTATAATCAAGTGACAGGAAGCGAAAATCAGATAAGTCTCAAGCACACAAACAAGTTGTCTACTTGACACTTGGGGGCTAATGGACATTTGAAGCAATAAAAAGCAGCAATTCAAAATCAAAAGTCTCAAGCACACAAACAAGTTGTCTACTTGACACTTGGGGGCTAATGGATAATTGAAGTATCAGAAGAGACTCTTACAAGTATCAAATACATAACCAAGTTATCTACTTGATACTTGGGGGCTAATGTAAGGTCAAATTGTTCAAGTTATAAGTTCCGGATCACCTTCAACATGCAGCTAAACCGGAACTTGGGGGCTACTATGAGATAGAGGCATATCAAAAGCAAAAAGTCAGAAGGAAAGGATTACCTCATATTTTTCCTTCATCAAGTTAACCAAGCCCGCTTCGTAATCTCAGCTACTGTGGAGCTAGTTTAAGTACCCTGAATAGATTTCTTGGGCACTCATATCAGCAAGATTGGATAACTCAGTACTCCATTTACCCTTCTCTTTATATAGTTTCTCCGTTTTAGTCGTATGTTTGGCAAAAACGGTGGGCTCAGCCGGAGCAACGAAAGCAGCCCCAGTCACTACAACTTCTGGAGAAGCAGGGGCAGTTGGCGGAGTTGCAGTATGAACCGGACTAGGAGAAGCCGGATTGACCTAAGGAGAGTTGACCCGGGAAGGACTTGGCGGATTGTGGATATCATCAGTAGTAGGGTTCTCGGGTACTGAGATATGATCCGTAGGGGCAGGATTTTCAAGAGGAGTTGTGGGCTCGCCCTCTGGAGGGACGGTTGTCGCCGGATCATTAACAGTATTCTCCGCAGTGGGTTTATTGGCCTCGGGTTTCTTGCTAGGCTTTGGCTTGCTGGAAGAAATTTGGAAAATGAGTTAAGATTATGAAGCAAAAGGTAATCATAAACCGGAAAAGTTAAAAAGATTTACCCTGGAACAGTCTTCAGTGGGGGAAGTTGCGTGGCAGACGATTCACGAGAGGATGATAGTGGAGTCTCCTGATAATCAGGGTCAGACGGTTTAAGAGGTTTGCGGATAAGCCCGGCCTTGGGATGAAGGAGAGTCGGAGAGAGTATAACCTCAGAACGGCGCCTCCGAGCCGGAGTGACGGAAATTCCGGATGACTCCACTGCCAAGCTGCTATGGCGAGTGGTCCGGTGAAGAGCTTCATGTTGTTGTTTCTTCAAAAAAAAATTAGGATCCAATTGAGCATAAGGATGAGAAAATTGATATTTCCGGACTGTTCGACGACTTTTTTGCGGGAGTGGTTCTGAATCGGAAGAATGGATAGTTACCTCAACTTCGGCCGGATTATCACCTTCAGCCAACTCCTGTGGAAAGTTATCATTAGACACAGATGTGAGTACAAGCAATCAAATTAAAGCCGGATTAATTCATACCTCGGAATCCGGATCATCATCCTCAGCGTGAGAGCTAGAGCCAACAGCTGCTTTTCTTTTCTTGTTGGCAAAGGTCTTCCGGCGTGCTTGTTTGCCGGGCTTCTCCATAGGTTTCCTTTTCCAGAAAGGATCATCAGCCTATTTGAACAAAAAGAGAAAGTTAGAGGACGATTTATATAAACGGATCAAACAATATATACAAGGAAGCCAAGATTACCGCAGGCAGCTTGTTCTTCTTGTAATACAGGGCTAATCCGACTTTGCTGCAGTCTGCTAAGGAGACGTTGAGCATCTTCTTAGTCGATTCAATAACCTCCGACTTAGAAAGTTTATCCTGGGTAAACTGTTGAGGGTCTTCCGGTTTACCAGAATATTGGCACATCAACTGCGATCGCCGGCTCAAGGGAAGAATACTCCAAGAGAGCCAACAACGCATAAAATCAGTTCCAATTAAACCGTTGGCTATAAAAGCTTTTAGTCTGTAGAGCTGAGATGCAAACCGGGGCCGTTCGGTGGAGCTGAGTCGTGGTGGCAGAGGGTGATTCTCCGGAAGACGGTGCTCGCGATAACCCGGCAGTGGGTTTTCCCCTTCAGGAGAAGTATCAACAAAGTAAAACCAAGATTTGTTCCACTCCTTTGGGTGTGTGTGGAGAGCGGCATGGGGAAAGACTACATCTCTCCTTTTCTGGATGCTAACCCCGCCGAGTTCCTGATGCGGTCCGCTGGTGAATTCCGTACGCCGGTTCAAGTGAAAGAAATCCCGGAATAGATCAACAGACGGTTCTTCTTGCAGATACACCTCTGAAAACACTTGGAAGTCACAAATATTGGAGACAGAGTTTGGACCTATGTCCTGAGGATGGAGTTGAAAGACGGCAAGAACATCCCGGAAAAATTTTGAACCGGGGGGGGGGGGGGGGGG
>LR738711.1:603329286-603383840 GCA_902687465.1 Secale cereale
GTGAAGCCTCGAGCTATGTGATCAAAGAAAACAATAACCTCCCCTTGCCTGGGAGTAGGAGGGCATTCGTTTCCTGGAGCCCGCCACTTCAAAACGGATTGAGGGCCTAAAGTACCAATTTCAGCAATTTTGACCAGGTCTTCTTCCGTGATGATGGAAGGAACCCAGTCACAAGACACAAATTGTTTGGCCATAATGGTAGAAGAACGAATGCTGAAAAGATAAAGTGCAAAAAACGGATTATGCGGGTACAGCAGTATAAACCGGAAGATATCTACGAAAATTACGCAACGATTTAGACAGGGGACTAATGATATGGTTAAACCGGCAATAACAGGGAACTATGTCACTGCCGGTTCATGACAGCAAAAGAGGAACAACTAAACTGTCACGTTCAACTTCAACTTTTTTACAGGAACAGGGCATGACAGTATAAATTGGAGTATACTTAGCAGATTTACAAAAGGGAAGAAACAAGTTTTGACAGACAACTAGGGCAGAACAGATCTGAATATGCGAGAAAAAGAAAAATAAATATGTGAAGATACGGGAAGAACTACAAGGGTGATAGACGGAGCGGATGAATCTACAGGTTATGTAAAGTAACGAGATCTAAAGCATAGAAGCAGCAAGCTAAAGGCAGGATCTAAGAGCAGGACGTAAAGGTTAAAGTTTCTGTGTACAAGGCGAAGCTCTCGTGGAGGCTCTAATGGCGGAAGCGCGAGGAAGAACCCTAGAATACACGGAGCTACAATGAGGAGGAAGGACATACCTGGAACGGCGGAGATCGGCGGCGGAGTTCTCTGGTCAAAATCAGGGCGATGTAGCGACCGGCACGGATTTGTTCTCGGCGTTCGACGGCGGCGGTTCGAAGCTCCGGCGTCAATGGCGTCTTGAAGCTCGAGCGACAGACGAGGAAGAAGATGCGAGAAGAGGATAATGAATGAGGATGGCGGTATTTATAAGGGAAGGTCAGATATGAAGCGACAGGTGCGAGATTCGAGGGAGCAAATATCGGATAAAGATCCCTTGACGCCTCGATTTCCGGGATAACCATTAAAATAAAGTCACAGTACAGCTCGCAGTGTTAAATGCGGAGATGATGTCACGGTCAGATTCAATGATTCTCGAGGATGACGTCAGATCCGGTTTACAAAAATGAAAAGGCACAGAGGAAAATTATACAAGACAAGGGAGATTGATATGAACAAGTTCAAATCATTCTGGGGCCTAATGTCAGGGATATGACTAGCAGGTATGAACCGGCTAGTGTAAACCGGATTAATTATAATATGTTTGGTTGTAATATTTAGTAAAGGCTATGGCCCGTGAGATCTTAGGGCCCATGTATAGAATTATGGTTTGTAAACCGCCTAGCGATGTAACTTGAGAGATAAGGAAAAAAGGACAGAGACCGAGGCGGACACAAATATGAGCCGGCCTCGGGACTCTGTAAACCGGACCAGGCGTCACCTATATATAAAGGGACGGCCCGGCGTTGGTTCAGGGACATGTAAGAATCAACCCGTCGAGACTACAGGCAAGCGATCCGCTCCCTGTAAACCGGCGCCCAATCAATACCAAACCAAACTAGACGTAGGCTTTTACCTTCATCGAAGGGGCCGAACTAGTATAAACTCTCTGTGTCCTTTGTGTGCTATGAACCCCTTCAAGCTAACCCGTGCGATGGTTTCATCATCAAGTCCGTTAAACCGGACATCTGCCGTGCTAATTCCATGACATTTCCTCCTATGGATTACCTTATGATCATCACCAGCTCACTCACCACATCTTTTGGCCTCCCTTGCTGCCGAACGGACTTCTCCTCATCCCGCAACGGGGGCTACACACGTTGGCACGACGCTTGTGCTCGGGTCCGTCCCTGCAACACTGATAATATCTGAGAGATCGAGCTCTGACTATGGCCCGCCTTGCGCACGTAACCTCACCAGGTCCTCAGTGCCTTCGTCTTCCCGCAGAAAGATCAGTGGCCCAACGGTAGGCACAATTGTAAATTGTGTTGTTCCGTCGGACTAACCCGCGAATCTCCGGAGCCTAGCGACAGGCGGCCTCATCGGTTTTTCCCTTCTCATGTAATTTGCTTGCGCGTTAAAGGGGGGCTCCTGAGCATCGCATCTCAGGGACTCCTACTGACTCTCCAGCCCTCACCCCTAGCCTTGACCACGGCATCGCTACCTGGCATACCAGCGGCAGCTGAGCTTCGCTTGAGGGTCGGGACCCATGCACGCAGAGCACCTAGAAGAGCGGGAGAATGAGAGGCCGGCTCGGAGTGCTAAAGTCTGTTCGTACGTCAAGGGGGACCCCTGAGCATCGCGTCTCAGGGGCCTAATTGGCCATGTAGCCCCTCACTCCCTGGCCTCGTCTTGGCGATTCGGACGAGCCAGCGGTGGCTGAGGTATGCGCAGGGTCGGGCCCTGCCGACGCAGAACACAAAGGCCTAGTCTAGCATTTCCTTTCCGAGGGCTGTTCGCACGTCAAAGGGGACTCTTGAGCATCGCGACTACGGAGCCTAACTAGTCACGTAGCCCTCACCCTGGCCTCGTCCTGGCAATCCGGACGAGCCAGCGGTGACTAAGGTATGCGCGGGGCCGGGCTCTGCCGACGCAGAACCCTAAAGCAAGCGGAAAGGGAATTGCGAAAGCTCAGTCGTGCTGCCGCAGGAGCAGATCAGGCTCACCGCATGGAGAATCACCTCAGGCCCGTCAAGATAAGTCACGCATCCAACCGGCATGATGCCACTACTCGAAAAGTTTTATTTCCGTAGTCTTGCTCCGGAAGTGCCGCCTCCCTTTTTAGCTTTCGGAAGTTGCTTGCACCCCAAGGGGGGCCTCTTGAGCATCGCACCTCAGGAGCTCTTACTGGACCCCAGGCCGTAACCTCGTAGCCTAGACCACGATATCGCGACCTGGCATACCAGCAATGGCTAAAGCTTGCCTTGGGACTAGGACCTGCCGGCGCAGAGCACAAAGCTACTGAAAGGATAAAAAGGAGGGACACTGCCGAAGCAAGGCTTGCAAACATAGTTTCATAGCAAGAATAATAGGCATCGGAGCAAAAGCATTACAGGTTCTTTACACGCTCCCATGGGGTTCGCATTGATTCCCGGCAGGGAGGAAAATAAGGAGATTCCAGGAGACCCTAACGACGGCTACCACCGCCGATGTCATCATCAACACTGGGCCACGAGAGGCCGTCTCCAACCCCTCTCAGGTCACCATCAACGATGAGTTTGTGCAGCTTCCGCGCTCTGGTCGTGGCGCGAGCTTGGGGGCACGTAGCTGTCATCGCTCATCTCCGGAGACAACTCAGGCTCGGGAGAGCTACTGGATTCCCATGGGCTATCGCTGCTGCTAGGAGAGCTGTCGGCAGGGCCGAGAGCAGGCACGACGTCCGTCGCTGTGCCATCCTAGCGGCTCCATCCTGGGCAGCACTCCTGGTGGTGTCCTGTCCCATCGAAGACCTTGAAGAACAAGGAGGAGGCGCCGTCAAACCCAAAGTGGACGACGGAAGCTCCATCAGGACGGCACACGCGAGCGATTTCGCCCAATCCTCGATTCATGAAGACACCGGCCGGGGCGACGACCTCAACCTCCTCCTCCGAAGCCTGGCTGCAGCACCTGGTGTGCTGCAACCATAGCTCGGTAGGACCCCTCGCCGGTATTAGCTCAGCGAAGAACCTCGGGAGCCGAGTCCAAGAAGATGGTGCCATCGCTGTCCACCCCACGAACTCGCGCGGGGAGCCGTCGGCGTGGGTTCGGGGGCTGGCAGTCCGCGCAGCCCCGGCAGGACGACCTCGACCATGACCCAAGAAGCACGGGGCGCACCCTCTTGCTCTTGTGCGTACAAGGGCAGCGGAAATCTAAGAGGAGGCCGCTCGTGCCAAGGCCTCGTCACCTCTCGCCTCTCGTCGACGCCATTAGGATGGCTGAACCTCTTCTTCGGCGGAAGTGGTTCTCGCTCCTTGCAGGGAGTTTTTCCTTTTTTGGCAGTAGAGAATCTCTTTATCAGCGCCATGGGCATCACAGTAAACCGGCGCGACAAGGAGGAAGAAGAAGAGGAGGGCGACAAGAAGAAGGAGATGGGCAACGGGGGTTTGACCCTCTCGCCATTTATAGCCTGAAGGAGGCCAACCGCCGGCCTCCACGATCTCGCGTAATGATGGTTTTTCTATGCACGCAACAGGGTCCCGTCAAGTCGAGCAGTTGCCGAGGCAGCATGGGAAGCGGAGACGCCCACGTCCAATCAAGTCGCCCCGCGTCAACCAAGGCCGCAGGCGATTGGAGCCCGCGATGCTTCACCCTTGCCCCTTTGGCTTTGCCCCGAAGCCAAGTTCGAGCAGACCTTGGGCCTGGGGGCTACTGTCGGCGTCCTAGGAACGGGGGTACCCAAACTTGCCTGCCTACCACCCATGGCGTGGCTCCATCAGCTGTCTGGTACGACCCAACTTCAGCACCCGCAACTCAAGACCCTCGCGAGGAGCCAATCCTCGCGAGGCGGACGACAGCAAGACCTCCCTGGGGGTAGTCTCTCTAGGATGGCTCTTGAGGAGCGGAGATATCTATGCAAGGTGCATCTCACGAGGTTCACGTGACATGAGCCATGACGTCCAAGGCCAGGCGGGCGCCAGCGGGCGCAGTGTACCAGTTTCCCCTTTGGTGCTAAGGGGGCAAGCATAGGCGCGGAGTCCCGAGGGATCAAGAAAATGTTTCCATATCGGTGCAACAAGACCGAGGACCACCAGGGCGGCAGAATGGAGGTCATCGTGGAGCCCGACGCAGCGTCACCACCAGAGCCTTTGGCAGGCGAAGACCGCTTTTGTCTGGATAACTTGTACTAGTTGTTCCCCTTCAAATTTGGCAGTTGTAGGATCCCTTCCCGCCGATATTTGGGAAGAGGACCAAGGCCACTATAAATAGGACCTAGCCACCACCATAGAGGGGGATCGAGAGACGACTCATATGATCTGATCTGAGACACCACAAGCTCATCCGAGCCCAAGAACACCTCTCCTCCGGAGGTTGTTCATCCTTTGTACTAGTTCATCTTCAGCCCCACATGGAATCCACCACACACACTGGAGTAGGGTATTACACTGCAAGGTGGCCCAAACTAGTACAATCCTCTCTATCCCTTGTTCTTTGAGTTCGTCAAGCTAGGCGGTGGAATCGCAGGGCAAGCACCCTAGGGAGAGAGTGTTCTTCGTGCGGACCCCAGAGTTCGAACCTCTCAAGGGTTTGCGGAACCCGAAATGTGACAATGATTTGAGGAGAGTAATGTATGATTAACATTCTGGAAATACAATCTTCCACTAGTTAAACCAACTAGCATCAACTACAAGATGTAATCAACACTACTAGCAATCCACACGTACCAATCTGAGGTTTTGAGACAAAATTTGAATACAATAGATGAACTAGGGTTTGGATATGAGATGGTGCTAGTGAAGATGTTCATGGAGATGAGTCCTCCCATGGTGAGAGGCGCGTTGGTGATGATGATGGATTAGATTTTTTTCCTCCCGGAGGGAAGTATCCCCGGCAGAATCGCTCTACCGGAGAGCAAAAGTGCTCTTGACAAAGTTCCGCATTGAGACGGCGGTGCTTTGTCCCGAAAGTCTTTTCTAATATTTCTACGGAAAATGTTTTCATATAGTAGGAGATGGGCCTCCAAGGCCTGTTGTGGGACTCACCAGCTCACCTTGCGCACCCTAGGGGCACCTGAGCCTGTGGCTCCTTGGCGGGTTCCTTCCGCTAGATTTTGCTTACACTATTTTATATGTATTCCAAAATAAATCTTCGTAAGTTTTTAGGTCATTTAGAGCTCCGGAGAATAGTTATCTCGGTTGTAGCTCCTTTCAGGTCCATAATTCTAGGTGCCGTCAGTCTCCCTCTTGTGATGGAACTCACAACTTAAAGGAGAAAAAAGCATTAGAATTACATCAAAACATGAAATATAACTTTAAAATAGTATAAGTAATAGTAAGAAAACATGATGCAAAATAGACGTATCAGTAACCAAAAAAATTGTGGTTCACAAAGACAATGTCTATGAAGGTTGTGGAGATCGCCTCAAGTATCTACCTCGAGTCATTGGCACAAGTTGACAAACATGTTTTTGAGGAGAACATGATGAAGAGACTTTATCTTCGGTGTTAAATCACAAGGCCCTCCAACGAGACATAGATTTTTTGTAAAAGAGTGAACTGGTCTACTTATTACCTTGTCGCCATTGAGCATCACTGGTTTCATCTAGTCTTTGATATATCTTCTGTTGTTTATCTTTGATTGTACTTTTTTCATGAGATGTCTCTTCGGTGCTCGCACTTGATTTGCTTCAGTAGTTTTCTAGTGTAGTTTTGTATATCTTTAGTTCCTTTTGCGATGTCGTGTTCTGAGAGATTTGAAGTTTTTTGAAAAAATTAGGAATCTCCCACTCACCCCCTCTGGTAGACATACTTCGTTCCTACATGTTTACATTACTTAGTTGCTTGATGCAACCTCCACACTTATCCATTTCTAGCCTATGAGTATTGTTAGTCTTGGTACCCATGGTGATGATACGTGCGAAGCCCAAAATACTCACAAATAGCTCAACATCCCCAAGTGCACGTACATGTTAATGTAAAGATTTGCTCGAATGTGGGAGCGTAGAACATTCTACATGGAGTTCTTCTTCTTCGACGGCTAGTAGAGATAAGGAACCCGTCCGGCAGCCTCGAACCCATTGGTTATGGGATGTTTTCTTATGTTCTAGACTCTTTAGGCAACATTGGTTCTTGGACTACAAAAAAAGGCATATCCGTGACACTTTTGGCTGAACGAAATTTTTTCTTGTCATGCTTATGACACTTCTATGATGCTAATTGTGACAAAACCTGGTAACGTCATAGATGTAGTGGGCTCCTACTTCTATGAAAACAAATCATGACAGGAAATGGGTTTCGTCCTAGGCAGGCCGGAGATGCACCTGCATGACATTCTTTGGGTCGTCCATGACCGAAAACAATCATGGTAGAAGCGAGGGCGAGGAAATTTTTGGGGAGTTCCCAGTTAGGGTGGGTCATCAGGGCGAAGTGATGCACGGAGGTTTGTACGTTTCTCACGTACACGTCGCCTGTATGTGCGAGGCATTGGGCTCTAACTGAACCCGAGCGAGGCGTTCGCTTACTGCACCCGAGCGATCGCACTAGCTACATTACTGAACCCGAGCAATCGATCCCTTTGCTGCTAACTGAACCCGACCGACACCTTGGCTGCTAACTGAACCTGATCGTTCGCTGTTGCAGCTTACTGAAGCCGATCGAACCTGCTGCCTTTTGATGAACACTGAATGTGGGGTTGGTTGAATGAGTCGAGACGTACGTGGGGTTGGATGAACAATTCCCGGTGGGGGTTGGATGAACAAGACCCCGTGGTAGTAGCTAGGCGGTTGCCGCTGGACGAACATGACCCCGAGAGGGGCCTGCCATAGCCGAGCTGGGGGTGGATGAACAGGACCCCGTGGAGGGCTGGTTGAAAAGTAGCTGGTGGAGGGCTGGTTGAACAATAGCCAGTGGAGGCAAAGGAAGACGCGGTGGATGAACAGTGCAGGTGGAGGCTGGAGGAAGTCGATGGTGGGTGAATAGTAGCACGTGGAGTCCCGCTTTGCGGTACGCCACACCCCTCTCGATGAACAGGACCCCCATTTCGACCGTAGCACTCCAACACAAGTATGTTTCCTCTGTTTTGTGGTATGCCAGACCCTCCTGATGAACATTATCCCGTTTTGACCATAGCCGGTCGAGCAAAAGGACATTTCCTCCATTTTGAAGTAAGCCAAACCCTTCCTGATGAATAGGACCCCTTTTCGACCGTATGCGCTCCAGCAGAAGACCGTTTCCTCCTTTTTGCTGTACGCCAGACCCCGTTTCGGCTGTTCCATGAAAGCCGGTTGGCTCCCAATGAACAAGACGCAGTTTGTCCATTCTAAACCAGCCGGTTGGCTGTCGATGAACAGAACATCATATTTGCAGTCTCATGTACACGAGCCCTGACCGTACGTATGCGCGAGTATGCGTTCGAGACCCCTCCCGTATGCACGTACGTGGGCGTATTTTCTGCCTTGTGGTTGTACGTACATGTACATGGTTTATACGGGATTGCATGAACTGCTACGTCGGGGGCTTTACTATGACAAGTGTCGCTACTTGCTCGGCCATGGTTCATCGTTGCAGAGACAATGATCGACCAGTATGTATGTACACGTTCACGACCAGACAGACAACGCTACGTATGCTTCGACTGGGTGGGTCCCAACTGTCAGGGAAGATAAGGACACACTTCCTTCCAAGCGAAGATACAGATGGTGGGTCTGAGCTGTTAGGCGGAGGGATCATTTTTTCGCGCCTAATATGAAGGCACTTCCTTGCGTCCGAAGATGTAGCTAGTGGGTCCAGTTGTCAGCATCACCGCGTACAGTCGTGTTCCGATGGTTGTCATTCGTTGACCACGCCGCACCGAGAGCAACAAGGCCGTGGATGATGGTGAGGCCTAGGAAGATAACGACGCGGATCCGGGGAAGATGTTGTAGTGGATGCCCACGCGGAGGGGTGTACGAGGGTTGACTGGTTTGGCTGCGGTGTGAGGCTGCCGTCACCTCAAAATAACACGGGATGTGGGTGAGTAGAGGTATGTCCTAGCCAGCGGTTGGAGTAGGAGGGGCAATGAGGCCTGGGCGGCAGCACAGCCGGCCACGAGAGGCAGGAGCACGCGGTCCCGCCGGCGCTAGTTTGGGTGGCTTCATTAAGAAAATCGGCGGTTGAAGAAGAAGAACAACCATTGGATTCACATCCAACGGTCAATGCTGATAGAATCGTTTGTTGACTAAGTTGACAAAGCCCTGCGTACGCATCAACAAAGTAGGGCTAGAAGTCAGCCTCCAAATATGATGGCCCCCAGTTGTCAAGGGGAGGAATCATTATTTTTCGCATATCAAGGAGGCACTTCCTTGCGTTCAAAGATATAGCTGGTGGGTCCCAGCTGTCAGGGGGTTCATTTTTTTGCGTAATAAGGTGGCAGTTGCTTGGTTGCGTCCATGGACCATGTTGGTCCCTCTTCCGATGGCTGTCGTTTGTTGACCATGTTGCGCTGAAAGCATCAACGCGGTGGACAATGGCGAGGCCCAGGAGGAGAATGACCCGAGCTGGCGAAGATAGAGTAGTGGATGCCCACGCTGAGGGGAGTACGAGGGTTGTGACTGGTTCGTCTGCGGGGTGAGGCTGGCGCCATCGGAAAATAACAGGAGGTGCAGGTGGGTAGAGGGATGGCCTGCCCAGTGGTGGTAGTAGGGTCAGTCGGTGAGGCTTGCACGGCAGCACAGCCGGCCACGGGAGCAGGCCGTCCCGCCGACATTGTCTTGCGTAGCTGGAGCAGGAAGATCAGAGATTGAAGAAGCACGACAGCCGTTGGATGGACATCCAACAGTCATTGCTCTCGTGTGTTACTAAGTTGGCACAACCTTGCGTACACGTCAACTATTTTTTGGAAAGCGTACACATCAACCTATAGTAGGCGCAAAAGTGAGCGTCAAATCTGTGGACAACATCATACAACCTATCTGCCATTATTTCTAATAATTTACTGCCCATTTGCTAATTCTTAAGGATTTTTTTGGAGCCCATATTCTTTTTGTTTGCATTACATCCCATATTGTGGCCACTGTCAGCGTTCTGGGAATCAGGGTACCCAGACTTGCCTGCCTGTGGCCCATGGTGTGGCTCCAATGATGGCTTGGTACGTCCCATCTTCAGCATCGACAAGACAAGACCCTCGCGAGGGGCCAAGCCTCACGAGGCGGACAACACTAAGACCTACGGAGGGAGCGGCCTCCTAGGCTGGCTCCGGAGGAGCGGAGATTCCTATGCAAGTGCCCATCTCGTGAGGATCAAGTGATGCAAGCTATGACGACCAAGGCCAGGCGGGCGCCAGCGGGCGCAGAGTAGCATGTTTCCTCTTTGGTTCTAAGGAGGCAAGCACAGACATGGAGTCTCGAGGATTTAGCCAAAGGTTTCCATTCCTATGCAATGAGACCTAGACCGCCAGGACAGCAGGACGGATGTCATAACCGAGCCCACCACGGCATCACGACCAGAAGCATGGCAGGCAAAGACCACCTTTCGTCAGGATAAGATGTACTTCTTGTCCCCTTTCAAATTGGCCATTGTGGGATCCCTTCCCGCCTTCGTTTTCGGAGGAAGAGGACCAAGGCCACTATAAATACAGCTTAGCCACCACCATTGGAGGGGATCCAAACCCCGAACCCTCACTGGCTCACACCCACACAAGAACATACCTCGAGAGGTTGATCTTCCTGTATACTAGTACATCTTCAGTCCCCGTGAGGCCAATCCACCCCAAAGTAGGAGTAGGGTCTTACAACGCAAGGTGGCCCGAACCTGGGTAAACTGCTGAGTCTCTTTCCTTTCCTGTTCGTCGAGCTAGGCCATGAGAGGGACAAGTTTGTAGGCTGGAAAGGTTGAGTTATTTGCACACGCCCCAGAGTTCGAACCTTCCTTGGGTCTGCGGAGCCCTGAATCCGAAAGCACGGTTAAAAAATTCTACAAAATTTTGCATATTTCGGTGCGGGCCGAACTGTTTTTAATCCCGAAATTTTGAGACACATTCAAACTAATTTGTAAAATAAATTAATATCAATATAAAATCCAAATAATTGTTAACGCATAAAAATCAATGAATTTTAAAATCTCGTAATGCAAAAAAAAGAAATTCGAAGCTAATTGCCGGTTTGCTGTGTTTTAAAAATGTACAACCCATTTCTCATTACCGATAGCACATTTTCCGGCCAAGCCGAATGAAACTCTCCTCGTGTTGAAAGATTTGCAGCCCAGCAGGGCTGACAAAAGCAAGTAGGCCTCGGCTGGGTATTCTGCAAAAGAACAAAAAGTTAAAGCTAGCCATTTTCGGAAAGAAAGAAAAACTACTGGGCTAGTTTGTGATAAACATTAAATAAAAGGCTGGCTAAATAGGCCAGAGTGCCCGCACAGCCTAGTTGACACCCTGCTCCATATAAAAAAAGGAACTGGGCGACCTACTGGGTCCTTGGTGTCAGCCGCTCGTCGTGCAATTCTCACATTTATTGACTATGTTGACAATGGCATGGGACCCAAATGTCAGGAATCCATTAGGAGGAACCATTTTTTGGCTGCAAATAAGGAGGCGATTGCTTGCGTACTGCCATGACCCTGGTGGGTCCCTGTTGTCATGCTCTCCACGCACAATCATCTCCTGATTGTGTACGCGTCAATCTAGTAGGCCCACAAGTCAACCTCTAAACACGTGGTCATTTAAAAAAAGAACATGCCATTCCATACGTTCACACGGAAAGTTCCACATTCAGAGCAAAGTAATAGGTCTGATTAGATATAGAGTACTGAATTTCCATGTTGACAACCATCGTAGCCAAGTTAACTATCTACTCCCACTAATACTCTAGTGTACAAGTACTAACTTACTCCTAGCTAACTAGACGATGCCAGCCGCCATCTGTGGTACACACTAAATGCCGGCACCGAGGTCCTCCTCGTTGGCTCGGACTTGCTGGAGGTGCGATAGGGCGCGTTGCTCGCGCACGTTTGCCATTTCCATACCGCCTGGTCCACCAAAGCTTCGACTTCTAAGCGGGAAACCCACTTGATGAGCTGGTAGTAAAATTCGGTGTTGCGCACGCGTGCATGCCTGACAGCCTCTAGGGCTATTTGCTAGGCATCGTCCTCCATGTAGTCTGCTCTAGGAGGACTGGCTGGACCGCATTGCCGACCTCGTGAGCGCCGCTGGAGAGGCTCCTGCACCGTCTCGCTCGCTGCCTCCCCCGCCGCCGCAGGCGGGCGATGTGGCCCATGGCGCACGTCCTCCTCCTCCTCTCCGGCGAAATGTCGTCCCCGAGCCAAGGCGTGAGGCTCCCCAGCGTGACCCGCCGCGCAGGGCGCCGACACGCGACGAAGAAAGGTGCCAGGTGGTGCAGCGGCCTCAAGGAGAAGCGTGTGCGCTCCCAGCACCGCCACGTCAAGACTGTGTGCCACTCGAGGCGGCGGCACGCGAGCACGAGGACTAGGCTCCCCCTCCGTGGCAGGCTCCCGTGAGCACGGCAAGCTGCCGAGCATTCACTTCGGAGTTGCGCCGCGTCGTCTCGCCCGGCAAGTTCAAGCCAGATCTACCTCCGTGCTACGATAGCACCCCTGACCCTACTGAGTTACTCCAGCTCTACGAGATGAGCATTTAGGCGGCAAATGGCGATGAGAAGGTCATGGCGAATTGGTTTTCCATGGCCATCAAGGATGGCGCGCCCTCGTGGCTCCTGAACCTCCCCATGAGATGGATCTCCTCATGGGATGAGCTGCACAAGCGCTTCGTCGCCAACTTCCAGGGTACCCGCGACCACGCTTCTGCTGCAGACGTCCTGCGGCGCATCAAGCAGCAGCCAGGGGAGACCTTGCACAAATACATCCAATGTTTCACCAACGTGCGCCTCAAGATCCCCAAGGTGTCGGACGAGGCCATCACCTCAACATTCACTGATGGTGTCCGGGATGTCAAGATGAAGGAAGAAGTCGCCTTACATGAGGACTTGTGCTCGGGTCTGGAGATGTTCAACATCGCAACCAAGTGCGTGTTGCAACCATCATGTGTCCTCCAAGGGCAGTCGCCCATTCTGCATCTTCCACGATGTCCACAGCTACAACACCAACGACTGCCAAGATCTCAGGGCCATCCGAGACGGGCGCCTTGGCCACCGCCATGAGCGCAATGACCGCGGCTATGGCTGCGGGGGAGGCCGTGGCGGAGGACGCTAGGACAACCGCCACCCCGGCCAGGACTGGCATGATCAGCCTCGCGAGGACCCCTGGGAGGGTCAGCCTCGCAACGATCCCTCGAGGGATTAGCCTCGTGAGGATCGCCCTCATGGCAACTCCGGCCTTCCTCCTCTGCCGCCTCCACACAGGAGGAACGACGACCACCACCAAGATGATCGGGCCGGGGACTTCCAAGAGGCTCGTGCAATTGCCTGCATCCTGGGCGGCGCTCAGGCCCTTGCCTCCCATTGCGTCTTCAAGTAGTTCGCTCACGAGGTGAACGCGGCCCTTCCCAATCTCGAGGCATTGCATCCTCCGAGGTGGTCCAAGTACGCCATCACCTTCGACTCTACTGATTAGCTAAAGTGCGCAGCCATCGCTGGTGCGGTTCCGATGTTCTGCTCAACTAACATCAGCAACGTCCTCATCACCAAGACACTCATCGATGGTGGCACGGAGCTCAACATCCTCTCCGTCGAGATATTTGACACGCTCCAGGTGCCATACGACCAGCTCCTGCCCACCAAGCCTTTCTTAGGGGTGATTGATGGCTCCACCATCCCCATAGGGAAGATCCGTCTCCCCGTCACCTTCGACAAGCGCGACAACTACCATACCGAGCTCATCGACTTTGACATTGCCCACATTCGTCACCCGTACGATGCCATCCTAGGGTATCCAACCCTGGCCAAGTTCATGGCAGTGACTCACCACAGCTACAATGTCTTCAAGATGCCATGAAGCAGCGGCATCATCATGGTCGCCTGCAACAAAAAGGATGCAGTGTGCTCCCTTGAGCGTGCCTATCAGGCCACGGCGGTCGAGAACCCAGATGACGAGGGTGACTTCCACCCCCTTGAGGTCATCCCCAAGAAGAAGAAGCAACTACTTCATCGAGGATCTCAGGAGGGTGGGTTATCGACGATCGTGCCTCAGGTCCTGCGCCCACAGTTGGGGCGCCTTCCTCTCTCGCAAAGGAAGGCGCGCCCAATGCCCCTCTTAGGTTGGGCTCTGGGGCTCTCCCCTAGAGGGCCTTTGACCTCGCCAGTGTCACGAGGGAGGTGTTCGGGAACCATTTGATGTCGTGCTCCAATGCGTGCTTCCGCGAACAGGGTGCAGGGTGCGAGGCGCCAGGCGCTCAGGAGTTCATCACCAAGGCGACCGAGGATCTTTAGGAGGCGCGAGCCATGCATGGCAAATATCGCACCACACCACCCAGTGCAGCTGCCGCCCCTGACGTGGGTGGCAAGTTGCGTGTTGATGTCGCTTAAAGCTACGTCAGTTTTTCCCCAAAGAGGAAGGGATGATGCAGCACAGAGGCGGTAGGTATTTCCCTCAGATGTGAAACCAAGGTTATCCAACCAGTAGGAGAACCAAGCAACACAACGTAAACAGCACCTGCACACAAATAACAACACCTCGCAGCCTGACGTGTTAAAAGGGTTGTCAATCCCTTTCGCGTAACGAATGTGTGACACCCCGAGACCGGTGCGCCAGGTGTCAGCCAGTTATTCGTTGTCAGTGCCATGTCATCTGCTTGCGTGTTGCATCTTTGCCATGTCATCATGTGTGTTGCATCAGCATGTTTTAAAAACTTGCATCCGTCCGAGTCCGCCCGTCCTTTCCGTTGTCCGTTCTGAGCCCAGACACACTTGCACGCGCCCGCGGCGTCTCCGAATATTTATTTTATGAGTGGCCCAAAAACGTTCTCGGAATGGGTTGAAACTTGGCGTGTGGTCTTATTATAGTGTAGACAGGCCGCCTGCCAAATTTCATCGCATTCGGAGTCTGTTTGATAGCCCTACGGATATATATAGCGGCACTAGTCGTCGAATAAAAACGTCGGATGTTTTCGGTCTCCCAAAACCCACGCGGGCGTCTCTCCCTCTCCTCTCATCTCAGCCCAATTAATCTACACAGCCCACCTAGGCCTGTCTAACTTCCCCTCCGCTCGGAGCCGTTCGATCGGGATCAAATGGTCCAAAAATGGCCTCAAACCCACTCCAAACCCTATCCCTAACCCCCCTTTCCTATTTAAGCAGCCTACCCCTACCAAAAATGGCCTTCTTCTTCCTCCCCTCGTTTTCCGCGCCAGCCAACTCCCACCTCGCCACTTGGCGCCGCCGCCAGCCAAGCCTGCCCGTCAGCCGGCTTCCCCGAGCCGCAGTCGGCTACCGAGCCGGGATCTCGGCCGTCCGCAGCCAGATCGGACGGCCCGGAGTCCTTCTAGCCGGCTCCCGCAGTTCCTTCCGCAGCCCCTCGCGCCCCTGGCTGGATCCTCGCCGCCGCGGCCCTTCGGGCCCAGCCACGGCCCGCCCGCAGGCTGAACCGAGCCGAGCGCCCGAGCCGCCTCCCCTCCGCCGTCTTCCTCTCGCCGCCGCCGGTTTCGGGCACCCCCGCCGCTCGCCGGCCTTTCGACCTCGCAGCAAGTCTAGAGCCCCCGCCCGAGCGCTGCAGCTCTGCCTCCCGAAGCCGCCGTCGCTCGGCGCCTCGCTGCCGCACCTGTGTCAGCTCCGGCCGACCTCCCCGAACTCGCTCCTCCTCGTCCCGCGCCAGATCCGGCGAGATCTGGCCGGAGGACCTCCTCCGCCCCCGGATCCGGCCATTCCGGCCGTTCCCGGCTTCCTCCGGCGCCCTCAGCTCGCCGGGAGGAGCTCGCCGGTGCTCTCCAGTCCGATTGGGAGGTGCCCGGTCCAATCTCCCGCGTTGATCCCGCGTGCCACTAACAGCGGGCCCCGCACCGCTGCACCGAAGGACGTGTCCGGGAGGACCCCGGACATGTCCGCTTCTTCCTCTCGTGCCACTGCCACGTGGGCCCCAGTCGCCGGACGTGTCCGTCCGGACCGGACAATGTCCGCTGACTCGAGGTCTATTTTCT
This sequence comes from Secale cereale, assembly GCA_902687465.1. Lineage (NCBI taxonomy): Eukaryota > Viridiplantae > Streptophyta > Magnoliopsida > Poales > Poaceae > Secale > Secale cereale. Next base: position 603,345,033 of record LR738711.1, read on the forward strand.
TCTAAGTCCCCAGAAAACTGTTATAATGTTGCATGTTTGCATGGCTGTAATTAATTGTGTGCTTGTCCAAATTGAGTGTATGATATGTCAAAATGATCGTGGTGATATGCTCTACACTTTGTTCCATTGTGCCATGCTTGTTTGAGTTCATCTAAATGCTTTAATCTCCGTTGCAAGAGTACTACTTGTTATAAACTGTTGTTACTTGTTAATTTGATGCTATGTTTGAGATATGATAACTTGGTGCATGTTTATCCAAATGATGAAAATGATATGTCAAAATGTTCATCGTGAAGTGTACTACATGATGGTTGTTGTAGCATGCTTGTTTGAGTTCATATGGTCATGTTAATCTCTGTTGCAAAAGTGCATTTGGCTGTTAAGTTCTGAAACTTGTTATGAGATGCTGATTTCACTTGCCCATTGCTATTCATGTGTTTGTCTTCATGCCACATGTTTAGATGTTTTAGAAGCACAATAATATGGTCTTTGCTGTGGTGCATTTAACTTTCCATGATATGCCTTGTGTTGACTAAAACATGCTTGTAAACATGCCATGTTGTTATTGCTGTTTTATACTTAGTGAAAAAACTTTTAAGTCTGGAATCTGTTATAACCTGATGATATGTTTGCTTGAAGCCCTAGTCAAATCCATGCTTGTTTTGGAGTGGCCAATGATCATGCCTTGTTGTCCATGTTATTGTCTATCCATTCGTGCCCTTACTTGCTCATATGACCTGTTGTAGCTTATTTTTTTTTCTTACTCTCAAGTTGCTATAAATTATGCCTGTCAGGATTTTATCAGCATGTTCAATTTAGTGGAGCTTGTTGCTATTGATCCATGCCTCCTATGGAGATGCTCCAATCGAGTTGTTTGTTGTAGGATATGTCTACTACATGTCCATGCCCTTTATGTTCTTATTAGAGTTAATATGCTTGTTGTTTTGTGCCTCCGAAGGCAGCATCGTGATGATGTTTTTGCCTTCCCAGATTTTGGCTAAGTCTGGATAATTTTATAGCAACTTGCCATGCTTATTTATCTATGTTCCAGCAAGCTTTTGGGGTGTGTTATAAGTTCCTACTTGTTTAGTATCATGTCTACTTCAGATCCATGCTTCTTGTTACCATGTTTGAGTGTTTTAGCTTATATTTACATTGATCCGAAGTTGCTATGTGGCTGTTAACTTCAGCTTGTTGTTATATATTGTTTCATGTGTATCTTTTAGACCATTGCGCCGTTTTGGTGTGCCTTATATGAAACTTGTGTGATTTTGCATGTAGAATCATAATATCATGTTGTTTTCATGTTTGGAGTGTGTTTGCTTGATGTTTGGGTGCATCTTGCACCGTTGCCATGCTTGTCTTGTTTTGCTCATATCTTCTAGGCCGTAGCTCCGAATTAAACAAACTTTATATGAAACTTGACTAGAATTTCGTGTAGATCATCAAGGTGCATGTTAAACTGTTGTTTAACAATTTTAACATAAGGTTTGTTCAGATATGGACTAATTTCAAATTATGCATATGAGGACTTACCGGATTGGCTATATGTAGTTTCCGGCCTCATTTAAACTTGTTGGCTTGTGTTGTTCTTATGTGATTCATCCCTTGCCATGTATTGCATCATATATAGACTTGTCTTGCATCATACTTGGTTGAGCATATTGTCGTGTTCTTGTGTTGTGTGTTTACCGTATTGCTTGCTTCTTCTCGTTAGTGCTTCTTCCGTTGCGATCGTGAGGATTCGTTCGACTTCACGTGGTTCGTCTTCAAGGCTTCTTCTTCGTCTTCTTCATGGATCCATTCTTCTTCCTTGCGGGATCTCAGGCAAGATGACCATCACCTTGGATACCTTTACTATCATTGCCATGCTTAGTGTCTCGATGCTATCGTTATATGTCGCGCTACCCATCTTTATTGTCAGCCCCTCTCCTTGTTGCCATGAAACCTCTAACCTTTGAGACCTTCCTAGCACACCATTGTTTGGCTGTGTCACCCGCTTGCTCAGCCCCTCTTATAGCGTTGTTAGTTGCAGGTGAAGATGAAGATTGATCCATGTCGGATCTTGAAGCTTTGGAAATATCACAATATCTATTATTATTATTAACACACATATATACTGGGCATGGGTGGAAGGCTCGGCCTTTTGCTCGGTGTTTTGTTCCACTCATGCCACCTTAGGCGCCGATAAACCGGCATTATGTTCCTTGATTTTGCGTTCCTTACACGGTTGGGTATATGGGGACCCCTTGACACTTCGTCTTTGAATAAAACTCCTCCAGCAAGGCCCAACACTGGTTTTAATTTGCCTCATAATAACAACTTAATTAATTAATTAAATTGCATAGGGGGGACGCTCCCTCGAGATTCTTTTCTACATAACAGGGGGGGCCAGTGCTGATGGTGTTGGTCCTAAATGGGGAACCTGCGGGGCCAGCTGGGGGAAACCCGAGGGCTGGTTTTACTCGTAGCTTCGCCCATCCGGACGTGGCCTGAGACGAGATACGCGCGGCTACTATCAGGGTGTCGGCACGCCGGGAGGTCTTGCTGGACTTGTTTTACCATTGTCGAAATGTCTTGTGCACCGGGAATTCCATGTCCGATCGGACCTTCCCTAAGATAAGGGGTAATGATATTATTATTACTTCTGCTGATCGTGAGAGCTTGTGATGGGCTAAGTTGGGACACCCCTGTAGGGTTATGATCTTTCGAAAGCCGTGCCCGCGGTTATGTGGCAGATTGGAATTTGTTAATGTCCGGTTGTAGAAAACTTGATAGAGGATCCGAAGTAAAACACACAACTGTGTGAGTAACCGTGACTGTCTCTTTTCACTTTGAGAAGAGAACATGGTGGGGTTATGTTTGACCCGTAGGTAGTTCATGATCTTTAGCGATCATTACTAGTTTGCGACCGTTTGCGTAGATGCTCATCTTATTCTTGTACTCATAAGTTAGCCACCATATATTGCTTAGCCGCTGCTGCAACCTCACCACTTTACCTCTTCCTACCTATTAAGCTTTGCTAGTCTTGTTACCCATGGTTATGGGATTGCTGAGTCCTCGTGGCTCACAGATACGACAACAATAGTTGCAGGTGCAGGTTTCCAATGTCTTGACGTGAGAGCGATGATCTTTGTTTGGAGTTCTTTCTTCTTCATCTTCTTCAGTCTTGGGTTAGGTTCCGGGTCGGCAGCCTGGGATAGCAGATGGATGTCGTTGTTCTTTTCATGTTTGCATTTGTAGTCGGATGCTTTGTATTGATGTTGTTGTATTCAAGTGACTTGTATGTATTGGTGTATCCCCCATGTATGTATGTAATGGTACGATGTAATGATATCCATCTTGCTAAGCGCCCGAAATGCGGTTGTGCCCCAATCACGTAAGTGTCACGTGATCGGGATAGAATCGCATCTTGGGCCTAACAGAATGTGTGAGAGAGATAAATATTGGTAGATTGGTTGATTAATAAGATAAATTGCAGCAAGGTATTTTAGGGTTTTTGGTTTAGTAGATCTGAAAATAAAAGTAAACGCAAATAGATCACAAAGGCAAATATATGAGGAAGAAGACCCAGGGGCCGTAGGTTTCACTAGTGGTTTCTCTCGAGAAAAATAGCAATGGTGGGTGAACAAATTACTGTTGGGCAATTAATAGAACTTCAAAAATCATGACGATATCTAGGCAATAATCATTACATAGGCATCACGTCCAAGATAAGTAGACCAACTCCTGCCTACATCTACTACTATTACTCCACACATCGACTGCTATCCAGCATGCATTTAGTGTATTAAGTTCATGGAAAATGGAGTAATGCATTAAGAACGATGACATGATGTAGACAAGATCCTTTTATCTATGGCGTTAGATATGGATCTCGTCGTTTTATCCTTAGTGGCAATGATACATACCTATCGGTTCCCCTTCTGTCACTGGGATCAAGCACCATAAGATCGAATCCACTACCGGGCACCTCTTCCCATTGCAAGATAAAAAGATCAAGTTGGCCAAACAAAATCCAATATCGGAGAAGATGAAAGAACTCAAATAAATTTCATGGATATAAAAAGATAGATCTGATCATAAAATCAAAGTTCATCGGATCCCAACAAACACACCGCAATAAGAGTTACATCATATGGATCCCCAAGAGACCATTGTATTGATAATCAAAAGAGAGAGAGAGAGAGAGAGAGAGGAAGTCATCTAGCTATTAACAACGGACCCGTAGGTCTACAAGGAACTACTCACGCATCATCGAAGAGGCACCAATGCAAGTGGTGAACCCCTCTGTGATGGTGTCTAGATTGGATCTGGTGTTTCAGGACTCTGCGGCAGCTGGATGAATATTTTGTCGACTCCACTAGGGTTTCTAGAATATTGGGGTATTTGTAGAGCAAAGAGGCGGTCTAGGGGCACCCGAGGTTGGCACAACCCACCAGGGCGCGCCTGGGCCTCCTGGCGCGCCCAGGTGGGTTGTCCCCTCCTCGGGACTCCCCACAGGTGCCACCAGGGCCCATAGTGTTCCTTCTGGCCCAGAAAAGATCTCCAAAAAGTTTCGCGGTGTTTGGGCTCCGTTTGATATTGATTTCCTGCGATGTAAAAAACATGCAGAAAATAGCAACTGGCACTTGGCACTATGTCAATAGGTTAGTACCAAAAAATGATATAAAATGACTATAAAATGATTGTGAAACATCCAAGACTGATAATATAACAGCATGGAACAATCAAAAATTATAGATACGTTGGAGACGTATCAGCATCCTTAAGCTTAACTCCTACCCGTCCTCGAGTAGGTAAGTGATAAAAACATAATTTTTGATGTGGAGTGTTGTTTATCAAGTCATATCATATTATTTTCTTTATAGCATGGACATTGGACTTTTATATGGTTCAAAGTAATAGTCTAGTTTTAACATAATAATTTAGATACTCAAGCATATCAACAAGCAAGCATGTCTTTTAAAATATCAATGCTAAAATAAGTTATACCTAGCCCATCATGCTCTATCATTGATCCATTCATGAAACACACTTGCATATTAGTTACATCCAATGCTCAAGTACGATCATAGTGTTTCCTAGTTGGTGCTTCTAAGAGAAGATGGAGACTCAAATTCAAAAATAAAAATTGCATAAGTAAAAGAAAGGCCTAAATCCAGCGGAGTTCCCAGGCCGACGCTCCGACGGGGTCCCACGCACCGGCAGCGGGAGAGCTGGCAGCGCCGTGGCTACAGTGCATTCGCCTCCTCCTCATCCAGTGCAGCGTGCGTCGACCCGTCGAGACGTCGCGGGCGATGCCATCTCCATAGCGTCATCCGACCCACGGACCCGCGGCGACCAGTGTCAAGTTCTTCAGGAGCGATCTCATGAGGACGCTCGAACCACCATCGAGCGCTGGCGCGGAACTCGCCACCAGTCAGGTAGGCGAGATGCTATTTCGCTGCACCCTCCCCTGCCAGCTCCGGGCCTCCCGCTTGTGGGAGTTCAATCCGAAGGGACCACGGATCTTGAAGCGCTTCTTCGGCACTACACACGAAGACATATGGAAGCAGCTTTGCAAGGCCCAGAAGAAGTGGCCAAAGGAGACTGAGGACATCGGATTCGACATCGTGACTCCGGCTACGGAGGTTCATAGAGGAAAGTAGGGATTTGTAGAGGTGCCAGAGCTCAAAGCTTAGATTGAGAGGTAATTCTTTGGGAGGTATAATTTTCCCACCAACGAAAACGACTTGAGGTTCCCAACACTTTCCATGCTAGATATATCATAGGCGGTTCCCAAACAGAAAATAAAGTTTATTCCTTTTCCACCAAACTTTCACTAGCCATGGCTAGCCGAATCCAAAGTTGCCTTCCATACCAACACTTACCAAAGAATTTATTATTTGACAACATAAAGTAAATTTGTTTTTCATTTCGGGACTGGGCATCCCTAATACCTTTGCCGTACTCTCGTGCAATGAGAAGTGAATAAACACTCATTGTGAGAATAACACATCCAGCATGGAAAATATTGGCCACCCCTCACCGCCTCGCGAGCGGTACGGGCACCCATAAGGGAAATTTATTTCGAAAACTAGAGATGGCACATACAAATTTTCTTAGAACAGCAAGTAAATACCGCATATAGGTAGGTATGGTGGACTCATATGGCAAAATGGGGATAAAGGATTTTGGTTGCACAAGTAGAGATCATACTTAGTGCAAAATGAAGGCTAGCAAAATACTGGGAAGCGACCAACCATGAAACAAATAATCTCGTAAGCGAACATTGAGCATAAATAACACCGAATAATGCACCACAAGCAGGATATAATTCCATTGCATAATTATTGACTTTCGTGCTTGCATAGGGAATCAGAAACTTTAGCACTAATAGTCTTACTAGAGCACAATTACTCATCGACATAACTCAGATATCATATCATCATGTCTCAAAACTATTACAAGAAATCACGTTTATTTTGTTCAATGATCTTCATGACACATTTTTTTACTTTATCCTTCTTGGATACCTATCACTTTGGGACTAATTTTCATGTGTTGCTTTTGATAAGCTCAAACAAATATCAGTGAAAATCATGAGCATATTTTTTTTTCATTCTCTCAAAATAATATAAGTGAAGCAAGAGAGAAATTTAAAATTTTACTAACTCTCAAATAAATCTAAGTGAAGCAAGAGATTATTTCTTCAAAAATACTAAGCACGCCGTGCTCAAAAAGATATAAGTGAAGCACTTTGAGCAAGTCCTAGCTCATAAAAATTTAAGTCAAGCATAGAGAGCTATTCTAACAAGTCATGGCATAATTTTGGCTCTCTCCAATAGGTGTGTACAGCAAGGATTGATGACTTAAAAAGCAAAACAAATCAAACAAAGACTCATACCATACAAGACTCTCCAAGCAAAACACATATCATGTGACAAATAAAAATATAGTTTCAAGTGAAATACCGATAGTTGTTGGAAGAAAGCGGGGATGCCACTCTGGGGCATCCCCAAGCATAGTTGGTTGCTCATCTTTGGATTAATAGCTAGGGATGCCAGGGCATCCCCAAGATTAGGTTCTTACATCCTTCCTTCATGCATCGTAAGATAGCCCAAAACTTGAAAACTTCAATCACACAAAACTTCAACAAAACCTTTGTGAGATCCGTTAGTGTAAGAAAGCAAACCACTACTATAAGTACTGTATCAAACCAATTCATTTTTTTGTAATATATCTAATGTATTCCAACTTTTCTATGGCAAAAACTCATCAAAGAAAACCATAGAGCCATTAAAATAACACACAACGCAAAGAAAACAGAATCTGTCAAAAACAGAACAGTCTGTGGTAATCTGAAAATTTCGAAAACTTCTGTAACTCTCAAAATCTTGGAAAAAATAGGGCCACATGAGAAATTTGTATATTAATTTTCTGCAAAAAGAATAAACAAAAAATCACTTTTCAATTAAAAACGAGAATTTTTCTCGTGAGCGCAAAGTTTCTGTCTTTTTCAGCAAGATCAAACAACTATCACCCAAGAAGATCCTATCGGTTCTACTTGGCACAAACACTAATTAAAACACAAAAACACAATCATACCAGTAGCATAATTGTGTAAACACTCAAGAACAGCAAGCAAAATGCAAAAAAATAATTATTCACTGGGTTGCCTCCCAACAAGCGCTATCATTTTACGCCCTTAGCTAGGCATAATACCAAGATTTCAAGTATTGGCATCCTTGTTGGATGTTCCATAAGTTGCGCTCATTATGGATTCGTGAGGCAATTTGATCTTGGTTCTAGGGAAGTGTTCCATGCCCGTTCTCAAGGGAAAATGGAATTTAATATTCCCTTCTTTCGTGTCAATCACCGTGCCAATAGTGCGCAAAAACGGTCTACCAAGTATAATAGGGCAAGACGGATTGCAATCGATATCGAGAACAATAAAGTCTATGGGTACATAGTTCCTATTTTAAAGAATAAGAACATCATTGATCCTTCCCAAAGGCTTTTTAATAGTGGAATCCGCCAAATGCAAATTAATAGAGCAATCTTCAATATTGGTAAGACCAAGAACATCGCAAAGAGATTTCGGAATAGTAGAAACACTAGCACCCAAATCACACAAAGCAAAGCACTCGTAATTTTTAATTTTGATTTTTATGGTAGGTTCCCATTCATCATGCAACTTCCTAGGAATTAACACTTCCAATTCCAATTTTTCTTCAAACGCTTTTATCATAGCATCAAAAATATGTTTTGTAAAAGCTTTATTTTGTTCATAAGCATGGGGTGAATTAATCATGGATTGCAACAAAGAAATACAATCAATCAAGGAGCAACTATCATAATTAAAGTCTTTGTAATCCAAAATAGTGGGTGCATCACTAGTTAAAGTCTTGACCTCTCCAAACCCACTTTTATCAAAAATGTGAACAAGATTTTCACCCTCCGAAATATTGGGACGCCTTCTACCTAAAGTTGACTCTTCTTCAGTCCCTTTATCATCAAGTTGAACTTTACTAAACAAAGAATCAATGGAAGAAACACCAATATTTTTAATGTCTCCATCATTTTTATGAACGCAATCACTAGAAAATGCTTTTTAAAAAAAATTCTTGTTTCGATCTAAGCATGGCGGTTCTTTTCTTACTTTCATCCATAGAAACATAAAGAGCTTTAATTGACTCTTCAACTTTAGGCAAAAAAAATTCAACTTGATATTTTCCACATCATGAGAAATCCTATCAATACTCCTAGACATATCATCAATAGTATTCAATTTTTCTTCTATGTAAGCGTTGAATTTTTTTTCGTATTGATAAATTCTTTAATATTATTCTCTAGATCAGTGGTATTCCTATTATTATTGTAAGATTGATTTCCATAGAAATTACCATAATTATTAGAGGAATTACTAGGAAAAGGCCTAGGATTAAAATTACCTCTATAAGCATTGTAATTAAAATTATTTCTGGACAAAAAGTTCACATCTATAGCATCACTAGTTTGCTCAATCAAGGTAGACAAAGGCATATCATTAGGATCAATAGGAGCACTTTTACTAGCAACATTTTCATAAGAGCATCAACTTTTTCATTCAAAGAATCAATCTCAACCGTATTAATCTTTTTTGCTTGTAGTCGCCCTTTCGGTATGCCATTGCGAATAATTCGCCTTCAAATTATCAAGAAATTTGGTGGCTTCACCCAAAGTGATTTCCATAAAGGTGCCACTAGTGGCGGAATCCAAGAGATTTCGAGAAAGAAAATACAATCTCGCATAATTTTTTTTTATGATCAACCAAAGATTTAACCCATGAGTTGGGCAATTCCTTAGCATCATTTTCATCCTTTCCTAAGATTGTGTAACATGCTCATGTTCAAGTTGCTTGAAATTCATGATTAGGGTTCTAAGGGATATAATTTTTGCGGGCAGAAAATATTTAGTGATAAAAGCATCTTTGCATTTGTTCCAATAATCAATGCGATTGCGAGGTAAAAAAGAAAACCAAATTTTTGCGTGATCTCGCAAAGAAAACGGGAACAATTTCAATTTCACAATATCATTGTCCACATCTCTTTTCTTTCGCATATCGCATAATTCCAGGAAAGTATTGAGATGGGACGCGACATCCTCATTAGGAGTGTCAGAAAATTGATCTTTCATGATAAGATTCAACAAAGCGGTATTAATATCACAAGTCTCCGCACTAGTGGCGGGAGGAGAAATCTGAGTGCTAATAAAATCATTGTTGTTGGTATTGGAAAAATCACACAACTTAGTGTTCTCTTGCATCATTTTTGAGCAATTGTAAACAAGAACACAAGTGGCAACAGATCCGCCGGAAATACGGCAAACAGAAAAAAGAAGGCGAATAAAACAACAAATATTGGTGAAGTGGGGGAGAGGAAAACGACAGGCAAATGGCAAATAACGTAAATAGCAAGGAGATGAGATTAGTGATTAGGAACCTGGTATATGTTGAAGATCCTCCCCGACAATGGCGCCTGAAATTCCTTTTGATGTCGCTTAAAGCTACGTTGATTTTTCCCCAAAGAGTAAGGGATGATGTATCACAGGGAGGTAGGTATTTCCCTCAGATGTGAAACCAAGGTTATCAAACCAGTAGGAGAACCAAGCAACACAACATAAATAGCACCTGCACACAAATAACAACACCTCACAACCCGGCGTGTTAAAGGGGTTGTCAATCCCTTTCGGGTAATGAACGTGAGTGAGAGATAAATATTGGTTGATTGGTTGATAAATAAGATAAAGTGCATCAAGGTATTTTTTGGGTTTTTTGTTTAGTAGATCTGAAAATAAAAGCAAAGGCAAATAGATCGCAAAGGCAAATATATGAGGAAGAAGAGCTGGGGGCCGTAGGTTTCACTAGTGGCTTCTCTCGAGAAAAATAGCAACAGTAGGTGAACAAATTACTATTGGGCAATTGGTAGAACTTCAAATAATCATGACGATATCTAGGAAATGATCATTACATACGCATCACGTCCAAGATTAGTAGACCGACTCCTGCCTGCATCTACTACTATTACTCCACACATCGACCGCTATCCAGCATGCATCTAGTGTATTAAGTTCATGGAAAACCGGAGTAATGCATTAAGAACGACGACATGATGTTGGCAAGATCCGTTTATCTATGGTGTTAGATATGGATCTTGTAGTTTTGTCCTTAGTGGCAACGATTCATACGTGTCGGTTCCCCTTGTGTCACTAGGATCAAGCATCGTAAGATCGAACCCACTACCGGGCACCTCTTCCCATTGCAAGATAAAAAGATCAAGTTGGCCAAACAAAGCCCAATATCGGAGAAGAAATATGAGGCTATAAGCAATCATGCATATAAGAGATCAAAGAACTCAAATAAATTTCATGGATATAAAAAGATAGATCTGATCATAAACTCAAAGTTCATCAGATCCCAACAAACACACCGCAAAAAGAGTTACATCATATGGATCTCCAAGAGACCATTGTATTGATAATCAAAAGAGAGAGAGGAAGCAATATAGCTACTAACTACGGACCCGTAGGTCTACAAGGAACTACTCACGCATCATCGGAGAGGCACTAATGGAAGTGGTGAACCCCTCTGTGATGGTGTCTAGATTGGATCTGGTGTTTCTGGACACTACGACAGCTGGATGAATATTTCGTTGACTCCCCTAGGGTTTATGGAATATTGGGGGTATTTGTAGAGCAAAGAGGTGGTCCGGGGGGCACTCGAGGTGGGCACAACCCACTAGGGCGGTGGGTTGTCCCCTCCTCGGGACTCCCCCCAGGTGCCACCAGGGTCCATAGTGTTCCTTTTGGCCTAGAAAAAATCTCGAAAAAGTTCCGCGGTGTTTGGGCCCCATTTGATATTGATATCCTGCGATGTAAAAAACATGCAGAAAATAGTAACTGGCACTTGGCACTATGTCAATAGGTTAGTACCAAAAAATGATACAAAATGACTATAAAATGATTGTGAAACATCCAAGAATGATAATATAACACCATGGAACAATAAAAAATTATAGATACGTAGGAAACGTATCACACGTTTTTGTCAACATCCCAGGGCTCAACTAAGCCTCTTCTCAGGAGCTCTTCTGGCTGTCATGTGTCGGCCGGTGCAGAGGTCCCCCTCACAGCTACGTTCGCATGCCCTTCGGCTTGCCGAACACAGCTGTTGCGCACCAGTGCCACATGTCGGCCATCCTGTAGGCTCACGAGGCCAGGCGCCAGGTTATCCAAACGGAGGAGGTGCTGAATCCTCGCGAGCCTCCTAGACCCCCGGAGTCTCACGAGACCCAGGAGCCAGACGATCATGAGGAGCGACATCTGCAGCGCGCATATTCAGCTACTCCAACGCTTCTTCAGCGACGGTGCTAGGTGACATTTTGTTTTGTTCAATTTAGGGTGCCCCTTGGGCTGCATTATCCTCAAGCTATACAGGTCTGTCCCTGCAGCATGTACCGTTTTGCGCATATATCAGAACTGGTCCTACCTTTTGATGAATTGCTTTATATCATCACCTGCATGTTCGGTGCTTCGCCACCATGAATGTTGTGCGCCCTTACAAACCCGCCCGCGACCACCTCATGATTAAGGACTGGCACGACATTTGTGCTCGGGTCCGTCCCTCCAACGTCACTGAATCCAAGTGGCCGAGCTTTGTCTCGCGGGCCAGCCCCCGTGTATGTCACCTCCCATGGCCCTTGGTGCCTTGTTCTCGCATGAGATAATCGTGGGTGGATGATTTAGGGCACGCGACCCGGTGCCTCACCGCCGCGGAGCCGCGCGCCGACTGTCTTTCTTTAGGGTTATTGCATGAGAATACTGGGCACGGCATCTATGCTCGGGTCCATCCCTGTAGCATCGATAAACCCACTGGCTGAGCTCTGTCTGTCGGGCCGGACCCATTCACGTCACCTCCTGGGGTCGTTGGTGTTTGGCCTTCTCATGCAATATCCTTCGGAGATTCACTCGGCGCAGGTCCCCTGACCATCTCGCAGGACCTTTACAAATGTTCTGAACCTAAAATCTAGGTGCAACCCACCTTGAGGTAGGGCCCCGTGAGTCCCGCGCTGGCTCACGGTGCCCATATACACCTCCTCTAGTCCTGACATGCAAGCCATGTGCTAGGACAGGGATGTACACACCCCGGAGTCTCCCCTCAGAGGGAGCTCCCACCCATGCACCAGTGGAATTCCCATGCTCCGCGCTGGCGGACGACACGGTCGAGGAGCGGCTATGCCCACGCAAGAGTGGAAGCACCATGCTCCGCACTGGTGAATAAACAACTGAGGGCACCCTAGCGGATGCAGTAACCTCAGGAGGGCTCTCGAGTCGGCAGTTCGGCGTCATCACGCTGCTTTCCCAACGAGAGAGTCACGCGAGGGGGCTGGGCACGGGGGCTGCGCCTAGGCCACCCCTAGCGCACCCCACCTCACCAGGTCTCTCGCACCTGGTCTTCATGCGACCCTCCTAGGAAAAAGCTGGCGAGGAGAGGTATGGGGACTCCGCATTAACCCAGATGCTGCTCGCATTTCCTTTCGTGAGGGCTGTTCGTACATCAAGGGGGACCCCTGAGAATCGCGACTCAGGGGCCTCACTGGTCACGTAGCCCCTCACCCCTTGGTCTCGTCCTGGTGATCCGGATGCCCCAACGGCGGTTGAGGTATGCGCGAGGCCGGGCCCTGCCGATGCAGAACACTAAAGCAAACAGAAAGGAAATCGAGCAGAAAAAGGAAGTCGCGGAGTCCTAAGAAAATTATTACAAAACATGAAGTCTCATAAGTTCGAAGCAGAAGTTCTCACGCCTCCATGAGGCACAGTAAATGTCGTAGAGCCAAGCTAGGAAGAAGCACTGCCATCGCCTCGGCTGCCGATGTCGCCCGTCACGAGAAGCTTGTCAGCAACAACACCACCGCTACATTTGCTATCGGCCCCAATCGACGTGGCCACGGGGTCTACGCAAAGGAACTTCTCCAGCACGGCTTTTACCTGATTATCCACAGCCTCTGCAGCAGCGTCGCGGGACTCGGTAGCCACCGGCTAGACCAGAGCGCCAAGGTCGAGGCAGGGATCCTAGAGATGAAGGTGGCTAAAAACACGCGTAGCAGCTGAGGTGAAAAGCGCACAGCACTCCCCCTCCACCATGGTGTCCACTCCGGCGACCATACCCTCAAGTGATGTGACAAGTTTGGAGAGCAGCCCGGAGAGGCCCTCCTCTGAAGTCGCCAACGATTTCTCGTACCCTTCTCCGTAAAGAGACTGCAGCGCCGTGCGGGATCTCAGCTCGAGGGAGACAAAGGCGTCGCGCCCCGTGGCGGCCGCCTTCTCCAATGCAGCGAGGGTCTTCTCTCTGGCCTCCAGCCAGGCTGTCTCCTCGGAGACAAGCTTGGTGTGGGACGCCTGAGCCCTATCCACCTCCTCCTTCAGCTTACCAAGGCTGCTCCGCTCAACGTCCTGTTCCTGGGCTTCCTGCTCTAGCTCGGCGTCGTGATTGGCGAGCGCAGTCTTCCGGGCCTCGAGCTCATCCTCCTGTTCCTGGAGCCGACGGGTGCGGGCGTCCTGCTCTTTGTGGAGGGTCTTCAACTCGGCTCCCACCGTGATGCAGGTCTTTTTAGCGGACGATGCATCGAACATCGCTGCGTCGCGAGCTGTCGTGGCCACACCGACCTCCTTCTTGCCCTCCATGGTGGCAGCCTCGGCCTGGCCCCAGGCCGTCCTGATGGACGCGTCGGCCTAGAGCCACCCCGAGATCAACCCCACACGTCCGTCACCACTTATATGTTAGTGCCCTGAAGATCGGCCAAGAGTTGGTCCAAAACGGTGTAGGCCTCCTCCAGAGCCCTGGGCCTGGCAGAGGAGCCATGGTCCACCAACGCGAGGGCTTGCCGAGGAGGCATCACTGGCACCTGGACTGGCGCTGCCACAGCAGCAAGGACAGTAGGAGGCTCCAGGGACCCCGAACCCTTCGCGGGCACAACGGCGGCGGGTGGCTTCAGAGGTTGTTGGACCATGGAGGCAGTCTCTTCCTGAGGCTCCTACATCGAGCTCTGAGGGGCCCGCTCTGTCACTAGGGAGCCCGAGGAGGCCTCCTCCGCCCGCGTTGAGGTCTGTATGGCCATGGCAGGCGATGTGGCCTCGGGAGCCCCGACCTCCTCCTTCCTCCTCTTCACCACGGGCTTGAGCCTGGTCACCGGGAGAGGAGTGTCATGGGCGCGGCATGAAGGATGGAAAATGAAAGTAAGTTAAGATACTTACTCATCAACGACAACATACGCCCTTTTCCTAGCTTGGACCGCGGCGCCTCTGACCTTCTTGAGCATGGGCTTCGTCGCGCCATGGATATCGGTCGGGCGCACTGCAGCTGGCTCCGAAGCGACAACGGTGGGCGACAAGGCGGGGGTGTTGCCCAAGTGAAGCGATGCTGCCTCACCCTTCTTCGCAATTGCCCGGCCAAGCCTCCGTAGAGGGGTGCCCCCCGGACCTCGTAACAACCCCGGTGGAGTGCGGGGATCCCTCAACCAAGTACTCGGTGGCGACATCGTCTTCGCAGAGGTCGCAGAGGAGCTCGCTCTGCGACGGAGGAGAAGTCCCCTCCACATCATCCATGGTCACCTTCGAGTCCTCCTCCCCCCTCTCCTCGGAGTCCTCGCCAGAGGACACCGACACTGGGGAGTTGGGGACCTTCGGCGGTGGTACAACGGGAGGTAGGCCGCCGGGAGGCTGTTCGGGTTCTTCTTGAGCTAGGTGGGCACAACCTTAATCAGCTCCTCACGTGTCAAGCTCCCTGGGCGCAGCCAAAAGTCATCCTTCGCGCCAGTGAAATCCCACATGGGGCGCGAGTGCGCCTAGAGCGGAGCCAGACGTTGTGTCAGGAACTCCTTGACGAGCATGGCCCCCGTCAGTGTCTCGGCCTCTAGGTCCGCCGTCATCTTCTTCAAGACAGGCGATGCCCGGGGGTCTGTGAGCTCCTTGTGAGCCCACTGGTCCAGCTTCTCCGGCATCTCAATTGGCACCTCTAGCCGAGCATGGAGGCCCTTGGCGTCCATGAAGATCCACTTGCGCCGGAAGTCCTCCACCTTCTTCCCGGCCGTCGTGAGCGCGTTGTTGCTATGGGCACAACAAAGGAGACGAACCTGGAGCACTGGGTCAAGCCACACATCTGAAGGGAGAAGAAGTGGCAGAGCAACCCAATGGAGGGCGCCACTGTTGACATACTGGGAACCAGGGTACCCATACTTGCCTGTCTACGGGCCGCGACGCGCTCCTACTACGTCCTGGTACGGCCCAGCTGATCGACCAGCTGCCCAAGACCCTCACGAGGGAGCTAAGCCTCGGGAGGAGAACGACGTCAGGACCTCCTCAGGAGCGGCCTCAGCAAGGTGCTCCGGAGGGGCGGAGAATCCAAGGCCAAGCCTGCCTCAGGAGGAGGCAGTGATGTCAGCAATGACGCATCGCGCTAGCAGGTGCCAGCGCGCCAGCCGGCGCAGTTACCATTTCGGTGCAAGGGGGACAGCGCAGCCGCAAGTTCCCAAGGAGCGGGGCAAAGGCTTCCCCATTGGTCTAACGAGACCGAAGACCACAAGGATGATAAGGTGGATTTCACCGTAGAGCCCACCATCGCGTCACCGCGTGGTCCCTTTGCAGGCGAAGACTGCTTTTGTCAGGGTAGGAACGTCCTTGTGTTCCCGCTCAAAAATGGCCGTTGTGGGATCCCTTCCCGCCTAAACATTTCGGGGGAAGAGGACCGTGGCCGCCTATATAAGTAGCTAGAATTCCCACTATAAAAGGGATCGATCCATAGACTCAGCCACGACACAAGGAGCAAGAACACTTGCCTCCTGGCCCTCCTGAGCTCACCTCCTGAGCCCAGGAACCATTGTACTAGTTCATATCCCAGCTTGCCCGAGGCTAATCCACCAAAGCAGGAAGTAGGGTCTTACACCACATGGTGGCCCGAACCTGGATAAACTCTTGTGTGTTCTGTCTGTTGTTTGCTTGAATCCTTCCACCGAGACGAGAGAAAGGCGCTAGGTAGACGTGAGCGGGAGAGATCTTCGTTCACGCCCCTGTGTTCGAACTTATCGGGTTTTGCGGAGCCCTGAATCCGCCATTTGGCGCGCCATGTAGGGGGCGTGTCAAGATCTCGCCTCTCCGACGACCTCGGCCCGCTCTCCTCCATCGACCCCGCGTCGCCCAGCTTCAACAAACCGCGACCGCGATGGCGGAGGCGCATCAGACGCACGCGGAAGCCCGCGGCATCCGCGCCGCTCAAGCATCGCCATTCGGCCGCGGGACTCGCCGCCACCCATCCTTGATCGAGGCCGACGGCACGATGAGCATCATCGACCAGCCACCGGGGGACTAGCCGCACCCACCGCCCACTCGACGCCAAGGCCGCGCGGCGGCACGGGCCGCCGAGCAAGCGGCAGCAAGTTCACGGGACCGGCGCGAAATGGAGAACATGAGGGCCGCACTGCTAGTGGCAAGGGAACTGCTAAGGTGCCGGTTGCTCGATAGTGTCCACGATGCGCTACTCCTCAGGGTGGCAGAGCTCCTCGACGCCGCCAGCACCAGAGCCGAGCTGTTATTCTTCCACACGACAACGTCGAGAACCGGGTGTCGCCCCGGCCGCACACGGTTGCCCATATGATCAAGACCCGCGGCAACCTACGAGGGCGACATTGGGTATGATCCGCTGAACCCTGCGTATGACGCCGCCCCTGCCTCGAAGCCTTTTGTACTCAGGTACCGCTCCCGTCAAGGAGCCATCGGGAGGCGACCCTGGGACTACGCCGAACACCGGGCGCGATCAGCCGCCGGCGCCCGGGGGCTCAGGAGCTGAAGGTAGGGAGGCAGACCCCCCGCTCTTGGCCCTCAACCTTTCTTCATCATCGCCGACAGTCGTGGAGTGTGAATGAAACACGCTGGTGCCTGCGGAGGCCGGCACTCACGGCACTAGCCATAGGCCTCGGGCCAACGGCAGCCCTACCACGGTGTCCCCGGCCCCGATCCTCGGCAGGCCGGGGAAGTACTCTAGCTGCCACGTCAAGACAGAAAGGAAGGGAAGGCTCGGGTCAGGCCCTCGTCCCCCCATGCATGACCCGTCGCGCATGAGCCCCCCTTGGATTTCACCAAGGGCTAGCCGGCGGCGGGTATGATGCGCGCGGGGAGGGGCCTTCTCCCCCTCCGTTCAGCCTCAAGACGCCACGCCTCTCGGAGTACCCTCCCCCGGGCCGCGGAGGGTGCGTCTGGAGGCGGCGTGGCAACCCGTCCTATGCGCACTAGGAGGGCCCAAGACCGCGGCTCCGTCCCCCTGCTCACGAAATCCCGTACCCGTTGGGGCCGACCCTGATCAGGAAGGGCTCTAGGGCCATTAGGAGCGTGGGTAGGGCGAGGTCCCCTCGCACTTCAGGATGCCGCGTCTCTGGACGACGTTAGCCCCTAGGGGCGAAGCGCGTTCGGATATCGCGTGAGCGGTGCGCCTGGTGCTCGGTAGGGGGGCCTATGGCCAAGGACCCATCCCCCCATCATGCGCAGTGTCCCACTTCATGAATGCCGCCTTCGGGTGAGTTCATGAGGGAGCGGACTAGTGCGGGGCGGGGCCCTCAAAGCGAAGGGGCGGGCACGTCAGAAGATCTCCGCTCGTGAAAGCCGTAGGCGGAAACATTCGCCAACTTGGGGAACACGCCCTTCCGTTCTTTAAGCTCGTAATGAAGAAAGGTCCCTTTGAGTGGACTCCGGAGGCTGTCGCCGCCTTCCGGGATCTCAAGGAATACCTTGCCAGCTCGCCGGTTATGGTAGCACCACGACCCTTGGAGGCCATGACACTCTACCTCGCCGCATCGCCTCATTCCGCGAGCGCAGCACTAGTCGTGGAGCGCGAGGAAAGGCTCCGGAGCCTAAGGCCATCAGGCGGCTCGGCACCTTTGGGCCCGCGCCGCCCCCCGATGCGGCCTCAGGGGCAGATTCGACCACGGGCATTGACGGACCTACCACTCAGCAAGAAGCTCCTAAGGTTCCTGAGGCGCCAGCGGACCCTGCTGCGTCGACCCTTGTGGAGCACCAGGTGTACTTCGTCACCACATTACTGTGCGACGTGCGTTCGCGCTACCCGATGCCGCAGAAGCTGCTCCTGGCATTCCTCGTCACCTCCAGGAAGCTGTGCCACTACTTCCAAGGCCACCCCATCAAGATTGTTTCGTAATATCCCCTCGAGAAGGTGCCGCGGGGCCCGAATGTCATCAGGAGGGTCGTCGAGTTGAACATCGAGCTTCAAGCGTTCCAGTTGGAATTCAGCACCACACGGGTGATCAAGGGAGCAGCTCTGGCAGACTTCGTGGTGGAATGGACTGACGCGCTGGCGCGGGGGGTTGGCGAAGACCGCTCGCTGGGCCCCGGTGATGAAGCCCCAGGCGGATGGGTAGTATACTTCAACGGCGCCTTCTCACGCCTCGGCGCGGGGGCTGTCGCCGTGTTGGTATCTTCCACTCAAGATAAATTATACTACGCTGTGCAGCTCTGATTCCATCAGGGCAAGAAGGTATCCAACAACATCGCCGAGTATGAGGGCCTAATTTCCGGACTCGAGGCCGCCGCTGCGCTGGGGGTCAAGCGCCTCACCATGAGGGGCGATTCGCAACTCCTCGTCGACTTCTCCAACAAGAAATACAAGCCCAAGGACGAGCACATGGGGGCATATCTGGAGGAGGTGCGTAGGATGGAGAAGCGATTCCAAGGGCTGGAGGTGCAGCACGTACCAAGAGCTACCAACAAAGAAGCAGACGACATCACCAAACGAGCCTCCAGATGAGAACCTTAAAGGCCGGGCGTCTTCGAGGAACGGCTGCTCAAGCCATCGGCGGCACCACCAGCCCCTGAGCCAGCCTCCCCTCGGCAGGGGTTACCAGCGGCGGCTCCCGATGGCGCCCCGCCCTGCGGGCCACCCTCCGGAGCCCGCCTGCTACTCGCCGCTGAGCCCGAGGAGGGTTGCTGGACCCAAGAACTCAAGATGTACCTGCAACACGATACCCTGCCGGACAAGGAAGAAGACGCAGAGTGTGTGGTCCGACAGGCCTCAGCTTACTGTATCCAAGACGGAGAACTCTACAGGAGGCGCCCCAACGAAGTCTCGTCGAAATGCTTCTCGAGGAAGCAAGGGCGCGAGCTGCTGGCTGATATCCACGATGGAGACTGCGGCCATCATTCGTCGTCCCGCACCCTCGTGTGCAAGGCCTTCCGTAGCGGCTTCTACTGGCCCACGGCGCTCAACGACGCCACGGAGCTCGTGCGAGCTTGCGAGGCGTGCCAGTTTCACGCCAAGCAGATCCACCAGCCGGAGCAAGGCCTCCAGACGATTTCGATTTCCTGGCCCTTCGCGGTCTGGGGATTGGACATCCTGGGTCCATTTCCTCGGGCAGCAGGGGGCTACCGCTTCCTGTACGTCGCCATCGACAAATTCCCCAAGTGGGCGGAAGTGGAGCCTGTAAGCGCGATCCCAGTCGGGTCAGCTGTCAAGTTCATCCAGGGCCTCGTGAGGCGATTCAGGGTCCCCAACCGCATCATCACGGATAATGGTTCACAGTTCACAAGTAATGTCTTTAGGTCATATTGTGCTAACCTTGGAACACAGATCTGCTACGCTTCGGTGGCTCACCCCAGGAGCAATGGCCAGGCCGAGCGCGCCAACGTGGAAGTCTTGCGTGGCCTCAAGACGCGCAGCTTTAAGAAGAAGCTTGAGGCTTGCGGCAGGGGCTGGATCGACGAGCTCCAGTCCATGCTGTGGTCAATCCGAACCACTGCCACCAAACCTATGGGGGAAACTCCCTTTTTTCTCGTCAACGGGCGGAGGCGGTCCTCCCTCACGAGGTCAAGCATCGCTCCCCACGGGTCTTCGCCTTCAATGAGGAATGCCAAGACGCCGCCTGGCGGATGGACCTCATGCTCGGCGAGGAGGGCCGTCATTGAGCTGCCCTCAGGGCGGCACGTTATTAGCTGGCGTTGCGGCGGTACCACTGCCGCGGCGTCCACGCAAGAACACTTGAAGTTGGTGACTTGGTCCTGAGGCGGGTCCTCTCCCGTGAGGGGCTGCACAATCTCTCGCCCATGTGGGAGGGCCCGTTCAGAATCGCCCGTGTCTCTAGGCCTGGTGCTGTGCGCCTGGAGACGCAGGATGGGATACCTATCTAGAATTCCTGGAACATCGAACACCTCAGGAGGTTCTATCCATAATCAAGGCTCTGTGCCCGTGAAGGTCTCCGCCCATGACACTCTCATGTAATAATGAGTTGGGGCTGTACACACCTCGGAGTCTCCTCTGCGTTGCCTACGGGCCCTCAGACGGGGCTCCCACCGACGCCCCAGTGGCAGTCCTTAGCTCCGCACTGGGAAGAAGACGTAGTGTAGGGGTCGGATGCGACCTTTTTCCTTCTTTGCTTGGTGTTTGGCTGTCAGCCTTTTCTACTTCCTTGGCTATCAGCCCTTCCTCTACCCCATGCTATGAAGTTCTCGTGTTTCTCGTTCTTCCAGCATTTTGTTGAGAGTTTCGTGTTTGGGACCTTTCTCACCGGTTTTAAGTTCAGCTGCGCCACTCGCTCTCCTTCGCGCGCCTCGCACGTGGGGGCTGGGGCACGGTCGGTCACCGGCCCTCGTCCGTCGTGGCCCCGTGACCTCGCCTGGCCAAGCCTGCTCAGGCTCTGGCGCTGGGCTTCTCAGTCCGCGCAATCTGCCCTACCGAGCCGGCTCAGGCTTTGGTGCTCTAACCAGCGCTCAGCGCTCTCAGTAGATCTTAGTGGCTCACCCCCGCTCGGGGGCTGCACTAGCCCTTCAGGTTCAACCACCCCGTCGTGACCCAATGGGGCTCATGATGCTAGAGTCAGAAGGACTCCACCACAGGATGACACGATGCATAAAAGCTAAGTGATTTCGCCCAGGCATGAAAAACATAATAGCGAATTCTCACTTTTTACATATACCACAACCCATTAAACGCCACCTCAAGGCAACTCGAAATTTTGATGCAGAAAGGATACAAAGGAAAAGAAAGGAAAAAGAAGCAGAGGCCACTCTCGCTCAGTCGGAGCCTTCCAGTTCCTCCGACTACACCGAGCAACAGCGCCGCGACAACCCCCGCCCCTCGCCGAGCCGAGCTCGGCGGCATGGTGGTTCGTCGCGGCCACCGCTAATGGAGGAGCTGCTGCTGCCACAGTGGGGGGACATGCGGCACCCCCCAGGACTGAGGTCGTCTTCGGAGGAGGAGCTGCTCCTCCGGACGCCTTCCCCGTCGTTCCCCTCGTCATCAACCTCAGGACAGCAACCAAGGCGCCTCCCTTCCTCCGAGAAGACCCTGACGAACAGCGTGGAGACGCCATCATACCTGAAATGGAGCATGCACCTCCCCAACAGCCGGCGTGCGCGAGCGAACGACTGCCAACCGCGCTCCAGGAACAAGCCGCCCGAAGGAGCCACATCAACCTGCACCCAGGACGCACCACTACAGCAACCATCAGCCTGCAGCCAGATACCGCCGAGGCCTCCGGCTGGTAGCACGTCGCCGAATGAGCGGGGGAGGCTGAGCCACCGGCCGCCGGGCTTCTCCGCACACACCATGAACTCCGACGACACATCGAAGGAATGGAGTTGTGGGCGTGGAGGACGCGCGACCGATAGGCACCGTTGCGTGCCTCATCTTCCTCCGCGGCCGCGACCGCCTTAACCACGGGAGGACGCCCCGCGCCGTCCACCCACGGCTGCAGCGAGGCTCAGAAGGCCACGCCTGCCTCCCCGAGAAGCCATTGCAGGCGCAGCGGCATACTTGTGGGGACCACCGTGACCCCTCTTCGGCGGCAATGGGACTGGATCCTTCGGGGTCTTCCCCTTCTCCGCGGCAGACGGCTTCCTCGGCGGCGCCATGGAGATCTCGCAACAAGAGAGGGAGCAAAGAACAAGCAAGGAGAAGACGGCGTTGGCTTGGAAACAAATTGGGGGCTCCCCCCTAGTCCCATTTATAGGGTGGAGGAGCCCAACCGTCAGCCACTAGCATCGCAGCCATTATGCCCCGTCGCCTGCCCCAAGGAGTTGTCAAATCGCACAATCACCAAGGCTGCGTGGGAAGCGGAGCCGTCACGTCCCATCCAATAGTCGCACGCCGGCCTGGCCTGCCGCCTTTAGGACCCGCGACGCTTCGGCCTCGACTAAGGCTTCGCCCCGAAGCCAACTCAACGCGCGCCTTGGGCCCGGGGGCTACTGTCGGCGTACTGGGAACCATGGTACCCAGACTTGCATGTTTGCGGGTCACAACGCGCTCCTACTACGACCTGGTATAGCCCAGCTGATCGACCAGCTGCCCAAGACCCTCACGAGGGAGCTAAGCTTCGCGAGGAGAACGACGTCAAGACCTCCTCAGGAGCGGACTCAGCAAGGTGCTCCGGAGGGGCGGAGATTCCAAGGCCAAGCCTGCCTCAGGAGGAGGCAGTGATGTCAGCAGTGATGCATCGCGCTAGCGGGTGCCAGTGTGCGCCAGCGGCGCAGTTACCATTTCGGTGCAAGGGGGACAGCGCAGCCGCAATTTCCCGAGGAGCGGGGCAAATGTTTCCCCATTGGTGCAACGAGACCGAAGACCGCAAGGATGATAAGGAGGATGTCACCGTCAAGCCCACCACCGTGTCACCGCCTGGTCCCTTTGCAGGCGAAGACTGCTTTTGTCAGGGTAGGAATGTCCTTGTGTCCCTGCTCGAAAATGGCCGTTGTGGGATCCCTTCCCGCCTAAATATTTCGGGGGAAGAGGACCGTGGCCGCCTATATAAGTAGCTAGAATCCCCACTGTAAAAGGGATCGATCCATACACTCAGCCACGACACAAGGAACAAGAACACTTGCCTCCTGACCCTCCTGAGCTCGCCTCTTGAGCCCAGGAACCATTGTACTAGCTCATATCCCAGCTTGCCCGAGGCTAATCCACCAAAGGAGGAAGTAGGGTCTTACACCACACGGTGGCCCGAACCTGGATAAACTCTTGTGTGTTATGTCTGTTGTTTGCTTGAATCCTTCCACAGAGACGAGAGCGAGGTTCTAGGTAGACGTGAGCGGGAGAGGTCTTCGTTCACGCCCCTGTGTTCGAACTTATCAGGTTTTACGGCGCCCTGAATCCGGCAGCCACTCCCACGAACGCCCCATAGTAAAAGTCGAAGATCGACATGAGAAGAATGGAGTTGGGCTGAAGGTGCAGAGCATGGATTTGATAATGGTCGAGGACGGCAAGGAAGAACTTGGAGAAGGGAGGGATAGGTCCCGCGAAGATGTTGTGGACGAAAAAGGAATAGAAGGTTCCCACCAAGGTTCCCCGATTGGTGGAGCTGACCCGAAGCATCGTCTCCTTCCCCTCGTTGTCGTTGCTCGCCGTCAGTGGGGGCCTCGCTGCAAGGTGCCTCACCTCGATGATGGAGGACGTGTTTAGGGTCAGCTCGGGCGAGGAGGTCGAGTGCGTGGCCGGAGCGGCGGGCTTCGCTTTATTAGTTGCCATCAGTGGAGAGATCGGGGGGTAGTTCAGCAGATCTGGAGGCGCTCTCAGCAGGAAGGAAAGGGGATCTGGAGCAAGACGAAGACAAGGCAATGAAGACTCGATGGCACGCGCATGTCTTTTGCCAACCTACGGCGGTTGCCCAGTCCGCGTGGGGAATTGGGTCCGCGAGCGATTGGGGCCCACGGCGCTTCACCCTTGCCTCATGGCTTCGCCTCGAAGCCAAGTCCAAGCGCGCCTTGGGCCCGGGGGCTATTGTCGGCATTTTGGGAACCAGGGTACCCAGACTTGCCTATTTGCGGCCCACGGCATGGCTCCAGCGAAGGCCTGGTACGACCCATCTTCAGCATCGACAAGAAAAGACCCTCGCGAGGGGCCAAGCCTCGCGAGGCGGACAACGCCAACACCTCTGGAGGGAGCGGCCTCCTAGGTTGGCTCCTGAGGAACGGAGATTCCTATGCAAGTGCCCATCTCGTGAGGATCAAGTGACACAAGCCGTGACGACCAAGTCCAGGCGGGCGCCAGCGGGCACAGAGCTGCAGGTTTCCTTTTTCGTACTAAGGTAGCAAGCGCATACACGAAGTCCAGAGGAATCAACCAAAGGTTTCCATTCCTGTGGAACAAGACCAAGACCGCCAGGACGGTAGGACGGATGTCATCACCGAGCCCACCTCAGCATTACGACCTGAAGCTTTGCAGGCGAAGGCCACCTTTCGTTGGGATAATATGTACTTCTTGTCCCCTTTCAAATTGGTTGTTGTGGGATCCCTTCTCGCCTTCATTTCTGGAGGAAGAGGACCAAGGCCACTATAAATACAGCTTAGCCACCACCATAGGAGGGGATCCAAACCCCGAACCCTCACTAGCTCACACCCACACAAGAACAGACCTCGTGAGGTTGTTCTTCCTCTGTACTAGTTCGTCTTCAGCCACCGCGAGGCAAATCCACCCAAAAGGAGGAGTAGGGTCTTACACCGCAAGGTGGCCTGAACCTTGGTAAATAGCTGAGTCTCTTTCCTTTCCTCTTCATCGAGCTAGGCCATGAGAGCGACAAGTTGGTAGGCTGGAGAGGTTGAGTTCTTCGCACACACCCTAGAGTTTGAACCTTTCTTGCATTTGCGGAGCTCTGAATCCAACAACCATAGTTTGAAAATTCTATGAAATTTTGCATATTTCGGTGCGGTCCGAACTGTTTTTAATCCTGAAATTTCGAGTCACATTCAACTAATTTGAAAAATAAATTTATATCAATATAAAATCCAAATAATTGTTAACACATAAAAATCATTGAAATTTAAAATCTCGAAGTGCAAAAAAAGAAATTTGAAACTGTAGGATCGAAACTAGGTCTAGAGGGGGTGATTAGACTACTTGGCCAAATAAAAATCAAGACTTTTCCCAATTTTAAGTATTGGCAGATTTTAGAAATTAGGACAAGTCAAGTAACCAACCTATAGATGCAATTCTAAGAGTGTAGTAGCGGAAAGTAAATCATTGCATATGAAGGTAAAGGGAGAGGTTTGGAGAGTGCAAACGCAATGGAGACACGAAAATTTTGGCGTGGTTCCGAGGTGGTGCTATCGTACGTCCACGTTGATGGAGGCTTCAAACCACGAAGGGTAACGACTGCGCGAGTCCACGGAGGGCTCCACCCACGAAGGGTACAAAAAGAAGCAATCTTGTCTATCCCACCATGGCCATCGCCCATGAAGGACTTGCCTCACTCAGGTAGATCTTCACGAAGTAGGCGATCTCCTTGCCCCTACAAACTCCTTGGTTCAACTCCACAATATTATCGGAGGCTCCCAAGTGACACCTAACCTCTAGGAGACACCACTCTCCAAAAGGTAATAAATTGTGTGTTGACGATGAACTCCTTGCTCTTGTGCTTCAAGTGATAGTCTCCCCAACACTCAACTCTCTCTCATAGATTTGGATATGGTGGAAAGATGATTTGAGTGGAAAGCAACTTGGGGAAGGCTTGAGATCAAGATTCTTGTGGTAGGATTGGTATATCTTTGTCTCAACACATGAGCAGGTGGTTCTCTCTCAGAAAAAGTGTAGTGGAAGTGTAGGCACATTCCGATGGCTCTCTCACAAATGGAGATGGGGGTGGAGGGTTCTATATAGCCTCCACACAAAATCCAACCGTTACACACATTTGAATCAACTCGGTCAAACCGAATAGGAGAACTTGGTGAGACCGAAGTAGTTCAAAATGTGAACGTTAGGAATATCGTTGGGACCGACATGATCAACTCGGTGGACCGATGTGCTAGGGCTAGGGCAAAACCTCATCTCGGTGGCACCGATTGCATGTACTCGCTGAGACCGATTTTAGCAAATGTCAATACAGAGAATTGGTCACACAAACTCGGTGGGACCGATCGCTCATTTCGATGAGACCGAAACGCTACGAACAGAGAGTTTACCATGCAAACTCGTTGGGACCAATCGCTCTTTTCGGTGAGACCAAAATGTTACGAAAGGATCACAGAGAGTTTGCAAAGCCATCTCGGTGCGACCGAGATCCGTATCGGTGTGACCGAATTGTCTAGGGTTTCTGGCAGTGGCTCTGTCAAATGAACTCGATGGCGTTGGATGAATCAAATTGGTGGGGCCGAGTTTGACTCAGGGTTTTGGACATATGTGGAAGAGAAAGTGGCTGAGGGTTTTGGAGCATTATAACTAAACACTTGAGCAACCAGACGATTAAGCAACACATCATCCCCTTTTAATAGTATTGGCTTCCCTATTGACTCAATGCGATCTTGGATTACTAAAATGGAAATGTAGTGTCTTGAGCTTTTGCCAATCTTTGTCCTTAGCATTTTGAGGGGTCCACATCTCTAGTCCGTGCCATGCCAATCATTGAACTTCCTGAAATATTTAGCTTGAATGGATATTAGTTCAATGAGCTATATGTTGTTATTAATTACCAAAACCACCCGAGGATTTCTTGCACTTTTAATCTCCCCCTTTTTGGTAATTGATGACGACATATAGGTCAAAGATTCGAGAAATGATAATAGGAATGAAATACATCATTGCTTTGAGAAGTATGTGATAAGCAAGAGATCCCCCTAAATTAGTGCATTATTTAAGATTTGCTTTTGATTGCAAATGCACAATCAATTAGGATCATGGGTTACTCTTCCATGTCACATACATCTTGGTGGAGTGCTCAAAATGATAAGACTTAAGCAAAGCACTCATCACCAAAATAAACAAGTGAATGATCATACACAATCATGCAAGCACACATTAAGAATAGTATGATCAACCACATAAGTATTTCACGAGCATAAGTATATTGTAGCAATAACCAAACAAACTGAGTACCAAGAGAAAACCAACAAAGAGAAGGAAAACACTCTCTCTCGAAGCCTATTGATCTATACAGTTTCTCCCCCTTTGGCAACAAGTTACCAAAAAGCTCGAAAATGCACAGTGTCATACGGCACTCTAGGCATGATCTCCGGGAGCTACTGAAGAAGTTTTCTCGCAGGTGGCTCCGGTGTATGTAGACGGCATGGAGATAAGAGAATCTGCAAATGCTTCAGACGAAGTCTGTGGAGCTGGAGGAGTTGACACAGGAGGAACAACTGTGGCAGTGGCTGCAGGTGCTGAAAGTGTAGGCCTGGCCTCGACAACTGGCACAGCTGAAGATCTTGGTTCTCTTGGGACTCTTTGGAAAGCATCAGTGGTATCCCTATCCTCTGCATCTTCCTTAACCTTCTCCACAACTATTTGTATCTCATTGATCTTCACATCAAGATCGTAGAATTTGGTTTTAACAATCCTCTCAATACTCTCTTGATTTTGAGTCAAACTGGCCAAGCTCTTCTCAATCGTCAGAGTGGCCTCAAGCAGATGGCTGTGCTGATCTTGCTTGGTCTTGGGGACTCCGGAAGCACTTGCTGCTTTTCCTGCTTTAGCTTTCTCAATTTTATCTTAGCCTTCGATAGAAGTAGGATGTGATAAATCCATGACAACCTCATTGTCCTCGAAATCTGTCCTAAGAGGTAGATGCCTCTTGTCAAGTAGATATGTCCCTGTTGCAAGCTTGGAGTTGTTCAACATCTGAATGTGTGGGGCATATCCACAAGATCTCCTTTGGTCTACTACAGTTCTCTTGATTGTCTCACCAATCAGGCTCATGACTTTGAATTTTTCTGGTACATTAAACATGTGAAGCAAGTTGATTGAGTTACCACGGATCATCCTATGATCTCCTGACTTGGGAAAAAGAGTGTGCCTCAAAATGGTATTGATTGTTGTCAGTCCAGGCAATAGATGATATAGGAGCCAAGCTTGTGTGACTTCAAGTCCTTTTCGGGGATAGGATTATACCTGTTGGCCATAGAATCATGATCCTTCCTAGGCTTAGCATATACATCTGTGTAATTCTCATCTTCCTTGGGTGCATTGATGAAATTTACCCATTTTGCAATAGTAGATTGATATCTTGTGCCTTCTGTCATCCAGAAAATCCTTCCATCGGGATAGAAATGAGAAGTGGAGTCGAATTGCATGATCATCTCATCATTCCATCTGGTCAGCTTCTGTCCAACAAACTTATCAACCTCATTCATTCTAAAGCTCTCATGCACATGGGGAAAGTAATCTGCATTATTGCCAATGTACCTCCAGTCAACCCATTACATGTTGCAGACAATAGGCTTCTTGTACAAACGGGCAGTCTCACAGACATCTTGTTGTTCTTTGGTATGGAACCTATAGTAAAAAATAGTTCTTCTTCTTGAAGCATAGGTATTGGTCTATCTCCAAAGTCTCACACATGCATCCTTTCTCAGTTTCATGTTTTCAGCCACAAGATGAGTATCATTGTGATCAGGTATCTTTGGCTTGAGCTTCCTGAGCATCAGAGACTCATCATCAGAAGAAGAATCTTCTCCTTGAACTTGCTCTTCTACCTGAACTTCTGGCACTGGGGCCTTCTTCTTCTAAGTAGCAGGGATGTTTCTTGTTGATCTCTTGGGAGTTGATGGCTTGGGGGCAGTTTTGGGCTTATATGGAGCAGCCGTAGACTTGATGGTATCCCCCATCAGCTTCTGAGTCTTTGTAGAAGGTGCAACATGATCTTCCTCTTCCTCATCAGCATCCTCATCATCATCCCTCATGGATGGTCTTCCAATGACTCTGGTTGTAGTCTTCTTGACTCTCTCCATCCTTTTCTTTCCTCCAGCAGACTCATCATCTCTTGATTCAAGAGTGAACTCCATGGTTTCTTGAGTGGAGGCCCTGGCTTTTGACATGGGAATCCTCTTGGCAGGAGCTTTCTTGTTCAATCCTGGCTTGACAGTTCTAGCAGTATCCTCCTTTCTCACAGGCTGCTTCTTGGAAGTGACCTCTTGATCCACAAAGTACTCATCCTCGCTGTCAGAATTTTTCTTCTTCCTTGACTTGGTAGCAACTTTAGGTAGGTTACTCGGTGTACTTCCGTTACTTTCGTAATAGCTGATGTTGGAGGGACTAGTGCCCTCACTAATGTTCATCCTCTCCTCTGACCTATTCTGGCTGTCACTGTTCTCAGACATATCTGCAAGCTGATCCTGTGAATAGATAGGGGTGGATAGAGTAGATGAGCATCACAAAGTACAGCTGCTTTTGCAAAAAGTTGAGACAAAAACTTAACTTTATATTTCTATAGAAAGAATTTTGGAGCTACCAAATTGACAAACTTGGTGGCACCGAAGCTTAATCGGAGTCTAAACATACCTATTTCGGTCAGACCAAGAGGCAGTTCGGTGACTCCGAGAAGCTAGGGTTCCACTGACAAAGTGATTTCGAGTAAAGCTAGGGTTCCACCGAAGCTCAATTCTTAGAGTAAAGCTCCCCCTAGATGTGATATCCCCCTTAGAGGTATGAACTAACCTTGCGTTTTGTCGATGATGACTTCATGTAGATTTGAAGGTGTTGATGCTCAATGTTGATGTAGATCATTTGGAGCAATCCATTGGAGTGATTTGCAATTTCAATACCTACATTGGTTTGTCCCACAAGGAACATACAAGGATATTGATAGACATAGAGTGAAACATACACATGATGATGTCCATGAAAGCATTGGGTTACCTTGTCCTTTATCTTACCAGCAAGAGGGTTTGTGACTCCTTGAACTAGTGCAAGATATGGAGGTTGGTTGCACTTGTCCTTGCCAAAATGAATATGAGTGAAATATATTGGTGGAGTCACCCTCAAGGACACTCTAGTTCTTTTTCTTTGGCATGCACATCAAATTGATGGGAATCCTTGGAGTTGTAGTCGTACTTGATGAAGAAGAACTTGAAGTAGTTTTGGGAACCCACATGACCAAGGCCTTAGGGGCTTCTTCATATGAATCAATTTCTTCTTGAAGCTTGTCCTTGCCCTTTAACTTGTGGTCTTGTGGTGGAAGATCATCTTGATTTTGTGTTCCCTTGAAGGAAGTGGGGTCATACTTCTCTTGTTGAGGAACAAACTTTGTTTTGGGGTTTTGATCTTCTTCCCACTCAACTCCATTGGCATTGAACTTTCGTTCAAAACCAACACCTTGATTCTTCCGGTGCCTTCCTTGCTTGCGTACCATTCCCTCAAATTGCTTACTCCCGGCAAGACTCATGTAAACACCTTTCTCTATAATTCCCTTCAATAAGCTATTTTCTTGCTCAAGTGTAACTTGGCTAATAGAATCTTTAGTAGAATCAAGAGAACTACTAGAAGCAACAGTATTGGATTTAACATGATTATTGTTACTACTAGAGGAAGAAACTTTCTTCTTTTTATTGCTAGATTTGACTTGAGGCATATAAGTAGACAAGAGTAAACGCTTGGCAATGTAAGAAGAACTTTTCTTTCGAAGAACATCATTGATTGCTTTTAAGAACCCATGCTCTTGATCTAAGTTGAGCTTCTCGAAGCGTAGCTTCTCATGAGTTTTTATAAGTTCTCGATGATCCTCTAAGGTAGTTTCATGAGATAAATTAAGAGTGTTTAGTTCTTTAGTGAGACGCTCAATCTCCTTCTTATCATTATCATTTGTTTCATCTTGATTGGCATGATTAATAGCTATTTCATCATAGTTTTCATCACTAGTGATATCAACAAGTAAATCATCATCTCCTAGCAAATCATCTTCATCACTAATGAAATCAAGATATTCGGGGTGTAATACCTTAGGGCCTTTAGCCATGAAGCTTCTTCCAATTCCTTCATTAGGTGAGTCAAATATATCGTAGGAGTTGGATGACACAAGAGCAATTCTGGCAACACCTTCATCTTGAGTATCTTCGCAGTCGGAGTGATTGCTTCTCTCGGAGTAGTCATCGGAGTCGGAACAGGATACCCGTTCACCAACATGAGCTTGATGTCTTCGTCTTGTGTAGCTCCTTGATGGTTTGTCCTTCCTTTCCGAATTCTTGCTTCTACTAGAGGGTCTTCGTTCATAACGATCATCTCTAATCCTTCTCTCCCTTGGTGGTGATTCATCTCTTTTACTTCTTCTTTCGGGTGAATCTTCTCTTCTCTTGTATGGAGCCATACACTCATTTGAGTAGTGTCCGGGTCGCCCACAATTGTAGCAATTACAATGATGACTATAAGATCTTTTTTCATTGTAGGACCTTGACTTGGAGCTTCTCTCTTTGCTTCTATTCTTGTAGAATTTTTTGAAGTTCTTCACCATTAAGATCAATTCTTCATTCAAGACTTGTTTCTCAATTGATGTGGTAGGAGCATCACATGAGGCTTTGTAAGCACCACTAGACTTGTTGTGAAGCTCTTCCTTATCCTTGAGTGACATCTCATGAGCAACAATTCTAGCAATGACTTTTGTTGGCTTGAGATCTTTGTAGTTGGGCATCATTTGGATCAAAGTGCACACGGTATCATATTTTCCATCCAAGGCTCTTAGGATCTTCTTGATGATGAATTTCCTAGTCATCTCTTCGCTTCCTAAGCCGGCAATCTGATTTGTGATGAGAGCAAGCCTAGAGTACATTTCAGCGACTCCTTCACCATCCTTCATCTTGAACTTATCAAGTTGACTTTGAAGCACATCCAACTTGGATTCCTTGATGGACTCGGTACCTTCGTGCATATCAACCAAAGTATCCAAAATTTCCTTTGCATTCTCAAGACAGTTGATTTTGTTGAATTCTTCGGGGCACAATCTATTGAAGAGAATATCGCAAGCTCGAGCATTGTATTGCAACATCTTCAATTCTTCCGCAGACGCTTCATGATCTGTTTCTTTTCCATCCTCGAAGTATTCACCTTGCAAACCAATTCACACAACATCCCAAACGGCTGAGTTATGTCCAAGAATATGCAATTTCATTTTATGTTTTCAACTAGCAAAATTAGTACCATCAAAGTAAGGACCTCTACGGTGACAACTTTCCTCGCTAGACGCCATACTCTCCTAGGTTTTGAAACAAAGGCTATGGTCACCAAAGCTATGGAAATCGAGGAAAATGGAGACCAAAGCTCTGATACCAATTGTAGGATCAAAAGTAGGTCTAGAGGGGGGTGATTAGACTACATGACCAACTAAAAATCTAGCCTTTTCCCAATTTTAAGTGTTGGCACATTTTAGCAATTAGGACAAGTCAAGTAACCAACCTACACATGTAATTCTAAGAGTGTAGTAGCGGAAAGTAAAGCATTGCATATGAAGGTAACGGGAGAGGTTTGGAGAGTGCAAACTCAATGGAGACATGGATATTTTTGGCCTGGTTCCGATAGGTGGTGCTATCGTACGTCCACGTTGATGGAGACTTCCAACCCACGAAGGGTAACAGCTGCGTGAGTCTACGGAGGGCTCCACCCACGAAGGGTCCACAAATAAGAAACCTTGTCTATCCCACCATGGCCATGGCCAACGAAGGACTTGGCTCACTCGGGTAAATCTTCACGAAGTAGGAAATCTCTCCTTGCCCTTACAAACTCCTTGGTCCAACTCCACAATCTTATCGGAGGCTCCCAAGTGACACCTAACCAATCTAGGAGACACCACTCTCCAAAAGGTAATAAATGGTGTGTTGATGATGAACTCTTTGCTCCTGTGCTTCAAGTGATAGTCTCCCCAACACTCAACTCTCTCTCACATATTTGGATATGGTGGAAAGATGATTTAAGTGGAAAGCAACTTGGGGAAGGCTATATATCAAGATTCTTGTGGTAGGATTGGTATGTCTTGGTCTCAACACATGAGCAGGTGGTTCTCTCTGAGAAAAAGTGTATTCGAAGTGTAGGCACGTTCAGATGGATCTCTCACAAATGGAGATGGGGTGGAGGGGTATATATAGCCTCCACACAAAACCCAACCGTTACACACATTTGACCAAACTCGGTCAGACCAAATAGGAGAACTCGGTGAGACCGAAGTAGTTCAAAATGGGAACGTTGGGAATCTCGGTGGGATCGACATGATCAACTCGGGGGGACCGATGTGCTAGGTCTAGGGCAAAACCTCATCTCGGTGGCACCAATTGCATGAACTTAGTGAGACCGATTTCAGCAAATAGCAATACAGAGAATTGGTCACGCAAACTCGGTGGGATAGATCGCTCATTTTGGCGAGACCGAAATGTTACAAAAGGATCAAAGAGAGTTTACCATGCAAACTCACTGGGACCGATCGCTCTTTTCGGTGAGACCGAAATGTTACGAAAGGATCACATGGAGTTTGCAAAGCCATCTTGGTAAGATAGAGATCCGTATTGGTGTGACCGAATTGTCTAGGGTTTCTGGCAGTGGCTATGTAAAATGAACTCGGTGGCGCCGG
Source organism: Secale cereale (assembly GCA_902687465.1). Taxonomy (NCBI): domain Eukaryota; kingdom Viridiplantae; phylum Streptophyta; class Magnoliopsida; order Poales; family Poaceae; genus Secale; species Secale cereale. The sequence goes on from LR738711.1 coordinate 603,378,857, forward strand.
ATGAATCAAATCAATGGGGCTGAGTTTGACTTAAGATTTTGGACATATGTGGAATTTGAGAAAGTGGGTGAGCGTTTTGGAGCAATATCACTAAGCACTTGAGCAACCAGATCATTAAGCAACACCTCATCCCCTTTTAATAGTATTGGCTTTCCTATAGACACAATGTGATTTTGGATCACTAAAATGGAAATGTAGAGTCTTGAGCTTCTGCCAATCTTTGTCATTAGAATTTTGAGGGGTCCACATCTCTAGTCCATGCCATGCCAATCATTGAACTTCCTGAAATATTTAACCTGAATGCATGTTAGTGCAATGAGCTATATGTTGTTATTAATTACCAAAACTACCCGGGGATTAGTTGCACTTTGAGAAACTAATTGCTGGTTTGTTGTGCTTTAAAAATGTATAACCCATTTCTCATTACTGATAGCACATTTTCTAGCCAAGCCGAACGAAACAACCATCGTGTTGGAAGATTTGCAGCCCAGCAAGGCTAACAAAAGCAAGTAGGCCTCGGTTGGGTATTGTGCAAAAGGAAAAAAAATTAGGGCTAGTGAGGGAGTCCTGGATTGCGGGGTCCTCGGACATTCGAGCTACGTAACGTGGGACGGACTAATGGGCCATGAAGATATAAGACGGAAGACTTCCCACTGTGTTCGGATGGGACTCTCCTTTGCGTGGAAGGCAAGCTTGGCATGCGGATATGAAGATTCCTTTCTCTGTAAACCGACTCTGTACAACCCTAGCCCCTCTGGTGTCTATATAAACCGGAGGGTTTAGTCCTTAGAGGCATTCATAATCAGATAGGCTAGACATCTAGGGTTTAGTCATCTTGATCTCGAGGTAGATCAACTCTTGTAACCCCTATACTCATCAATGTCAATCTAGCAGGAAGTATGCTATTACCTCCATCAAGAGGGCCCGAACCTAGGTAAACAAAGTGCCCCCTACCTCATGTTACCTTCGATCCTTAGACACATAGTTCGGGACACCCTACCCTAGATCTGCCAGTTTTGACACCGACATTGGTGCTTTCATTGAGAATTCCATTGTGCCATCGTCGTAAGGCTCGATGGATTCATCAATCATCTACAACAACGTCGCTAGGGAGTAGAATTTTCTTCCCAACCAGATCTTCGTGTTCGGCGGCTTCACGCTGCGTGCCAACTCGCTTGGTCACCTGGAGCAGATTGACAGCTACGCCCTGGGTCACTAGATTAGTTTCGGAAACCTTAACTATGTCGCTGACATCCGAGGAGACTAGATCTTCCAAGGGTTCGCGGTTCCAACCACCACTTCGGCCTTAGATCCGGACACGTCACCTGGTCCTAAGACGGGAGTATCGAGCCCGCCGGACTATCAGCGGCCATGAAGCTCAACACTAGGGAACCAGAGAGGATGACGTCGCTGGTAGTTATCACAAAGCTGGACTCGTTTCCGGACACCAGCCCCGGACTCTCGGAGTCCGCATCTTGCGAGCTCGACCAAGGAACTCCGGTCCCTATCCAGACCTCACTCTTAAATGAGGCTCTGTATTTGATGTGATCCCTCGCCATCACAGAGGAACCGCTTCCAAATTACGCCAAGCCCGGACTAGGGGCTGGAAATAGGGAACTTTACTTCCCATCCACCACACACTTCATAGCCACTGTTGAGGATCTAACCGACATGCTCGACTATGCCTCCGAAGACATTGACGGTATAGACGATGATGCCAGAGAGGAACATGCCCCAAACCCGCCGTTTACCGGGCGCTGGACGGGCACTTCCTCGTACAACGTATGCATGGTGGACACACCAAAAGAAGATGAGGAAATGATAAGAAGGATCCAATCGAGGAAGAACCTCTTGAGGTACCGCCGAAGCATCGATGTTGGCGACACCGCCCTAAATTGCACCACGGAAAAGACAGCGATAACGGCATGGGAGAAAATGATACTCCAGAACACGCCGAAGAACAAGAAGACCCCACCGAACCAACATCTGAACATGATGGTTGGGAGGAAGGGCAAGTCGACCCAGACGAACAAGCATGGAGCGAAGACTCGGAAGATAGTAGCTATCTGCCACTCTCCGAGGACGACTCGAGCCTCGGCAACGAAGACTTCATCGTGCCGGAGGAACCTTGTGAACAAGAACGCTTCAAGCGCCGGCAAATATCCACGGCAAGAAGCCTTAAAAAGAAGCAGCAACAGCTTCAAGCCGACCAAGAACTCCTCACGACAGATGGACTGACGTCCTGGCAGCCAAGGAGTACGGCCTTGAACGCCTAACGAAGCGTAAGCCGCTACCCCAATTCACCGACGAAGCGCCACCCGCACGTAATGCGGCTGACAAACCTGACTGACCGCCACGCGCCCGGGACAGAACAACAACTCATGCCGAATACCAGCCAGCACCCCCTCGCCGTAAAACAACAGCTCAGGGATACACATACGACCTACGACAAGACCTGGAAAATAGAATAGGTCATACTAGATCCATTTACGGATCTTGGGGACGTGCACCGGCACGAAAGGACGGTTATCAATCTTGGCGCGACAAGCAAAACAACGCCCGGGCCGAAAACAGAATATGGACTTCATGCGAACTGCGTCGCGATATAGCCCGATACAGAGGTGCCGCACACCCCCTATGCTTCACTGATGAGGTAATGGAGCACCAGTTCCTAGAAGGGTTTAAACCCGTGAACATCGAATCATACGATGGCACAACAGATCCCGCAGTATGGATTGAAGACTTTCTTCTCCACATTTCGCGGTGATGATCTGCACGCCATAAAATACCTTCCCCTCAAACATAATGGGCCAGCTCGACACTGGTTAAACAACCTCGCAGAAAATCCTATCTGATGCCGAGAAGACCTGGAGGATGCCTTTAGGGACAACTTCCAAGGCACCTATGTTCGGCCTGCAAACGCCGATGACCTTAGTCATATAATATAGCAGCCCGGGGAATCAGCCCGACAACTATGGACAAGGTTCTTAATTAAAATGAACCAGATTGTGGATTGTCCGGACACCGAAGCCCTTGCTGCTTTCAAGAATAGTGTCCGAGATGAGTGGCTCACTCAGCACCTCGGCCAAGAGAAGCCGAAGTCCATGGCAGCCCTCACCACACTTATGACCCATTTTTGTGCGGGAGAGGATAGCTGGCTCGCTCATAGATGCAATAGCACTAGTGACCCTGGCACCTCCAAAACTAGGGACGGCAATGGCAAGCCATGACGCGACAAGCACAAGGGTCGGAACAACAACGATTGGATCCAATATACGGCGGTCAACGCTGGATTCAGTGGCTCCAAACCCGGTCAACGGAAGTGTCCCAGCCCTAGAATACCTGAGTGTAATAGTTGCATCAGTGAGCATGCATCATGTTAATTTCAAGAAATCTGAATTGAGGAAATCTGAAGCTTCGACAACTTAAATAAAAGAAGGGCAAGGAACCCTAGAAATTTGAGTCTTTCTTTCCAATATGTCCTTATGCAATGTTTGAGAATTTTGGCAAGAGATATATATCAAACCAAAATTTAGGAACATTTTTAAGGATTTAATTTTGGGACTTTGAATTTAAATCATTAGCTATTTGAATTGGACCTATATTCATATAATTAGAATATAATTTCAAATACCCCTCAAATGTTTTATGAGCTTTTAGAAAAGTCCATCTAGCAAAATAAAAATATTCAGAGGAGTTGTTGGCATTGTTTGAATTTGTTTAAATTCAAAACAGTGGCAAAAGATATTAATAAAAGAAAACAGAAGAAAAATAGAAAAAGGGAAAGAAACCTACCTGGCCCAAACCTACATGCGGCCTTGCAGCACCCGGCCCAGCCAGCCCACTACCGCCACTGTCTTCAATCTCTACCAGTAGGCACACGCATGTCGACGCGCGCGCGATCACCTTGTTTGAATTTGTTTAAATTCAAAACAGTGGCAAAAGATATTAATAAAAGAAAACAGAAGAAAAATAGAAAAAGGGAAAGAAACCTACCTGGCCTAAACCTACATGCAGCCTTGCAGCACCCGGCCCAGCCAGCCCACTAGCGCCACTGTCTTCAATCTCTACCAATAGGCACACGCATGTCAACGCGCGCGCGATCACCGTTGCCACCTCCCTGCCTGCTTCCTCCTTTCCCCGGCCCTTCTTGCGACTCCCAGGAGACGTCGACGAAGCCCCGCACCGATCCCTTTCTCCTCTTCCTCACATCGCCAAGCACACCCGAGACCGCTGCTCGGCATAGCCATGGCCACCGTGCCCCCCTCACCCTCCTCCTGGTCCACGATATGCGTGACGACACGAAGATCCTCCAAGCCGAAGCACACGACCTCGGAAGCACCATAACATCGCCATCGACCGTTCTTCTCCGTCCATGGCCGTCGACTGCCGCGCGCCAATTTGCCGCCACCAACGCGTCCTCGAGCTCTCCGACGACGCCTTCAATCGCGATGTGAGGACCCGGTCCCTTTTCCCCTAACCACGTCGTCGATTTCATCATGTAGCCGACGTCCCCATGAGCTCCAAAGCTCACCGCCGTCATGCCTCATCGCTGTCGCGGCCAGAGCTAGCTATGACCGCAACCGAGCACTGCAACATGTTCAACACGCCGTCTGGAGCCTAGAACACTCACCCTTAGCTCCTGCCGTGCGCTGTAGTGTCGTTTTTGCTGACGCCCGATCTCCAGCCACCACCCAAGTGCTCGTCATCATCACCTCCGGGCACCCTGCGATCTGCTGGTGCCTCCGCTGGATGCGCGGGCGCATGTGCTACCTCCTGGTGCCCTCAGTCGCCGCTCCCATGGGCCGTAATGCGGACTCTGCCGCGACCAGAGATCACCGACGACGAGCTTCGCCGCCTGAGCCACTAACCGGTGGGCCTTGCCGGTCAGGCAATTAGATTAGAGCTATTTACCACCCCAGTGACACTGACAGTGGACCCCTGCACCCCCTAATCTTTAAATTAGGCTAAATAACCCCCCCCC
>LR738711.1:603390234-603401608 GCA_902687465.1 Secale cereale
CGCGCGCCTCTTCAAGGTTTGGGGAGGGCCTATGAGATACCACCTCAGCATCATCCGCCCTAGGTGGCGGGGAAGCTAATGGAGGTGATTCACTCTCCATCATCTCTGGCACTAGATCTCCTGAGGATGAGGATAGCTGGGGAAGATCGCGGGCCGGACTAAAAGACATAACTTAGAGTTACCATCATGGGTCATAGAGATCGGATAGAGTAAAGGATCCCGGGCTACTTAGGAGTCGGCTTGGGGTTTGGTCCGGCGGTGAGACTTCGGGATGAACTCGGCATCTGACTCCGAGTCACGAGGGATAATGATTTCGTGCCTTTTGGAAGCCTTGGCTTCTAGGTCTTTGGAGGCCGCCCTCTTCTTACCTTTGCAGGGAGGATCTTCTTCTTCCTCCTCCCCTCATCGTCATCGTCGCCCTCGTGGGAGGATGGGGCATCAGCCTCTCCAGATATTACGTCTGAAGTGCCATCCCTTTTTTTCTTCTGCTCATCCTTTTTAACCAGCACTTGGTATGGCACCGGGACCGGCATCGTCATTAATTGAGGATTGGCTGGGTCTTCGGGGAGCGGAGCCGGAAACCGCATTTGCTCCGCCTTCTTGATCCAAACCTGTTTTGGGAATGGACTACTCGGTATTTCTCCTTTTGAAGAAACAAACCTATTGATGTTCGGAGTTTTAAGAATTTGCCTCAGTGGGTGGATGGTTGCAATCGAGGCTAGTGTCGTCTGATGACTTTGGACACTTTTCTGCTTCTTGAAAAGTAGCTTCCAAATCCCCTTATGTGTTGTGCCATAGAACCGTTGCAGGGTCCGCGGTCCTTCCGGATTGAACTCCCACATCTTGAGGGGCCACCATTGGCAGGGAAGTGTGCGGCGAATCAACATCACTTGGATTACATCTGCAAGGATAATTGTCGGTGTCAAAACCGGCAGATCTCGGGTAGGGGGCCCAAGCTATGTGTTAGAGGATCGATGGTAACAGGAGGCTGGGGACACGATGTTTACCCAGGTTCAGGCCCTCTTGATCGAGGTAATACCCTACTTCCTGCTATATTAATATGGATGAATATGATTACAAGAGTTGATCTACCTTGAGATCGTAATGGCTAAACCCTAAAGCCTAGCCTATGAGGATATTATGATTCTGATGTTAGCCTCTACGGAGTAAAACCCTTGGCTTATATACACGCCGGAGGGGGCCTCGGGTTACAAGGGTGACTTGGGGAGGAAGTAATAGGTACATCCGAACTCTACACTTGCCCTCCTACGTATATCGGAGTCCTGACCAAATACGGGGGAGAGTCTTCTGCTTCTACTTTCATGGCCCATCATTACGGCCCAGCTTCATCGACCAGGACGCATGAGGACCCCTGAATACAGGACTCCCTTAGTAGCCCCTAGACTTTCCTTCAAGGACGATATTGTGCCTGGCTTCATGTCTTCATTCTTGCAAGGTGAGTCCTTCTAGATGATAGTTCGGCTTCTTTTAACATTGTATTCCGTCGATTCCTCGCCGTTGTTGCCTTGGCTTCCACGTGTCGAACGAATGCGAACCATCTAGGTATTTTTGCAATTACCCCCTTGACTGTGTAGGGAAGGAGCCTATATAAGAGAATAGATCTCAGTTGCCTCTCCATTCCATTCCACGTGGAAGAAACCCTAGTGCCTGCAAAAAAATCTTCAAACATGAGCAGCACCCCAAGCTCTTCCTCGCGCCCTCACGGCCCTCATGTAGGTGATTGGAAGAGTTGTTCTGTATCCCATGCGCACGTGAGAACACTTCAAGCATATGGATATCTCCTTCCCGAGGGTCTAGTCCCTGTCCGGGCCGGACTAACTTCCATCGTCAATCAAGCCCTGGCAGAGAGCTTTCACAACCCCTCTGGTGGAGAGCGGGTATGTTTTGTCCCTTTCCTTTTAAGAGGCGTAGATTTCCCCATCCACCCCTTCCTTAGGGGACTCCTAGAGTTCTATGGTCTTCAATTGCATGATCTCACGCCGGGGTCTATCCTGCATATTGCGGGACTCGTCAGTTTATGCGAAATGTTCTTGGGCTGCGAGACTCACTTTGAGCTATGGCAAAACTTCTTCTGCCTTGTCCCTTGCTCGGAAAAGGGATCCATATTTGAAGTTGGTGGCGCTGAAGTATGGCGTATAGCCAGGACAGGCTATCTGCCTGGTACTCCAAAGAAGGCATCCGAAGAGTGGCCTTCGAAGTGGTTCTATATTGAGGACATTGCCCTACCAGACCCAGTTTGGCAAGGTCTCCCCAAATATTCCAGCGCTCCTCCAAAGAAGCTTTTTAACTGGTGTCCACCAGTCCCTCAGAAGAAGAGAGAGCGGAGGTTAGCAGACTGGCCGACAAGATCAAATTGCTCGCCAGTACGGGGCTGTCTATAATTGAAGTGATGGCGGTTTCAATAAAGCGATGCGTGCAGCCGCTCCAAGCTAGAGGATTTCCAATGTCGCACTATAACAGCCTGAATGTTGCCTCACGCTACTTACGCCTGGGTCCGGACAACCCTGCCGCTCTAGACGTCATCCTGGAAGGTCTTTATAAGGGAGAGAAGAAAGAAATTCTTCGTTAAAGTGTCGGGAGGGTTTTTCTATGTACAATCCTCCTGACTCGGTAAGTCTCTCTTGTGACTGCTATATTCGCCCATTTTTCTTTGTTATGATGTATTGACCAAACTGAATTCGGTTTTTCCCAACAAGAGTGGAGGAAGGTGATCGACGGGATTAGTAGTCCCGCCCCACAGCCAGAGGACCGATTCCAAAATGCGGGCCTCGGATATAATGAAGATCCGGATACACACATAGAGCTAGAAGATGGAGTCTTCTATCAAGCCTGCCATGAGGGCGCCGTGGTGGCTATTCTAGCCGATTACCCTAGCCTCATTCCTTCTTCTCACGTAAGTACCCAGGACATATTTCATCAAAGATAAGATGCCCAGTGCGCCTTAACCATCGCACTTTTCTATGCTCAAAAGGGGCGGCGCTCCTCACGCCGAACTGTGCGAAGACCGTCATCCCAGAGGGCGACGCCTACATCGGGTGACGCCTTGAAGCGAAAGAGGACCGCGAAGACCAGCGAACCTTCAAAGAGGTATGTTTGTTTTGATACATGCTGGGTGGTGAAGTCGGTATTACAACTTTCCGCTTTATTTTTCCTTTTAGGAGGAATACACACCGGACTATTTCCAGAAATCATGGAGATCAAGCTCCTGCCAATCCAGCATCTGGCCCATCAAGGGTTAGTGCGGATTCGGTGCCTGATTGTCCCCTCCAAGAGGATTCAGATGGAATGTTAGTTACTAATTCCGAAGTGGAGGTTGCGATGGTTCACCGGCGGCGAAAAGCAGCCATGCGTGACCCAACCTTTTCTGAGGAGGCATTTAACACCCTCAGCTCTGTAGATGCTTATATCCGAGCCGCTCAAGACGGACTCGCTGGAGCCACTCATCGGCTTTCCAAAGATATGCGGGTAAGCGTCCATTTTGATGTTCCCATGCTAGTAGCCCCCGAGACTTAAAGCAGTTGGTACAACAGTTTTGCGGATCGTTGTGTTTTTGAAGGTGCTTCAACAAAAGAATAACTCATTATCCAAGGAGCTGGAAGAGTGCCGGACCCAGCTCACGACTGTCACCGCCGAATTGGAAAATTCGAAGAAATCCGGAAAGGATGCTGGTGGTAAGAACAATGGTGTCCGAACAACATTAAATTTACGCTGATTACTGAGTCGTTAAGTAGATATTAATTGTAATACAGCAACAGGGCCGACCGACCAAATGTAGAGGGAGCTGAGGGCTGCTTTGGCCGACAAAAAAATTGCCGAAGGGGAAACAGCTGCTGGTAAGCGCGTATTGACACAAGCCAAAGATAAAAGAAAGCAAGCGCAGGATAAAAATTTTAGGCTAGAACAGGAGCTAAAGGATGTAAGAGCCCAACTCTCATGTGCCATGGAAGAGAACCGGGGGCTAAAAGGCGGCATGTTCAGTATGTCCCTTATACCTAGCTCTCCTTATAGTCCCTTAATTTGAAAGTTTTTTCATAAAACTTTTCCTGCAGGTTTGTTACTGGGCAGCCCGAAAGGGAAGTGTCCGGTTCTGAGGGTGACGTGCTGCAAGAGCTTTCCAGGGTCCATGAGCGATCTTGGAAGGCCATGAAGAATATGACCAAGGCTTTGTGGCCGAGCGATTCCCCTCCAGAAATTATGGAGGACTTGGCGGACTTGTTCATAGGGGCTTGACGCTGCTTCGAACTGTGGGAAGCATCAGCATGCTGCATGGGTGCTCAAGAAGCCTAGGCCATGGTGAAGACACGCTACACCCGTCTTGATCTGAATCATATGGCCCGTGTGGGGCCTCGAGGATCGGATGGACAAGAAATCCCCCTGAGCTTGGTGTATGACCAAGTGGAGACAGCTGCCAGGTTTTCCCAACAGGGTTGTAGACTAGACAGCCTTATAGACGGAATAGAAAAAGAGTAATCATTTGATTCTATGTATCAATATACTTTTAACATCAAACTTATCTCCGACCGAAATTATAAAAAGGTTGTCGTGGCCGACCATCCGCTTTAACCTCCATAAACCCAAAGGCTGGAGCGTTTCTGAATACTATACCTGTGGTAAACACGTGGTATGTTCGGAAACCAGGCAATCTGGTCATAATTGCTTGAACAGACAAACTGTATTCCGGGAGTTATGTTATATTACTGTTTAACGTAAGAAACATCTTCCAGAGAGAATAGTTCCATTAATGGTTCCTTTCCTTGGGTTGGCATGCGTACATATGCAAGCCTAGGCTTTTTAAACCGGTAAAAAGGATTATAGGATGCCATATCCTATGATAGTTTAAAATATATGCGTTAAAAGTGATATGTCGTCTATCCGCCGACCGATTATTCCCTTAAGAGCACTAGCTTTAGGCTTCACCGAGTCTGAGGTACATGTCCGGATTACCCGGCTGTAACAATCGCAGAGGTGCTCCCTTTACGCCCAAGCCGAACAATCGAAAACATAGGGGTAAGCATAGGAGCCAAGCAACCCAACTTGACCAGATCTTAAGTCATATTGGTGCATATAATGGAAAGGAAGGACTGTAAAACACAGATGACATTTTAAGCAAGAAGCTTTTTTGGTAATGGGCTTCGTCAAAGAAGCCCCCAAGTATATTTGAGGTAGATACATTCAAAGATGTACTTATCTTGTGGTAGTTCGGGTGAGCCGAATACTTACTAATAAGAGAAAAGGTAAAAAAAGAGGAGAAGGAGAAAAATAAAAGATAAGAGATAAGACCTAACTTAAATGGAGGAAACTTTGCTACTGAACTATCCATAGAATCTTCAGAGCCGGGCAGCGTTCCATGGGTTCGGCTCAAGGCGGTTGTCTTCTGCATTCCGAAGGCGATAGGCTCCGCCGGTGAGTACTTCGTCGATAATGAAGGGGCCCTCCCATTTTTGTTTGAGCTTGCCCTTCTTATTCTCCGGGGGGCGTAAAACAAGTTTGACGATGTTGTATGTCTTGGCCCGCACTTCACTGCTCTGGTATCGCCTAGCCTGTTGTTGATAAAAAGCAGAACGGGACTGCGCTGTATCACGCTCCTCTTCAAGTCCATCTAGGTCATCCTACCGATCTAGCTTGGCTTCTCTCTCCTCATACATGCGCACTTGAGGTGAGTCATGAATAATGTCACAAGGAAGAATAGCCGTTGCGCCGTACACCATGAAGAAAGGTGTGTATCCGGTCGTCCGATTAGGTGTGGTCCGCAGCACCCAGAGTACGGAGTCAAGCTCTTCGACCCAGTGTTTATCAGACTCCCGTAGGGAGCGCACCAGTCGGGGTTTAATGCCGCTCATTATCATACCATTGGCTCTTTGGACTTGACCGTTTGTTTGAGGATGGTACACAGAAGCATAATCCAGTTTAATACCTAAATTTGCGCACCAATTTTTTACCTCGTCAGCTGTAAAGTTGGTGCCATTATCTGTGATAATACTGTGCGGGACACCATAATGGTGTACTACACCGGATATAAAATCTATCACTGGCCCTGCCTCAGCTGTTTTTACTGGCTTGTCTTCTATCCATTTAGTGAATTTATCTACATCACCAGCAAGTATTTCTTTTTATGGCTTCCCCCTTTAAGAGGTCCGACCATATCGAGCCCCCAGACCGCAAAATGCCAAGTAATGGGGATTGTTCTCAAAGCGGTGGGAGGCATGTGACTTTGATTTGCAAAGAGCTGGCAGCCAACGCAATGTTGGACTAAGGTCTAGGCATCTGCTCGGGCAGTGGACCAAAAAAAGCCAGCTCAAAAAGCTTTGCCTACGAGCGCCCGGGCTGCGGCATGGTGGCCGCACATTCCAGCTTGTATTTCAATGAGAATTTTCCTTCCCTCCTCTTCGGAGATGCACCTTTGTAGAACACCAGTAGTGCTTTTCTTATATAATTCACCTTCGTGAACTTTGTGGGCTTTAGAACGCCGGTCTATGCGGCGGGCCTCATTTTGGTCATTGGGGAGCTCCTGCTTTTTAAGGTAAGCTAGGAAGGGCTCTGTCCAGTGGGCTATGACAGCCATGATCTCGTGAGCAGAAGAAGTTATCTCCATGTCTGGGTCTCCGATGACGTCTGGGTTAAGTTCAGCCGCGGGTGTTTTCGGATTCGAATCCGTATCTTCGCCCGCATCCTGCCATGTTACTGATGGCTTAAATAGCCTTTCCACGAGGGTGTTAGGCGGGACGGGGTCATGTTTAGCACCCATACAAGCAAGTACGTCAGCGGCCTAGTTTTTATCCCGGGCTACATGATGGAATTCCAACCCCTCAAATCTAGCCGATATTTTTAATATAGCATTGTGATAAGCTGCCATTTTTGAATCTTTCACATCAAAATCTCAGTTTATTTGGGAGATAGCGAGGTTTGAGTCTCCGCATACGTCGAGGCGTTGTATGCCCATGGATACAGCTAGGTGGAGACCATGCAATAGGGCCTCATATTTGGCCACATTGTTCGAGTCCGTGTACATAATTTATAGAACATACCGGACTGTATCCCCAGTTGGAGATATCAATATTACGCCGGCCCCCAATCCGGCTAGCATTTTGGAACTATCAAAGTACATTGTCTAGTGGGAATATGAGCCGTACTCTTTAGGGAGTTCGCCTTTAGTCCATTCTGCGAGAAAGTCAGCCAACACTTGGGATTTAATAGTCCGGCGTGGCTTGTAAGATATTTCAAATGGTAAGAGCTCGATGGCCCATTTGGCTATGCGTCCAGTGGCATCTTTATTGCTAATAATATGGTTGAGTGGTACTTCGGATGCCACTGTGATCGAACACTCTTGAAAGTAGTGTCAAAGTTTCCGAGATGACATGATGACCGCATAGGAAATTTTCTAATAGTGGGGGTACCATGATTTGCACGATGTTAGAACCTCGGATACATAGTATACTGGTTTTAGAACGGGGAATTTATGTCCCTCTTTGGCTCGTTCGACGACGAGCATGGCACTCACTACTTGGTGAGTGGCTGATATATACAGCAGCATTGGTTCACCAACACCGGGGGCGGCTAGGATTGGGTCCCTTGCTAGTAGAGTTTTTATTTCTTCCAAACCAATTGTGGCCACGTCCGTCCATTCGAAGTTGTCAGTGCGTCGTAGCAATCTATAAAGTGGCAATGCTTTTTCTCCTAAACTATAGATGAAGCGGCTTAAGGCCACTATGCAGCCTGCTAGTTTTTGCACTTGTTTGAGATCGGTTGGCGTTTTGAGCTCTGACAAGGCCTGGACTTTAACTGGGTTAGCTCCGATTCCTCTATGGGATAGGATGAACCCTAGTAGCATTCCGGCAGGAACGTTGAAAACACATTTTTTCTGGATTGAGCCTTATGTCATATTCTCGAAGGTTATCAAACGTAAGGCGGAGATCTTCCACCAAAGTTTTGACGTGTTGGGTCTTAACGACTACGTCGTCAACATATGCCTCTACTGTCTTGCCAATTTGTTTTTCTAAGCATGTTTGAATCATGCGTTGTTATGTGGCGCCAGCGTTTTTGAGTCCAAAGGGCATAGTGTTGAAACAGAAAGGACCATACGGGGTGATAAATGCCGTTGCGGCCTGATCGGATTCCTTCATCTTTATTTGATGGTATCCGGAGTAAGCATCAAGGAAGCACAACGAGTCATGGCCCGCCATTGCATCGATAATTTGATCAATGCGGGGCAAAGGAAAGGGATCCTTGGGCAGGCCTTATTTAGGCCGGTAAAGTTGACGCAGAGGCGCCAGGATTTATCCTTCTTTGGCACCATGACTAGGTTGGCTAGCCAATCCGGATGTTTATTTTCTCTGATGAACCCGGCTTCTAATAGCTTGGCTAGGTCTTCCCCCATTTCTTGTCTTCTCGGTTTGGAAAACCGTCGCAGTGACTGCTTGACTGGTTTGAACCCTGTGACAATATTGAGGCTGTGTTCGGCCAGCCTGCGTGGGATTCTCGGCATATCTGAAGGGTGCCAGGCAAATATATCCCAATTTTCCCGAATGAAGGCATGTAACGTGCTGTCTACCGCTGGATCCAGTTGTGCCCCGATAGACGCCATCTTGTTAGGGTCCTTTGGGTGCACTTGGAATTTTATGATTTCGTCTGTTGGCTTGAAGGAGGTAGATTTCGATCTTTTGGCTAGGATTACATTGTCCTTGTCCACTATGGATCGTAAGGTGGTTAATTCTTCGGCCGCGAGGGCTTCGGATAATGCCTCTAAGGCTAAAGATGCCATTTTGTTCTGAGCAAGGAGAGCTCTATCCGGATCACTTGTTAATGTGATTACTCCATTGGGACTTGGCATTTTAAGCTTCATGTACCCATAATGGGGTATAGCTTGAAAGCGTGAAAAAGCGTCCCATCCTAAAAGGGCGTGGTATCCGCTATTGAAGGGAACAATGTGGAAGAGAAGTTCCTCCGACCTGTAGTTATCAGATGTACCGAATACTACGTCGAACTTAATGCTTGTCGAACACTGGGCTTCTCGGCTAGGTATAATTCCTCTAAAGGTTGTGTTAGTGTGCTCAATGTGGGATTTGTCAACCGGCATTTTTGCAAGCTTTTCCTCATATATGAGGTTCAGTCTACTTCCTCCGTCCATAAGTACTTTAGTGAGGCGAAAACCATCCACTATTGCGTCTAGTACAAGAGCTGTTGTTGCCCAGATCGGCCGGACTCGGGGTACGTCTTCGGCAGAAAAACTAATTGCCGCATCGCTCCATGGGCTTGCAGAGCTAATTTGGTAGACCTTGGCAAGTTCGCGATTCGCTCTCTTGCAGCGGTTATTTGAGGAGAATGTCTTGAAGACAGTGAAAACACCAACGTCTTTCTACCCTGATACAGCGGCAGCAAGGAGTGCTGCACCGCTCTTTGCTACCTGCCGGAGTACCCAACATGCCCTAAGGCGGTGGCTTGGGATATTGTCCGGGGTTGCATGTATTTGGCAAGGTTTATCAAGCAATTCGTCCAGTACGGACATGTGCCTTAAAAAAGCTTTCTTCTTCTTGCCAATAGGCATATTATCGGATGATCTTCTAGGGTATGTCTGTTTAGCCTTAATAGTGTGTTGTCCGGATATGGACTGTTCGAGAGGTGTATTCCGGGCTTTCCAAGTATTTTTCATTGCATAGTACTTTCGTACTAAATGAGATAGTTCTGTGATACTCAGAACATGACATCGGTTGAGGGCATTCAAGACTCCCTCATCCATACAGTTGCGGTAAAATAGGGAGACCGCCTTGTCATCGCAGCAGTCCTTGATCTTGTTTTTAACAAGCATGAATCTGGCCCAAAAGTGGTTGAACGTTTCCTCGGGCTGCTGCTCTATGTTCGTGAGATCATCTATGTCCGGGTGTACGGATTTACTTGGAGAGTTTTTCCCAGTGTGGGTGGCTATTGGTAATTTTGAGTCCCGACCCAAAGTGGTATTCGGGGTTTTGACAGCTGCTAGGTGGCTTCTCACCCCTCGTTGGTTACCCCAAGTGGAAGGTTTGAGATGCAGTGTAGCAGAAGTTTTCCCTTGGCAATACCAAGGATCGTTTTCCCTGAGACTCCCAGTTTCAACAAGAAGGTGTCAACTGCTAACGGCGCCAGATATTAGCAATCAACGTGGACCTGCACACAAATACAAATAACTTTGCTCCCAACGAGTACAGAGAGGTTGTCAATCCCTCCGGCCTTGTCGTTTACAAAGGATCAAACGCAAGTGATAGTAGTGATAGATAAAATTGCAATAGTAAATAAAAGCGGAAAAGTAAATAGCGGATGTGATCAATGATGGTAATATGGACCGGAGTCTCATGATGTTCACTAGTGATGTCTCTCTCCCAAAAGGCGATAAAACAGCTATGTGAGGTGAACGAATTACAGCTGGGCAATTGACAGAATTATGTGGGCAAACCAATGCTAACTATGTTGCAAGAAAGGTAGAGGTTCAAAGCATGGGCGGTACGCCGAGGTAAGTAGACCGAAATCCATCTGCATCTACTACTAATCATCCACCTTGAGATATCTATCCAGAACATCTCGCTGGTATTAAGTTGCGAGTCCCACCCATAGTGTAAACTCAAAGCAACAGACAACTGCATTAAAAGAACTTGGCGTAAAGTATAGTCCTTGCACCCGCGGAGACAAGCACCGTTGTTTTCCCCCGTATGGCAACAGCACATCCCCTAGACTCATGTTTCTGTCACTCAAACTAGTCATCGAGGGGCATGAACCCACAATCAAGCATAACGTTCCCTCTTGGAGTCACTACCTACTACTTGGCCAAAGCAATAAATAACAACGGAGAACATGCAAGAATTACTTACGAACATAAACATAAAAGAGGTGAATCAAATATATTACTCAAACACAATCTGAACATAATCTCATAATCCATCGGATCCCAGCAAACTCATCATAGCAACAACATAAGGATTACATATGTGCCTCGATCATGTAGGGCAGCTCACGAGGACTAATTAGTGAAGCACAAGAACGGGAGGAGAACATCACATAGCTACTGGTCATGGACTCATGGTCCAAGGGAGACTACTCACAACTCATCCGGGAGGCGTCCATGGTGGTGGAGAGGCTCCCGGTGGTGATCCTCCCCTCCGACAGGGTGCCGGGAAGAGTTCTCCTGGTGCTCCCGATATTGGAAGCGGCGGCGGCGGCAGAACAGAGATGAGATCGCGAAAAAGAGTCCATGTATCGAGCGTTTCGGGAGATGCTTTAAATATCTGCCAAAGGGGGGCATCAGCGGAGCCTCGGGGGGCCCAGGCGCCCCCCCGGCGCGGCCCAGGGGGGCGCGCCGCCAGGGCGCCTGGAGCCCTGGTGCCCCCCC
>LR738711.1:603401778-603431821 GCA_902687465.1 Secale cereale
CCCCCCCCGGCTGTACTTCGGGCGCAAGGTAGCTTCTGGAACTCTGATTTTTTATATAATTTTCCTGGATTTTTCCTGGCAGTTCTCGTAATGTGAAAACCTGAAATACAAAAACAGCCGAAAACAGAAACTGGCACTGGGGTGCACCGAGTTAATAGGTTAGTCCAAATATGATCAAAAGTGTATGGAAGTGTATAAATAACATAGCAATATCACCCAAAAGAGGCATGGAGCAAGCAGAAATTATAGATACGTTTTGGACGTATCAACAGCCTCCGATGTGGACGATCCGAGCTCGACAGGATCTAATTGTTCCGTGGGCCAGTGCCAATCCCAGAGCTTGAAAAATGCAAAGTGTCGCCCGATAGGGGCGTGTTCGGCTCGATGGGTTTGGAGATCGGAACTGTGACGGTCTCCGTCTCAAGAGGGGGAGTCTCTTCGGCTCCGTCCTCAACTGCTGCCACTAGATGAGTGATCGCGACGGGATCGATCTCATCATTACTGGATTTAGGTCCGATCTAATCTTCTGGTGATGAAAGACCCAGGGCGGCGATGCAATCCAGCAACTCGTTTAAGGGCGAGAGATCTGCAGGGGTTGCGTCATCGGAGTGGCAGGAGTTAACATAAGGGTGGTGCTCGATGACCGCAGGGAGTGCGGCCGGCCTTGAGGCCACGCCGGTGCATATAGCAAATCCGCCGAGCTAGAGAACCTGGCCAATGGCCAAGTTGTTTACGAGCGTGATCTCATCGTTGATGACGAGACAAGCCATCAATCTCTCATCGCGAGCGCATAGCGGAGCTCTCAATGGAAGAACCATTGTCGGTGTCAAAACCAGCAGATCTCGGGTAGGGGGGCCCAAGCTATGCGTTAGAGGATCGATGGTAACATGAGGCTGGGGACACGATGTTTACCCAGGTTCAGGCCCTCTCGATCGAGGTAATACCCTACTTCCTGCTATATTAATATGGATGAATATGATTACAAGATTTGTTCTACCTCGAGATCGTAATAGCTTAACCCTAGACTAGCCTATGAGGATGTTATGATTCTAATGTTAGCCTCTACGGACTAAACCCCCTGGCTTATATACACGCCGGAGGGGGCCTAGGGTTACAAGGGTGACTTGGGGAGGAAGTAATAGATACATCCGGACTCTACACGTGCCCTTCTACGTATATAGGAGTCCTGACCAAATACGGGGGAGAGTCTTCTGCTTCTACTTTTATGGCCCATCATTACGGCCCAGCTTCATCGACACCGACGCCTGAGGACCCCTGAATACAGGGCTCCCTCAGTAATATCCTTGGCTATCATACTCCTGATGCGTTTTGACAACAACAACACCTCAGAAACCGACCCCCGGTCCAGACCCTTCTCGGTCCAGGATGTGAGCCTCAACGCGGGTCCAAATCTAAAGGCCGGAGCTACTGCCCATTTGGAGCCACGGGGTTCTGTGATATAGAACCATTCCTGTTGCCATACCTTCACCACAAAAACCCCCCTTTGGCCAATTAACTACGGGGAGCTTGCTCACCATGGTACCACCGCAGTCCGCCTATTGCCTGTCGACCACCTTCGACTTCATGTGGAAAATCTTGAGCCATAAGCCGAAGTGTGGAGGGACGCGGAGAAATGCCTCACACATGACGATGAACACCGAGATGTGAAGAAATGAATTTGGGGCCAGATCGTGAAAATCCAGCCCATAGTAGAACATGAGGCCCCTTACAAAGGGGTGAAGGGAAAATCCGAGTCCGCGGAGGAATTGGGGGATGAACACCACCCTCTCGACGGGCTTCGGGGTAGGGTTGACTGGCCCCTGATTGGGAAGCCTGTGTTGGATTTCTGCGGTTAGGTACCGCGCCTCCCGTAGTTCCTTGATGTTCTCCTCCGTAACAGAGGAGGCCATCCATTTGCCTTGCGAGCCGGCCATGGTCGGGGGAGTTGCAGGGGGAAGAGGAGCTTGGAACTTGGGTGCTGGAGCTCGAGGATGGAGAGGCAGAGAGAGAATGAGGCGTAGGGCGGAGAAGTTAGATTCCATCCGCTTATATGGACTGCGAATATCAAGCGCCCCCCTCCCTCAAGCCTTAAAACTCGCCTATTCCCGAGGGGACGTGCGAGCGGCATGTTAATTTACCAAATCTCATATTGACGATAACCCCACAATAAAGGGACACGATCCCTGCTTCGACAAGATGTGTCAATGGGAGTCGCGTGCTGGGAGGCCCAAAAAACGGTTCGAGATGATGACGGAGCTAAAATGTGACGTTTCGCCAAATAAAGCTGTCACTGGATATATTTTTGTGCTTTCATGATTAGGAGGTTGACCAATTATATACAGAGCCGGATATAGATCTCTTGTCCGGAGGACTATTTTGGACAATTCGGAGGAGGAACCCGCCTTGCAATGCCGAAGACAATCTGCGCGCTAGACACATCGTCATTGAAGCCTAATAGAGGGGCTACTGAGGGAGTCCTGGATTACGGGGACCTCGGTCGTCCGAGCTACGTAACGTGGGCCAGACTAATGGGCCATAAAGATACAAGATGGAAGACTCCCCCTCGTGCCGGATGGGACTCTCCTTTGCGTGGAAGGAAAGCTTGGCATGCGGATATGAAGATTCCTTTCTCTGTAAACCGACTATGTACAACCCTAGCCCCTCCGGTGTCTATATAATCTGGAGGGTTTAGTCCGTAGATGCATTCATAATCAGATAGGCTAGACATCTAGGGTTTAGTCATCTCGATCTCGAGGTAGATCAACTCTTGTAACCCCTAAACTGATCAAAGTCAATCTAGCAAGAAGTAGGGCATTACCTCCATCAAGAGGGCACGAACCTAGGTAAACAAAGTGTCCCCTGCCTCATGTTACCTTTGATCCTTAGACGCAAAGTTCGGGACCCCTACCCGAGATCTGCCGGTTTTGACACCGACAGCTAGCCATTTTCAGAAAGAAAAAAACTACTGGGTTGGTTTGTGGTAAACATTAAATAAAAGGCTGGCTAGAGAAGCAAGAGTGCCCCGCACAACCCAGTTGACACCGTGCTCCATATCAGAAAAGGAACTGGGCGACCTGCTGGGTTCTTGGTGTTAGCCCCTTGTCATGGAATTCTCTCATTTATTGACTATGTTGACCCAAATGTCAGGAATCCATTAGGAGGAACCATTTTTTTGGCTGCAAATAAGGAGAAAATTGCTTGCGTACTACCATGACCCTGGTGGGTCCCTGTTGTCATCCTCTCCACGTACAATCATCTCCTAATTGTGTGCGTGTCAACCTAGTAGTCTCACAAGTCAGCCTATAAACACATGGCGGACAAATACAACCCATTTAAAAAAATAACAGCCCATTCCATACGTTCACACGGAAAGTTCAACATTCATAGCAAAGTAACAGGTCTAATCAGATATAGAGTACTGAACTTCCATGTTGACAACCATCGTAGCCAAGTTAACCATCTACTCCCACTAATACTCTTGTGTACAAGTACTAACTTACTCCTAGCTAACTAGATGATGTAGGCCGCCATCTGCGGCACATGCTAAATGCCGGCACCGACGTCCTCCTCCATGCCTCAGACTTGCCGGAGGTGCGATAGGGCACGTTGCTCGCGCGCGTTGGTCCTGTCCATGCCGGCATGGTCAACCGCAGCTTCGGCTTCTAAGAGGGAAACCCACTTGACGAGCTGGTAGTAAAATTCGGCGTCGCGCACGCGAGCATGCCTGACAGCCTCTAGAGCTATTTGCCTGGCATTGTCCTCCACGTAGTCGGCCCAATTACGGGTGCTCTGCTCGCAACTCAGAGCGGCAGTGCACTGCTGCTCCATGCCCCGCTGGTGGCTGGCGGAGTCCTGGATTATGGGGTCCTCGGGCGTCCAGGCTATGTGACGTGGGCCGGACTGATGGGCCGTGAAGATACAAGACAGAAGACTTTCTCCCGTGTCCGTATGTGACTCTCCTTGACGTAGAAGGAAAGCTAGGCATGCAGATATGAATATTCCTTCCTCTGTAAATCGACTTTGTGTAACCCTAGTCTCCTCTGGTGTCTATATAAACCGGAAGGTTTAGTTCATAGGCCCATCATAATCATACAGGCTAGACATCTAGGGTTTAGTCATCTCGATCTCGAGGTAGATCAACTCTTGTAACCCCTATACTCATCAAAGTCAATCTAGCAGGAAGTAGGGTATTACCTCCACCAAGAGGGCCCGAACCTGAGTAAACAAAGTTTCCCCTGCCTCCTGTTACCTTCGATCCTTAGACGCACAGTTCGGGACCCCTTACCCGAGATCTGCTGGTTTTGACACCGACATTGGTGCTTTCATTGAGAGTTCCACTGTGCCATCGTCCAAAGGCTCGATGGCTCGCCTTGTCATCAATGACAGTATCACCTTCGGAGGAGCCCTAGTTTTAGGGCAAACCCTCCGTCTTGGCGGCTTCACCATGGGTGCCCGTTCGGCCGTTAAGCCAAAAGCAAACCATATGGTCGCCGAAAACCCTTTTCGTATCAGCCTTGAATACTCAGAAAAGATGGATCTGGCAGATCTATCGTCTTTGAACGAGCTACTAGATCGCGTCGCCACCTTGGGGGTCTCAACTGACTATGATCGGATCAGGCTTAAACCCGAACAGAGAGAGATTAAAACTCCACCGATCACCCATCAAGTAACGGTTGTGGAGGAGCAAGCTGACAATAACTATTCTCCTACGTTGAGAACAAAGTATGTTCGGATTTTCGAACTCGGAAAGCC
Source organism: Secale cereale (assembly GCA_902687465.1). Lineage (NCBI taxonomy): Eukaryota > Viridiplantae > Streptophyta > Magnoliopsida > Poales > Poaceae > Secale > Secale cereale. The sequence goes on from LR738711.1 coordinate 603,406,531, forward strand.
GGATACCCGTGTTCAGGAGGACACTCCCTGTCCCCCGAACACAACATCGAACATCAAGCCTGAAAATCCGTCGGACACTCCGGAACCTGGGCCGGTAAACCGGGAAATCCCTCAAACTCCGGACTCCACTGTGGGTCAGGGCATGAATTTAATCCCGCGCACCCACCACAAGCAATATTCTCCAGGCAATTACAGTCCTCCGGACATATGCGACCTAATGTATGTGCGGCAACAGCCTTAGGAGAAAGTCCACCACTTTTGGGCCAGATTCATCCTTGTTAAAAACAAGATAAAAGACTGCTGTGACGATGACGCAATTTCGATATTTCGCAACAACTGTACGGAAGAATGGATCCTTAACACCCTCAGTCCTCGTCGTGTACTACACTTTGAAGATTTGGCACACATAGTACAGAAGTACTGCGTAATGGAAATCGCTTGGAAAAGCCAGACGGCCCGCTGGGAACCTCAAGCCTTTAAGCCACCTCCCGGGCGGGCAAAAAGGATGCACCATTGCGGCGCACCTACTCATTATCCTGCGGACGAGAAAACCAAGCCCTTTACGGGACATAGAACTGTCTTCGAAGAATGGCTGATAGGCTTTATCAAATACACTCAACAACGGATACTGAACGAACGCACAGCCTACGGGCATGTTGGATACTCCGACATGTGGCCAAGAGCGGAAAGGGTATCCTCACCAACAACACCCCAAAGAGATACTCTTCGTAGGATGATGAATTCAAAGTATTCACGGTCTTCGAGACCTTCTCATCTAATAATCGGCGCAAAAGGGCGCTCCACGACCACGCCGAAGTGTGCCAAATAGCAGCAATAAACCCTTGGAACAATACGGCAATCACTTTCAACGCCGATGACGAACCAAGGTCCCGCTCAGTTCGGGCACCAGCCGCATTGGTCCTAAACCCAATCGTGGACGGTTTTCGGCTCACTAAAGTGCTAATGGACCGCGGCAGCGGGCTGAACCTCATCTACGAGGACACCCTCAATAAAATGCAAATGGACAAGAGTCGCATTGAGTAGAGCAATACATCCTTTAGAGGGATCATCCCCAGCAGGGAAGTAAGATACTCAGGGAAAATTAAACTGGATGTGGTATTCAGCACACCAGAAAATTACAGGTCCGAAGAGATAATCTACCAGGTGGCCCCTTTCAACAGTGGATATCATGCCCTGTTAGGGCGAGATGCATTCACACGCTTTCAAGCTATACCTCATTACGGGTATATGAAGCTCAAAATGCCCGGGCCCATTGGTGTTATCACGGTCTCTAGTGATCCGGACATAGCACTCGCGCCGAAAATAAAACTGCATCCCTGGCCCTCGAGGCACTGTCCGAAGCCCTAGCGGCCGAGGAACTCACCGCTCTACGTTCCATAGTGGATAGGGACGACGTAATCCTTGATAAAAGGCCTAAATCCACCTCCTTCAAACCAGCGGACAAAATAGTCCAATTTGAAGTACACCTGACAGATCCCAAGAAACGGCTTTTATCGGGGCACAGCTGGAACCCCGGTCGACGCTGCATTACGAGCATTCTTGCGCGAGAACTGGGGTATCTTCGCCTGGCACCCCTCGGATATGCCAGGAATCCCACGCGCGCTGGCCAAACATAGTCTCAATATACTGAAGGGATACAAGCCGATCAAGCAAACGCTTCGGCGATTTTCCGAACCCAAGCGACAGGCAATGTGGGAGGAGCTAGCCAAGTTACTCGAACTCGGGTTCATTAGAGAGATCAAACATCCGAATTGGCTAGGAAACCTGGTCATGGTACCAAAGAAGGATAAGTTTTGGCGCCTGTGTGTCGATTTCAAAGACCGTAACAAAGTCTGCCCTAAGGACCCATTCCCACTACCTCGCATCGATCATATTATTGATGCAACCGCGGGGCACGATTCACTGTGTTTCCTCAACAGGTACTCCGGATACCATCAAATTAAGATGAAGGTATCCAACCAAGCCGCAACAGCATTCATCACCCTGTACGGGCCTTTCTGCTTAAACACCATGCCTTTCGGGCTCAAGAACACCAGGGCAACCTACCAACACATGATTCAAACATGCCTGGAAAAGCAAATCGGCAAAACTGTGGAGGCATATGTAGACGACATAGTCATCAAAACCAAGCATGTTGAATCCTTGGTGGAAGACTTACGCCTCACATTCGATATCCTCCGAAGATATGATGTAAGGCTCAATCGAAAAAGTGCATTTTCGGTGTCCCCGCTGGCAAACTACTCGGGTTCATTGTTTCCAACAGAGGAATTGAAGCAAACCCAGCCAAAATCCGGGCCCTGTCACAATTGGCAACAGCAACGGACCTCAAGCAGGTCCAAAAACTAGCCGGGTGCGTGGAAGCTTTGTGCCGCTTTATCTCCAGATTGGGAGAAAAAGCACTGCCATTGTATCGCCTGCTGCGACGCACCGACCACTCCATGTGGACGGATGCGGCAACAACCAGACTGGAGGAAACAAAAACTTTTCTAGCAAGCAACCCCATCCTGGCTGCACCAAACGTCGGCGAACCAATGCTGCTCTACATATCGGCAACACACCAGGTGGTGAGTGCGGTGCTCGTCGTTGAACAAGAAGAGGAGGGGCATAAATTCCTAGCTCAGAAACCGGTATACTACGTATCGACGGTCCTCACGTCATGCAAATCCCGATATCCGCACTATCAGAAGATAGCATATGCGGTCTTTATGGCATCCTGCAAGCTGCGGCACTACTTTCAAGAGTTCTCGATCATGGTGGCCTCAGAGGTACCACTCAATGACATTATAAACAACCGAGATGCCACCGACCGGATTGCCTAATGGGCTATTTAGCTCTTACCATTTGAGATAACCTACAAACCATGCCGAGCAATTAAATCTCAGGTGTTGGCTGACTTCGTCGCCAAATGGACAGAGGTCGAACTCCCTTAAGAGTACGTCACGTATTCCAACTGGGTGATGCACTTCGACGGTTCTAAAATGCTAGCCGTACTTGGGGCTGCTGTCATCTTGACATCCCCCACAGGAGACACAGTCCATTATATGCTGCAAATATAGTATACAAACTCCAACAATGCATCCGAATACGAGGCCATGTTGCATGGTCTTCGGATGGCCGTCTCCATGGGCGTACAACGCCTGGAGGTGCGTGGGGATTCAAACCTCGCAATATCCCAAATAAAAGGAGAATTTGAGGCAAAAGACGCGAAGATGTCGGCTTATCGCAACGCCGTACTCAAAATATCAACTTAGTTCGAGGGGCTCGAGTTTCATCACATGGCTCGAGATAGTAATCAGGCCGCAGACATCCTTGCTCTCATGGGTGCTAAACGAGACCCAGTCCCACCAAACACCTTTGTGGAGAGGCTCTTCAAGCCATCCGTGGTATGGCAGGACGAGAGCGGCAACACTAGTCCGGAGCCGATCATACCCTCCGATGCCGAACACAGTTCCGATATCATCGGAGGCTCGGGTACTAAAATAACACCATTGGCCCATGAAATCATGGCTATTATTTCCCCATGGACCGAGCCTTTCCTCGCCTACCTTACTAGGAACGAGCTCCCAGAGGATCAAACTGAGGCCCGTCGCATAGTGCGACACTCAAACGCCTACAAAGTTCGCGAAGGGGTACTGTACAAGAAAAGTACTACCAGAGTCCTTCAAAGATGTATCTGCGAAGAAGAGGGACGGTAGCTCTTGGCTGAAATACACGCTGGCCTCGGCGGCCACCATGCTGCGGCTTGGTCCCTTGTAAGTAAGGCCTTCCGCGCGGGCTTCTTTTGGCCCACAGCTCTGGCAGATGCACAGGACCTCGTACAGCGCTGCGTGGGATGCCAGGTTATTGCTAATCAAAGCCATATGCCACCCACCGCCCTAAGAACAATCCCCATTACTTGGCCCTTTGCGGTCGGGGGGGGGGGGGGGGGGCTCGATATGATCAGACCCCTTAAAGGGGAAGCCATAAGAGGAAATACTTATTGGTCATGTTCGATAAGTTCACTAAGTGGATAGAAGCCAATCCTGTCAAAACAGCTGAAGCCAGACCGGTGATAGACTTCATATCCGACGTAGTACATCATTACGGTGTCCCGCATAGTATTATTACTGCCAACAGCTCTTACTTTACAGCCGATGAGGTGAAAACTTGGTGCGCCAATTTGGGCATCAAACTCATTTACGCCTATGTATATCACCCTCAGACAAATGGTCAAGTTGAACGGGCTAACGACATGATAATGAGCAGCATCAAACCCACACTAGAGTGATCTCTACAAGAATCAGACAAACGCTGGGTCGAGGAACTCGATTCCGTACTCTGGGGGTTGCCGACCACGTCCAATCGCACGACTGGATACACACTTTTTTTCAAGGTGTACGGCGCAGAGGCAGTCTTGCCTTGCGACATTATTCATGACGCACCTCAAGTGCGCATGTACGAAGAGAGAGAGGTCGAGCTCGATCTGTAGGATGACCTAGACGGCCTGGAAGAGGAGCACGATGTTGCAAAGGCCCGTTCCGCATTCTATCAACAGTAGGCTCGGCGGTACCAAAGTAGAGAAGTACGGGCAAATATTTACAATGTCGGGGAACTCTTTCTACGCCTACGTGAGAAGAAAAAGGACAAGCTCATTCCCAAATGGGAGGGTCCATTTATCATAGATGAAGTTCTCACTGGAGGAGCTATCGTCTTCAGAATGCTTCGGACAATCGCTTTGAGCCAAACCCATGGAACACGGCAAGGCTTTGAAGGATCTACGCCTAAAGTTCGCACATATACCTTTTTTCTCCTCGCTCCTTCTCTTTCTCCTCTTCGCTATTTTCTATTTTCTCGTTTCTATACGACTTTTTTCAGCGTGTGTTCGGATAAACCACACACTTGAAGGGTGTTCATCCTTAAATGTACATACCCCACAATACCTGGGGGCTTCTTTTTACAAGAATCTTATAATAATTATTTTGTGAGCATCAAGCTCACCCTATATATGTGTCGTCTACCCACATATGTCTTTTTCCCACCATTATATGCACCTTTACGACTTAAGTTTTTGCCAAGCTGGGTTGCCTGGCTCCTGTGCTTATGCCTACGTTCCCATTTGTTCCGCTAGGGCATAAAGGGAGCACCTCTGCGATTGTAATAGCCGGGTTATCAGGACATGTACCTCAGACGGGTGAAGCCGAAAGCTAGCATTCTTAAGGGAATGATCAGTCGGTGAGGAAAATACGAACTGCCCTTGTTGCAATACAAAACCCCAGATGACAATTTGTATTGTGTTCTTTTAGCATCACAACTTTGGTATGTACAAAAATCGGCATAATAACCCAGGGAAAGGAACCCTTAACGGAACTATTCTCTCTTGAAGATGTTTCTTACAACCAAATGTAATATAACATAACTCCCCGAATACAACTTGTCTGTTCAAGCAACTATGACTGGATTACCAAGTTTCCGAACATACTCAGGTGTTTACCCAGCGTACAGTATTCGGAAACACTCCGAACCTAGTGTTTCCGGAGGTTGAAGCATAAGGTCTGCCATGACAATCGTTTTACAAATTCGGCTGGAGACAAGTTTTTTGACAAAAGTACATTACTACTTAGACTCAAAAACTTCGTCTTCCTCTAGACCTTCTGATAAGATGTCTAGTTTACAATCCTATTGGGAAAACTTGGCGGATAACTTCACTTGGTCATACACCAGGTTGACTGGATTTTCCTGTCCATCGGATCCTCGAGGTCTGACCCGCGCCATATGATTTGGATCAAGCCCGGTGTAACGTGTTTTTACTATGGCCCAGGCTTCCCGAGCACCCTCTCAGCATGCCGATATCTTGCATAGCCCAAAACAGCGCTGAGCTCCCTTGAACAAATTCCCAAGTTCCTCCATATTTCCCGGAGGAGAATCGAGTGGCCATAAAGCCTTAGCAATGTTCCTCATTGCCTTCCGTGCTCGCTCATGCACCTTGGACAACTCCTGTAGCAAGTCACCTTAAAATCCGGACACCTCTTCTTCCGGTCACCCAGTTCAAACATCTGCAGAAACAACCTTGTCAGGGTTTCGCATTAGCAAACTATACAACAATAAGTTCAAAGGCATATTGAATATGCCGCCACTTAGGTTTCTATTTTCTTTTAAGGCGTCCGCAAGTTGGGCTCGCACGTCTTTTAGCTCCTGGTTGAGCTGGGTATTGGCATCCTACAGATTGTTCTTCTCAACTCGGACCCGTGTGAGTACACGTTCACTAGCGTCTTCTTGCCTTTCGGCATGTGCTTTATCTGTTAGTGCGGCCTTTAATTTCTGTTCCAGCTGATCCAACGATCCTGCCATTGTATAATGAATCAAATGTTTATTCACATAAACAGTACTGGCAGTCGATTATATTTTCCAGACGAAAGGGGACATTACCAGTCGGGGCCTCCTTGGATTTCTCCAGTTCGGCAGTAGCGGCAGCTAGCTCGTTTTGACATTGTTTTAGCTCCCGGGATAGCATATTGTTCTTAGCCGTGAGTACCTAATTATACATCAATCCTTAAAATCAGTTGCTTCAACTGATACTGGTACATGGTTACTAAAATCTACACAAAATGATCTTACCTGCATATCCTTGGGAATCTGGTAAGTGGCTCCAGCAAGTCCATCCCGAGCAGCTCAGATATATGCATCCGCCGAGCTGAAGGCAATGAATGCCTCTTCAGTAAAGCAGGATCGTGCATCACTGCTCTTTGGCGTCGATGGTTCATTGCACTCTCCACTTCGGAGTTGGTGACGGATACATTATTCGAATTGTCGGAGAGAGGACAATCCGGCATTGCCCCCATACTGACTCTAGCCGTGGAGGCAGGGTCCGGGGTCGGATTGGCGGACACGTGTCCGGCTGGATGTCCGGATATAGTCTTCTGGATGCTCTTCCTAAAGTATGGCATAGTAGAGAACGTCATAGTTCAATATGTTTGACACAGTGCATATTGAAAACCTTACCTTTTCGATGAAGGTAGGGGCGGGTAGGTGTCACCGCCCGCTTTTCTTTTCGAAGGTCTGCCTTGTGTTGACGTACCCTTTCCAAGGGACGATCCCGATGAGGCGTGACGAGGTGAGCGCCGCCCCTTTGAGGCATGAGACAGTGCAATGGGTGAGGAGCGATGGGGAAACTCTTTTGGAGGAGATGCTCTCTGGGCAATTACATGCGAAGAGGGGAGAACGCCGAGGTAATCGTCCACAATGGTCACCTTTGTGCCATCATAGCTCGCCTGATAGAAGACCCCCTCCTTGAGCCCAACGAATATATTCGGATCCTCTTCAAAATCGGGATCTAGTTCCTAAATATGGTCCTACGGTTGCGGAGCGAGACTGTGGATTCCCGCGGTGGCCTTTCTCCATTCCTATTAAAAATGGGCAGGTGAAATCCAACACGTTGCAGCTCAGGAAGATGATTGAGAAAGGTTCTGGGTTAAAAGCCTACCTAGCTAGGTGGGTTGTACATGGAAAAACCCTCCCGGTACTTGAGGCGAGTGAATTCCTCTTTCTCTCCTTTATAAAGATCGGCGAACATGGTGGATAGGGCGGCAAAGTTGTCCGAACCCTTGCGATCGCAGAGGGATGCGTCATCATCCCCATTATAATTCCACATGAGAAGTCCCCTGATTTGGAGTGGCTGAACACCCCACGTTATGGAAATCGACATAACCTCGACTATGGACAGTCCGGATTGGGCGAGGACTTTTATCTTGTCCAATAGTATCTTAACCTTTGCGCTATCCACCTCCTTGAGGCTTCAGGGACGCCAGTTGTGGTGCTTCTTTAATGGAGCATTAGAAAACTCGGGAAGGCCTCGTCAGATGGGGTCCAAGAGACCGATGTCTTCAATATAAAATCACTCTGAGGGCCACTCTTTGGATGCCTTCTTCGGAGTACCGGATAGGTAACCTGTCCCGGCTATGCGCCATACTTCGGCACTGCCCACCTCGAATACAGATCCCTCTTGGGAGCAAGGGACGAGGCAGAAGAACCTCTTCCATAGCTCGAAATGGGCCTTGCAGCCTAGGAACAACTCGCAAAGAGCGATGAAGCCCGTGATATGCAAGATGGAGCCCTGCATCAGATTGTGCAGTTGGAGGCCATAGTACTCCAGGAGCCCTCGGAGTAAGGGATGGATTGTAAATCCAACGCCTCTAAAGAGAAAGGAAACAAAGCACACCCGCTCTCCCTGTGAAGGGTTTGGAAAATTCTCCGCCAGGGCTTCGCTAGTAAAGGAAGTTAATCCCGCCCGAATGGGGACTAGATCCTTAGGGGGGAGATAGCCCTACGCCTGGAGCTTGGTCAGTTGGGCTTGAGATACGGAGCAGCTCTCCCAATCTCCTTTTTGAGGGCCGTGGGGGCGGGAGGAAGAAGTGGGGGCGCTAGCCATGGTTGCGTGGTTTATTGAGGAAAGCTCGAAGGATCTTTTCGGGTATGGAATGACATCTGAGATCTAATCTCCTAAAATATACATCTTCCGTATGTTGTCGAGGGGTTAACTGTAAAAGTGTTTTGGACCCTTCATATTCGTTTGCCACGTGTAAGCTGAGGCGACGGAAGCATAGAAGCCGAAGAGCATCTCATTTAATGTGAAGACCGAGATGTTTGAAGAAATTGCCTTGCCAAGACCGAAGACGTAAGGGCTGAATATGGCCCTTCGGTTCAGGCACTTTGAAGTATTCGGAGGAGGAACCTGCCTTGCAATGCCTAAGACAATCTGCGCGCTAGACATGTCATCATTGAAGCCTGGTTCGGGGGCTACTGAGGGAATCCTGGATTATGGGGTCATCGGGCGTCCAGGCTATGTGACATGGGCTGGACTGATGGGCCGTGAAGATACAAGACAGAAGACTTTCTCCCGTGTTCAGATGGGACTCCCCTTGACGTAGAAGGCAAGCTAGGAGTGCGGATATGAAGATTCCTTCCTCTGTAAACTGACTTTGGGTAACCCTAGCCTCGTCCGATGTCTATATAAACCGGAGGGTTTAATCCGTAGGCCAATCATAATCATACATGCTATACATCTAGGGTTTAGTCATCTCGATCTCGAGGTAGATCAACTCTGGTAACCCCTATACTCATCAAAGTCAATCTAGCATGAAGTAGGGTATTACCTCCATCAACAGGGCCCGAACATGGGTAAACAAAGTGTCCCCTGCCTCCTGTTACCTTCAATCCTTAGACGCACAGTTCGGGACCCCTACCCAAGATCTGTCAGTTTTGACACCGACAGCGGTGCAAATCGGCGATACGCTGCTCCTCCGCCAAGCGGTCGCGCTCCAACAAGTCCTCGTACTCTGTGTTGCCATCTAAAGACCAATATAATGCCTCCTCCCTCCGTCTTCCTTTCCGTGAATAACCGGACAGTAGCTCCGGCAGTGAGCGCCTCTGGCATCGACTACTGCGGACGGTCGGGCGCATGACGGACATGGCGAGAGTGAGGGCAAGTGGCGAGCGACATCGGGTCGGTGGGGGTTGTGATGATAGGCCGATAGGGCGAGTTGGGTTACGGTGCTACCGGAGAACATTGGTAACATACAATTATAGGCAAAAGGTAGGTGAACCAGCGTGTCGCGGGAATTGCGACGATCATTGGAATTCAATGCATAAGCAGGCATGGCTTAGCGCGCCAGCTTACCGTGGAAACTGGAAAAACTGAAATTATTATTGGGTCATCCCATCCCATCAGTGGTGCGTCTCGTCCGTGCTGAGTCGCACATTGACATCATGGTCAAATGAGTGCACTCAAATCATCCAGATGAGGTACTCCCTCCATGTCAAAAATTATCCCACCACTCATCATCTACCTTGGTTGGTGAGATTTTTGAATTGAGACCTGCAAACCGAAAATCAGGTAGTACGTTCGTGATTTGCTATTTATTCATGTAGGATCGAGTAGGTTGGATAGTGTACATGTAGGATCGCATTAGATGATGAACGTTCGATGGAAGATAAGGCATTTGCGAACGTTTTTATGGCAGTTTCTTCATATTCGCATGGCATTTTCTTCAGAACAGCATGTCAATTTCTTCAGAGGTATGCATTTTTATTCGAAAAACTCCCACCTTTGGATCTTGCACCGCAACTAAAATGGCCAGGTGCATATTAGTAGGCTAGCTAGTGATCGATCAGTAACTTGTAAACACTGAGCGAACATAAATAAGGAACTTCTAGTAACTTGTAAACACCGAGGACACGGAAATAAGGATCATGATGTGCACACTAAAAGAGCTGATCCGTTCAAAATGTTCACACGAGACTCACAAGCCTGGCTTTGTATTATGTTACCATTAATAGACCAAATTCACAACCAACTAGTACCATTCCCATGCATAAGATCAACATGTTAATGCATCTCAATGATTCACAGATCATATACAATATTTAGCTCATAAAGCAAAGATCAAGAAAAAACATATGTTCCTGCTATTGAGATGGATGCTTCTCTCGGCCAACATTTAGTACAAAGTGAAAGACAAATTTGATTGTGAAGTTTACATTTCCACTTGTAAACGTAAGTGGTTTCACCAACAGATGGAACCATGAGAGGGAACCACACATGATGGAGGAACATCCACTGAAATATGAGTTCGTCATCTGTCGATCACACGGCGAGACTATTTTCAGAATACAACTTTAACGTTGAAAAAATTATGCCCATTGGACAATCAGAATAAAGCAATTAAGCACCCACTGTTGGCCAATAAATAGTACAGTGCTACTTTTGTGCAGTCCATGAAGTGACTATCCTATATTTCTGTGTCTATTTCCAAATGGCACTCCATGCGGTGACTATACTATTCTCTTGTGCAGTTCAACAAAAATTGAAGTCACTTTGTTCGTTCGCCAAATAGCAACGGGCAGACATCTGTTTGCACAAATATGAACCAACTAGTTAACATATATCCCACCTTGTATTTTTAGTTTAAACACACCTCTGCTTGTCGTTTCCGCTTAGCATCTATCATGTTTTGCACTGGACAATTTGACATTGTCATGTTTTGCCTGGACAATTTCGTACTGAATTGATTTGCTAGTATAGAGCAGAAATATAGCGGATATTCTTCATCAGACCAAGGATATCCATGTTCGTAGTGATGGAAGAGCTGAAATCGATACAACCGAAATTGAGCATCCAATCAATGAATCATGTCATGCACCTCCAATGTAGGTCCACCCTGCCAATAAATTCACATGTGAACCACTAATATTACTATCTAATGATATTACAAAAAGAGTAGCAAGATAGTAGCAAACCATGTACCTTCGTAATGAACAGCTCATACTGCCACCAATTGGATATAACGGTTTGGAAGAAAACATGCTCATAATGATGAACCATTTGGACTTTTTGTGCAGTTCCACTAAAATCGAGCATCCCTGTTTGCACAAATATTGAAAGTGTGGTTTCTATAAAAGTGGCACTAGTTGAAGCATAGACTCACAAATATAAGCATTCCAATTTCTTAATATGAAAAGGTAGCAAGACTATTTCTAACCATATATTTGAAGGAATAAGTAAGGCAACAACTGCTGATGTCAGGAAGGCATACATAGTATTTTCTGAAAAACTGAACCATTCCTGACCTTTCCTCTTCTTTTAAGCATATTTTGTGCAGTTCAACTAAAATAAAATGCCATCACCGTCTTGACAATTTAGTGACATTGTACAAAAAGAAATGACTTACCATTACATCATGATGTCAGGTATGTAGTCGACAGGCATTAGAGACAAACATGCAGACCTCCTCCGATAACATAATGAACATTAATTTTAACAAAGGTGTGACTAGCTTTACCGGCAGTATTTGCGTGAACTCTACACCCTCTGTTCCTTAATATAAGATGCTTTTGCAGTTCAATTTAAAGTACCCAAACATCTAGTATTTAGAAAAACAGGTAGTAGTTTTCTTGAGCACATATCGGAGAAAGCTTGCCACACCTTATACATGTCCATACGCTAATGCAACACCATTTGAATAATACAAATATACACTAATCCAGTGGCTAGTGCAACAATAAAGTAGTTTTTTGTTACGGGGTATAGTAGAATGGTTTTACTAAACATATTTCGATAAGCTAGAACTGGAAGATTTCTATAAGCATTAACAATACAAAATATAAAGGTAACAATTTTCAGCATTGGTATACTAGTTGTGCAACAACATTAAACAAAATACAAAACTCTCAAGGTAACTAGCATTATTAACTAATGATAGTATACTAAATTGCAAACCATGTACCTTCAAGGTAAATATTTTCAAACTCGAGAGGACCTCAAAATTTCTATCCCAATCTTAATAATCGCTCAAACATAGAAACTAGATCAACTAAATCAAGAAAATAACCGGAGGATGTAACATCCCAAATTTTTAATTTGGAATGTTATACATAGATCATATTGCATATCATATTTTATTGCATTTGTGTGTTGCGAACCTCCAAAATTCTAAGCAACTCAAGGACCCACGGAGAGAGTTGGGGATTTTACCGTTTTGGCATTTGAGTTTTCTCAAATACCGGTACGGGGATCACTTGGTTTTAATTGTTTTTCTCTCCCAAAAATATTTCTTAATAAAATATATGAGCGGAGATAATATGACTTCTCCAAAATAAAAGAAATATTGGAGGAAAAATATTAATTCACTTTTGTTTTTTTTATTTATTAGCGATTTTATTTGCATAGGAAAAATGCGCGTTTTTCAAAATTGCATTTTGGTCCAGGAAAAATGTTCACTTTGTCCTAAATATTATTAGAAGACGGTGAAAATTTATTTCGGAATTTTTCGAGTCCGTTTAGTATTTTTTTTCGTCAGTTTTGCCGCGTGAGGACTATTTGAAAAAAAAGTGCACCGACCTAGTCGGGCCGTACCCGACTAGGACTCCTCTAGCCGGCCTTTATAAGGCGAGGCCGAGGCCCGAGCTGCCGCCACCGAGTCATTGCCACCATGTCACGGAGCCGCCGCCGCCGCCTCTCCCGTCGCCGCCGCACCACGCCACCGGCGCTGCCACCCGTCGCCGCCGCCCGAGCTGCCCCACCACCGGACGCCGCCGCTGCGACGCCACCCGCCGCCGCCGCCGCGCCGCCTACCCGCCGACTCACCGGAGCCCGCCGCCGGCGGTTTTTCTTGAAAACCGATCGGTTTTCTTCGAAACCCTAGATCTATTTTTTTAATAGATCGGTTCGGTTTTCTTCGCTTTAGTTAAATAGCGGACGTTCGTTCGATAGCCTGTTCGTCCATTTTTCTTTTTCAGGGTTATTTCACGATTATTTTCGATCGCGATTTCTGCCCCGATCTCCTTTTTAGTTTTTCTTTTCGCTCGTAAGTCGGAATCAGACGATTCAAGCGCCCAGATCTTCGTCTCGAAGCCCTCTTTCCGTTTAACCAACTTGAACAAGGTTTTGCTACTGTAAAATTTGACTTTAGATCAATCTAGTAAACGAATCTTGTTTCTTTCGCAGTTTGAGTTTCGTTGCTCCGTTTGATTTGATTCTTTTTGCAAACCGGAGTTCTTAAGTTGAAGTTTCTAGTTAGATCTTCTTATTTGGAGTTTTATCTGTGCATCTTTGCTTGTTTTCTTATGTATGCTTTTGTTTGCTTGCGATAGAATTCTCGAGTGCGAAGCGTGCTACTACGAGTCCCTAGGTTTTGCGAATCATCAGTAAGGCAAGTAACACTTTGATCATACCCTTTATTACCCAGTTTTTATGCATTAGATCAAACCCTCACACATTCCATGAGTAGGATCTCTTAACTTGTGGGTCTGGGAAGTAGATTGAGGTAGAACCTATTACCTGCATTATTTTCAAACCCTGGGAGTTACTTCTACGTTATGCTTAGGTTGCCATGCTATGCTCGTAGACGTGGATTGGGTTTGAGAGTATCCATGACAGATGTGATTTGTTAATTAACGGTTTCAACTTAAGGTGGCTAATTTAATACACATCTGGGTGGATTGGTTGCAGGGCACCTGGAGAATCCAGTGTTGTCCTAGGAAATCCCGGAGGAACTGTTTGATTATCCTATGGAATGCCACCCAGGCTCAAAGGGATCATAAAACTATTCATGCTAGAAACTTCCGTGTGTAGCCACAATGCCAATATGGGCTCTGGCATAGTATGAGTAAGTTGTGTGAGCTCTTTCAGTGGTGGACTAGCATATGTAGGGGAAAGTAGGTGTACGGGTCCACCCGAGGTAAAGAGTAAATGCTTCTGAAAGAATGTGTCTCGGTCATCCGTTTCTCAAACACCATGCAGTGCGAGAAATCCAACGGAGGAGATCGAGTCTTGTGGGGAAAAGTGCGCAAACCTCTGCAGAGTGTACAAACTAATAATGATTAGCCGTATCCCCGGTTATGGACATCTTGAGTATCTGGTACTTGAATTATTGGTTGATCTCAACACTCTAAAATTAATTTGTTGGGTTAATGATGACTACTTTAATTGTGATTGAGTTGGAGGTACCTTCTCAGTGATGTTTCAACTACCATGATAGTTAAAATAAAAGTTATTCCTTTGTTGTAGGGAAAAAATTGCTTTATGCAAAAACCTTAACCTTAGAGCCTCCACCAGCCAAATATGCATATAGTGTTAGCCTTTATTCTGTTACTTGCTCTACTGCGTTATCTTGCCAGCATATTCCATGTGCTGACCCGTTTCGGGCTGCAACATGTTACATTGCAGACTTTTCAGAAGAAGAGTAAGGTGCGCTAGGTCGTTTGTCATGCACTCAGCTATGCCGTTGGAGTTGATGGACTCACTTATTTTCCAAGCCTTCCGCTGTTATTTTGTTAGATGGCCTTATGCAATATACTTTTGTAATAAGTTCTCTTTTGAGACATTTGATGTAATAGGTGTGTGATTGCCACTCTGTTATAAATCCTTCAAGTACTGTGTGTGTCAGCATTACAGATCCAGGGATGACACAAAACACAGAGACTTCGATCTATTCGGATCGTGGTCGCTACAAGATGGTATCAGAGCACACGCTGAATGTCGGACACGACCACTAAGAAAAACCTTAGGTCACTCTTCTCTATTCATTTCTGACTCCTCATTTTTCTACTCTTTAGGATGGTGGACCAAAGGAACAAGTTCACCCAACCGGATGAAGACACACCTTTTGGACGGCACTTGAAGGAAGTCACTAGGTACCTGAACATCGGAATACCAAGCTTCACCGGGACCTACACCGCCACTTTACTAGAGGAGGAGCGATGGAATATTCAAGTTCAAATTCCTGGGAGGACATTCGCACCATCCACTGAGCCCATAGACTTTTCTTTTGATGCACCAACCTGGAGCCTAGGCAAGAGTATGGCAGCCCACATTACCATGGGACGTATTGGAGAAGTCTACAACCAGGAGCTGAAGGACACTATCTACCAGATATGTGGACGCCGAGATGAGCAACGGGATATGATCAGCACCCGGAAGGACAGGTCCATTGCAGCATTCATCGAGGAGTTAAACTAGCACATTCGTCGACAGGACCACCAGATGTGCACAGGATGATAGATTTGAAGAAGGCGTTAACCAGGAACTTGGAGCTAGAAGAGGAACTCAAGTCTACATGCGACGGATACAAGTAGGAGATGACAATACTTGTGGAGAAGAATGACGACTTGACAAGGAAGCTAGGAGTATTCATGGGAGATTCAGCACCAGGAGGAGGAGAAGAAGAAGAACCTAAGGAGATTCGTTCTAAGGACTACATCTTCATTGATGACACTGACCCGAACCCGATGATAGTGATGATGACTATGAAGATGTCGGCGTCCTGGGAACCAGGGTACCCAGACTTGCCTATCTGCGGGGTGCGATGTGCTCCTACCATGGCCTGGTACGGCCCAGCTGCCCAAGACCCTCGCGAGGGGGCTAGACCTCGCGAGGAGACCAACGTCAAGACCCCCTCAGGAGCGGCATCGGCAAGTTGCTCCGGAGGGGCGGAGAACCCAAGGCCAAGCCTGCCTCGGGAGGAGGCACTGACGTAAGCAGTGACGCACCGCGCCAGCGGGTGCCAGCGCCCGCCAGCGGCGCAGTTGCCGTTTCGGTGCAAAGGAGGCAGCGCAGGCGCAGGTTCCCGAGGAGCAGGACAAAGGTTTCCCACTTGGTGCAACAAGACCGAATACCGCAAGGACGACAAGGAGGATGTCACCACCGAGCCCACCACCGTGTCACCACCTGATCCCTTTGCCGGCAAAGACTGCTTTTGTCAGGGTAGGAACGTCCTTGTGTTCCCGCTCAAAAATGGCCATTGTGGGATCCCTTCCCGCCTAAACATTTTGGGGGAAGAGGACCCTAGCCGCCTATATAAGTAGCTAGGATCCCCATGATGGAGGGGGGCAGATCCATAAACTTTGTCTTCACGCAACGGAGCAAGAACTCCTGCCTCCCGACCCTCCCGAGCTCTCGTCCTGAGCTCGGGAACCACTGTACTAGTTCATATTCTAGCCCTCCTAAGGCCAATCCACCAAAGCAGGAAGTAGGGTTTTACACCACAAGGTGGCCTGAACCTGGGTAAACTCTTGCGTGCCTCACTTGTTGTTTGCTTGAATCTCTTCAGTAGACGAGGGTGAGACACTAGTTAGACGTGAGTGGGAGAGATCTTCGTTCACGCCCCTGTGTTCGAACTTCTTGGGTTTGTGGAGCCCGTAATCCAACATTTGACGCGCCAGGTAGGGGGTGTGTCAAGATCTCGCCTCTCCGACGACCTCGTCTCGTTCTCGTCGACGACTTCGCTCCACAGCCATGGTGGACACACGCCGAGCTCGCGCCGCCCGCCGTGCCACGAACGTCGCTCAGACGGCGCCCGCGGGCAACGGTGCGCCGCCCCGCTCCAACTCGCCGGTCGCCAACGCCGCCATCGACCCGGCCATCCACGAGCAGCAGGACTCGTCGCTGCCGCTGTCCGTGTGGCGCGATGGCCACACAGCGACGCCTTCACCCTCATCGGCTGCGGCGTCATCCTCGCTAGTCCGCCGCGGGCCGGTCTATCAGCAGCCTGCGCTGTTGATGGCGCGGGAGCTCTTGCGCTACCGCCCGGCAGATGACCTCTAAGACGAGTAGATCCACCGCATCATCGAGCTCATCAACGCTGCTGGGGAAGCACCTGCACCAACGCACTCCTCCCATCCCCCGTCACCCCTGGCGGGGAACGAAGGCCACGGAGTCCCGGCTCTGCCTCCTCTCTACGGCGCCAGCCAGGAGGTCTGGGGCGAGGCTTCGCGGCGTGAGCTGCCCCGCAGAGCCCATGCGCGCGACGAGGAGAGCTGCCAGGTGATTCCGCATCCCCAGGTAGGGGCTCGCGGGCCCCCTGGCCCGCAGCACCAAGACCGTGCGCCACAGAGGTGGTGGCGCCATCGCCCGAAGAACCAGCACCGCAGGCACAGGGGGCGCCTGCAATCATGAGCGTGGCTAGATGTTGTGCCTTAGCTCTTGAGCTACGGCGCCACGTCTGGCCCGACAAGTTCAAGCCAGACCTGCCTCCGCACTACGACGGCACCACCGACCCCATGGAGTTCCTCCAACTCTACGAGCTGAGCATCGAGGCGTCCAACGGCACTGAGCAGGTCATGGCAAACTGTTTCCCCATGGCTCTCAAGGATGGCGCACACTCCTGGCTCCTGAAGCTCCCCGTGGGATCCATCTCCTCCTGGGGGAACTTCATGAGCGTTTAGTCGCCAACTTCCAAGGTACCCGAGCCCCGGCGGCTGCGGATCTGCGCCGCGTGAGACAGCAGCCGGGAGAGACCCTGCAAAAGTACATCCAACGCTTCAACACCATGCGCCTCCGGATCCCTAGGGTCTCGGACGAGGCCATCATCTCGGTGTTCTCCGGCAGTGTCCGCGACGTCAGGCTAAGGGAGGAGCTCGCCATCCACGAGGACATGTGCACAGCCCTCGAGATGTTCAAGCTCGTGGCAAAGTGCGCGAGGGCGGAGGAAGGACGCCCCTCCCTCCAGGAGCTGCTTGAGGCGGAGGCGGACGACAAGAAGGCCAAGGCCAAAGAAGCAAAGCGCAAGGGGCCCGCCGTGCTGGCTGCGGAGCCCAAAGTGAAGTGTGGCTGCGGCTACGACTACCCCCCAGAGACAACCGTCTGTATTGCGTCTTCCACAATGTCCAAAACCACAACACTAACAACTGCCAGGAGCTCAAGGCGATGCGCGGTAGACGCGTCGGGCAGCGCCCTGAGCGCGACAACCGCGGCTACGGCCGTGGAGGAGGCCGAGGTGGAGGATGTTGGGACGGCAGGAACTCGCGCCAAGGTGGGGGGTGAACAGCCTCGTGAAGACCACTGGCAGGAGAAGCCTCATGATGCTCCCTGGCGCGACCAGCCTCGTGGGGGTCGCCCTCAGGTCAACGTAGGCCAGCCTCTGCTGCCACCACCGCCAAGAAGGAACGACGACGACCGCCAAGGATATGGAGCAGGGGGCTTCCAGGACCCGAGTGGAGTTGCATGCATCTTGGGAGGAGCCCATGCTCTGGCTTCCCATCGTATATTCAAGCAGTTCGCCCGCGAGGTGAACGTAGCGCTTCCCAGGCCTAACGCCGCGCGCAACCTCAGGTGGACCAAGCAGGTCATCGCCTTCTACCCCAAGGACCAGCTCAAGTGCACCGCAGCCCTAGGCGCTCTCCCGATGCTCTGCACCCCGACCATCAGCAACTTCTTCGTGACCAAGACCCTCATCGACGGCGGAGCAGGACTCAACGTCCTCTCTGTCTAGACCTTCGAGACACTCCAGGTCCCCTACGATCAGCTCCACCCGACCAAGCCATTCTACAGAGTCACGGATGGCTCCACACTCCCGATGGGGCATGTCCGCCTCCCCGTCACCTTTGGTGACCGCGATAACTTTTACACCGAGCTCATCGACTTCGACGTCGCTAACATCCACCTCCCGTACAACGCCATCCTTGGGTATCCTGCCCTCGCCAACTTCATGGCGGCGACCCATCACGGCTACAACGTCCTCAAGATGCTCGAGAGTGGCGGAGTCATCACGATTGCCTCCGACGAGAAGGAAGCGGTGCATTCCCTAGTGCGCTCCTGCCAGACTGTGGCGGTCGAATACTCCGATGAGGATGGAGCCGTCCTCGCCCTACAGACCGCCCCCAAGACGAAGAAGAACCTGCCCGTCAACGGACCTCAGGATGCGGGGGCTCCTGACGGTCCCGCCTCAGGACTCGCGCCAGCCGACGAGGCACCCTCCACCCTCACATAGGGAGGCGCTCCCGATGCCACTCTCAGGACGGGCTCGGGGGCCCTCCTCTGGAGCGTCTCCGGCCTGACCAGCGTCTCGAGGGAGGTGTTCGGGCACCGCCTGCACGCGTGTCTCGACGCGTGTTTTTGTGAGCCTAGCATGAACCGCATAGCGCTCGGGGTTCATGACTTCATCGACCAGGTTACCGAAGAACTTCAGTACGCAAGACTCATCCGCGGTGGGCGTAACCGCACAATGCCGAGCTCACCTGCCCGCAGCCCGAGCGACCACTCCCGTGTCTGCATTGACGTCGCGGGTCTCAACCGAGCTACCTCTTTGGAGCCCTTCTGGCCGACGGTGGTTGGCCAGAGGATGGCCCTCCCCTGCAGCTATGTCCGCACACTCTTCGGCTACCGCAACGCAGCTTCCATGTTCCAGCACCTCGCGCGGCAGGCTTTGGGGGCTCGGGAGGCCTAGTGGCAGGCGGTCCGGACGGAGCGAGAACCGGACCCACGCGACCGCTAAGAGCCTTCAGAGCCCCTGGGCCTCAGGAGCCCGACGATCTTCAGGAGCGACACGCATGGCTCGCGTCTTCAGCTACCCCAACTCTTCTTCGACAAGTATCAGGTGACACTTCAGGTATCCAATCGTGAGCGCCCCCCGGGCTGCATCATCCTCGGGTTGCTGGGGGCTGTCCCCCCGCAGTTGACTCCTTTTTGAGCATGATCAAGTCTAGTTTCTCCTTCCAATTCACATTATCTGCATGCTTGGCGTCCTCACCGCCACTAAGGTCATGAGCCCTTGCGAGCCCACTCGCGACCACCCCATGATTAAGGGCTGGCACGGCGTATGTGCTCGGGTCCGTCCCTGCAGCGTCGCTAAACCCAAGGGCTGAGCTCTGTCTCACGAGCCATTCCCGTGACGTCACCTCCCGTGGTCCTTGGTGCCTTGTTCTCTCATGGGCTAATCATGGA
Organism: Secale cereale; assembly: GCA_902687465.1. NCBI lineage: Eukaryota > Viridiplantae > Streptophyta > Magnoliopsida > Poales > Poaceae > Secale > Secale cereale. The sequence goes on from LR738711.1 coordinate 603,426,743, forward strand.
TGGGTAAGTAGGTGCCCGTGGCAGGTGCCTCGCTCAAGCGGGAACTGCGCGCCGGTTGTTTTTCTTTTGGATCGTTGCATGAGAAGACTGGGCACGGCGTCTGTGCTCGGGTCCGTCCCTGCAGTGTCGATAAATCCAGCGGCTGAGCTCTTTCTCGCAAGCCATTCCCATGATGTGACCTCGTGGGGTCGTTGGTGCTGCGGCCTTCTCATGCGATACCCTCTAGAGATGCACTCGGCGCAGGTCGACACAACACCTCTCTTTTCACATTTTTTAGAAGAAGACTCAGGTGCAACCTGCCTCAGGGTAGGGTCTCGTGAGTGATGCGTAAGCTCACGAGAACTTCCTCACAGTCGTTCAGCTCATCCTGAGGAGGGCCCATATACACCTTGGCTGTCTTGCCGTGCAAGCCACGTGTCAGGACGCGGCTGTACACGCCCCGGAGTCTCTCCCGGTGGGAGGCTCCCTCCCATGGTCGAGTGGAAGTGCCATGCTCCGCGCTGGCAAAACTAACCGAGGAGCGGTTATGTCCACGAACTAGTGGAAGCACCAAGCTCCGTGCTGGCCGCTACGACCGAGGCGCGGTTATGCCCACACTCCACGCAAGGGTGGAAACTCTATGCTCCGCGCTACTTATAAATAACGGAGGGCGGCCCCCAGTGGTCGCACCAACCTCAGGGAGCTGTTCAGCTCACGATGCTCACAGCTTCTTCTTGGATTGCTGTCGCGAGGGTGGTTAGGCACGAGGGCTATGCTCAGTCCACGCCTGGCAGACGCCACCCTACCAGGTGCCCAGACACCTGGCCTTCTCGCGCCCCCATCCCAGGCGAAGGCTCGTGAGCAAGGTATGTCAAGGGGGAACCCTGGGCATCGCGACCCAGGGGCCCCACTAGTCACGTAACCCCTCACTCCTTCAGCCCAACGCTCAACGACGGTCGAGGTATGTGCGGGGCTGGGCCCTGCCGACACAGAACGCAAACGAGATTGCTCAAACGTCAAGGGGAACCCCTGGGCATCGCGACCCAGGGGCCTCACTAGCCACGTAGCCCCTCATCCCTTGAGTCTAGTTATTACGTTAACCCCGGTCACCCGAAGGGCTCAATGGCGATGGAGGTATGCACGGGGTCGGGCCCTGCCAACGCAGAGCACCTAAGCAAACATGAAAGGAAGCAAGCACGGAAATCATGAAGTTATTACAATAATACCAATTTTTTAAAATTCAAACAAGTTCTTACGCCTCCCCGAGGCACTCGCACTTCTCTCTCTGGACATGAGCAGATCAGGCATCACCAAGCGCATCATCACCAGTCTCCACCTCTTCGGCTGCGATGGCAGTGGCCTGGAGGAATGGCTCCACCAGTTCCGCGACCTTCGCCCCCAGGGCCTCAATAGCCGCCCCCTCTATGCTCGTGGTCACGGGCTCGGACAGCGAGGCCAGGTCAAGAGCGGGATCACGAAGACTTAGGTGGCCGCACACCTACGTCAGGACCAAGGTAAGGAGCGTGCGGCTTTCGACATCTACTAACTGGCCAATTGCGCTGCAACCTCGCACAGGGACTTCACAAGCGCAGCGAGGAGCCCGGCGGGGCCTTCCTCCAGGGCGGCCAGTGGCTTCTTGAACCCTTCCCCGTAGGCGGCCCGCAGCCCCATACAGGCCTCGAGATCAAAGGCAGCGAGGGCCTCGCGACTCACTGCTGCCAAGGCCGCAAGGGCGTCTTCCTTTTTGCGCCCAGCTTGGGTCGCCTTGGCCTGCTCAGCCTCGACCTTCAGCTTCTCCAGGTTCGCGCGATCAGCAAGCTGCTCCTGTTGCAGCCGGGACGTCTCAGCCTTTTGCGCCTTGAGCCCCTTCCCCAACCTCTCGAGCTCCAGGGCGCACCTAGTGCCTTCCTCACGAAGGGCCTCCAGCTCGCTCTCTGCCTTGAGGCAGCGCTTCTCGAAGGATGCAGCATCGGCTCGCGCGACGTCATGTGCCAGCGTGGCTGCCGCAGCTTCCTCTCGACCCTTGGCAGCGATCGCTAAGGCCTGGTTCCAGGAGGCCCGCGCGGACTCGTCTGCCAGGAGCCACCCAGAGATCAGCCCCACGCGTCCCTCCATCACGCAGCCGTCACCACCCTAAAGTTCGGTACGAAGCAGACCCAGCGCTGCGGAGGCAGCCTCCAAGGTCTCAGGGCCAGGCTGCGTCGACTCACGCACGGGCACCGACAAGACCGGCTACTCGACCAGGGGCTCGGGGGCTCCGGCCCCCCTTGCTGAAGCAGCCAGAGCAGGAGCTGCTGCGGCCTCGCAAACATCAATGACGCCCTCAAGCAATGCCACCGCCGCGAGCCCGGTGGCCCAGTTGGCCAAGACGCCCAGAGTCGTGGTACCGTTCTCCGCGGCCACATCAGTAGCAGGAGGAGCAGGGCACCGTGACGTGACCTTCCCCTTCGCCTTTTTCATCATGCTGCCCAGGATGCTGTATCAGGAGAAGCGCATCAAGGACATAACAATTAAGCATAACAGGAGATTGCACACTTACTCGACGGAGGCGAGGCGCGCCCTCCTCTTCACTAGCAGGTCAGCCGCAGCCGCTGGTGCTATGGGCGTGCCGGTAGCCCGGATCTTGGCAAGGCGCGAGGCCACAGACCTGGGCACAGCCGTGGTCACCAGTTTTGCTGGCACGACACTCCTCGGCGGGGTCGCCACATTGCTTCCCCCGACTGCAGTGTGTCCGGATCATCGTGGAGTGGTCGCCTGGGGCCGTCCAGCGGCACCTGCGCCTGACACCACTGCTCCAGCGGACGCCTCGGAGGAGTCCCCCTCGTCAACTAGGTCCTCGTTGTCCAGGGTCTCCTCTGAATTCCCCTCGTTGCTCATATCGTCGGTACTAGAAGACACGTCAACCGTAGGTGGAGCAGCCACGGTTACCCCGAAACCTGACACGGCCTTCAACAGCTCGACCTTGTCAGGGCGGCTGTACAGCGGCAAGTGGATCCCGGAGAGGTCCTCAGGAACCATCCCTAGGATAGTGACTGAGGCGAAGTCCAGGCCGGCCTCGGCCAGCGCCCCCGAGCGCAGCCGGAGCCTGTCGTCATCACCCACCAGCTCCCACATGGGGCGTGAGTGTGCTTGCAGCGGTGCCAGACGCTACCTCAAGAACTCCTTCATGATCTGGGCCCCTTCAAGCGTCGAGCCCTGGTCCGCTTCAATCCTTGCCAGAACAGGCTCGGCATGGGGGTCGGTGAGCTTCATGTAGCTCCAGCCGGCGCGTTTTGCCGGACGAGCGGTAGGCAGCGCCAGTAGTGGATGAACGCGCTGGGCATCGAGATAGACCCACCTCTTCCGGTGGGAGTCTATCTTCTTCCCGGCTGTCATCAGTCGGCAGCCCTGGCGCTGGAAGACGAAGGAGACACAGCCCGAGCACGGACCCTCATCATACCGACGCATGGAGAAGAAGTGGCGGAAGAGGGCGACAGTCGGCCTCACCCCCACGAGCGCCTCGCAGTAAAAGGCGAAGAGTGACATGACGAAGATGGTGCGAGGCTGGATGTGGAGAGCATGTACCTGGTAATGTTCCAGAATGGCGTAGAAGAACTCTGAGAAGGGCGGCACGAGCCCGACGAAGATGTTGTGAAGGAAGAAGGGGTAGCAGGAGTTCGGCAAGATCCGCGTCGCGGTGGATCTGGCCTAAATCCCCGTCGGGCCATGCTCGTTGTGGACGCTCGACAAGAAAGGCTAGACCTCTGAGTAGTCCTCCTCCTTGGAGATGGAGGACTCCTCGAGCGCCGCCTCAAGGGAAGAAGCAGATCCGGACGCCGGCGTAGTACCCTTGCTATTCTTTGCCATTGCAGAAGATGCCGAAGGATACAGGCGATTTAGGAAGGCGGGATGCGAAGGAGGAGGAGATCTGAGTAGGAAGGAAGGGAAGCGATAACTCCTCTGCAACGGAGACGGCCCTTTTTTGTCAAACTTCACGGTTGTCGAGACTGTGTGGGGAGCGGGGTCACCCACGTCCCATCCAACCGTCACGCGACAGCTGGGCCCGCAACCTTTTTGGGGCCCGCGGCGCTTCATCCTCGCCTAACGTTTCTCCCCGAAGCCAAATCCGCTCACGCCTTGGGCCCGGGGGCTACTGTCGCCGTCCTGGGAAACAGGGTACCCAGACTTGCCTGTCTGCGGGCCACGACGCGCTCCTACCACGGCCTGGTACGGCCCAGCTGATCGACCAGCTGCCCAAGACCCTCGCGAGGGGGCTAGACCTTGCGAAGAGAACAACGTCAAGACCCCCTCAAGAGCAGCCTCGGCAAGGTGCTCCGGAGGGGCGGAGAACCCAAGGCCAAGCCTGCCTCAGGAAGAGGCAGTGACGTAAGCAGTGACGCACCGCGCCAGCGGGTGCTATCGCCCGCCAGCGGCGAAGTTGCCGTTTCGGTGCAAAGGGGGCAGCACAGGCGCAGGTTCCCGAGGAGCAGGACACAGGTTTCCCCCTTGGTGCAACAAGACCAAAGACCGCATGGACGACAGGCAGGATGTCACCACCGAGCCCACCACCGCGTCACCGCGTAATCCCTTTGCAGGCAAAGACTGCTTTTGTCAGGGTAGGAACGTCCTTGTGTTCCCAGTCAAAAATGGCCGTTGTGGGATCCCTTCCCGCCTAAACATTTCGGGGGAAGAGGACCCTGGCTGCCTATATAAGTAGCTAGGATCCCCATCATGGAGGGGGGCAGATCCATAAACTTTGCCTTCACACAACGGAGCAAGAAATCCTGCCTCCCGACCCTCCTGAGCTCACCTCCTGAGCTCATATTCTAGCCCTCCTGAGGCCAATCCACCAAAGCAGGAAGTAGGGTTTTACACCACAAGGTGGCCTGAACCTGGGTAAACTCTTGCGTGCCTCATCTTTTGTTTGCTTGAATCTTATCACTAGACGAGGGCGAGATGCTAGGTAGACGTGAGTGGGAGAGATCTTTGTTCATGTCCATGTGTTCGAACTTCTTGGGTTTGTGGAGCCCGTAATCCAACAGAAGATGAAGCTGCAGCAGATATCATGGAATCTTCCGCCGATCAAAATTTCTAGATTGATCACCCTATGACTAGTAGTTC
>LR738711.1:603431860-603511366 GCA_902687465.1 Secale cereale
CCCCCCCCATAAAGTGGAATTTAGAGCACTTTTGTAACATTAGTTAGAATCTTTGTATGCCCTTGCTTGAAATTGATTGGTGTGATATGTTTGTGTTCGTCTCATGTGCATATGGGTAGTGAATTTTCCCCTAGACCTTATTTCTATTATAATCTCTTCCCTCTACACCCATCAGATGCCTCTGAGATGTGAGCACGGATTTCAGTTTCCCCCTGAGCTCACTTAGTTGATCCAGCAGCAGAACACTTTGATGCAACTTCTTGTCCAGAACAATCAGAACAATCAGAACAACAATAACAACAACCCTCCACCACCACCACCCGTGGACAACCTGACACGTTTCATAAGGTTGCAACCATCGGTGTTTTCTAGTAGCATTGAGCCCATAATTGCTGATGACTGGCTGCGCAAGATAGGAAGGGAGTTGACCACTTCAAATTGCACGGATGCTGAGAAGGTGCATTTTGCCGCACATCAATTGGCTGGACCAGCAGTAGCATGGTGGGAGAATTACACAGCCACTTTCCATGTAGCCAATGTCACTTGGGATCAGTTTCAGCAAGCTTTCGCACTACCCATGTCTCAACTGGAGCCATGAGCATGAACAAGCAAGAGATTCACAACTTGCGCCAAGGAAATCGTACTGTGGCTCAGTACGTAGATGAGTTTAGTACTCTGTCTCGTTATGCCCCTAAAGATGTGGTCACTGATGCCGCGAAGCAGGAGAAGTTTATGGAAGGGCTGAATGATGAGATGAGCATATAGTTGATGGTGGCAACCTTCAACAACTACCAGGAGTTGGTAGATAAGGCTCTTATGATTGAAGGGAAGCAACAGCAGATAGAAAGCCGCAAGAGGAAGTATGGACAAGGAAGGAATGACTCTGGAGCCCAGCAGAAGCCCCGTTTCACCCCGAACCCAGGAGGATACACCCCTAACCATGGAAGCCACACCCACAATGCAGGGAGTTCTCACAACCACAATGGGTCCAAGAATGGGAATGGGAATGGACCAAGCAACAATCAGAACTGCTCTACTCCATCCACACCCACCAAGAGGGACTTAAGTCACATTACCTGTTTCAAGTGCGGGAAGGATGGACACTATGCTGGAGAGTGCGCTGAAGCAAAGAATGGGAACGGCAATGGAAGCGCTGGGAAGAAACCCAACCCTTTCAACAAAGGACAAGTGAACCACGTGACCGTGGAGGAGGTTGAAGAACAGCCTGATGCAGTTGTCGGTAAGTTTTTGGTTAAGTCATTTACCGCACTAGTTCTTTTCAATACTGGTCCATCACATTCATACATTTCAAGGGGATTCGTGAATAGACATAGGTTGCCCACCAAAGTCCTTATGACCCCTATGTTAGTAAGTTCACCAGGAGCGGAATATATGGCAAATCAAGGATGTTTTCAGATGCCATTGACCATTGGACGCCATGTTTTCCCTCAGACCTGAAAGTTTGGAGTCACAAGGTTTGGATGTGATACTAGGTATGGATTGGCTATTGATGTATGGAGGGAACATCGATTGTGCCAGTAAGTCTATTTTGCTTATCACCCCGGAGGTAAAAAGGATCAAGTACGTATCTAGGCATGCACCTAGGAGGACACAAGTAAATTCTCTCTCGGGAGTTGTTCAGGAGGAAGTGCCTATAGTAAGGGATTGTCCGAATGTATTTCCAGAGGAGCTACCATGCATGCCGCCAGATAGGGATATTGAGTTTTTGATAGAGCTATTGCCTGGCACCGGACCAATATCGAAGAGACCATACCGGATGCCAGCAAATGATCTGGAGGAGATCAAGAAGCAGATTAAGGAGTTATTGGAGAAGGGATTTATTCGGCGAAGTTCATCACCTTGGGGAGCCCCAGTGCTTTTGGTCGAGAAGAAGGATGGATCTTTAAGAATGGTCGTTGATTATCGAGCACTTAACGAAGTGACGATTAAGAATAAGTAACCACTGTCGATGATCAATGATTTGTTCGACCAACTACAAGGAGCAAAAGTATTTTCCAAGATCGATCTACTATCAGGATACCACGAGTTGAAGATCTGAGAGAATGATATACCTAAGACAGCCTTCACCACAAGGTATGGGCTGTATGAGTATACGGTTATGTCATTTGGATTGACTAACGCCCCTGCCTATTTCATGAGTATGATGAATAAGGTGTTCATGGAGTTCTTGGATAAGTCTGTCGTGGTATTCATCGATGATATCTTGGTGTACTCGAAGAACGAAGAGGAACACGAGGAGCATTTGCGTTTGGTTCTTGAGAAGCTCAGAGAACATCAATTTTATGCCAAGTTTAGCAAATGTGAGTTTTGGTTGAAGGAAGTTGGATAATTAGGACATGTTATATCAGGAGAAGGTATAGTAGTGGATCCTGTCAAGGTGCAGGCAGTTACTGAGTGGCTGGCACCCACCTCAGTTGGAGAAATCCACAGTTTTCTTGGACTCGAGGGATATTACGGGAGATTCATAGAGAATTTCTCCAAGATTGGAAAGCATATGACGACATTGTTGAAGAAGGACACCAAGTTTTATTGGACTGAAGAGTGTGAAGAGAGTTTCCAGGAGTTGAAGAAATGTTTGTCGGCAGCCCTAGTGCTGATCTTGCCAGATATACGCAAGGACTTCCAAGTGTATTGCGACGCTTCACGCTTAGGACTTGGAGGAGTACTCATGCAGGACGGAAGAGTTGTTTCTTATGCGCCTCGTCAACTTCGACCGCATGAGTTGAATTATGCTATGCATGATTTGGGGCTAGCAGAATTAGTGCACGCACTCAAAACCTGGAGACATTTCCCCATTGGAAATCGTTGTGATGTGTACACGGATCACAAGAGTTTGAAGTACATTTTCACCCAGAAGGAGCTGAACCTCAGGCAGAGGAGATGGTTGGAGCTCATAAAGGATTATGATATGAAGCTTCACTCTCATCCAGGTAAGGCAAATGTTGTTGCAGACGCTTTGAGCCGGAAGAGTTATGCTAATACCCTAGTAAAAGGAGGATTGCCGAAGGAGTTAGCTGAAGATCTCAGGGAGCTTCGTTTGGAGATAGTTCCTAGGGGTTTTGTTGGAACATTAGAGGTTCAGTCAACATTATTGGGAAAGATACGAGAAGCTCAGAAGGATGACAAAGAGATTGCCGAAATCAAGGAGAAGTTGAGTGAAGGAAAATCCAAGTGTTTTCGTGAGGACGAACCCGACACCTTGTGGTTTGAAGATCTAGTCCATGTGCCCAACAACACCGAGATCAGGAATTTGATACTGCAGGAAGCACATGATTCACCATACTCGATACACCCCGAAAACACTAAGATGTATTTGGATTTGAAGGAACGGTTCTGGTGGACAGGAATGAAGAAGGACATTGCGGAGTATGTAGCCGTATGTGATGTATGCCAAAGAGTGAAAGCAGAACATCAAAAGCCAGCAGGATTACTACAGCCTATGCCGATACCCGAATGGAAGTGGGATAAGCTTGGCATGGACTTTATCACCGGATTGCCCAGGACCGGATCGGGTTATGACTCAATCTGGGTAGTAGTGGATCGCTTGACCAAAGTAGCCCTCTTTATCCCCGTGAAAACCACGTATACTAGTGCAAAGTTGGCCAAGATATACATGACCACGATCGTATGTGTGCACGGAGTTCCGAGGACCATCGTATCAGATAGAGGAACACGGTTCACCTCAAAGTTTTGGCATCAGCTACACCAGACTTTGGGAATTAGGCTAGAATTCAGTACATCTTTCCATCCGCAGACTGATGGACAGACCGAGAGAGTCAACCAGATTTTGGAGGACATGTTGAGAGCTTGTGCTCTAGATTATGCATCTAGTTCGGACGACAACTTGCCCTATGCGGAGTTCTCATACAACAACAGTTACCAGACCAGTTTGAAGATGGCACCATTCAAAGCATTGTACGGGAGGATATCCCGAACGCCGTTAATGTGGGATGAAGTCGGAGACCGTCAGTTATTCGGACCATATCTGACCAAAGAGTCAGAAGAGAAGGTTAAGTTGATTCGAGATAGACTGAAGGTAGCTCAGTCCAGGCAGAAGAGTTACGCAGACTCAAAGCGCAACGAAGTAGTCTATGAAATCGGAGATAGAGCGTACCTGAGAGTGTCACCTTTGCGAGGAGTTAAACATTTCGGAGTTAAGGGAAAGTTAGCCCCGAGATTTGTAGGACCATACCATGTTTTGGAACGCTTGGGAGAGGTTGCCTACAAGTTGGAGTTACCCGAAGTATTGTCAGGAGTTCACGACGTGTTTCACGTTTCCCAGCTTAAGAAGTGCCATGCTGAGAGGGCCGATATTCTTTTAAGACACACAGTGCCTTGGAAGCAATTCAGTTGGATAGTGACCTGACTTACGAGGAGAAACCGGTCAAGATCCTCGAGGTTGCAAGCAGAGTCACCCGCAGCAAGGTTATCAAGTTTTGCCAAGTTCAGTGGAGTCACCATACCGAAGATGAAGCCACCTGGTAACGAGAGGATGATCTATGCAAGGACCACCCACACTTATTCTCCAGCCAAGCCGAATCTCGAGGGCGAGATTCATCCTAAGGGGGGTAGGTTTGTAACATCACAAATTTTCATTTTGGAATGTTATACATAGATCATATTGCATATCATATTTTATTGCATTTGTGTGTTGCGATCCTCGAAAATTCTAAGCTACTCAAGGACCCACGGAGAGAGTTGGGGATTTTATTGTTTTTGTATTTGAGTTTTCTCAAATACCGGTACGGGGATCACTTTGGTTTTATTTATTTTTCTCTCCTAAAAATATTTCTTAATAAAATATATGATATGAGATAATATGACTTCTCCAAAATAAAAGAAATATTGGAGGAAAAATATTAAAATCACTTTTGTTTTTTTTCGGATTTATTTGCGATTTTATTTGCATAGGAAAAATGCGCATTTTTCAAAATTACATTTAGGTTCGAGAAAAATGTTCACTTTGTCCTAAATATTATTAGAGGACGGTGAAAATTTATTTCATAATTTTTTGAGTCCGTTTAATATTTTTTCTTCAGTTTTGCCGCGTGAGGACTATTTAGAAAGAAAAAAAGTGCACCGACCTAGTCGGGCCGTACCCGACTAGGACTCCTCTAGCCGGCCTTTATAAGGCGAGGCCGAGGCCCGAGCCGCCAGCCAGCCCACCCCGCGCCCTAACCATAGCGCCACCCCGCCTCGAGCCCCGCGCTGCCGCCGCCGAGTCGCTGCGGCCACGCCGCCGAGCCACCGCCACCGCCTCTGCCACCGCAGCCGCACCTCGCCACCCACTGCAGCCGCCCGTCGCCGCCCGAGCCGCCCCGACGCCGGACGCCGCCGCCACGCGTCCCACCCGCCAACTCGTCGGAGCCCGCCGCCGCCGTCCCGAGGTAGCCGCCGCCCCGAACCGCCGCCGAAGGTTTTTCTTGAAAACCGATCGGTTTTTCTTCGAAACCCTAGATCTGTTGTTTTAATAGATCGGTTCAGTTTTTTCGGTTTAGTTAAATAGCGGACGTTCGTCCGTACGTTCATCTTAACGAACGTTGTTCGCCCGTTAGTCACAGACAACGAACATTTGGACGATAGCCTGTTCGTCCGTTTTTCTTTTTCAGGGTTTTTCCGCGATTATTTTCTATCGCGATTTCTGCCCTGATCTGCTTTTTAGTTTTTCTTTTCGCTCGTAAGTCGGAATCAGGCGATTCAAGCGTCCATATCTTCTTCTCGAAGCCCTCTTTCAATTTAACCAACTTGAACAAGGTTTTGCTACTGTAAAATTTGATGTTAGATCAATCTAGTAAACGGATCTTGTTTCTTTCGCAGATTCGTTTTGTTGCTTCGTTTGATTTGATTCTTTTTGCAAACCGGAGTTCTTAAGTTGAACTTTCTGGTTAGATCTTCTTATTTGGAGTTTTATCTGTGCATCTTTGCTTGATTGCTTATCTATGCTTTTGTTTGCTTGCGATAGAATTCCCAGAGTGCGAAGTGTGCTACTACGAGTCCCTAGGTTTTGCGAATCATCAGCAAGGCAAGTAACACTTTAATCATACCCTTTATTACCCAGTTTTTATGCATTAGATAAAACCCTCACACACTGCATGAGTACGATCTCTTAACTTGTGGGCCTGGGAAGTAGACCGAGGTAGAACCTATTACTTGCATTATTTTCAAACCCTGGGAGTTACTTCTATGTTATCCTTAGGTTGCCATGCTATGCTCATAGACGTGGATTGGGTTTGAGATTATCCATGACAGATGTGAGTTGCTAATTAACGGTTCAACTTAAGGTGGCTACTTTAATACACATCAGGGTGGATTGGTTGGAGGGCACCTGGAGAATCCAGTGTTGTCCTAGGAAATCCCGGAGGAACCATGTGATTATCCTACGGAATGCCACCCAGGCTCAAAGGGATCATAAAACTATTCATGCTGGAAACTCCCGTGTGCATTGTGGCTGCACACGGGAGTTTCCAGCATGAATAGTTTATTTATCCAGGTTCATTTATCCAGGTTCGGGCCGCGAGGATGCGTAAAACCCTACTCCTGCTTTGGTGGACTGTATATCTGTGTTCTTCAGCTAGCTATGGGGCGTGAGGAGCTCCGAAAAGCCGAATCCTCCTCCTGGTCGCCTCAGGCCTCCTTTTATAGAAAAAGGGGTTGCCATAGTGACACACAGGAGGTGGAAAGCGTACAGTGATGCGAGGTTATCCCTTGCATTACAAGACAAGGCGCATTTAATGCGTCTTTCTTAGGTGTCCTTGCTTTATCGGGGACGGGGGAGAGATCTATCTTGTCCTTCGCCGCTCCTTCTTGTGTCGACACGCGCCCTGGCCAGCGATGCCTAAGATGCCATGTAGGTAGGCAGGCAGCTGAGGTGGCGCAATGGTGGGTCTTCACGAAGATCTGCATGTCGCCACGCATGTGCCTGCCCAGCTGGTTGGGTCGGCAGCTGCATACGGCGGTGGAAGTTTAGTCGGTGTGGTCCTGATGGTGGCCCTGCGGATGTCCTCGGCAAGGGTCTTGCCGTGGCGCCTGCTGCCATCCCCGGCAAGGTGCTTGCTGGAGGTCTTGTGGTCTTCCTTGGCTGAGATCCCGCCAAGGGTCGTCGTCTTCTTAGTGTGTATGTGATCTTGAATGTATTCACAAAGATCTGCATGCCACTACGGGGATGTCTCCCGAATCCTTGCCCTATGGGGGCAGCGGACTCAAGGGTGATTTGTTCCATAGGCGTGGGGCGAGTTGCCGCGGCAAGGGTCTTGCCGGGGCTGCTAAATCCGGCCCCGGCAAGGATCTTGCCGGGGCTGCTAAAACTGGCTCCCTGCAAGGATCTTGCCGGGGGAACCCGCTTCGTCCCTTTCCTCTTTGTGGTCTTGGCTTTGGTGTTGCTCTAGTTCCATCGAGCTTCGGTCTCACCCTGGCTAACCTCCCTTGCCTTGCTTGGTGAGGCGGTGCCCGTGGCTCAGACTGCCCGTGCGCAGTCATAGGGGTACAAAAATTGTACCCCCCCCCCTTTTTTCTACACCGATGGCGTCCTGCATTCTTCCATCTTCTTCCTCCTTCAGCTTCTGCTCCTCCCTTCCATTCGTCATGGAGAGAGGAAATCCCGGCCCTTCAACGGTGGCGGCGAGGGTCGCCGCTCGGCAACACGTCCCTCCTTCTCCTGCGCCTGCGGTGGCAGAGCCGGCCGCGAGGAGAAGGGGGAGGGGGCGGGGCCGTGGGCGAGGCCGGGGCGCTCGTGGAAGAGGAGGACGGGGTGGCCCGCCGGCCTCGCCCCCGCCAGCTGCTCCTCCTCCAATGGAGGGCCATGTTGGGGATGACCCTTGTGAGTTCTTCGTCAGGTTGCGCCGGCCTCCGCGCCATCGCCTTCGTCTCCCGACTCCATTTGCGCGGGAGATGGAGCTAGATCCGCCGGAGCCATTGCGGCTGCACATGAGGGGCTGCGGGATCAGTGGCACGCGGGTCCGCGTCGACTTCACTGCTCCTCATGTGATGTATCTCCGTCGGGGATGGAAGACGTTTGCTCGTATCCACAGCTTGACGGATGGGCTCACTCTGCACTTTAAGTTGATGGAGGGTGGCCTTCTTTCCGTCAATATCTTTGGGCACTTCGGGACACGTGCAAGGTGCTGCGTGGAGAGCTCTTCTGATGACGAAGATTCCTCCTCGAGCGAGAGTGACGAGGAGGACAGCGACAGCGACGACGAGGGTGGTAGGCGGCAGGATGATGGGACCGACTAGGTGTCGGGCGCCGTTCCATGCGGCACCGGTGACCCCATCATCCGTGTCACCGGCTCCTTGAACTTCTCGGGGCCGTCCCCTTGAGCGGCTGGCGTTGGGGGGCTGCGGAAGAGGAAGAGGGCGGGCGCAAGGCCGTCAAGTCGGAGTACGCGAGCACAGACGCCTTCGACGCGTACTGACGTCCTGCCGCCTCGTCTTCGAGCTCTGCTTCCAACGCCGCCATCACCATCCAGCCCTTGGGCGGCCACCAATATGTTCTCTCGGTGTCTTCTGCCACCCTTAGCTCGCCTAGGCGCTCCTTTTGCCCTTCTCGCCTCCTTGACCTGCCTCGTGAGGAGAGGGACAAGAAAGGGATTACGGGCATCTTATCTCTTTTTAGTTTGTAAGCCTTCGGGCGTCTGTTAAATTTAAAACTTGTAATCCCCTTGTTCATGTTTTTCATTCCCTATGGACTGTACCTGAGTGGAATGTTTTTTAATGAAAAAGGGATGTTTGCCGGGTCATTTGTTTGTGTGTGAAACCCACGACAAGGAATAAACCCTTGATATCTTTAAGATAAACACTTTCTCGCCCGGCAACAGGCCTTGCCGTCTCCCCACTTCGCTCTACCTTTTTCACACCTTTGGCGGAGGCAGGGATGAGGCGGGTTCAGGCTCATTGTTTCATCCTTTCGCTGCCGCGACTACGACCAAACTTGGTCCCAGGAACGAGCCCTAGGGCCTAGAGTTATGGGAGCACATTAGTTTAAGGAAATAATGAGGTTTCACATACCTCAGTCCATAATGGCATGCATGATAAGGGATGAAGAACTTATCTGAAGCTGCAGCCCCCGGCAACCCTGGTTTGCCGTGGGTGAATCTTTGCTCTTGCAGCCCCCGGCAATACTAGCTTGCCGGGGCCTAGATGCTGGTATGTTCCTTTTTCTTCTCCCCAAGTGGTTTCGGCAAGGATATATGTGTGTCCTGTGAACCAAAGAAGATAAAAGAAAGACAAAAGGATGCAAACTCGACCTATAAGCTAGGGGTTAGCCATCGCTAAGCACTATCAACCCTAACCAAGGACGAGACTCGACCTAGCATGCATGCTATAACTTAGGGCGCCAGCGCTTCATTTATTTATGCTCAGGGTCTACGCCTGGCTTTGTACAAAGGGTTACATGCCTTGTCGGCAAGGCTTGTACACAACATGGCTTGCCGGGGGGCCCGGCGAGCCGCACCTCATGGGTAAAACTTGCGAAGATGCTCAATGTTCCAGGAGTTTCTCACCGGAACAACATTTTCGGTCTCCAGGCGGACTGCGCCAGGCCTGGTGACTCGTATTACCCGATAAGGGCCTTCCCACTTCGGCGTCAACTTGTTGGTATTCTTGGCCGATTGAACGCACCGAAGAACAAGGTCGCCTTCCTCAAAGCTTCGGGCACGGAGCTTGCGGTTATGGTAGCGGCGCAAGGCTTGCTGGTAGCGTGCTGCTCTCACAACCGCCCGAAGACGATCTTCCTGAAGGATCGTTGCGTCATCTTGCCGTAGTTGCTCTTGCTCAAGCTCATCATAAGCGAGCACTCGAAGTGACCCGTATATGAGTTCAGTGGGGAGAACTGCTTCTGCCCCGTATACTAGGGCAAAGGGTGTCTGGCCGATGGCTCGATTTGGTATCGTTCTAATCGACCAAAGAACCATCGGCAACTCATCAATCCAGCGCCTTCCACTCTTGTGCAGCCTGTCAAAGGTCTTTGTCCTTAAGCCTCACAGCACTTCAGCGTTTGCTCTCTCAGCTTGACCATTGCTTCGTGGGTGAGCAACGGAAGCGAAACAGACTTTGCTGCCGAGGTCTTGGGTATATTGCATGAAGGTGCGGCTTGTGAACTGTGTGCCGTTGTCGGTGATGACCCTGTTGGGTACACCAAAACGGCACACTAGTCCCTTGAAGAATTTGATGGCTGACAGAGCTGTGACCTTCCTCACTGCCTCCACCTCTGGCCACTTTGTGAACTTGTCGATTGCGACGTACAAGTACTCAAAGCCCCCGACAGCATGGGGGAAAGAGCCTAGTATGTCGAGCCCCCAGACCGAGAAGGGCCAGGAGAGAGGAATGGTTTGAAGGGCTTGAGCTGGTTGATGAACTTTCTTTGAATGGAACTGACACGCTTCACACCTGGTGACCAGTGTCGTCGCATCCTGGAGGGCAGTGGGCCAGAAGAAGCCTTGTCGAAATGCCTTGCCGGCAAGGGCTCTTGACCCTATATGGGATCCACATATGCCTCCATGTATCTCTGCCAACAGCCCCAGTCCTTCCTCTCGAGGGATACACTTCAATTTCACGCCGTTCGGTCTCTTTTTGTACAGGATGTCATCGACGAACTGGTACATAGCAGACCTACGGGCTACTTTTTCCGCTTCTTCCTGCTCCTCAGGAAGTTCCCCAGTTTGGAGGAATCGGACGGTATGCTATGCCCACGCTGGAGCCTGGGGCTCGACGGCGAGGACTAAAGGCATTTCCTCCGCTATAGGAGCGGTTGTCTCGACGGCAAGAGCTTGACGCTCCGTCGGAGCTAGCCGTCCCGTGGCGGCCTTAGTGTCCCCGGCAACATCCTTGTCGACGGCTCCGGGGAGCTCGGCGGGAAAGTACTTGCCGGGCCCTGATTTCCTCTCCTTATTTTGCTCTGTTGATGGATCAACGGATGGCTGAGAAAGCTGAAGCACAAAGGTACCTGGTTCCACAGGTAACTTGAGGGCAGCGCGCTTTGACAGGTAATCGGCGATGTCATTCTCTGCTCGGGGAACGTGCTCCGCCTGTATACCATCAAAGCGCTCTTCCAGCTTTCTCACTTCATTGACGTAGGCCTTCATCAACGGGCTCTGGTAATCTTTGTTCACTTGTTTGACGACAAGCTGTGAATCGCCCCTGACAATGAGTTTCTTGATTCCGAGGTCTGCCGCGATCCTAAGACCAGCAAGCAACCCCTCATATTCGGTAGTATTGTTCGTTGATACCTCCCTGGGGAAGTGCATCTGGACCACGTACTTGAGGTGCTCTCCGGTGGGCGCGACAAGCAGTACGCCAGCCCCGGCGCCCTATAGGGAGAAAGCTCCATCAAAGTACATGATCCAGTTGCAACTCGCCTCTTTGCCGGGGAGAGCAGTTTCCTGGGCTTCTTCATCAGGTGTCGCAGTCCATTCTCCACCAGGACTCGGCTTTGAATTGTCGAGGTACTTTCAAACTTGAGGCCAAAGCTGGACAGCTCCAGTGCCCACTCTACAATTCTTCCCGTTGCATCTGGATTATGCAATATCCGTTGCAGAGGGAGGCGAGTGACGCCAGTGATCTCGTGTGCCTGGAAGTAGTGACGCGGCTTCCTCGAGGCCATAAGAAGGCCGAAGAGCAATTTCTGCACACCGGAGTACCTTGATCTAGCCCCCTGCAAGAGGGAGCTAACAAAGTAGATCGGGTGCTGCATCATTTTCTTCCTTGGCGGCACTCCAACCGGCTGTGTCATCTCTGCACAAATGGCATCATGCTATGTCGCTGCTATCACCTCGTCATCAATTTCTCTCTACGCCACTAGTGCAGCACTGACCACCTGGTTCGTTGCCGCCAGGTATAGCAGCAACGGTTCTTGTGGCCTAGGCGCAACTAGTACTGGCGTGGAGGAAAGATACCTCTTCAAATCTTGCAATGCTACTTCGGCTTCTGGCGTCCACTCCATTGGGCCCGCCTTTCTCAAAATCTTGAAAAAGGGGACGGCGCGCTCGGCAGACTTGGAAATGAATCTGTTTATGGCGGCAACGCAGCCAGCGAGCCGACGCACATCCTTGACCCATTTGGGTGCTTCAATCTGTTCTATAGCTTTGATCTTGTCCGGATTGGCCTCTATCCCACGCTGTGACACAAAGAACCCAAGAAGCTTGCCGGCTGGGACGCCGAAGACGCACTTCTCAAGGTTCAGCTTGAGATTGATCTTGCGTAGGTTTGCAAACGTCTATTGTAGATCCGGTATGATGGTTGCCCTGTTCTCGGTTTTGACCACTATATCATCCATATAAGCCTCCATGTTTCTATGGAGCTGGGGTTCAAAACCAATCTGGACTGCCCATGCAAACGTCGAGCCAGCACTCTTCAACCCGAAAGGCATTCGTACGAAACCATACGTACCACATGGGGTGATGAATGTTGTCTTCTCTTCGTCTTCTCTTGTCAGGAAGATCTGGTGGTAGCCGGAGTAGGCATCGAGAAATGACAACAGGTCACACCCAGCCGTGGAGTCAACAATCTGGTCGATGCGCGGCAATGGGAAGGGGTCTTTGGGACAAGCCTTATTGATATCTGTGTAATCAATACACAACCTCCACTTCCCATTTGCCTTGCGCACTACCACTGGATTGGCCAACCACGTTGGATGGAGCACTCCTCTTACCAAACCCGCTGCTTCCAGTTTCCGGATCTCCTCTGTGATGAACTCTTGTCATTCCAAAGCTTGCTTCCTGACCTTCTGCTTGACAAGCCGCGCATGAGGACAAACAGCAAGGTGGTGCTCAATCACCTCCTTGGGAACGCCGGGGATGTCAGATGCTTGCCATGCAAACACATCGACATTTGCCCGGAGGAAGGTGATGAGCGCTTCTTCCTATTTGTCGTCAAGGGTGGAGCTTATGGTGAAAGCCCCTCCTATGTTGTCCTCCTTAACAGAAACCTTCTTGGTTCCCGGCGGTGTGGCCCTGGACTTTTTGTTTCCGCCGGTGGAGCTCTCTGGCACGTCCTCAACGGGTGCACTACACTCCGAAGAGGTGCGCTTGCCGGAGTGGGTGTCCGAGGTCTCACCGGTCTTCTTCTTCTTCTTCTCTACCGGGGCTCCAGTGGTAGGAGCAAGTGCCCTAGTGGCGGCAGCTGCTGCAACTGCTTGTTGGTAGAGTTGGTCAGCGCAAATCAGCGCATCTTTCTTATCTGATGGGATGGTGATGATCGTCACAGGCCCTGGCATCTTCAGGGTGTTGTAGGCGTAGTGTGACGCTGCCATGAACTTGGCCAGCGCTGGGTGGCCAAGGATCCCGTTGTAAGGCAAGGGGATCTCGGCAACATCGAACACGATCCTTTCTATCCTATGGTTCAGATCACTTCCAAAAGTCACGGGCAACGTGACCTTCCCCTTTGGTTGACTTCACCCCGGGTTGACCCCCTGAAACGTGCCCGTCTCTTCGAGGTCTCCGTCAGGAATCTGCAGCTTCTCGATCACGGTAGGCGAGATTAAGTTCCTACCGGCCCCGCCATCGACTAGCATCTTTGTCACCTTGAGGTTGCGTATTGTTGGTGAAACCAACAATGGCAAGCACCCGACCGCAGTAGTGCGAACAGGGTGATCCTCAGTGTCAAAAATGATAGGCGTGCTGGACCATTTCAGCGGCTTTTGGGCACCAGACGACAGCTCCGCCGCTGTAATCTCACGCGCCCACTGTTTAAGCTGGCGGTGAGAAGTATGCAGCGAGGCACCGCCATCGACGCACATGGCCTCCTTGGCTTTCTGGAACTCTTGGTCGCCGGACTTGTCGTCCTCTTCGTGATCGTCGTCTTCGGGCCTTCTGTCACGGCCCCGGGCGGGCCTCTCCTGCTGTTTATCCTTGCCGCGACGGCCTGCTTGGCCGTTACACTTCTTGCCGGACCCCTCAGCACCGTCCTGGCTCTTCTCCTTGTCCCGCCTCTCATATTCAGCCATCTGCTTCTCAGCAAGGAGCTCAACCTGTCGGCAGTTCTGAAGGTCATGGCCTTTGGTGCGATGGATCTTGCAATATTCCTTGTCGGAGTTTCCTGGCTTCTCGGCAGCCGCCAAGGCCCGACAGGCGACACACCCGACAATTTCCTTGCCGGGGTCATCTGCCTTGGTTTTCTTGGCGGAGCCGGCGTTATCAGATCCCTCGACGACAAGCATGGCTTTACCTTTGCGCTTCCTGTTGCGGCGCCGGCCTTTCTTTGCCGGGGTGGCAGCATCCTCATCTGAAGAGTCGGTTTCCACGCCAGCATCTTCGCCGGGGTACTTCCTTCCCTCTTCAGCCCAGGCACATTTGTCTGCAAGATCATAGAGTTCTGCCATGTCTTTCACCTTGGTCATTGCTAGCTCTTCGCGCATCTTGCGGTTACACACGTTCTGATGAAACGCGCTGATCATGGCGGTAGGGTGAACACCAGGGATATTGTACTGTACCTAGCTGAACCTCTGTATATACTTGCGCAGACTCTCGCCTCCCTTCTGGGGAATGACGTGCAGGTCACTTGCTTGGCCATGGGCTTGGTGACCTCCAGTAAAGGCGCCAACAAACTCATGGCACAAATCCGACCAGGAGGAAATAGAGTCTACCGGCAGGTGCATCAACCACGACATGGCATTGGGTTTAAGAGCCAATGGAAAGTAATTCGCAAGCACCTTATCGTCGCGGGCTCCGGCAGCTTGCATCACGATGGTGTAGATGCTGAGGAACTCCGACGGGTGGGTCTTGCCGTTGTACTTCTCGCCAACGTCAGGCTTGAAGGTGCGGTGAGTGGGCCACTGGAACTGCCGCAGCTCACGGGTAAAAGTCAGACAGCCTACCTCGTAAGGTAGATGTCCAGGGCTCTTCGGTGCTGGGCGGTTCACAGCAGGCCCTGCTCGCCCGTCTGACTGGTGGCGCGCTCCGCGCCTGCGCTCGATGGTGGTTCGAGCGTCTTCATGAGCTCGCTCCTGAAGACCTTGACGCTGGTTGCCGTGGGTCAGACGACGCTATGGAGATGTCGTCACCCGCAACGTCTCGGCGAGTCGACACACGTGGTACCGGGCGAGGAGGAGGCGAATGCACCATGGCCACGGTGCTGCCAGTCCTCCCGCCACCGGTGCGTGGTACCCCATCGGAGCGTCGACCCGGGGGCCTCGCTGGACTTGGTTCATCCTTGTTGGCGACCGTGACAAGGCTTCGGATGGTGGCTCTCCATTCGTCTAGTTTCCCCGTAACGGGAGGAAAGTCGAGGAGCAACTGCGCGCACGCCAGGGCTTCTGTTGGGGTTAGCGGTAGCGAAACGTGCACGGACCGCAACGCGCTTCGACTCCTGACCATGTCAGGAGGAGCTCCATCACGATCCCGCGGTCGCATGCCGTTTTTACCAGTGCTTCGGCGGGCGGGCAGGTCTTCTACGTCTCGGGAGTGGCGCTCGGGGCTCTTCCCGCGGCGACGCCCGGGATCTTCGGCGTGATGACGCAATTCGTCGTGTGCTGCTTGGGAGGAGCGCGCTGTTGGCACCGGCGTGGGAGTCCTGGAGGCCCTTGTGTCGCCTTTGGTTGATGCGGCTGCGATCCTGGAGGGTCCCGCGCCACCTAGGCAGGGCCTGGCTCCGTCTTTGTATTTGGCGGTGTGTGGTCCATTACCAGGCGCACAAACATCGCCACCTCCCAAACTCCGGCTGCTGGGATGGTGTTGGTGTTCGCGAGCAGCGCCCCGGGTCCTTTCCGCGACCGTTCCGCTGCTCGCCCGCATTGGGACGGGCTGTCCGGCTTCCGACTGGCCAACCGCCACCGTCGTCTTCGTCTTGGGTGCCATGATGATAAAGAAGCATCGAACTAACTGCTAAAGCCGATTCTCACAACCGGTTCCCCTACCTGGTGCGCCAAAGATGTCGGTGTGTTGGAACAACACCTATGGGATCACAAGAATCCCTACTACGGTTAGCGGGGCGTGGGGTTCAGAGAAGAGCGGATCAAACAGATAGCACACGGTTCGTTTATCCAGGTTTGGGCCGCGAGGATGCGTAAAACCCTACTCCTGCTTTGGTGGACTGTATATCTGTGTTCTTCAGCTAGCTATGGGGCGTGAGGAGCTCCAAAAAGCCAAATCCTCCTCCTGGTCGCCTCGGGCCTACTTTTATAGAAAAAGGGGTTGCCACAGTGGCACACAGGAGGTGGAAAGGGTACAGTGATGCGAGGTAATCCCTCGCATTACAAGACAAGGCGCATTTAATGTGTCTTGCTTAGGTGTCCTTGCTTTATCGGGGACGGGGGAGAGATCTGTCTTGTCCGTTGCCGCTCCTTCTTGTGTCGACACGCGCCCTGGCCAGCGATGCCTGAGATGCCATGTAGGTAGGCAGGCAGCTGAGGTGGCGCAATGGTGGGTCTTCACGAAGATCTGCATGTCGCCACATAGGTGCCTGCCCAGCTGGTTGGGTCGGCAGCTGCATACGGCGGTGGAAGTTTAGTCGGCGTGGGCCTGATGGTGGCCCTATGGATGTCCTCGGCAAGGGCATTGCCAGGGCCCCGGCAAGGGTCTTGCCGCAGCGCCTGCTGCCATCCCCGGCAAGGTGCTTGCCTGAGGTCTTGTGGTCTTCCTTGGTTGGGATCCCTCCAAGGGTCGTCGTCTTCTTAGTGTGTATCTGATCTTGAATGTCTTCACAAAGATCTGCATGTCACTATGGGGATGTCTCCCGAATCCTTGCCCTATGGGGGCAGCGGACTCAAAGGTGATTTGTTCCGTAGGCGTGGGGAGAGTTGCCGCGGCAAGGGTCTTGCCGGGGCTGCTAAAGCCGGCCCCGGCAAGGATCTTGCCGGGGCTGCTAAAACTGGCTCCCGGCAAGGATCTTGCCGGGGGAACCCGCTTCGTCCCTTTGCTCTTTGTGGTCTTGGCTTTGGTGTTGCTCTAGTTCCATCGAGCTTTGGTCTCACCCTAGCTCACCTCCCTTGCCTTGCTTGGTGTGGCGGTGCCCATGGCTCAGACTGCCCGTGCACAGTCATAGGGGTACAAAAAGTGTACCCCCCCTTTTTGTACATCGACACTTCCGCTGTTATTTTGTTAGATGGCCTTATGCCATATACTTTTGTAATCAGTTCTCTTTTGAGACATTTGATGTAATAGGTGTGTGATTGCCACTCTATTATAAATCCTTCAAGTACTATGTGTGTCAGCATTATCGATCCAGGGATGACACAGAACACAGAGACTTCGGTCCATTCGGATCGTGGTCGCTACAGAGGAGGAGGTGCCCACTCTTGACATAATTTTTTGTGCAGTTAACCCAAAATAAAATGACATCAGCGACTTGGCATTCTGGTGACACTGTACAAAAAATTGACTTATCTCATGAAAGTGAGGTATGTAATCTATATGCTTATAGTGCAAAAATCTGAAGGTATTAACAAGTTTCATCGTTGGTATACTAGATGTGCAACAACATTAGAATGCCTTAGCTGAAAAATCTTTAATACATCCACAATTAATAACTAACCCTGAAATAATGCAGTGACATTAAATGGCATTGCTTAAATTTATTGGTGGCATTAGATTGATTGCGGCATTAGGTAAATGTGGCATCACTTTAGCAGTAGCATTGCTTGACTTTACCGGTGGCATTATACTAACAGCAAAAAGGTACAAATAAGAGCATGGGAGGCCCATTTGGACAGTGGGCGCACCAGTACGATGTACCTCCACGGACACATAGAGTGGTGAGGGAGGGATGGTTGCCCAGAGCAACAAATATACAGGTAGCATATGTGGATTACGTCCCATTTTTGTTCTCTTTAGCCACATTTTTCCTATGTGAGGACAACAAACCGATCGACCTAGTCATTCTCTATGGCGTTGTCATGACTTTCTACCCCTTTTCAACCAAGAGACACGAGATTGTTCCTTAGCTACTGATTTTCCCTTTTTCAACCTAGATGCGGGTTCGATACCTAGCCTCTTCAACATTACTTTCTCCCTCCTTTCCTTATTCAATCCAGACATGGATTAGTCTGCATGAAGTAGGGTTTCCTTTAATAGTGCAACGTCTGCATGACAAGCAGAGCAGTGGATAGCAAATTCGGGTTATGGTGGAGTGGGAAAAGATCCACATGCAGCGATGTGGCAAATGGGGCAATAGAACAAGGGTATGGTTCGAAAAGAGGTAGCATACATGAGGGTCAACAGGAAGTGTCTTCGCTCATGGTCATCGTCCTTCGCACACACTGCGCCACCAAGCTTGGGTACGGAGGCCACCCCGCACGGGCGCTAGGTCTAAGTGGATGGCCTTGTCGTTAGTTTGTGATCTCGCTCGCTGACGACGAGTGCGTCAATGCTGCACATCCTTTTCTTCCCTGGCGGACAGGATCCTGGTCGATCCGTGACCACCAGTGAGGAGGGAGAGTGAGGGGCCACCGCCGTCTTTTTAGATCTAGAGAGAGGGTGATAGTGTGAGAAGCAAGTTGGTAGCCCTTAGCAAGCAAGCGTTGAAGCTCCAGCTTATATATCTTTTTTTCCAGAGGTCGAGTAGTGGTACTGTGGTAGAGTAGTTTATATTTTCCCTACATAGAGTACCACTTAGTTGTGCTTCAAAACTAAACGGCACGCCATTAAAAAATGAAGTCAAGAAATAATGCGGCACCTCAGGCCAACGCGTCCAGATCGCATTTTGCACGAGAAATGACACACCATGTTTCGTTAACATGTGCTCCCATTACAACATGCTAGTGAGACGATGGCGTGTCCTTTTGTACAATTTCTGAATGGACGTCTATGTAGGCTGGGGCGCCTCTTCCTGTACCGTGGCAACTGTCCACCGCCTCTTCGCCTTTCCCTCTTGATTTGGAACTGATGTCGGACGCTCTTCCTCCCTCCATTTTCCTTCACCCTTCCTTCGGCCATTGTTCAATCTTCTTCTCCATCGAGGAAACAGGCAAGAAAGAACCCCATTATTCTTGCCCCGATCTAAAAGATGATGTGGTGGAGGAACTCATTGATCGGTGCGACGTCATCACCTCGGCTAGCATGGCAGGTTCGTTTAAGACCATTCTCGACTCAACAAATAAAATCATTACAAAGAACCCAAGGGTTTAGGTGCGGTTTGATCTCCCCTATCTTCTTCGCCATGACCCTACTCGCTAGCGCGGGGACGGTGGAAGCCTCGCCTTGTGCAAGTTGATGTCGCTTGATAATGATACATGTGATGTTAAGATGACATCACTTAAGGGTAAGGCCTGGGCAGGCGCAAATGGAGATTGGGTTGTTTATATTTTGGTACAACTGCAAGTGGGAACTTGTGAATGTGTACACTCGTCACCGGGTTTCACTTCCAAAAATCTCAGACTGCCCTAAGATTGAGCACACAGATGATTACGTACGTTCAAATACGATCATGGTGACTTTTGTCTACAGAAGATAGCAATTTGTCGAGTTCCCAACCGCTCTTGGAATTGCAGGAACTATCATGTTGTTGCTGTCTTCGACAAGCTTGTTGCCGTCGTTACTTCCATGCCTCGGTGGATATTGCTCAAAAATCAATTTATGTACAGGGATGAGTACTGGGATGCAATTCAATACGAGGGTCTTGTGTTTGCTGCCACCACTCGTGGCACTGTTTTTGCATGGAATTCTTATTGTTTCAGTACATTTGTCTTCCAACGTTATTAGAATTGTTTCATCCACGTGCATGCGAGTTAGTATCCTTGTACTAATTAACCTTCTTGTGTTTCCAAGGTCATGTGAACATTCCACCACCTACACTTGAAAAATTCTATAACCAAGGGGGAGATGACGATGGTGATGATCACAAGCATGAGGACGAGTAGGACCTACATACTTAGTGGTGCCTGGCAACTTATTCCGATGGATCACCTCTTCTTGTATGTATACATGGCACTGCTGATGTTAATAAGGAAGTAGGTGTTGTCTCCCATAGTCGCACTCTCTGGACCTATTCCAACATCTATTTGCAGGGTATTCAGGATGGATACTAGTGTGCTAGTGTCATCACCTTCTGCGTGGTTCCGTATTGATAGTCTTGGAGAAAACTCGCTCTTCCTTGTACAAAACTATCCAATGATGGTGAAAGAAGATCTAGGTGTTGTTGCCACAATGTTACTACCATTTATGAGAAGCAACTATATCTATACCTCGGACATTGCTATGGTTCCCTATCCTGGCTATGACAACATGCGTCCTGCTATAGGTCGCTTCAGCCTGGATGATGAGTCCCGCATTGGTCTCGATATTGACAATAGATGGCCCTTCCCAGAGGCTTACTTATGGTTCAAAGCAAGAGTTTCCAACATCGAGGATTGGTTGAGATGAAGTTCATTTCATTGCTTGTTATTTGTGGTGAGATAAAACCTTTAGTATTTACTAGAATGTTTTGTTGGAAATAATCTATAATCCAACATGTATCCTCGTTTCGTTGTGTGTTGATGACTTGGTGTATGTAATGAATGGTTCATTTGTATGTGCATGTGATCAACTCAATTTATGAATGGTTTTCGAGTCACTTCTTGGAGTGTGAGTACCGTAGTAGTAAAGCCAACATCCGATTATATGAAGTTGCCACATCACATAGAGCTAGTAGTAGTATGCTAGTACAATAGTTAGTCCTAGTAGTAGTATACCATCAAGAGAAATATGATGATAGCATGCGGTGGGCTTGTACAATATGTATGTATGATGTAGGCATAGGGCTTGTCGTGTTTCATACTCCTCCGGTCTAAATGTGGAGAAGATTTGGTAGAGTTCTTCCTCCTTTTGCCGATATGTGGGACATCCATCATGTCATGTCATGCAAGAAGATGGAGTGCTAATTGAAGGCACGTGATGTGCATCTTGGGTTAAACTATAAATAGAATCTTACTCTTGAGTAACTCCTAAAGCAGCCACCGAAGTTCTTTATTAGATTTGGTTTTCATCACCAGCACGTCGAGCTGAAAGATGTGCAGGTTTAGTGTGTCGTCTTATGTTTCACTAACATGTGGGACCGAATGTGAGCAAACAGTCGAAGGGCACACTCTGTGCCTCTGCTGGCTGGCTGAGAAGAGAGAGGAGGGCTGAGCACGGACTCCAAGAAATTTAACGACAATGTGAGTAGTACTAGTGGTGCACCGTACTCCTGGAGAGATAATGTGTTCGCTCTACGTAACCAGCACCTCGATATAGTGGGGTGGCATGGGCCATAACTAGCATTCACGTCTAGCAATACGGCACACGCCGCCCACACGAGTCTCATCTGACTCCAATTTTCTTGGAATCCATGCAACATCTATCTCTTCTCCCTCGTGTTTTCTCTAACTCAGCCATCTCGCGGTGGGCGGGGTGGGGTTTTTTCGATAGTCGGTTTGCTCAACTGCGGTCCCACTTGTAAGTGAAAATGCAACACATCACGCATTCCCCCTTGAGCGGCCTGCGGACCAACCTTGTGGAGGTGCGACGAGAACATGGCAGGCTTTTCCTTTTGAACTTGTAACTTGTAAATTTTGGTTCTACTCCTTGGCCCGACCGATAGATATTAATGAGAAGTTTATGCCAAAAAATGAGAAGTTTGGTTCTGGCACGGTTCATGCATGGTACATACAAAAATTATGAAGTTGATGCGAAAGGTAAGATAATTACTACAATATAGTCCCTTCGTTCCTAAATATTTGTCTTTTTAGGAAAGATACATACGGCTCCACCAACGACATCCTCACACCCTAGTGCGCCCGGTCACCAACTGGCGTGTGACGAGCAGCGGCGTTGGCGGCGAGCTCCACGTGCTTCTGAACAATGCCGTCCAAGGTTACCCTTTGGTCCAAAAAGGCCAGCATCCTATCGTCCTCCTCTTGCACGTAGTAGTCCTTGTGGATGATTTTCTCGTAGACACGGGTGATTATGTCGATGGTCTCTTGCTGCGCTAAGCGTTACGCGCGAGCGCGACCTCGAGGTGGACATTTTGCGGCGCGACGATGGGCAGTCGCAGGGCCACCAATGCATCGAAGAGGTTGTCACCATAGATGCCGGTGAGGGTGGCGGGCATCGCAGAGCGTGGATGAGTGGGTTGGAGGCATATGTCAAGGTCATTCGCAAGCTTCTTGACGACTGTGAACTTGTCGAGGAAGTCAACAAGGACCTCATGGAACAAGGAGATGAAGTTGTCATCCAATAGGCCTCTCGCCCTGGTGTCCTCAAGCACAACCTGGATACGTTCCTCGGTACCGGGACGCGGGCCGGCGTCATGGACCATCTGGCACAGCCGGCTCATGCTCGCGCTCATCGCCTCTATGGGTCTAGCTTCTAGTTAACAGATCTTGCGATTGGAGTCATCACTCTTGCCCTAGGTTAGGGTGCGTAGGTGCATAGGATTTCGTAGATTGGACTGGCGGGGAGCCTTTATATGAGAAGTGCAGACTGCATTCCATTCATGTGTGTGTTGTCCATCTACTCCTCGGCCCTCCCCCCGTACCGGTGCAGTATAGTCATCTCACTGAGACCAAGTTGCGGCAAAACGATAGAACTTTGATGTTTGTATTTGGTAATTGATGTAACTAATGTCATTGTATGCAGAGAATTGAGCAATGCATGTTGTGCTAAGTAATCTCAAGTCATTGAATGCATACGCGCCCCACGTCTCTTATTGGCTGATTTCTTTTTTTGTGGAAAAACAGGGAACGAGGTAGGTAGTTAATGCACCGCGCCTAAAAGTTTTGGGATTATTTGGTTTTCAAAACGTGACTAATGCACCAATACGAAGGGATTACAATAGTAGTCTGATTGATGAGATTTCAGAATTTAGCCATCTATCGGGACGAAGAGTGTATAATATCATCGGAAACTACATTCAAAACCGAATAAAAAAATACTACATGTATTTATATACATAGGGAGTAGTATATTATTTGAGACATGGATTACTAGATATTACTAGTCAAATAACTAGTACTAAATCTAGATGGAGGTGGTAGTACTACTCCAGATGGTGGTGCTAGTACTGGTAGTACTACCAATGTAGTAGTACTGTACTACCAGTTGGTCAACTTATTACGTGTTGCTCCTCATAGTGAAGTGACAAGACCCTGCGCCAAAGAGACACTTGAGTGTAGGCCTCATGTTCGGCATACCAAAGACAGCCTCATCATGTGCACTCACTATCATCATGGTTGTAGAGCTAGCCTGCTTACAACTAGTCGTGTTCGACATAATTTCCAGTGCGTTGCCACGAGTAATAATAAAGGTACTCGGGTAATGGGTATATCGTTGCCGCACCTATGCACGCCAACATTTATCGTAACAGAGTACCTCGTGCTGGATAGTCGTAATATTACAAGTTTCAGACTGATATTACAAATGCTAGGGGTAATGATGCACCTACAAAGAGGGAATTATTAGGAAGTTTACATAAGAACTTTCGTTACTTTAGGTGGATGCAACATTATCGTAAAAACTAAAATCCACCTCCCTTACAAGTCACTAATGGCAAATACATTTTTGAGTCTCTGGCGACTTGATGTATCAAAAACAAATTTAGCTTTTGCGGAGCCTTTGTCGTTTAGGCTTAGAGCTTGTGGTGATCAGCACGCCATTCATTGTTGCGCTAGAGAATGCTAAACCTCATTACCTTGAGCACACTTGCCTCCAGAACAAAGAACCTGGTCAATTTATTCTCAGATGTGCTGCCTCGGTAGTCGATCAAATCAATTTAAGATGGATATCCATGCATTCGAAGAGATTGTTATAGTGCATCGCATTTTTCACTTTCGGGTCTTTTTCTATCTGCAATAGAAGAGAATATATTAGAGCAGCTGGTTGTATAAGATTGTCATGTCATCAAGAGGTACCAATATCATTCGCTCATACGATAGGGTTGGCTGTAAGGCTAGTGATATTTTTTTCACTCTCTCTTTCTCTTTCCTCTCATTAACCTAGGACCACGTGAAGAGCATGGGCATTTGTTGCCTTCCACTATGTGGCCGATGCCATATTTCTCAAAAGTATGCGACATACAGTACAATTTGCATCGATGTCAAATAAAAAGATTTTGGCACCGCTCTAGCAATGTGAGAGAGTTGGCACCGCTGTGCACACAGACCCACATGTACAAACAAATCAATCAAACCAACTACACCAGCCTCTCCCTCTCCCAAACAAGTGTTTTTATTGCCTCAGTCCTCTCCCTCTCTCAAATAAGTGTTTTATTGCCTCAATCCTCTCCCCCTAACACGCAAGTGTTTTTTCATTGCGTGAGTTAATTTGGCATTGGAGCAAAGTAGGTGATCCAGATTGGGGCACCAGGTGAGCAATAGAGGGCATCGAAGCCAAATGTATTAGAAGTAAATTTCGCATGTGTTTTGGCCTACATAGTGGAGGGCCATTATAGCCCACTTTTGTACTACATCGTATTTAGTGCAAAAATTGAGTTATTATTGATTACCGTTTACTAATAGGAAAGAAGTTTCACCTCGATGAGTAGCTTCTCCTTGTATGGAAAGCATGTAAGGAATCAAACAACTTGATCCAGACTAGGGCCGATAGACTTTATTGCCAAGATATTCATTATGCGCACAGACTGTGTCAAGCTTGTGGGAATCATTTTCTGGATGACAGTCCTAAATACATCAAGAAGAAATAAAAAAATGTGAATTTCAAGAAGATGGAGAAGAAGATGAGTGTTGTACCTGAACGATTACGGATCCAATAAAGAGTTCAGAGAATTTGGCAAATGAGTAAACCAACGCTGTCAATTTCGGCGCGTCAATGACCCTGATTTTTGTTCGACCTTCTAGATCAGATATAAGCAATTTCTCAAGAAAAGGCGCATTCTCAATGACCATAACATGGAACAGCTCGAGTGATCTCTTCCCAATTGATATCTTGTTGCGAGGCCAAAAAGACACATAAATCCAACGGAGGTTCGTCGAGGTGATGTGGAGGCTAATGAACCCGTGGATCCACCAAAGATGAAGGTACTCGAGCGTAGTACAGCTGCGGAGTAGGTGCTCCATAGCTTTCTTGGAGATGCCAACATCGAAGAGGTCAAGCTGCTTGAGTTGAGGGAGAAGAAGGACGGGCACGACATTAATCTGGGGAAAATAGCTGGAGCTGAAGCTAGCGCAACGCAGCGTTGGCGTGAGGCGGAGCGCGGAGAGCGGCAAAGAGCGACGTCATCCAGCTTCAAACCCGAGCTCCTCGAGTTGATCTAGGGCGGGGGATAAGAACCACTCGTCGAACTTGGCTTGGACCTTGCAGTTAGTACTGAACATGCGGATGTCAAGGCATGTGGCTGGCCCAGGGTGCGATGCAAGGATCTTGGAGACTGCGGCCATGCGTTTGCAATCCCCATTGTAGAGGCAGCTGTCGACGTTGAGGTTGAGGGGGGCACGGCGCCAGAGGGGGCACCACCGCCGATAGAGCATGTTAGTCCGCACGGCAGATTTGGTGGGGCAGAGGGCGATGATGACGAGCAACATGTTGTCGAGAAGGTTTCTTATGAAGTCCAAGCTCGCCAGATGCAGTTTTTGCTCGAGCCGCCTCCGCTTGTTGGCTGCCTCGCCATCCATCTTATCCAGCGGCGACACCGGTGTACACGTGTGCTGGTGTGTAATTTTGTGCTGGGTGTGCACGAGTGCGTCGTTCACGTGGAAGAAGTGTGCCCTCAATTTAATAGTAGAATTGCTTCACACATGACAGTCAACGCACGACGCCTGCACGATTCTCCTTCCCCAACAGTGCTCTTGCATGCACGCTAGCTGTTTTGTGCTGCCACGTCTGAATCGTGCATTCATCGGCCGTGCATGCGTCGTGTGTATAGCGGCGCTGATTTACTAGCATGCGGGGTGCTATTGCGAGTGGTTTCAACTTTGTTTACTTCACCGTGTGTCAGATGGGCCTCTAGTTTACTTATTTTCACCCACTGCCACATGGGCCAGCACATGAAGATAGAGAACACGAGCTGACAAGGCAGTATGTGGACTTGTTGACTGGTCAACTAAACAATATATAGAGCTATACGCTGACACAGTGACCGTATAATCCCTCGGTAAAGAGAGATCGAGTGAGAGGGGAGGCCCGTGAGAGATAGTAGAGAAAGAGAAAGAGCTACTCCCTCTGTTCGATAATGTAGTGCCTATATTTTTTTAAATTCAAACTTTTGAAACTTTGACCAAATTTATAAAGAAATTACTTATATCTACAATACCAAAGATAAATGAAAGGATGCAGTAAGTACATGTTGTGATGAATCTAATGATCGTTCCAGACGCAAATGTTTTTCTCCACATATACCTGGTCAAACTTTTCTTAGGTTTGACTTTTCAAAATATCCATATGTTTATGGACGTGAGAGAGTACCTAACTAGAGAGAGAGAGAAATAGAAAGAGTGAGCGAAAAAAGTGTGTGTGCGTGTGTGAAAGAGACATGGACAACACACGATAAAGTAGATGAAAAGCATGTGCGTCTTATGCAAACATATCACACATGCATCTTCGATAGCGGAAGTGGGGTGAGGAGATAGTGTGTTTTTGCAACAGAGAGAGAAAGACCCCTAGCACGTGGCCAAGAGAGGTTTGAAAAACAAGGGAGAGTGGTCGAGGGAGGCATATGGAGAAAATGCATGCATGGGGGGAGAGATTGTGTGTTTGTGACCGAGAGATCTGTCAGGACCCCGATCCTAACTCACACCGATCTAGCTATAACACGTCATATCCCTTTGCGGCCTCACGCACGGTAACCCCACGGGTGCCACCTTACCTAGCCCGGGACCGTTTGCGCATTTTGGCACACGTATATGACAGTGTCGCTAGCATCCATATGACAGAGAACCCGGGCCGACATGGCTAGTTATAAACCAAAAGTAGCACTAGATTACAGAGACAGGCATCCATGACCCAGCAACGAACGTGTCGGTCATCAACGTATGAACCCAAGTCGTAGCAAGCTACATGGACTTAAAGGAACAACGCGTGACATTTCCCCTAAGGGACAGACACAGGAACGAAGAAGGACACATGCCGGCCAGCCTACGTGTTCCGAGCAGTAGCAAGCTACCAAGGCTCATTGGAATCACTAGGAGGCATTTCCCTGTAAGGTAGGCTACCAAAGGAAAACAACTAGGTGTCGGATCCCACACATACCAAGCATTTCAAACATACACGCAATATGCTCAATATGTGCAAATACAACATTGCATCACAACAGAACTCTATGACTCAAAGTACTTTATTTAAAAGGCTCCAAGAGCCATACATAACATATCCATACAGGTAGGGGTCACATGACCCAACACTCAAGTCATACAGTCATACAAGCACAAGCGGAAGCTACATGTCTGAGTACAGAAAACTTAGAAAATAAAACAGGCTTGAGGTAGCCTGACTATCTACAAGGCCCTTCACAAGCTCCAGATCTCCGTCTGGGTGTCAAGCTACTCGTCGACGTCAACGTCTATGTAGAACCCATCAGCAGGGGCAGGGTTCTCCTCTGCAACAGTTATTAAACAAACATGAGTACAAAGGTACTCAGCAAGTCTTACCACAGAACCTATCATACATGCAACATTATCAAAGGGGGTAGTGGAGTTTCATAGCAGAATGCCAGCTTTGACCTTGGCTAACCTATACTACAACTCTCAACAGATTGCAAGATGTTATTACGAACACGAGTCCACTACTCACCACATCAATACACTACCGAGGATCCTCTTCCGTCATCCTACGGAATGGCCATCCGCGGCACTCACGCTTATCTTGAGGCTTTTAGTAGTATCCATCAACTTGTGTATGAACTGTAAGAGCAACCAAGTAGTCCGTACCGCGAACAACGGCTATTCGAATAGATTGATAACCCTACAGGGGTGTACTTCTTCACACATGTTTTCACCACTTAGCGTCTGCACACGACATGTGCTCGGCAGACTTCAAGCGAAAACCGACGTGGGTGTAGACCACGACCTAACCAACCACTCAAGTCTCTCGTCCAGGTTTATCGCCTATTTGGGTTCCATCCGTGGGGAGATCCGGCCGGGGTGTCGCTCACGGCCCCAAACGATGTGTACAGGGTTCCCGAGTCACCAAACGGGCAACTGGTACACTGTGCCACGTACCTGTCGAATCACAGCCCACCCCGAGGGTCAGTGCTGTGCACGACCTCCAGTAAGCTATAAACACCAGAAACTAGTTGCAACTCCTGGACAGAGTACAAGGATAGTCAATAAGCCGAGCGGGGTCATATTTCAGGGCCCAATGTGTGGTAGTAACTGTAACTTGAATCACACACACAGATCTCGGGTCCTATGGACGATTCCAATGAAACAACCCACCATGTACTCCTACATGGCCTTTCATCGATACCTTTACCAAGCGTGTTCCACACTTCCCTCTCTTTATCGGTATGATCACTTCACTCTGATCCATCACCCAGATGAACCAGACCAGACACAACTCTAAGCATAGCAGGCAACATAAACAAATAGCATGGTGGATCACACATCACATGGCTCAATCAACTCCTACACATGCTAGTGGGTTTCAACTATTTACTGTGGCAATGACAGGTCATGCAAGGGATAGGGTTCAACTACCGCAGCAAGTGGCAGTTCACACGCTGTTGCCTTAATGTAGTAAAAGAGAGCAGGAGCGAGAAGATTGGGTTTGTATCGGAATGATCAATGATTGCTTGCCTGACAAGGTAGTTGTCGGGTACTGCTCTTCAACTGGATACGCAGCAGTATCCTCGGGAGCAGGACCTAACACATAAAATACCGGCGATACAATCATTAACAAACAAATGCAACAATATGATGCATGCTCATGACATGGCAAGATGCATGTGTGTTGGCTAATGCAACTAAAACCAGAAGGGTTTGAACCTATTTGAATCAAAGATTCAAATTGGAGTTCAAACTATTATTTAAATAAGTGCATTATCATGTTTTTGATGTATACAGCAAGTTAACTTGTTCAAACATGCATGAAACCAGTGCCATTGGAAAGATTGGATTTTTCTGATCATTTTTCATATATAAATCTTTTCCATCTGAGCTATGGTTGATTTTATATGATTTTTTGAAGTTTTAGGCATTTTCTGGAATTTCCTGAATTAAATTTAAATCTAAAATCCCAGAAAATCCTTTACTGCGTCAGCATGACATCATGCTGACGTCAGGCAGTCAACAGGGCCAGTCCAAGTCAAACCTGACCAGTGGGACCCACTGGTCAGTGTCACGGTTAACTAATTAACTAATTAGAATTAAATTAACACCTAAACTAGGTTTGACTTGCGGGCAGGGCCCACATGTCAGTGACCCAGGGGGTCAAACCCGTGGTCAAAACAGGTCCAACTCGCCGGCGTTTAGCCGCCGGCGAGGCCAAACACGGCGGCGTGCTTCGGAAATCGTCTACGAGGCACGGCTCGAGCTGCGGCTAGGCGCGTTGGAAAGCTCTTGCCCTTGCGCGTCGGATGGTGGTGGTCGCCGGACCTGGGGTGGCCGGAGACGACGGCAACAAGCTCGACGGCGGAGACCGGCGTCGGGCGTGTGTGGAGATGCGGCTGCAGGGGCCTAGGCGATGCGTGCGTAGCACCTATCGCATCTACGCACTGCGGTGAGTGTGATGGACGGGAGCCAGTGACCAAATGGTCACCGGAGCATCACCGGCGGCGAGCACGGCGGCGGTGCGTGCAGGTGAGCTTCGTGCGGTGCGTTCCAGGGGAGAAGAGAGCCAACGGAGAGGGGGAGGACGAAGCTGGGCTCACAGGGGTTGCAGCAGGCGCCGGAGCGAGCTCGGGGGTGGTCGAAGCTGAGCGAAACGGCGAGGGGGATCTCCGCGGCCGGAAGAGGTCGGGGGCGTCTCCAGGGCGGGCGAGCGCTCGGGGCTCGGCCTGTTCGAAGCAGTCGAGGACGGCGGAGACGACGGACACCAAGGCGGGGCTCAGGGACGACGGTGGGCGCGACTTCTACGACGGTGCGAGAACGACGGCGTCAGCCATGGCGCGGGGAGAGCGAGGGAGAGGAGCCGGGGAGAGGGGGAGGTGTCTGCGAGGTCGGGGGCGACGTGTACGATCGATCCAGCTCTCCAGGACGGCGAGGGGAGGAAGCAGGGCGGCGGGCAGCTGCGTGGCGCGCCGGGCGGTCGCCGTCGAGCACCTGCCTGCCTGCCTGGCCGAGCCAAGCAGCTCGCTGGAGCGGCAGCTGGGCTGGGCCGGCAGGTGGGCCGGGTGGGGCGCCAGGTAAGCTTCTTCCTATTTTCCTTTTCCTATTTTCTTTTCTGTTTCATTTCTTTTGCAGCTTTGTTCAATTAATAAAAATGCCAAAACATTTTTATAACTCATGAAACTTGTCATGCCCACTGTATATAATATGAACAGTAGGAAACATTATAGTTCATGATTATTTGAGCATTTAAAATATTTTTAAGTATTTAAATGCCCAAATACAAATACCATATGATTTAATCCAAAGCCCTAGAGTGTCCTAGAAAATTGTGCACCATTTTTGGCAAAGGTTTGAGACCAAGGCAGAAATGATGAACATTTTTAAGGGCATTTTGGGTATATTGGAAAATATTTTAAACAAACCCTAGTTGTTAGGAGAGGGGTGCTAGGGTTTCTGTCATTCCCATTTCAGTTTCTTTGAAAATAGACATGATGCACACTCTAGCTAGGTACTAAAGCAAGTGCTAACTAGGGATGTGACAACTCACCCCCACTTAAAAGAATCACGCCCGAGATTCGGGTTCCTCTGGAAAGAGGGTGGGGTACTCAAGTCGAAGACGATCCTCCCTTTCCCAAGTAGCTTCACTCTCGGAATGATGTGACCATTGAACCTTGAGAAATTTGATATTGTGGCGTCGAGTGGTGCGCTCGGTTTGATCAAGAATACGATGTTGGAGATATGCCCTAGAGGCAATAATAAAAGCATTATTATTATATCTCCTTGTTCATGATAATTGTCTGTTATTCATGCTTGAATTGTATTGTACGGAAACAGCGATACATGTGTGAATACATAGATCATAATGAGTCCCTGGTAGGCCTCTAGTAGCCAGCTCGTTGATCAACAGATGGTCACGGTTTCCTGACCATGGACATGAGATGTCGGTGATAACGGGATCACATCATTAGGAGAATGATGTGATGTACAAGACCCAAACTTGAGCATAACACGAGATCGTATAGTTCGTAATGCATAAGCTTTTCGGTGTTAAGTATTTATTCCTTAGAACATGAGGTTGTACAACTCCCGGATACCGTAGGAGTGCTTTGGGTGTGCCAACCATCACAACGTAACTGGGTGGCTATAAAGGTACACATCGGGTATCTCCGAAAGTGTCTGTTGAGTTGGTACGAAACGAGACTGGGATGTTGTCACTCCGTATGACGGAGAGGTACCTCTGGGCCCACTCGGTAAGACATCATCATAATGAGCTCAATGTGACTAAGTAGTTAGTCACGGGATGATGGATTATGGATCGAGTAAAGAGACTTGCCATAACGAGATTGAACAAGGTATCGGGGATACCGACGATCGAATCTCGGGCAAGTACCGTACCAATGGACAAAGGGAATAACATACGGGATTGAGTGAATCATTGACACAGTGGTTCATCCGATGAAGATCATCGAGGAACACGTGGGAACCAACATGGGTATCCAGATCCCGCTGTTGGTTATTGACCGAAGAGTGGTCTCGGTCATGTCTACGTGTCTCCCGAACCCGTAGGGTCTACACACTTAAGGTTCGGTAACGCTAGGGTCGTAGAGATTAATGCACGTGGAAACCCGAAAGTTGTTCGGAGTCCCGGATGAGATCCCGGACGTCACGAGGAGTTCCGGAATGGTCCGGAGGTAAAGATTGATATATGGGAAGTCCAGTTTCGGCCAACGGGTGATCTCAGGGGGTCACCGGGAGTGTCCCGGGACCACCGGAGGGGCCCCGGGGGTCCACCGGGTGGGGCCACCCATCCCGGTGGGGCCCCTAGGCCGCGAGGGGATGTGTCCAGCCCTTTGGGCTGGCGCACCACTAAGGGAGGCCCACCTCCCCTGCGCCTAGGGTTCAAACCCTAAAGGGGAGGGGGGCTCCACTTGCCTTGGGGGGCAAGGAACCCCCTTGGCCGCCGCCCCCTTGCAGATTGGATCTGCAGGGGGTCCAGGCGCCCCCCCTGGCCCCTATATATATGTGGGGGGGAGAGGGCAGCCGCACCTCAGCCCTGGCGCCTCTCCCCCTCCCGTCACACCTCCCAACTCCTTCGCAGGGCGCCTGGCGTAGCCCTGCTGCAATTTCCACTGCATCCGTCATCACGCCGTCGTGCTGCCGGATCTCTGACGACTTCTCGTCCCCCCTTGCTGGATCAAGAAGGAGGTGACGTTGCTGCACCATACATGTGTTGAACGCGGAGGTGCCGTCCGTTCGGCGCTAGATCATCGGTGACGAAGAACGTGAAGAGTACGACTACTTCATCCTTGCTTCGTTGAAAGCTTCCGCACGCAATCTTCATAACGATATGTAGATGCACTCTTAGTTACTCGTTGCTAGATGTCTCCATAGTTGGATCTTGGTGAAGACGTAGAAAATTTTTGAATTCTGCTACGTTCCCCAACAGTGGTATCAGAGCTTAGGTTTTATGCGTAGCATCTTGCACGAGTAGAACACAAAGCAGTTGTGGGCGTATGATCTTGTTCAACTTTCTTACCGTTACTAGTCAATCTTGATTCGGCGGTATTGTGGGATGAAGTGGCCCGGACCGACCTTACACGTACGCTTACGTGAGACTGGTTCCACCGACAGACATGCACTAGATGCATAAGGTGGCTGGCGGGTGTCTGTCTCTCCTACTTTAGTCGGATCGGATTCGATGAAAAGGGTCCTTATGAAGGGTAAATAGAAGTTGACAAATCACGTTGTGGTTTTGGCGTAGGTAAGAAACGTTCTTGCTAGAAATCCTATAGAAGCCACGTAAAGCTTGCAACAACAATTAGAGGACGTCTAACTTGTTTTTGCAGCATGTGTTTTGTGACGTGGTATGGCCAAGAACGAAGATGTGATGAATGATATATGTGATGTATGAGATTGATCATGTTTTTGTAATAGGGAATCACGACTTGCATGTCGATGAACTTGACAACCGGCAGGAGCCATAGGAGTTGTCTTAATTATTGATGACCTGCGTGTCACTGAATAAACGCCATGTAATTACTTTACTTCGTTGCTAAACGTTAGCTATAGTAGTAGAAGTAATAGTTGGCATGACAACTTCTTCAAGACACGATGATGGAGATCATGATGATGAAGATCATGGTGTCGAGCCGGTGACAAGATGATCATGGTGCCCCGAAGATGGAGATCCAAGGAGCAAGATGATATTGGCCATATCATGTCACTTTAATTGATTGCATGTGATGTTTATCATGTTTATGCATCTTGTTTACTTAGAACGACGGTAGTAAATAAGATGATCTCTCACTAAAATTTCAAGTATTGTGTTTCCCCTAACTGTGCACCGTTGCTAAAGCTCGTTGCTCCGAAGCACCACGTGATGATCGGGTGTGATAGGTTCTAACGTTCGCATACAACGGGTGTAAGACAGATTTACACATGCAATACACTTAGGGTTCACTTGACGAGCCTAGCATGTACAGACATGGCCTCGGAACACGGAAGACCGAAAGGTCGAACACGAGTCGTATAGAAGATACGATCAACATGAAGATGTTCACCGTTGATGACTAGTCCGTCTCACGTGATGATCGGACACGGACTACTCGATTCGGATCGTGTATCACTTAAGATGACCAGAGAGATGTCATTCTGAGTGGGAGTTCATTATAATTTGATTAAGATGAACTTAATTATCATGAACTTAGTCTAAATTCTTTACAATATCTCTTGTAGATCAAATGGCCCACGCTCAGGTTTCCCTCAACTTCAATGCGTTCCTAGAGAAAACCAAGCTAAAAGACGATGGTAGCAACTATACGGATTGGGTCCGTAACCTGAGGATTATCCTCATAGCTGCCAAGAGATCATATGTCCTAGAAGCACCGCTAGGTGATGCACCTGCTCCCGATGCGGACCAAGACGTTTTGAACGTCTGGCAGTCGCGTAGTGATGATTACTCCCTGGTTCAGTGCGGCATGCTTTACAGTTTAGAATCGGGGCTCCAAAAGCGTTTTGAGCACCATGGAGCATATGAGATGTTCGAAGAGCTGAAAATGGTTTTCCAAGCTCATGCCCGAGTCGAGAGATATGATGTCTCCGACGCATTCTACAGCTGTAAGATGGAGGAGAACAGTTCTGTCAGTGAGCACATCCTCAAGATTTCAGGATTGCACAATCGCTTGTCTCAGCTGGGAATGAATCTCCCAGATGAAGCGGTCGTTGACAGAATCCTCCAGTCACTCCCACCAAGCTTCAAGAGCTTCGTGCTGAACTTCAATATGCAGGGGATGGAGAAGTCCATTCCCGAGGTGTATTCAATGCTGAAATCAGCGGAGGTTGACATCAAGAAAGAACATCAAGTGTTGATGGTCAATAAAACCACTAAGTTCAAGAAAGGCAAGGGTAAGAAGAACTTCAAGAAGGACGGCAAGCAAGTTGCCGCGCCTGGCAAGCCTGTTGCCGGGAAGAAGCCAAAGTATGGACCCAAGCCTGAGACAGAGTGCTTTTATTGCAAGGGAATGGGTCACTGGAAGCGGAACTGCCCCAAATACTTAGCAGACAAGTAGGCCGGCAACGTCAAAGGTATATATGATATACATGTTATTGATGTGTACCTTACCAGCACTCGTAGTAGCTCCTGGGTATTCGATACCGGTGCAGTTGCTCACATTTGTAACTCAAAACAGGAGTTGCGGAATAAACGGAGACTGGCGAAGGATGAGGTGACGATGCGCGTCGGGAATGGTTCCAAGGTCGATGTGATCGCCGTCGGCACGCTGCCTCTACATCTACCCTCGGGATTAGTTTTAAACCTCAATAATTGTTATTTAGTACCAGCTTTGAGCATGAACATTGTTTCTGGATCTCGTCTTATGCGAGATGGATATTCTTTCAAATCGGAGAATAATGGTTGTTCTATTTATTTGAGAGATATGTTTTATGGTCATGCCCCGCTGGTCAATGGTTTATTTTTGATGAATCTCGAACGTAGTGATACACATATTCATAGTGTAGATGCAAAAAGATGTAAAGTTGATAACGATAGTCCCGCATACTTGTGGCATTGCCGCCTTGGTCATATTGGTGTCAAACGTATGAAGAAGCTCCATTCGGATGGACTTCTAGAGTCTCTTGATTATGAATCATTTGACACGTGCGAACCATGCCTCTTGGGCAAGATGACCAAGACTCCGTTCTCCGGAACAATGGAGCGAGCAACCAACTTGCTGGAAATCATACATACCGATGTGTGCGGTCCAATGAGTGTTGAGGCTCGCGGAGGCTACCGTTATGTTCTCACCCTCACGGATGACTTGACTAGATACGGGTATATCTATTTGATGAAACACAAGTCTGAGACCTTTGAAAAGTTCAAGGAATTTCAGAATGAGGTTGAGAATCAACATGACAGAAAAATAAAGTTCTTGCGATCGGATCGTGGGGGTGAATATTTAAGTCATGAATTTGGCACACACCTTAGAAGCTGTGGAATTGTTTCACAATTGACACCGCCCGGAACACCTCAACGTAACGGTGTGTCCGAACGTCGAAATCGTACTCTGTTGGACATGGTGCGATCTATGATGTCCCTCACCGATTTACCGCTATCCTTTTGGGGTTATGCTTTAGAGACTGCCGCATTCACTTTAAATAGGGCTCCGTCAAAATCCGTTGAGACAACTCCATATGAACTTTGGTTTGGCAAGAAACTGAAGCTTTCGTTTCTGAAAGTTTGGGGTTGCGATGCTTATGTCAATAAACTTCAACCTGAAAAGCTCAAACCCAAATCGGAGAAGTGCGTCTTCATAGGATACCCAAAGGAAACGATTGGGTACACCTTCTACCACAGATCCGAAGGCAAAGTCTTTGTTGCCAAGAATGGATACTTTTTGGAGAAAGAGTTTCTCTCGAAAGAAGTGAGTGGGAGGAAAGTAGAACTTGATGAGGTGACAGTCACCCCTCCTGGACCGGAAAGTAGCGCAGCGCAGGAAACTGTTCCTGAGGTGCCTGCATCGACAAGGGAGGAAGTTGATGATAATGATCATGAAGAAACAGATCAAGTTACTACTGAACTTCGAAGGTCCACAAGGGCACGTTCCGCACCAGAGTGGTACGGCAACCCTGTACTGGAAATCATGTTGTTAGACAAGGGTGAACCTTCGAACTATGAAGAAGCGATGGCGGGCCCAGATTCCAATAAATGGCTTGGAGCCATGAAATCCGAGATAGAATCCATGTATGAAAACAAAGTATGGACTTTGGTGGACTTGCCTGATGATAGGCACGTCATAGAAAACAAATGGATATTTAAGAAGAAGATAGACGCGGATGGTAATGTGACCATCTATAAGGCTCGGCTTGTCGCTAAGGGTTATCGACAAGTTCAAGGGATTGACTACGATGAGACTTTCTCTCCCGTAGCTATGCTGAAGTCAGTCAGAATCATGTTAGCTATTGCCGCATTCTATGATTATGAGATATGGCAAATGGACGTCAAAACAGCATTCCTTAATGGCTTCCTCAAGGAAGAGTTGTATATGATGCAACCGGAAGGTTTTGTCGATCCAGAGAATTCTAACAAGGTATGCAAGCTCCAGCACTCGATTTACGGGCTGGTGCAAGCATCTCGGAGTTGGAATATTCGCTTTGATGAGGTGATCAAAGCATTTGGCTTTATACAGACTTATGGAGAAGCCTGTATTTACAAGAAAGTGAGTGGGAGCTCTGTGGCATTTCTCATATTATATGTGGATGACATATTGCTGATGGGAAATGATATAGAATTCTTGGAAAATGTAAAGGCCTACTTGAATAAAAG
Organism: Secale cereale; assembly: GCA_902687465.1. Classification (NCBI taxonomy): domain Eukaryota; kingdom Viridiplantae; phylum Streptophyta; class Magnoliopsida; order Poales; family Poaceae; genus Secale; species Secale cereale. The sequence goes on from LR738711.1 coordinate 603,468,799, forward strand.
TTTTTCAATGAAGGACCTTGGAGAAGCTGCTTACATATTAGGCATCAAAATCTATAGAGATAGATCAAGACGCCTCATTGGTATTTCACAAAGTACATACCTTGACAAAATATTGAAGAAGTTCAATATGGATCAGTCAAAGAAAGGATTCTTGCCCGTTTAAGGTATGAGATTGAGCAAAGCTCAGTCGCCGACCACGGCAGAAGATAGAGAAAAGATGAGTGTCATTCCCTATGCCTCGGCCATAGGTTCTATCATGTATGCCATGATGTGTACCAGACCTGATGTGAACCTTGCCATAAGTTTGGTAGGGAGGTACCAAAGTGATCCCGGTACGGAACACTGGACAGCGGTCAAGAACATCCTGAAGTACCTGAAAAGGACTAAGGATATGTTTCTCGTTTATGGAGGTGACGAAGAGCTCGTCGTAAAGGGTTACGTCGATGCTAGCTTCGACACAGATCTGGATGACTCTAAGTCGCAAACCGGATACATGTATATTTTGAATGGAGGGGCAGTCAGCTGGTGCAGTTGCAAGCAAAGCGTGGTGGCAGCATCTACATGTGAAGCGGAGTACATAGCTGCTTCTGAAGCAGCGCAGGAAGGAGTCTGGTTGAAGGAGTTCATCACCGACCTAGGAGTCATTCCAAGCGCGTCAAGCCCGATGACTCTCTTCTGTGACAACACTGGTGCTATTGCTATTACCAAGGAGCCCAGGTTTCACAAGAAGACCAAGCACATCAAACGCCGTTTCAACTCCATCCGGAATTATGTTCAGGATGGAGATATAGATATTTGTAAAGTGCATACGGATCTGAATGTAGCAGACCCGTTGACTAAACCTCTTTCACGAGCAAAACATGATCAACACCAGAACTCTATGGGTGTTCGATTCATCACAATGTAACTAGATTATTGACTCTAGTGCAAGTGGGAGACTGTTGGAGATATGCCCTAGAGGCAATAATAAAAGCATTATTATTATAGCTCCTTGTTCATGATAATTGTCTGTTATTCATGCTTGAATTGTATTGTACGAAAACAGCGATACATGTGTGAATACATAGATCATAATGAGTCCCTGGTAGGCCTCTAGTAGCCAGCTCGTTGATCAACAGATGGTCACGGTTTCCTGACCATGGACATGAGATGTCGGTGATAACGGGATCACATCATTAGGAGAATGATGTGATGGACAAGACCCAAACTTGAGCATAACACGAGATCGTATAGTTCGTAATGCATAAGCTTTTCGGTGTCAAGTATTTATTCCTTAGACCATGAGGTTGTACAACTCCCGGATACCGTAGGAGTGCTTTGGGTGTGCCAACCGTCACAACCTAACTGGGTGGCTATAAAGGTACACATCGGGTATCTCCGGAAGTGTCTGTTGAGTTGGTACGAACCGAGACTGGGATGTTGTCACTCCGTATGACGGAGAGGTACCTCTGGGCCCACTCGGTAAGACATCATCATAATGAGCTCAATGTGACTAAGTAGTTAGTCACGGGATGATGGATTACGGATCGAGTAAAGAGACTTGCCATAACGAGATTGAACAAGGTATCGGGGATACCGACGATCGAATCTCGGGCAAGTACCGTACCGATGGACAAAGGGAATAACATACGGGATTGAGTGAATCCTTGACAAAGTGGTTCATCCGATGAAGATCATCGAGGAACACGTGGGAACCAACATGGGTATCCAGATCCCGCTGTTGGTTATTGACCGGAGAGTGGTCTCGGTCATGTCTACGTGTCTCCCGAACCCGTAGGGTCTACACACTTAAGGTTCGGTAACGCTAGGGTCGTAGAGATTAATGCACGTGGAAACCCGAAAGTTGTTCGGAGTCCCGGATGAGATCCCGGACGTCACGAGGAGTTCCGGAATGGTCCGGAGGTAAAGATTGATATATGGGAAGTCCAGTTTCGGCCAACGGGTGATCTCCGGGGGTCACCGGGAGCGTCCCGGGACCACCGGAGGGGCCCCGGGGGTCCACCGGGTGGGGCCACCCATCCCGGTGGGGCCCCTAGGCCGCGAGGGGATGTGTCCAGCCCTCTGGGCTGGTGCACCACTAAGGGAGGCCCACCTCCCCTGCGCTTAGGGTTCAAACCCTAAAGGGGAGGGGGGCTCCACTTGCCTTGGGGGGCAAGGAACCCCCCTTGGCCGCCGCCCCCTTGCAGATTGGATCTGCAGGGGGTCCAGGCGCCCCCCCTGGCCCCTATATATATGTGGGGGGGAGAGGGCAGCCGCACCTCAGCCCTGGCGCCTCTCCCCCTCCCGTCACACCTCCCAACTCCTTCGCAGGGCGCCCGGCGTAGCCCTGCTGCAATTTCCACTGCATCCGTCATCACGCCGTCGTGCTGCCGGATCTCTGACGACTTCTCCTCCCCCCTTGCTGGATCAAGAAGGAGGTGGCGTTGCTTCACCGTACGTGTGTTGAACGCGGAGGTGCCGTCCGTTCGGCGCTAGATCATCGGTGACGAAGAACGTGAAGAGTACGACTACTTCATCCTTGCTTCGTTGAAAGCTTCCGCACGCAATCTTCATAACGGTATGTAGATGCACTCTTAGTTACTCATTGCTAGATGTCTCCATAGTTGGATCTTGGTGAAGACGTAGAAAATTTTTGAATTCTGCTACGTTCCCCAACATACGAACGGGGTATTCTCGATATGTGAGATTGTCCTGGAGATCAAGCTTTTCGTGGTCCACTCCGCGGATAGAATCCGAGAACCGACGCCTGAGTTGAGAAACGTGGAACACGTCATGAACTCTGGAGAGGTGCGGAGGTAGTTCCAGTTGGTAGGCAACTTCTCCTCGTTTGGCAAGAATGCGAAAAGGACCGATGAAACGAGGGGCCAATTTGCCTTTGATACCGAAGCGATGGGTTCCCTTAAGAGGAGTAACCCGAAGGTAAGCCTTATCGCCGACTTCAAAAGTCACAGCCTTATGATGACTATCATATTGGCTCTTTTGGCGAGACTGGGCTGTTTTCAATCTCTCACGAACGATGCAAACTTGCTCTTCTGCTTCCTGAATCATATCCGGGCCAAAGAATTGTCTTTCCCTGGTCTCTGACCAGTTAAGAGGTGTTCGACACCTTCGTCCATATAGAACTTCGAAGGGAGCTTTGCCCAAGCTGGCTTGATAACTATTGTTATAAGCGAATTCGGCAAATGGAAGACATTTTTCCCACTCCATACCGAAAGAAATGACAGAGGATCGAAGCATGTCTTCCAGGATTTGATTGACTCGTTCCACTTGACCACTTGACTGCGGATGGAAGGCAGTACTGAAAGAGAGATGAGTTCCCATAGCATTCTGGAAACTTTCCCAAAATCGGGAAGTGAAAAGACTTCCACGGTCTAAGTTAATCTCCAACGGTACACCATGAAGTGATACTATCCGAGAGACATACAAATCTGCTAGCTGGCTAGCGGTAATACTCTCGCGAACAGGCAGGAAATGAGCTACTTTAGAGAGACGGTCGATAACGACGAAGATAGCATTATTCCCTTTCCTGGTCCTGGGAAAACCGGTAATGAAGTCCATACCGACTTTGTCCCATTTCCATTCAGGAATAGCTAAAGGTTGAAGGGTGCCAGCAGGCCGTTGATGCTCTGCTTTGACTCGACGACAAACTTCGCAGTTAGCAATAAATTGAGCGATTTCTCTCTTCATCCTAGTCCACCAGAATCTCTGACATAGATCCTGATACATTTTGGTACTACCGGGATGAATCGTGAGAGGAGATTCATGAGCCTCCTTCAGGATTAACTGCCGTAGATGGTGGTTCTTGGGAACCACTACACGGTTCTCAAAGAAAACAACACCTCGATCATCCATAGAGAAACTTTTAGCAAGTCCGCTAGCAATGTTCTCTTGGAGTCGGGTTATACCTTTATCACGCTTCTGGGCAGCTATAACTTGATCCATAAGGGTAGGTTTCGCCACCAAGGTGGAAAGGAATCCTCGAGGAACAATGTGAAGATTAAGCTTACGAAATTCCTCGTGGAGAAGTGGTTGACCTTGTTGTAACATTAAGTTGTTACAATATGACTTACGACTTAGTGCATCAGCCATGACATTGGCTTTTCCAGGGGTATAAGTGATTCCTAAGTCGTAGTCTGTGAGCAACTCAACCCAACGTCTTTGCCTGAGATTCAAATCCGGTTGGGTGAAGATATACTTCAAACTTTGGTGATCAGTGAAGATTTCACAGCGATTACCAAGGAGGTAATGTCGCCATGTTTTGAGTGCATGGACTACAGCTGCAAGCTCTAGATCATGAGTAGGGTAGTTATCCTCATGTGGAAGCAACTGTCGGGATGCGTATGCAATCACTTGACGATCTTGCATGAGAATGCAACCTAGTCCTTGTCGCGAGGCGTCGCAATAGATTATCAAATCCTTGGAAAAATCTGGTGGTACCAGTACAGGTGCAGACGTCAGGCGTCTTTTCAGTTCCTGAAAACTGGACTCGCACTGTGGGGTCCACTCAAACTTTTTATCTTTCTTGAGGAGTTCGGTTAGAGGTTTGTCAACTTTGGAGAAATTCTCGACGAAGCGTCGGCAATAGCTTGCTAAGCCAAGAAAACTCCTAACTTGCTTGACCGATTCAGGGGGAGTCCAATCAAGGACGGCTTGAACTCGCTCGGGATTGACAACAATACCCTTGCCAGAGATCACATGACCTAGATAGGTTACTTCTGGCAACCAAAATTCACATTTAGAGAATTTGGCATAAAGGCGGTGCTCTCGAGGTTTCGTCAATACCAGCCTTAAATGCTCGGCATGATCTTCCTTGTTCTTGGAATAGATGAGTATATCATCGAGGTATACCACGACGAATTTATCCAAATACTCCATGAATATAGAATTCATTAACCGAGAAAAGGTAGCTGGGGCATTGGTTAATCCAAAGGACATAACGGTGTACTCATATTGGCCATAACGAGTAACAAAAGCCGTTTTAGGAATGTCCCCATTCTTGATTTTGATTTGATGGTAGCCCAACATCAAATCCATCTTAGAGAAGACTGAGGATCCAGCGAGCTGATCATACAGGTCGTTGATCCTGGGGAGCGGATACTTATTCTTTATGGTGACCAGATTGACAGGTCGGTAATCTACCACCATCCGCTCCGTTCCATCCTTCTTCTTGACGAAGAGGACGGGGCAAGCCCAAGGGGAAGAACTAGGACGGATGAAACCTTTTTGCAAGGACTCATCGAGTTGTTTCTTTAGCTCAGCTAATTCTAGTGGTGCCATCTTATAAGGTCTCCTAGAGATTGGGACAGTTTCTGGAATAAGATCTATCACGAACTCGACATCTCTGTCAGGTGGAATTCCTGGCAGTTCTTCTAGAAAAACATCCGGAAAGTCACGGACTACCGGGATATCTTCGAGTACTGGTAGAGGGTTGGCATTAAGAGAGTAGAGCTGACGCTCGGCCATTCGGGTCAAGACATTGACTATCTTGCCGGATGGGTGTGTAAGTTGAACGGTCCTAGTATAGCAATCAATCTTGGCGTAATGAGTTGTCATCCAATCCATACCCAAGATGATGTTTATGTCCGAGGACTTGAGAGCGATTAGAGAAGCAAGGAAAACAAGTCTATCGACAAGGATTTCATTTCCATGGCTTACCCTAGAGGTTTGCCACTTTGAACCAGGAGTTTGAATAACCATGGAAGTAGGCATGTCACAAAAAGCCATGTTGTGCAATCGAGTATAGCTCTCAGATATGAATGAATGGGATGCTCCAGTATCGAAAAGAACAGATGCCGGATGGCAGTTTACGAGAAGCGTACCAAGGACGACGTTAGGATCCTCATAAGCTTCCTCAGCAGAGACATAGTTGACATGACCACGTGCAGTGGGGATTGGCTTGACATAATTCACCTTGCCAGTTGGTTTACCACGGCCAACGGGTTTTCCTAGTTGGTTTCGAGGACACTCACGCATGTAGTGCCCCGGTTCTCCACACTTGAAACATGTCACAGTGGTGGTGCGTGGAGCAAAGTTGGAAGGTGGTCCTCCATAGGTCTTAGCAGGTGCAAACTGTTGAGTTGGGCGAGGCACCTCATAGGATGGCCTCGGTGTGTACTTGGGTGGAAGAGCGGTGTTAGGAACCCACACACGACGCTTGTGAGAGCCAGAGCCGGATGAGGAACCAAAGTCTCGAGTATGCTTGCGGGTGGCCTCGAAGTTGGTCTGGCCTGTTTCAGCACTGATAGCCTTGTTTACCAACTTCTGGAAGGAAGTGCACTCGTGCAGACGTAGATCTCGGCGGAGTTCAGGGCTGAGTCCCTTGCGGAACCTCGCCTGCTTCTTGGCATCGGTGGATACTTCTTCAGGTGCATAGCGTGCCAAGTTACCAAACTCGCGGCTATAACCATCCACAGTTAACCGGCCCTGGGTGAAATTGCAGAATTCCTCCCGCTTGCGATCCATGAGACCTTCCGGAATGTGATGTTCACGGAATGCCTCACTGAACTCAACCCAGGTAGTGATTTGGTCAGCAGGACGCATAGCTTCAAAGTTTTCCCACCAAAGACTGGCAGGGCCCTCAAGATGGTAGGCAGCGTAGGTAACCTTGTCAGCTTCGGCCACACGGGCAGAGTGTAGCTTGTGGGTAATACTACGTAGCCAGTCATCAGCATCCAGAGGTTTAGTGGAGTGATGGAACTTTGGTGGACACATCTTGATAAAGTCATTGATTGACACCACGTCATTCCTCTGGCGGAACCCAGTGTTCTGCTCTATGCATTCCAGCAGACGGTTGGTCTCTCTCTTGTTCCGTTCTGCTTCAAGCATAACTTCCGCCAAGGAGGGTGGCTGGGGCAGATTCCCATCCCTAGTCCCACTAGCCTCACCCTGCTCCTGAGCAGCAGGATTGTTGCGAGTGTTGACCATCCTAGGAAAACAAAACAATGGTTTAGACAAGGATGGCAAAAAATTGACATAGAAGTGCAGAATGTAATGGATGACACGGAATGCAGAGATGTTCATCCGTACGACATGGTAATATAGAAACTGCTATATATACATCAGTGGTCATACACACCATACAAAGTTTAGTACAAGCCAAGGCTAAAGTACAACTGCGGTGAAAGACGATACATCCCATCAGAGGCATTCCAAGCTCCTATACATTATTTAACTACACCTCCGGAACTCAGTACACACTAAGTCATATTCCACAAGATGCGCAGGACTGTGGAAATACAACTACTACAATACTACTACAACCACGGCCTAGCTCAGACATTCGCGTAGTAATCCTCGTAAAGATTACCACCGTAGCCTGGAAGTGGAACAGATGGATCCTGAAACTCGCGAGCACTCTAAGGCTGTGGACCATAGGGGCATGGGTGTGGCCTCGGTCCCGATGCTGGTGGTAACCGACGCCCACGTGGAGGTGTAATACCCCCAACATCACGCCAATCCATGCGATCAGGAAGACGAGTCCGCACGGGGTACAAATCCCGCATGTCCAGATATCCGGCGTGCACAGCAGGTGCAAGCCGTGTCAAAGTAGTCCAATGAGCGGCTCGAGTGTTATACAACTCCATTCGGAGGGCACGGACCTCACGGTCCCGATCCTCCAACATCTGAACAGTAGTCTGAAGCAGTGGCTCTTCATGAGCAGCATCAGTATACATACCAGTGTAGTAGCCTTCCTCTCCGGGAAGTGAGGCTGGCATGTAACAGAACTCAGTGTTCAGCAACAGGGCATGCCTAGCACGGAGAATGGTCATCATCGAATAAGCGGCATCCTGCACTGCCATCTCAATGGTAATCCCGAGTCCATAAGACCAATGGATGGGATCATTAGCTCCGGGATATGAGGGGTATATCCGGACTGTGCAGAAATACTGACTCTGATTGAAATCCCGGTACTGTTCCTCCACGATGTACTCAGGATACCAGCGATAACCGGTCTCAGTCAGCACACGGACTAGCATGGCCGTGTGACCGGGCACATTAATGCACCGAGTCAAACGAACCACTTGGTGAGGGATGCGGCCAGACATCTGAAACACGGAATAATGCAAAGGCATTAGTGTTTCTGGAAGAAATCGGGCAGCATAACAACTGTAAATGCTCAAACAAGGATTTGAGACATCATACAAATGATAGCATAACCACTCAACAATTCCATATCAAGGTTCTGGTCCAACAATCATCATACCAAAAGGATAGAAACTAAACTGAGGCTTGAAACCAACAATCCTAAGAGTCTACGGATTAGTAACACGTGAACCTAGAAAGGATAAGAGGCCTAGTCGTAAATCCCCGTAGAAAGAATAGACTAACTCAGATGAGAAGGGCATAAGGTAAAGGAGTAAAAAGAGCCTTACGTTCCCTTCCACAATCAATTCCCCTAAATATAACTAAGAATATTTCTAGACTCAACATCGACTAGGTCGGCTTGAGAAACCTACAGGCAGTCCAGCTCTGATGCCAACGCTGTCAGGACCCCGATCCTAAGTCACACCGATCTAGCTGTAACACGTCATATCCCTTTGCGGCCTCACGCACGGTAACCCCACGGGTGCCACCTTACCTGGCCCGGGACCTTTTGCGCATTTTGGCACACGTATATGACAGTGTCGCTAGCATCCATATGACAGAGAACCCGAGCCGACATGGCTAGTTATAAACCAAAAGTGGCACTAGATTACAGAGACAGGCATCCATGACCCAGCAACGAACGTGTCGGTCATCAACGTATGAACCCAAGTCGTAGCAAGCTACATGGACTTAAAGGAACAACGCGTGACATTTCCCCTAAGGGACAGACACAGGAACGAAGAAGGACACATGCCGGCCAGCCTACGTGTTCCGAGCAGTAGCAAGCTACCAAGGCTCATTGGAATCACTAGGAGGCATTTCCCTGTAAGGTAGGCTGCCAAAGGAAAACAACTAGGTGTCGGATCCCACACATACCAAGCATTTCAAACATACACGCAATATGCTCAATATGTGCAAATACAACATTGCATCACAACAGAACTCTATGACTCAAAGTACTTTATTTAAAAGGCTCCAAGAGCCATACATAACATATCCATACAGGTAGGGGTCACATGACCCAACACTCAAGTCATACAGTCATACAAGCACAAGCGGAAGCTACATGTCTGAGTACAGACAACTTAGAAAATAAAACAGGCTTGGGGTAGCCTGACTATCTACAATGCCCTTCACAAGCTCCAGATCTCCGTCTGGGTGTCAAGCTACTCGTCGACGTCAACGTCTATGTAGAACCCATCAGCAGGGGCAGGGTTCTCCTCTGCAACAGTTATTAAACAAACATGAGTACAAAGGTACTCAGTAAGTCTTACCACAGAACCTATCATACATGCAACATTATCAAAGGGGGTAGTGGAGTTTCATAGCAGAATGCCAGCTTTGACCTTGGCTAACCTATACTACAACTCTCAACAGATTGCAAGATGTTATTACGAACACGAGTCCACTACTCACCACATCAATACACTACCGAGGATCCTCTTCCTTCATCCTACGGAAGGGCCATCCGCGGCACTCACGCTTATCTTGAGGCTTTTAGTAGTATCCATCAACTTGTCTATGAACTGTAAGAGAAACCAAGTAGTCCGTACCGCGAACAACGGCTATTCGAATAGATTGATAACCCTGCAGGGGTGTACTTCTTCACACATGTTTTCACCACTTAGCGTCTGCACACGACATGTGCTCGGCAGACTTCAAGCGAAAACCGACGTGGGTGTAGACCACGACCTAACCAACCACTCAAGTCTCTCGTCCAGGTTTATCGCCTATTTGGGTTCCATTCGTGGGGAGATCCGGCCGGGGTGTCGCTCACGGCCCCAAACGATGTGTACAGGGTTCCCGAGTCACCAAACGGGCAACTGGTACACCGTGCCACGTACCTGTCGCATCATAGCCCACCCCGAGGGTCAGCGCTGTGCACGACCTCCAGTAAGCTATAAACACCAGAAACTAGTTGCAACTCCTAGACAGAGTACAAGGATAGTCAATAAGCCGAGCGGGGTCATATTTCAGGGCCCAATGTGTGGTAGTAACTGTAACTTGAATCACACACACAGATCTCGGGTCCTATGGACGATTCCAATGAAACAACCCACCATGTACTCCTACATGGCCTTTCATCGATACCTTTACCAAGCGTGTTCCACACTTCCCTCTCTTTATCGGTATGATCATTTCACTCTGATCCATCACCCAGATGAACCAGACCAGACACAACTCTAAGCATAGTTGGCAACATAAACAAATAGCATGGTGGATCACACATCACATGGCTCAATCAACTCCTACACATGCTAGTGGGTTTCAACTATTTATTGTGGCAATGACAGGTCATGCAAGGGATAGGGTTCAACTACCGCAGCAAGTAGCAGTTCACACGCTGTTGCCTTAATGCAGTAAAAGAGAGCAGGAGCGTGAAGATTGGGTTTGTATCGGAATGATCAATGATTGCTTGCCTGACAAGGTAGTTGTCGGGTACTGCTCTTCAACTGGATACGCAGCAGTATCCTCGGGAGCAGGACCTAACACAGAGAATACCGGCGATACAATCATTAACAAACAAATGCAACAATATGATGCATGCTCATGACATGTCAAGATGCATGTGTGTTGGCTAATGCAACTAAAACCAGAAGGGTTTGAACCTATTTGAATCAAAGATTCAAATTGGAGTTCAAACTATTATTTAAATAAGTGCATTATCATGTTTGTGATGTATACAACAAGTTAACTTGTTCAAACATGCATGAAACCAGTGCCATTGGAAAGATTGGATTTTTCTGATCATTTTTCATATATAAATCTTTTCCATCTGAGATATGGTTGATTTTATATGATTTTTTGAAGTTTTAGGCATTTTCTGGAATTTCCTGAATTAAATTTAAATCTAAAATCCCAGAAAATCCTTTACTGCGTCAGCATGACATCATGCTGACGTCAGACAGTCAACAGGGCCAGTCCAAGTCAAACCTAACCAGTGGGACCCACTGGTCAGTGTCACAGTTAACTAATTAACTAATTAGAATTAAATTAACACCTAAACTAGGTTTGACTTGCGGGCAGGGCCCACATGTCAGTGACCCAGGGGGTCAAACCCGTCGTCAAAACAGGTCCAACTCGCCGGCGTTTAGCCGCCGGCGAGGCCAAACACGCCGGCGTGCTTCGGAAATCGTCTACGGGGCACGGCTCGAGCTGCGGCTAGGCGCGTTGGAAAGCTCTTGCCCTTGCGTGTCGGATGGTGGTGGTCGCCGGACCTGGGGTGGCCGGAGACGACAACAACAAGCTCGACGGCGGTGACCGGCGTCGGGCGTGTGTGGAGATGCGGCTGCAGGGGCCTAGGCGATGCGTGCGTAGCACCTATCGCATCTACGCGCTGCGGTGAGTGTGATGGACGGGTGCTAGTGACCAAATGGTCACCGGAGCATCACCGGCGGCGAGCACGGTGGCGGTGCGTGCAGGTGAGCTTCGTGCGGTGCGTTCCAGGGGAGAAGAGAGCCAACGGAGAGGGGGAGGACGAAGCTGGGCTCACAGGGGTTGCAGCAGGCGCCGGAGCGAGCTCGGGGGTGGTCGGAGCTGAGCGGAACGGCGAGGGGGATCTCCGCGGCCGGAGTTGGGGAAGAAGAGGTCGGGGGCGTCTCCAGGGCGGGCGAGCGCTCGGGGCTCGGCCTGCTCGAAGCAGTCGAGGACGGCGGAGACGACGGACACCAAGGCGGGGCTCAGGGACGACGGTGGGCGCGGCTTCTACGACGGTGCGAGCACGACGGCGTCGGCCATGGCGCGGGGAGAGCGAGGGAGAGGAGCCGGGGAGAGGGGGAGGTGTCTGCGAGGTCGGGGGCGACGTGTACGATCGATCCAGCTCTCCAGGACGGCGAGGGGAGGAAGCAGGGCGGCGGGCAGCTGCGTGGCGCGCCGTGCGGTCGCCGTCGAGCACCTGCCTGCCTGCCTGGCCGAGCCAAGCAGCTCGCTGGAGCGGCAGCTGGGCTGGGCCGGCAGGTGGGCCGGGTGGGGCGCCAGGTAAGCTTCTTCCTATTTTCCTTTTCCTATTTTCTTTTCTGTTTCATTTCTTTTGCAGCTTTGTTCAATTAATAAAAATGCCAAAACATTTTTATAACTCATGAAACTTGTCATGCCCACTGTATATAATATGAACAGTAGGAAACATTATAGTTCATGATTATTTGAGCATTTAAAATATTTTTAAGTACTTAAATGCCCAAATACAAATACCATATGATTTAATCCGAAGCCCTAGAGTGTCCTAGAAAATTGTGCACCATTTTTGGCAAAGGTTTGAAACCAAGGCAGAAATGATGAACATTTTTGAAGGGCATTTTGGGTACATTGGAAAATATTTTAAACAAACCCTAGTTGTTAGGAGAGGGGTGCTGGGGTTTCTGTCATTCCCATTTCAGTTTCTTTGAAAATAGACATGATGCACACTCTAGCTAGGTACTAAAGCAAGTGCTAACTAGGGATGTGACAAGATCCCCTGGAGATCATGATCGGACTACATGAGTGGGAGATCGAGTGCCAAGGTGTGTGCATGATAGAAGAATACCCGGAGAGATATCGAGATAGACGTATGGATGGAAGGAGACAATACGTGTGTTCCTGATGGATAGTGAGAGATAGTCGTACTTAGGGGGGGTGCATGTGCCTATGATAGAGTGAGAGATTATGGTACTTAGGGGGGTGCGTGTCACATCAAGAGAGAACAAGGGTAGATAGTGTTAGATGGGTCTATGTAGCGCGACCGAGATATGTGTATGTATGAACCAGGGAGATACAAAGTTTGAGAGAGATAGAGGAGCCCCGATACGGCTGAGTGGTGCGTCAGATAGCTGAGAGGGGGAAAGAGATATTCCATCCTTTGATAATGGAGTGCATATAAATTTTCTAGAAGTCAAACTTTGGAAACTTTGACTAGGTTTACAAAAATATAATTTATATCTACAATTCCAAAGATACATCATACGAAACTACAGCGTATGATGAATCTAAGGATATATGTTTGCCATTCTAGATGTAAATGTTTTTCTCCATGTACCTGGTCAAACTTTGTGAAGTTTGACTTTTCAATAAATCTATATGCTATGGACCAAAGAGAGTATCTAAGTCGAGAGAGATCAAGTGTGTCTGAAGGAGAAAGAGTGAGTGTGCAAAAAGAGTATGTGTGTGAAAGAGAAAGGGGCAATGAACGATAAAATAGAGAGAATGTGTTCGTTACTTATGCAAACATTTCACGCATGCATCTCCGAGATAGAAAAGCGAGGCGAGGAGATACACGAAGATAGCTAGTGCATGATTTTTTTCAACGAAGAGAGACACCCCTATAGCACATGTCCAATAGAGGTCTGGTCGGCAAGGGATAGAGGTCAAGAGGGATGCATGGAGAAGATCAATTGACGCATGGGGAGGGAGAGACAGTTTGTTTGTGATAGAGAGATCCCCTCGAGAACGTGAGGGCATTATATGGGTGGGAGATCGAGGGATGAGGTGTGTGTGCGATAGAAAGATTCCCCGAGAGAAATCGAGATAGACCAAGTGAGGGAAAGAGAGAATGCATATATTTGTGATGGAGACTGAGAAATAGTCATATACATAGGGAGGACTGCGTGTGCCTACAACTGAGTGAGAGACGGTCAAACTTAGCTAGGCGTGAGATTTTGTCTATGTGCGTGTGAGATGGAGAGAGTATGAGGGAGAGAGAGAGTTTTAGATGGGTCTATCGAGTGTGAGTGAGATATGCATGTGTATGTGTGACCTAGGGAGATGGAGAGAGAGAGAGAGAGAGAGAGAGAGAGAGAGGGAGGGAGAGAGGGAAGAGCTCCGAGATGGCAGAGTGGTGCGTGAGAGAGTTACGGACAACGAGCTAGGGAATTTTTGTGCGTAAGATGAGTGCACCCTAGATATTCGGATTGGACTAGATAATCATACAGTTTGTGCTATAGAAACCTATACATGGAGTGCGCGTTCAAACTAGAAAGACCGACAGACACACACACACACACACACACACACACTCACACTCACACAGAGAGAGAGATAGAGAGAGAGGGAGGGAGAGGGACCGACAAGTTTTGTGTTTGGTTGTGTGATAACCCACAAGTATAGGTGATTGCAACAGTTTTCGAGGGTAGAGTATTCAATCCAAATTTATAGATTCGACACAAGGGGAGCCAAAGAATATTTGCAAGTATTAGCAACTGAGTTGTTAATTCTGCCACACCTAGAGATTAGTTATCTGCAGCAAAGTGGTTAGTAGCCCAGTATTATGATAGTTTTCATAGTACCAGTAACATCAATAGTAACGGTAGCAGTGATAGCAGTGATCTTGTAACGGTAGCAATAGTAACAACAGAAGTAGTAACTTAGAAAGATAAATATGTAGTAAAATCATAGGCATTGGATCGGCAATTTATTGGATGATATTCATCATGTAATAGTTATACCCTAGGGCGATACGGCACTAGCGCCATTTCACAAATGTAATGTAGGCATGCATTCCGTAAATAGTCATACGTGCTTATGGAAAGAACTTGTATGACATCTTTTGTCCTACCCTCCCGTGGCAGCAGGGTCCATAAGGAAACTAAGGGATATTAAGGCCTCCTTTTAATAGAGTACCGGAACAAAGGATGAGCACATAGTGAATACATGAACTCCTCAAATTACGATCATCACCAGAAAGTATCCCGCATATTATCACTATAGGGTTTACGGATCATAACATGTAATAGGTGGCTAGACTTGCAAGATCGGATCTAGAACATAAATATAATGGTGATAACATAAACGGTTCAGATTTGGAATCATGACACCCGAGCCCAGAGTGTCAAGCATTAAGCATAGCAAAGTCATAACAACATCAATCTCCGAATATAGTGGATACTAGGGATCAGGCCCTAACAAAACTAACTCGATTACATGATAAATCTCATCCAACTCCTCACCGACCAGTGAGCCTACGAAGGAATTACACACTCCCAGTGGAGAGCATCATGGAATTAGTGATGGAGGAGGGTTGGTGATAACGAAGACCGAAGATTCCCCTCTCCGGAGCCCAAAACGGACTCCAGATCTAGCCTCCCAATGAGAAACAGGAGGTGGCGGCGGCTCCGTATTGCAAAACGAAATAATTCTTCCTCCTCTATTTTTCCTCCAAAAATGTGATTTTATATTGTCAGGGTTGGAGTCTGCGGGGCCACCAGGTGGGGACAACCCACCTGGGCGCACCAGGAGGGGGCGCACCATGGTGGGTTGTGCCCTCCCAGGTGCCTCCCTCCGTGATTCTTGGCTCCAATAATTTTCTTTTATTGCATAAAAAATCCTCGCAACAATCCGAGAACTTTTACTTCTGCATAAAAACAACACCATGGTAGTTCCGCTGAAAACAACATCAGTCCGGGTTAGTTTCATTCAAATCACGCAAATTAGAGTCCAAACCAAGTGGAAAAGCATTAGGAAAAGTAGGTACAATGGAGACATATCAACTGCCCCAAGCTTAAACATTTGCTTGTCCTCAAGCAGTTCAGTTGATAAACTGAAAGTGAAAAAGAAAAACTTTTATGAACTATTTTGCTCTTGTTTAGATAAATAAGCTTAAGTAGCACCCATGTTTTGAGCAAAGATCATGACTAACCATGTCAACAATAACTCTTATAAATTATATTGACTCATATTAATAACATAAAAAACTAGAAAGCAATAATAAGATATCTCAAATGTCAACACATCTTAAAAACAACCATGATATAATATGAGAACAGTGGGATCTCGCTAGCCCTTTTTGAGACCGCAAAGCATAAATGCAGAGCACCTCTAAAGTTCAAGCAGTGACTAAACATGTAATTCATGGTAGAGAAGATCCATTCATGCTAGCACCCAACATTCACTACACACAATGCATGAGGATGACAATTGTGCTCTCAGATATGGCGCTTATTAGAGAAGGTCATGACTCAACATAAAAGTAAATAGATAGTCCCTTCGCAGAGGGAAGCAGGGATTTGTGGAGGTGCTAGAGCTCAAGGTTTTAAAATAGATATAAATGTAATTTTGAGAGAAGCACCCTTCATATTTACTTCGCGATCATCAGTTATCAATATCTTCCATGCTAAACACATTAGTAGCGGTTCCCAAGCGCTAAAGTAGAGATTATTACTCCGGAGGAGTTTTTGTTTGATTATTTGTAAGCTCTTTTCTTTTTGAAATTGGGACTGGGAATCCCCATTACCCCGCATCACGTGCAAGGACAAGTGAATAAACACTCGTCATGAGAATAACCCGCTTAGCATGGAAGATACCGACTACCTCATGTCTCTCTATGAACATTCTAGGAACACAAAAGGGTATTTATTTGAAGTTTTAGAGGTGGCACATGCAAATTGACTTAGGACGGCATGGTAATACCGCATATAGGTAGGTATGGTGGACTCATCTGGAATAACTTTGATTTTTGAATTTGATGCACAAGCAGTATTTCTGGTTAGTACATGTGAAGGTTAGCAAGTAGGTTGGGAAGCGGCCAGCTAGAGAGCAACAATGGTCATGAACATACATTATGCATAATAAACATTGGATATCAGCATGAGTAGGATATGGACACCATGAACATAAATATCATAGAGGATATGTTGGTTTTGATTCAAGTACATGCATGAACATGTGCCAAGTCAAGCCACTTGAAACATTCTGAGGAGGATACCATTTCATCATACTACATCACAATCATTTTAATGCAATGTTGACCTTCAAGATAAATCATTATCCACTCCTAGATATTTAAATATGGCATGAGGAACTATAATCTCTAATTGTCATTGCAAACATGTTTGATCATGATGGGCTGAAGCATGGATAGTAGGTTAAACATATTTACAAAAACAAAAACAAGTTGAGTTCATACCCGTTTCTCTCTGCCACGGCCAGTTCACCAAGTATCGTCATTATTGCCTTTCACTTGCACGACCGAATGATAAGAAAGGTAATAATAGTATAAGGGTGATGTGGACTAAGCTTGAATCTGTAGACATTTTATTCAAAAAGGAGAAGAAAAGATAATATGGGCTTTTTATTAGATCGAAAGTAATGCAAATGAGAGCCACTCAACATTTTCATCGCGGTCTTCTCCTTGATATGAGTCAAAAACTAGAAAAGAAATTCAGAGAAACACATGGAAATATTTTTGGAGTTTTTGTTTTTTCTCAAAGAAGGCAAAAATAAGGAAAGAAAACAAAACGAGAAAAACTGTTTACATGGGAAAGCTCCCAACAGACAAAAGAAGAATCAAGAAATATTTTTGGGTTTTATTTTAAATATTACAACTAACTAAACTAGAAAGAAAAACAAAAAAGAAACATGAAATATTCTTGGATTTTCCCAAAGTTTTCCATACACACAAGAAGAAAGAGAGAAAATAAGTCTAGCATGGATAATACAATGAAAAAGTGTGAACACCGACAACTGGAATAAAATGTGTGAACATGAATGTAATGTCGGTGGAAATGCGTACTCCCCCGAGCTTAGGCTTTTGTCCTAGCTCAATAATCAGTCGGTAGCCCGCATAATGGTCGGAGTGATAACTCACGGAAGCTCTCGGTGCAGATGCATCAGCCCGCCGTGTAGTCACAACTGCCATGTTACGAGCTCGGTCCTCGGTCTCAAGAACAAAATATCTTCCCTTACTGTGAACATCAAAGAGAGAAGGCCCATCCAAATATGTGTCCACAACGGAACTTTTATTATACAACAGGTTATACGTGAAATTATGGGGTTCACCGCTAAGGATCTTATGACGTTTCATAGCATCAAAGTCCAAGTACTGCGTGGGTAAAATAGGATCATAAGGCCAAGGTGAAACACCCAGATCTCTTGCTAAGCGTGTGGCATAAATTCCACCATAAAAATATCCACTACCAGTGTTGCGCTGCAACCTGCGTGCAATAATCGCTCCAAGATTATAACTTTGTGTTGGGGATCATTGCAGAAAATTAAAAAAATTCCTACGCATAACCAACACCTATCTATGGAGTATACTAGCAACGAGAGAGGGGAGTGCATCTTCATACCTTTGAAGATCGCGATGCGGAAGCGTTGCAAGAACGCGGTCGGTGCAGTCGTACATGAAGCGATTCAGATAGCGGCTGAATCCGATCTAAGCACTGAACTACGGTGCCTCTGCATTCAACACACGTGCAGCCCGGTGACGTCTCCCGCGCCTTTATCTAGCAAGGAGAGAGGGAGAGGTTGGGGAAGACTCCGTCCAGCAGCAGCACGACGGGATGGTGGTGATGGAGGAGCGTCGCAATCCAGCAAGGCTTCGCCAAGCACCACGGGAGAGGAGGAGTTGGGAGAGGGGAGGGCTGCGCCACGACTTGGGTCCGGATGCCCTCCCACCCCCCACATATATATAGGGGCAAGGGATAGGGGGGTCGGCCCTCTCATATCTGATCTTAGGAGGGGGCGGCGGACAGAGGGGGTGGCTTGCCCCCCAAGCCAAGGGGGGCGCCCCCTTAGGGTTCTGCCCAAACCCAAGGTGCATGGGCCCTAGGGGGGAGGCGCCCAGCCCACTTAGGGGTTGGTCCCTCTCCGTATACATCCCATAGGGCCCTCCGGGGCAGGTGGACCCTCCCGGTGGACCCCCGGAAACCCTTCGGTGGAATACCGGTACCCCCCCGCCCAAAATATTCCGGTGACCGTATGATGACTTCCCATATATAAATCTTTGCCTCCGGACCATTCCAGAACTCCTCATGACGTCCGGGATCTCATCCGGGACTCCAAACAACATTCGGTAACCACGAACATCTATTCTCTATAATCGTAGCGTCAACGAACCTTAAGTGTGTAGACCCTACGGGTTCGGGAACCATGCAGACATGACAGATACATCTCTCCGGCCAATAACCAACAGCGGGATCTGGATACCCATGTTGGTTCCCACATGTTGCACGATGATCTCATCGGATGAACCATGATGTCAAGGATTCAATCAATCCCGTTACGATTCCCTTTGTCTACCGGTATAGTACTTGCCCGAGATTCGATCGTCGGTATACCGATACCTTGTTCAATCTCGTTACGACAAGTCTCTTTACTCATTCCGTAACACATCATCACGTGACCAACTCCTTAGTCACATAGAGCTCATTACGATGATGTATTACCGAGTGGGCCCAGAAATACCTCTTTGTCATACGGAGTGACAAATCCCAGCCTAGATTCGTGCCAAGCCAACAGATACTTTCGGGGATACCCGTAGTGTAACTTTATAGCCACCCAGTTATGATGTGACATTTGGCACACCCAAAGTACGCCTACGGTATCCGGGAGTTGCACAATCTCATGGTCTAAGGAACAGATACTTGACATTGGAAAACCTTTAGCATACGAACTACACGATCTTGTGCTAGGCTTAGGATTGGGTCTTGTCCATCACATCATTCTCCTAATTATGTGATCCCGTTATCAATGACATCCAATGTCCATGGTCAGGAAACCGTAACCATCTATTGATCAACAAGCTAGTTAACTAGAGGCTCACTAGGGACATATTGTGATCTATGTATTCACACATGTATTGCGATTTCCGGATAATACAATTATAGCATGAACACTAGACAATTATCATGAACAAGGAAATATAATAATAACCATTTTATTATTGCCTCTAGGGCATATTTCCAATAGTCTCCCTCTTGCACTAGAGTCAATAATCAAGTTACATTGTGATGAATCGAACAGCCATAGAGTTCTGGTGTTGATCATGTTTTGCTCGTGGAAGAGGTTTAGTCAACGGATCTGCAACATTCAGATCCGTATGCACTTTACAAATATTTATGTCTCCATCTTGAATATAATTTCGGATGGAGTTGAAATGGCGCTTGATGTGCTTGGTCTTGTTGTGAAACCTGGGCTCCTTGGCAATGGTGATAGCTCCAGATTTGTCACAGAAGAGAGTCATTGGGACCGACGCGCTTGGAATAACTCCTAGGTCGGTGATGAACTCCTTCATCCAGACTCCTTCCTGCGCTGCTCCGGAAGCAGCTATGTACTCCACTTCACATGTAGATCCCGCCACGACACTTTGCTTGCAACTGCACCAGCTGACTGCCCCACCATTCAAAATATACACGTATCCGGTTTGTAACTTAGAGTCATCCGGATCTGTGTCGAAGCTAGCATCGACGTAACCCTTTACAATGAGCTCTTCGTCACCTCCATAAACGAGAAACATACCTTTTCCGGTACTTTAGGATGTTCTTGACCGCTGTCCAGTTTTCCATACCAGGATCACTTTGGTACCTCCCCACCAAACTTATGGCACGGTTCACATCAGGTCTGGTACACAGCATGGCATACAAAATAGAACATATGGCTGAGGCATAGGGGATGACATTCATCTTTTCTCTATCTTCTGCCGAGGTCGGGCATTGAGCTGCGCTCAATTTCACACCTTGCAATATAGGCAAGAACCCTTTCTTGGACTGATCCATATTGAATTTCTTCATTATCTTGTCAAGGTATGTGCTTTGTAAAGACCAATGAGGCATCTCGATCTATCTCTATAGATCTTGATGCCTAATATGTATGCAGCTTCTCCAAGCTCTTTCATTGAAAAACAATTATTCAAGTAGGCCTTTATGCTTTCCAAGAGTTCTACATCATTTCCCATCAGCAATATGTCATCCACATATAATATGAGAAATGCTATAGAGCTCCCACTCACTTTCTTGTAAATACAGGCTTCTCCATAAGTCTGTATGAACCCAAACGCTTTGCTCACCTCATCAAAAGCAAATGTTCCAACTCCGAGATGCTTGCACCAGCCCATAAATGGAGCGCTGGAGCTTGCATACCTTGTTAGCATTCTTAGGATCGAAAAACCTTCCGGCTGCATCGTATACAGTTCTTCCTTAAGGAAGCCATTATGGAATGCCATTTTGACGTCCATTTGCCATATCTCATAATCATAGAATGCGGCAATTGCTAACATGATTCGGACGGACTTCAACATCGCTACAGGAG
Source organism: Secale cereale (assembly GCA_902687465.1). Classification (NCBI taxonomy): domain Eukaryota; kingdom Viridiplantae; phylum Streptophyta; class Magnoliopsida; order Poales; family Poaceae; genus Secale; species Secale cereale. Next base: position 603,489,877 of record LR738711.1, read on the forward strand.
AGAAAGTCTCATCGTAGTCAATTCCTTGAACTTGTTGATAACCCTTAGCGATAAGCCGAGCCTTATAGAAGGTCACATTTCCATCCTCGTCAGTCTTCTTCTTAAAGATCCATTTATTTTCTATGGCTCGCCGATCATTGGGCAAGTCAACCAAAGTCCATACTTTGTTATCATACATGGATCCTATCTCGGATTTCATGGCTTCAAGCCATTTGTTGGAATCCGGTCCCTCCATCTCTTCTTCATAGTTCGAAGGTTCATCGTTGGCTAACAACAAGATTTCCAAGACAGGGTTGCCGTACCACTGTGGTGCGGAACATGTCCTTGTGGACCTACGAAGTTCAGTAGTAACTTGATCTGAAGCTTCATGATCATCATCATTAACTTCCTCTCTAGTCGATGCAGGCACCACAGAAACATCTTCCTGCACTGCGCTACTTTCTGGCTCGAGAGGGGTTACACTAACCTCATCAAGTTCTACTTTTCCCCCACTTACTTCTTTCGAGAGAAACTCTTTCCCCAGAAAGAATCCATTCTTGGCAACAAAGACCTTGCCTTCAGATCTGAGGTAGAAGGTATACCCTATAGTTTCCTTAGAGTATCCTATGAAGACGCATTCCTCTGATTTGGGTTCGAGCTTTTTAGGTCAAAGTTTCTTGACATAAGCATCGCATCCCCAAACTTGTAGAAACGACAACTTAGGTTTCTTCCCAAACCATAATTCATACGGTGTCGTCTCAACGGATTTAGACGGTGCCCTATTTAAAGTGAATGCGGCAGTCTCTAAAGCATAACCCCAAAATGATAGCGGTAAGTCGGTAAGAGACATCATGGATCTCACCATGTCCAACAGAGTACGATTATGACGTTCGGACACACCGTTACGCTAAGGTGTTCGAGGCGGCGTCAATTGTGAAACAATTCCACATTTCCTTAGGTGCGTGCCAAATTCGTGACTTAAATATTCTCCTCCACAATCTGATAGTAAGAACTTTATTTTTCTGTCACGTTGATTCTCAACCTCATTCTGAAATTCCTTGAACTTTTCAAAGGTCTCATACTTGTGTTTCATCAAGTAGACATACCCATATCTACTTAAGTCATCAGTGAGGGTGAGAACATAACGATAGCCACTTCGAGCTTCAACACTCATTGGACCGCACACATCGGTATGTATGATTTCCAACAAGTTGGTTGCTCGCTCCATTCTTCCGGAGAACGGGGTCTTGTTCATCTTGCCCAAGAGGTATGGTTCGCACGTGTCAAATGATTCATAATCAAGAGACTCCAAAAGTCCATCTGCATGGAGCTTCTTCATACGTTTGACACCAATATGACCAAGGCGGCAGTGCCACAAGTTTGTGGGACTATCATTATCAACCTTACATTTGTTGGCATCCACACTATGAATATGTGTAACATCACCTTCGAAATTCATTAAGAATAAACCATTGACTAGCGGGGCATGACCATAAAACATTTCTCTCATATAAATAGAACAACCATTATTCTTAGATTTAAATGAGTAGCCATCTCGCATTAAACGAGATTTCGATATAATGTTCATGCTCAAAGCCGGTACTAAATAACAATTATTGAGGTTTAAAACTAATCCCGAAGGTAGATGTAGAGGTAGCGTGCCGATGGTGATCACATCAACCTTGGAACCATTCCCGACGCGCATCGTCACCTCGTCCTTTGCCAGTCTCCGCTTATTCCGCAACTCCTGCTTTGAGTTACAAATGTGAGCAACTACACCGGTATCAAATGCCCAGGAGCTACTACGAGCGCTGGCAAGGTACACATCAATAACATGCATATCACATATACCTTTGACGTTGCCGACCTTCTTATCCGCTAAGTATTTGGGGCAATTCCGCTTCCAGTGACCCATTCCCTTGCCATAAAAGCACCCAGTCTTAGGCTTGGGTCCATTCTTTGGCTTCTTCCCGGCAACTGGCTTACCGGGCGCAGCAACTCCTTTGCTGTCCTTCTTGAAGTTCTTCTTACCCTTGCCTTTTTTGAACTTAGTGGTTTTATTCACCATCAACACTTGAAGTTCCTTTTTGATCTCCACCTCCGCTGATTTCAGCGACTGGAGGATTCTGTCAATGACTGTGTCATCTGGGAGATCAACTCCCAGCTGAGACAAGCGGTTATGCAACCCAGACATTTTGAGTATATGCTCGCTCACAGAACTATTCTCCTCCATCTTACAACTGTAGAACTTGTCGGAGACTTCATATCTCTCGACTCGGGCATGAGCTTGGAAAACCATTTTCAGATCTTGGAACATCTCATATGCTCCGTGTTGCTCAAAACGCTTTTGGAGCCCCGATTCTAAGCTGCAAAGCATGCCGCACCGAACCAGGGAGTAATCATCACTACGTGACTGACAGGCGTTCATAACGTCTTGAGTTGCTGGGAAAACTGGTGCATCACCTAGCGGTGCTTCAAGGACATATGCTTTCTTGGCAGCTATGAGGATGATCCTCAAGTTAGGGACCCAATCTGTATAGTTGCTACCATCATCTTTCAGCTTGGTTTTCTCTAGGAACGCGTTGAAGTTGTGGCCAACATTAGCGTGGGCCATTTGATCTACAAGACATATTGTAAAGATTTTAGACTATGTTCATGACAATTAAGTTCATCTAAACAAATTTAATGAACTCCCACTCAGGTAGACATCTCTCTAGTCATCTAAGTGATACATGATCCAAATCGACTAGGCCGTGTCTGATAATCACGTGAGACGGACTAGTCATCAACGGTGAACATCTTCATGTTGATCGTATCTTCTATACGACTCATGTTCGACCTTTCGGTCTTCTGTGTTATGAGGCCATGTCTGTACATGCTAGGCTCATCAAGTCAACCCTAAGTGTATTTGTGGGGACCCCAACTTAGAAGTCGGGATCACCGAAATGCACGTGTACAGTGATCCCAGAGATAAATGCTCACTGAACACACAGAAGCTGAATAACAAGAGTCTTACATCCATACATATCGTCTTACACAAATTAAGGCCATTATGGCCAAGTCTTACATAAATAAAGCCTCACGGCTGAATAGCAAATAACTCAAATAGCGGAAGTCTTCGATAATAGGTAGAACCCATGCCATCTGCCTTAACCCTATAGGCATTCTGACTGGGAAAGCGTCGTAGTTCGCATGATCGTCTCCAAAGAACTCTTCCTCAAATTCATGTTCCTCCATGCCTGGCCAATTAAATAACCAGTGGCAAGCCAATGAGTACTTTGAATGTACTCGCAAGCAACCCATGATGTGGTTCAAAGTAACAGTGCAATTGAACAATAATGAACAATCTAGCAAGGGCTAGAATAAATATTCTACCAACAAGTTTATGCATCAATAAACTTGCGTAACCTCGAAGGCAGGTTACCGACACCAACATGAATATGATTCAACTCATCGAGTCAAGTCACCACCTTGACTCATCACACACATACTTTCATCGAAGAAGTAAAATTCTAGACATAGTTTAAGTAGCACCACCCAACTGCCCATGACCGTGGACACGGCTATTCGAATAGTTTTACACTCTGCAGAGGTTGCGCACTTTACCCACAAGATCCGGGGAACTTCCGTGTCATCCACGACCCGCGGTACCTCAAGTACCCGGGGTAAGCACCCGATCATTATCTTTCCTTAGACGACACTAACATAGAGTCCACTCGTTGGTACACGGCCCTCGGGTACAAACAATAGATCACGGGACTTGCCCTAATTTCAATGTCACGCGTACCCGAAGGGACCAACGGTGTGTCCGGTGCCCTGTGAAAACAGTCATGGTCGTCTATCCAAGCACGACCCCGTCCCGGGAAAGACCTCAAGTCTTCCCGTCACTAGTAATGCGGGCACCATGCTAGTATCGACCTAAGTAATCAATAAAGCCCCGTCCCATAAGGGGTAGTGTGGTTGCACATGTTTGGTTGGGACGGTAGTCACACATAAATCTAATCCATCATTTCACCTATGCACACGACTTACCGGCACATCACTTCTTCCTCAAGTGATGACCTAACTCACGTCACCCTCGGGCATTAGGGGCACCCGATGGGTTCATGCAAAGATTTCAACCACGAAGGTTCAGATCACACATGCATCACTAAGCATCATGACTAACTATTTGCATGACATCTAGCACATAGCAAGATCAAGAGCAAGCATGCATCATGTGTTGGTTCATCTAGGTCACCACCGTGACTCTAACATCATGCATCGGAAACAACGGGTTCCGAAAAACAAGTGTATCATGGTCAAAGGGTTGCTTGCCTGGATTGGCTTGGTCTTCAAAGTCTTCAAATCTTTCTCCTTCTCCTTCTTCAGCAACTTCGTCAAATACGGTATCAATACGCCGCATAAAATCAACGGAAAAATAAGACCACAAATAAAACAGAAAAATCAAAGTGCTCAGAAAAATGTCAACTTATTTTTGTTAAATACTAGAGGGATTTCTAAGATGGGGAAAATTCTTAGTTGGAGTTTTGGAGTAACAGAATGGAATCTAGGGATTTTTGAACAGGAGTTTTAATGCTCAAATCTGAATTTAAATTTGAACATAACATAAAAGTTTCATGGATGGGTGTGAAAGTGACACCATTAAATAGGTTGGAATATTACAAGAATTTAGGAGTTGGAATTATTTCATTTGGACCAATATTCATTTCTGTAAAAATGTTTGAAATAATTACAGAAAGAATAAAAAGAAATGCCTCTGTGCTACTGGGCCAGAGGGGCCACAGTGCACGGCCCAGGGCAAACCAGCCCAGTCGCACGGGTGCCAGCGCGCGCACGTCAGGTTTTCAAACCTGACGGGCGGGGCCCGGCGGTCAGCGGCTGAGAGGAGAGGGAGAGAGGGGTGAGGATGACAGGCGGGCCCGCCTGTCATCTCCAACCTCACGGCCACGGCGACGGCGAGCTCACCGGCGGCGATTCCGGCCACGGCGACGACAACGGAGGGCAGGAACGGACTCAGCGTCGAGTTGCGGAGGTAGTGGAGGTGGTGCAGTACGCCGGGGAGGTCGGGTTCATCGGCGGCGAGGTGGGACGGCGGAGGAGCTTCGGGAGGTCGTCGCTCCGGCCGATTCCGACTGCAACAGAGAGGGGAAAGCGAGGGGAAAGAATCAGTGGCGCATGGTGGTTCTAGATCGAGCCAAAGAAGGGGCAGAAGAGGCCCGTACTGCAAGATCACCGGTGGCCCGACGCGGCGGAGCTCCGGTCGATCCCGAGCACTGGAGCTTTCTGGGGATGAACTGGTGGTGCTGGGGATGAGGAGAAGCTGCTGGTGCTGTTGGAGAGGCTCGGGGGGGGTCCTATTTATAGGGGCACGGCGGAGCCCCATGGACCTGTGCGCCGGCGAGCTCCTGCTCGACGCTACAGCGCACGAGAGGCGACGGGAGTGAGTCTGCGGAGTTGCTGGACGAGTCCTACATCCATTTGAGGAGAGAGGAGGAGCAGGGAGGCTTCCAGGTCGTGCGCGCGTGCGAGCCCGAGGAGTGGATGCTGCAGGCGGCCGGTGCGCGTGTGGCGACGGCCACTGGAGGGCGCAAGAGGAGGGGGGACAGCGCCGGGGCGGTCGCGGACGTCGAGGCGCGTCGACTGGCGCGAGGGGAGAGCCCGAGGCTGTCGGGGGCTGGCGATTGGCCGAAGCTACAGTGCGTGGGCGCACTGTAGCGCGCTCTGGAGCGCCCTTATCGCATGCCACGGCATGCCATTGGCCTCCTGGTCGCGTGCACCGTGTCTGGGGGGTCCAGGGTGATGCAAGCAACACGACTGGAGCTTTGGATGCTCTAGAGAGTCAAGGAGAGAGAGGTGAAGCTGGTAACTTGGTGAGTTTTGGCTGTCCAGCAGGGTGTACCAGGGTTTTCACCCTTCAATCATGGAGCTGGGGACTTGGGGAAGTTACTGGAGATAGCTAATAACTGGATGAACATGTGGTAGAAAGTTGAGGCCAAGGTAAAAGAAAAAAGTGATCAAGAAGAGGGTTTTGGTAATTCTGCATAAGGTGTTTGATCAGTGTTTGGTCAAGCAAATGATTTCTACTTGCCATGACACTTAACAGGGTTGAATGACCTGTGAAAATAGGGTGCTTCACCAAATTTGGGCTCATTTGAAGAAACTAGCCAATGTAACTTTGGTGAACCCTAGAAATCAACAGAAATGGCTTCATCTTGTTTGAATCAAGCTAATCATCTCCCCTTGATGCACCACTTGGTGTAGTTTCATCATTTGGGGTATTGATCATGCCCACAAAATTTGAAGCTCCAGGTAAAAAGTTGGTAATGTAAAGTTGTTCAAATTTGCATTTGAACAGAAAGGGTTTTGGGGTGTTCTGATCAAGTTGCTCTATTCCAAATCTTGTGCCATTTGGTCTAGATGCCTTATTAGGCATTTCTATCATGTGCACCAAATTTGAGAGCATTTGGACAAGTTTGGCAATGTAGAGTTGCTCAAACTTCAAATATGGACAGAATGGTTATGGAGGGTTTTCATGATGTTTTCTTAATTCCCAAGGCATGGGATTTGGCAAGATCATCAAAAATGTCATATATGACATGATAGAATTTCCCTGGAATTTTTGGAGAATATTTTCTTTGTAAATATTTCAAAAGCTTGAAATATCCAGAAAGGGTTTTAGAGGGATTAGCCCATTATTTTGAACATGACCAAGTGCTGAAACTCTTATATATGGACAATATATGTCCTATGAGTCTCCCTGAATTTTGGAAAATATTTTTGAAATAGTTAAATAATTTTCCCCTATTAAAGACCATTTCTGGCCTTAAGAAAAAGCTTTTAAATAAAATAGGAAAATAACTTTTAAAATTATACCTTTGTGGTTTCTGGGAGTCCTATGACTACTAGGTCACAAATAAACCTTTTGAAATAATTTTCTCACCCTAAATCAAGCACTTGCAGTGCAAATCTCAATTCAGGGGTTTTTGGAAAACTAAATTTATAAAATACTTTTTGGCCGAATTAATTTTGTAAGAAAATTCTATACTGTTATATAACACTTCGCATGATCATTGGGCAGAAGTTTTAGGTATGGAGATGAATTCTACAAGAGGTAATAGTTGACTTTAATGAGCACATGAAAAAGCACATGAAGAAAAACTCAATTCAATTAAAAGCCAAATGATGCCAATAAATTTTTGCTCGTCCAAATTTTCATGTTTCATTGATGCAAATAACATGTTACAAAATGCAGGGTGTGACAGACCTACCCCCCTTACAAGAATCTCGTCCCCGAGATTCCTAAACTAGGTCTTAAAAGAGATCGGGAAACTCGGATCTAAGATAGTCTTCACGTTCCCAGGTTGCTTCTGCTTCGGTGTGGTTGCTCCACTGGACCTTGAAGTACTTGATGGTACGGCTTCGCGTCCGTCGTTCTGCTTCGTCCAGAATGCGAATAGGCTTCTCGCGGTAGGTCAAATCAGGCTGCAGATCAATGGCTTGGTGATCAACATCCTTGTAGAGATTAGGCTTGTTTGGAACTTGGAGACATTTCCGGAGTTGTGACACATGGAATACATTGTGCACATCGGATAGCTCAGGTGGTAGTTCCAACTGGTAAGCCACTTCTCCTCGCCGTGCAGTGATCTCAAAGGGTCCGATGAACCTTGGTGCGAGCTTCCCCTTGACGTGGAAACGCTTGGTTCCCTTCAGAGGAGTTACCCGCAGGTACACATGGTCCCCGACATGGAAACTCATGTCCCGACGGTGAGTGTCAGCATAGCTCTTTTGCCTAGACTTGGCTGCCTTCAAACGTTCTCTGACTAGTTGGACTTGCTCTTCTGCTGCGCGGAGAATATCTGGTCCAAAGACTAGTCCTTCTCCAGTCTCTGACCAATTGAGGGGCGTGCGGCATCTGCGCCCGTACAACACCTCAAATGGTGCCATCTGAAGGCTCGACTGGTAACTGTTGTTATAGGAGAACTCGGCAAAAGGGAGACAATCTTCCCACTTGGCTCCATATGCAAAGACACAGGCTCGGAGCATATCTTCGAGAATTTGATTGACTCGTTCTGTCTGACCTCCGGTCTGTGGGTGAAAAGCCGTGCTGAAAGATAACTTGGTTCCCAAGGCTTCTTGGAACTTCTTCCAGAACCTCGAGGTAAACTGAGTGCCTCGATCTGACACAATCTCCTCGGGAACACCATGAAGACTTACGATTCTGTCGATGTAGAGAGCTGCCATCCGGTTGCCATCATAAGTGGTCTTGACAGGAATGAAATGGGCCACCTTGGTCAAATGATCGACTATGACCCAAATAGAGTCATGTCCTCTATTCGACCTCGGTAATCCAGTGATGAAGTCCATTCCGACTTTATCCCACTTCCACTCATGAACTTTGAGTGGCTGAAGCAATCCAGCAGGTCGCTGATATTCAGCCTTGACCCTTTGGCACACGTCACACTTTGCAACATAGGTTGAAATCTCTCTTTTCATCCCGTGCCACCAGAATCGTGCCTTCAAGTCTTGGTACATCTTGGTTCCTCCAGGGTGGATGGAATGCGGAGTGTCGTGGGCTTCTTGCAGAATCAGGTTCTTCAGCTCTGTGTTGCTTGGTACGCAGATGCGGCCTTTGTACCAAACAATCCCGTGCTCGTCTTCAGAGAATCCTGGGGCCTTGCCTAGCTTCATCTTCTTCTTGATGCCTTCAATGCTTGCGTGTCCATCTTGTGCCTTCTTGACTTCGTCCATCAGGGTCGGTCTGACTTCCAAATGATCCAGAAATCCAGGGGTGACCAATTCCAAACTGAATTGTTCGAGTTCCTTAAACAAGGTTTGCTGCCTTTCTTGAATAACGGCATTCAAAGAGCAAGCCTTCCTGCTTAAGGCATCGGCCACCAGGTTAGCCTTCCCGGGGTGATATTAAACACTGAGGTCATATTCTTCGATGAGTTCCAACCATCTTCGTTGCCTCATGTTCAACTCCTTTTGGGTGAAAATGTACTTCAGACTTTTGTGGTCTGTGTAGATCTCACACCGTTTCCCTAGGAGGTAGTGCCGCCATGTCTTCAAGGCATGAACTACTGCCGCTAGCTCAAGATCGTGAGTAGCGTAGTTCTCCTCATGAGGGCGTAGCTGCCTGGAGAGGTAGGCTATGACTCGGCCTTCTTGCATCAGAACGCTTCCCAATCCGGTTCGAGAGGCATCACAATATATCACGAACTCCTTGTGAATATCAGGTGTTGCCAGAACTGGGGCGGTGGTCAATCTCTTCTTGAGCTCTTGGAAGCTTTCTTCGCATTTTGGCGTCCATTCGAACTTCTTGTCCTTCTTGAGGAGCTGAGTCATTGGCCGTGCAATGCTAGAGAATCCGTCCACGAATTTGCGGTAATAGCCCGCAAGTCCGAGGAAGCTTCTGACTTCCTTGACGGTCGTTGGAGATTGCCATTGGGTCCCAGCTTCGATCTTCGCGGGATCAACAGATAATCCTTCCTCGGTCAAGACATGACCTAAGAATCCAACTTTATGCAGCCAGAACTCACACTTGCTGAATTTGGCATACAGTTGGTGCTCTCGAAGCTTGTCTAGGACCATCCTCAGATGCTGCTCGTGCTCTTCCTCCGACTTCGAGAAGACAAGAATGTCATCAATGAAGACAACAACGAACTTGTCCAAATATTCCATGAAGACTTTATTCATGAGATACATGAATTAAGCTGGGGCATTGGTTAATCCAAAGGACATGACCGTGCACTCATACAGGCCATATCTGGTTACGAATGCCGTCTTCGGAATATCTTGGGGTCTGATCTTCAGCTGGTAGTACCCAGATCTGAGGTCGATCTTGGAGAACACCTTGGTTCCGCTGAGCTGATCAAACAGATCTTTGATCTTGGGAAGTGGATATTTGTTCTTGATTGTAACTTCATTGAGGGAACGATAGTCAATGCATAAGCGGATGGTACCGTCCCTCTTTGCCACAAAAAGAATTTGAGATCCCCAAGGAGAGGCACTTGGGCGGATAAATCCCTTCCTCAGCTGCTCTTCCAGCTGCTTCTTCAGCTCAGCTAACTCTTCCGTCCCCATTCTCTAAGGCTTCTTATAGATGGGTCCTGCTCCGGGCATGAGCTCGATGATGAACTCAATGTCACGGTCAGGGGGCATTCCCGGTAGTTCATCCGGAAAGACATCAGGATACTCACATACCACCGGTACTTGCTCTAGCCCAACTTCAGACAGACAGTTGACTTGAGCGGCTTGAGTGGAAGAGGAGTTGGAAGCAAACTTGACTTCGACTCCTTGGTCATTGGTCACAGTGACTGTCCAATTGGCACAGTCTAACAAGCCTTAGTGCTTACTGAGCCAATCCATCCCTAAGATCACATCCAAGCCTTGCGATCTTAGGATGATAAGGTATGCTAGGAAGTCTACACCGTTAATGGTAATACTGACTCCTTTGCAGCCTATCTTGGCTCTCATCTCGGCTCCGGGGGTTTGTACCACCATAGGGTTATTCAGGGGTGTAGGGGTCATGCCACTTTTTAATGCAAATCTTTGAGTGACAAATGAATGCGTTGCTCCAGAATCAAACAAGACAGTTGCAGGTGCTGAGTTGACAAGGAACATACCCAGCACGACGTCCGGGTCTTCCTGGGCTTCTTCAATAGTGACGTGATTCACACGCCCCTTCCCATGGTTAGGTGGATTGTGAGGAGCTGGGTTCCTTGGTGGCATCCCGCGGCCTTGTCCCTGGTTCTGCGCATTGGGGCGCGGGGCATCAGGCTTCTTGTTGGGACACCCTCGAGATGTGTCCGGGCTGACCACATCCAAAGCAAGTGACTTGGTTTGGATTGATCTTGTTGCCACCATTGGTATTGGGGTTGAAAGCTGGCCTTGGGTTGGCATACTGCTGAGGCTGAGGGTTGGTACGAGGTACAGGAGCTCTTGGTTGCTGATAGGTTGGCTTGGCCGGGGCTGACTACAACGGGCGAGGCTTCTGGTTGCTGGAACTTCCCTTACTAACCAACTTGCGCTTGCGAGTGTCTTCCAAAGCACGCCGCTTGTCTTCAAGCATAAGTGCTTTGTTCACCAGGTCAGGGAAGGATGGACAGTCGCACACGACAAGCGAGTATTGCAGAGTCTGATTGAGGCCTTCCATGAAGCGCTCCCTTTTTGTAGCATCAGTGCTGACATCTTCAGGGGCATACCTTGACAGAACACTGAACTTCTGCATGTACTCCTTGACAGTGCCACTTCCTTGCTTCAGGGCTCGGAACTCACGCTTTTTGATAGCCATGATTCCGGAAGGAATCTGGGCCTTGCGGAATTCCACCTTGAAGTTGACCCAAGTGATGTCTTGTTCAGCATGCATGACCTTGAATCCATCGCACCAAGCTCTAGCAGTCCCCCCGAGGCAGTGGGCTGCATAAGCCACCTTCTCGCGGTCTTCGGTGCATCCGACTAGTTCCAGTATCTCCTCAATGGAGCGGATCCAGTCGTCTGCATCCAGGGGTTCAGCAGTCTCGATAAAGGTTGGCGGTGCATGCTTCTTGAACTCTGCCAACGTGGAACATCCATTGCCATTCCCCGCCGGCTGGCGGTTGTTGGTGACAGCTTGAGCAATCAGCTGGAGGGCTGCAGTGTTGGCTTGGCGTTCCTCTCGGAAAGCTTGGCGAAGCTGAGCCATGTCCATGTTCGGAGGAGGTGGTGGTGGTGTAGCTTGGTCGTTGGTTTGGTCGCGGTCTGCCTCTGACCGAGCGGATGCTCCGGCTTCAGGCTGCTGGGTAGAGGTACCAGTACGAGTTACAACAGGCATCCTGTTGGAGCAGTAAAAGGTCTCATGACACGGAAGAGGGAAAGCAAGATAGATGGGTTCCTAGTAAGGGGGTGGGTGTGACACTAATCAAATCATGCAAGGGCCGAAAGGCCAAAACACATTCATTAGAATCCAAATGGGTTATGTTGTCATTTACACATTCCCGAAGGAAGAATACGACATACATCTAGACACAACAAAAGCAAACGCTAGATGGTTTCATATGAACCATACAAGGACTCGACTGCGCATAGGGGTTACATGACCTATCCTACCGTAGGGGTCACAACTGGCATATCCGAGTAGCGAATAATGCCTAAGCGGCGGAATGCTCGGTCGCGTATTCCGGCTCTTCTGGGTCTTCCTCCTGGTCTTCATCTGTCTGGGCCCCCTTGTCACTTGAGGGTGTGGGGGACTGGAGGAGTTGGATACGACGGTGCTTCGTCGGTGGTGCAGGGAAAAGCTTGCGATATTCCCTTGCCATCATCCGGCGTTGCCGAGGTGGTTCTTCATTCTTGGAAGATACATCCTCGGAGGGCCTTCCGCCTCGATATGCGATAGCGGACTGTCCAGAAGGTGCACCTTCCTTCTTGACCCTATTTGTCTTCTCTTGAGCTCGACGAAGAAGTGCCTTGGTCTTGTGAAGTTCTTCTCGAAGCTTCATTGATTCCGAGGCCAAGTCTTGTGCCAAGCTGTCGGCACATAGACTGAAGTACGTCTGGAACCGAAGCGAGAGTCCTTCCTTCAGAGGAGGGGCTAGCGCGCTGCTTTCTTCTTCACCTTCCTTCCGGTAAGGTAAGAAGCGAGTTGTCATCTTGGCTGCCATCTCCGGAAGAAGCTCGCGGAGACGGGTTAGTGCCTTAAGTGCAGCAGCCTCGACAGCAAGTGGTAGTGTTGCCATCTGGGGTCCCTCAAAGAACCAACTTGTGGGAGGATCGTTTGCCTTCACGATCACTTCCACATGGTACTCCACCTCAGTGTCGCTAACCCAATGCTCAAGATATGTGAGAATGGGTGCTCGGTGGAACTGACACTCCTGGAGGCTATCCTCGAGAAGCAAGGGAAACCCAGTGGTCAGGTGCTCTTCGGGTACAGCGGCCATCTACAAAGGTGGAATAGTAGGGGTTAATAAGTTGATGAAATCTCAGGTTTAGAAAATAAGAGAGGTTTAGAAGGTTTTTAAAAAAGGGTCTCATCTAACTAACGCCCATGCTAACTAAGGCTTCCTACAGTCAGGATGGCTCTGATACCAGCTCTGTGGGGACCCCGACTTAGAAGTCGAGATCACCGAAATGCACGTGCACAGTGATCCCAGAGATCAATGCTCACTGAACACACAAAAGCTGAATAACAAGAGTCTTACATCCATACATATCGTCTTACACAAATTAAGGCCATTATGGCCAAGTCTTACATAAATAAAGCCTCACGGCTGAATAGCAAATAACTCAAATAGCGGAAGTCTTCGATAATAGGTAGAACCCATGCCATCTGCCTTAACCCTACATGCATTCTGACTGGGAAAGCGTCCTAGTTCGCATGATCGTCTCCAAAGAACTCTTCCTCAAATTCCTGTTCCTCCATGCCTGGCCAATTAAATAACCAGTGGCAAGCCAATGAGTACTTTGAATGTACTCGCAAGCAACCCATGATGTGGTTCAAAGTAACAGTGCAATTAAACAATAATGAACAATCTAGCAAGGGCTAGAATAAATATTCTACCAACAAGTTTATGCATCAATAAACTCGCGTAACCTCGAAGGCAGGTTACCGATACCAACATGAATTTGATTCAACTCATCGAGTCAAGTCACCACCTTGACTCATCACACACATACTTTCATCGAAGAAGTAAAATTCTGGACATAGTTTAAGTAGCACCACCCAACTGTCCATGACCGTGGACACGGCTATTCGAATAGTTTTACACTCTGCAGAGGTTGCGCACTTTACCCACAAGATCCGGGGAACTTCCGTTTCATCCACGACCCGCGGTACCTCAAGTACCCGGGGTAAGCACCCGATCATTATCTTTCCTTAGACGACACTAACATAGAGTCCACTCGTTCGTACACGGCCCTCGGGTACAAATAATAGATCACGGGACTTGCCCTAATTTCAATGTCACGCGTACTCAAAGGGACCAACGGTGTGTCCGGTGCCCTGTGAAAACAGTCATGGTCGTCTATCCAAGCACGACCCCGTCCCGGGAAAGACCTCAAGTCTTCCCGTCACTAGTAATGCGGACACCATGCTAGTATCGACCTAAGTAATCAATAAAGCCCCATCCCATAAGGGGTAGTGTGGTTGCACATCTTTGGTTGGGACGGTAGTCACACATAAATCTAATCCATCATTTCACCTATGCACACGACTTACCGGCACATCACTTCTTCCTCAAGTGATGACCTAACTCACGTCACCCTCGGGCATTAGGGGCACCCGATGGGTTCATGCAAAGATTTCAACCACGAAGGTTCAGATCACACATGCGTCACTAAGCATCATGACTAACTATTTGCATGACATCTAGCACATAGCAAGATCAAGAGCAAGCATGCATCATGTGTTGGTTCATCTAGGTCACCACCGTGACTCTTACATCATGCATCGGAAACAAAGGTTTCCGAAAAACAAGTATAGTACTTGTCCGAGATTAGATCGTCGGTATACTGATACCTTGTTCAATCTCATTACCGGCAAGTCTCTATACTCATTTCGTAACACATCATCACATGACCAACTCCTTAGTCACATAGAGCTCATTACGACGATGTCTTACCGAGTGGGCCCAGAGATACCTCTCCATCATACGGAGTGACAAATCCCAGTCTCGATTCGTGCCAACCCAACAGATACATTCGGGGATACCCGTAGTGTACCTTTATAGCCACCCAGTTACGTTGTGACGTTTGGCACACCCAAAGTACTCCTACGGTATCTGGGAGTTGCACAATCTCATGGTCTAAGGAACAGATACATGACATTGGAAAACCTTTAGCATACGAACTACACGATTTTGTGCTAGGCTTAGGTTTGGGTCTTGTCCATTACATCATTCTCCTAATGATGTGATCCCTTTATCAATGACATCCAATGTCCATGGTCAGGAAACCATAACCATCTATTGATCAATGAGCTAGTTAACTAGAGGCTCACTAGGGACATATTGTGATCTATGTATTCACACATGTATTATGATTTCCGGATAATACAATTATAGCATGAACACTAGACAATTATCATGAACAAGGAAATATAATAATAACCATTTTATTATTGCCTCTAGGGCATATTTCCAACACTTTGGTCACCGATGAGAGCAGTGCGTATGAGGCTCAAGTCTGGAGCACAAAGTGTACTACAATCTTGTTTGCCAATAATGCATTTTCCATTAAATAATGCGAAATACTGGATTGAGGGAAAATGATTGCTCTTTATTCTACCTTGTGTCACTCCCCTAGTCTCACCATAGCAAAGACTAGTCAAGAATATCTCAAACTCAAATCTTGGTGGTTCGTCAAGCGAACCCCGGAATGGGATTTTGCAGTAGTAGGCAAATCTCTCTAGAGATATGGTAAATGGATTTTAGTATAGTTTAAATGACACTCTAGACTCACGGGGATGGAATTTAAATTCTTTGGTAAATGATTCATTGAGGTTGAGGTGTTGGTTGCACTTATCTAAAATGTAGGGACCGAGCTCGGCATTGTGAACATATTTCTCAAATTCTTCCTTAATACCCACACGCACCATATAATCGTCGCATGGTCATAAGCATGATTTGGTGGTGGCTTCTCGTATGGAACTTTCACTTGGTTCAACATAAGACCGATGAGCGCAGCTGCTCCTAGAAGATGCCTCCGAGGACCTCCTCCTCCTCGAAGAAATCCTCCCAAACAAGTACATTTTATTCGCGTACAATTTCTAAAATTTTGGTCCACAAAAATTTGTAACAGAACTTCATAAGATTGATAGCGACTACTCATAGGGATGCCTAGAGGCCATTTTGAGCATTCAAACTACTTAGAACTCTAAAATTCAACATGCAAGCTCGTCTACAGTAGCACCAAGAGTAGCTAAATATTCAAAATATAAACCACTAAAGCAAAAACTAACTGCATCAATGGAGGAGTCACATACCAAGCAACAATCCCCCAAAACAGTTTCGTAAACGGAGCTTCGAGCAAAGAGATCAAAATCCACGGGTTTGGGAGCAAGAACACGAGAGAGAAAAGAGAGACAGAGAGAGAGAGAGAGAGAGGGAGAGAGAGCAATGGCGAATATTTTCTGTAGGTAGGTGATGATGTGGGATAAAGAGATAAGTGAGGGGGCCCACATGGGGACCATAACCCACCAGGGCGCGCCTGGAGCTGCTGGCGCGCCCAGGTGGGTTGTGTCCACCTAGTGCACCCCCCTGATGTTATTTGCACTAAAAATTCTAAAATAATCAAAAAAAATCATGTTAAATTTTCTGGGCATTATGCGCACTTTTATTTTTGGGTCATTTTTATTGCACGGAAAAATAGTAAACAGGCAAAACATGGCATTTATTTTTATTAGACTAAGAAAAACAAAAAATAAGAGTTGGGGACAGAAATTTGTGATTACTAGATTCCTCAACTGCATACCTCTCGAAAATGATTAATTAATAATGTTGTATCAAGTCTTATTAATAACCACTTCCAATGAGTATGAGACCGAAGAATTTACGCAAAACAATAACAGCCCCTACAGTTTTTAAAAAGGGTTTACCAAGAATAATAGACATATTGTCATCCTTGTGCATCTCAAGTATAACAAAGTCACTTAAAATAGTGGCATTGGCAACAACAACGGGCACATCCTCACAAATACTGGTAGGTATAGCAGTTGATTTATCAGCCATTTGCAAAGATATCTCAATAGGTGTGAGCTTATTCAAATCAAGTCTTTTATATACAGAGAAAGGCATAACACTAACACCAGCTCCAAAATCACATAAAGTTGTTTTCACATAATTTGTTTTTATGGAGCAAGGTATAGTTGGCATTCCCGGATCTCCAAGTTTTTAGGCACTCCATCCTTAAAGGAGTAATTAGCAAGCATGGTGGATATTTCAGCTTCCGGTATCTTTCTTTTATTAGTCATGGTGTATTTCATATACTTTGCATAAGGGGCCATCTTTAGGATATCCGTCAAGCGGGTACGCAAAAAGACCGGCCTAAGCATTTTAGCAAAGCGTTCAAATTCTTCCTCATCTTTCCTCTTAGTTGGTTTAGGTGGAAAGGACATGGGTTTTTGTACCCATGGTTCTGTTTCCTTTCCATGTTTCCTAGGAACAAAATCTCTTTTATCATATCTTTTATTTTTAGGTTGTGGGTTATCAAGGTCAACAACAGGTTCTATCTGGATATCATTATTTGGTTGTTTATCATTATTTGGTCGAGTGTCTTTATGAACATCATCATTTTCCTTTTCATTATCACTAAATGCATCATTACTAGATTGAGTTTCAACATTAGAGATAGAGACATCTTCACTACTCTCAGGAGGGTTTTCAGGTTCACTAGAGGTGTGTAAAGTCCTATCATTTTTCTTCTTCTTTTTCTTTCTATAAGGACTAGGTGCATCTGTGTTAAGTCTTTGTGAATCTTATTCAATACTCTTAGGGTATCCATCAGGATAAAGTGGCTCCTGAGTCATTTTACCTCCTCTAGTTGCTACTCTAACAGCAAAATCATTTATATTATTATTATTCATTTCTTCAAGTAATTCTTTTTTAGATTTAGCAACTTTGTCTAACTGAGTTTGAACCATAGAAGCATGTTTATCCACACCCCTAACATCATTGGAGATTCTAAATAACAAGTCCCTCAAGCGAGCAATCATATCAGAGTTATATTTCAATTGTTTCATGAAATTGGCATTGAAGTGATCTTGTTTCATAGTATAGTTATCAAACTCATAAAGGCATTATCTAGGATGCTTATTGTAAGGGGTATCACCTTCATCAAACTTTAACAAAGAATTTACCTCAACCACCTTGGGTGGTGGTATTTAAGTACATGCATCTCTTCAATAGGTGGTAAATTCTTAACATCCTCGGCTTTAATACCTTTTTCCTCCATACTTTTCTTTGCCTCTTGCATATCTTCGGGACTAAGATGTAAGATTCCTCTTTGCTTCGGAGTTTTTTCAGGTGATGGTTCAGAAAAGGTCCAATCATCATAATTTACCAATATATTATTCAATAATTCCTCAGCTTGGTCAACAGTCCTTTCCCTGAAGACACAACCAGCACAACTATCTAGGAAATCCCTAGAAGCATAGGTTAGTCCAATATAGAAGATATCAAGTATTTCCTTTTTCTTCAGAGGATGATCTGGCAAAGCATTTAGCAATTGGAGAAGCCTCACCCAAGCTTGTGGGAGACTCTCTTCTTCAATTTGCACAAAGTTAAATATTTCCTACAAGGCAGCTTGTTTCTAATGAGCGGGAAAATATTTCTCAGAGAAGTAATAGATCATGTCATGGGGACTACGTACACAACCAGAAGTAAGAGTACTGTACCAAGCTTTATCATCACCCTTTAATGAGAACGGAAATAACTGGAGAATATAATAGTAGCGAATTTTCTCATCATGAGCAAATAGGGTGGCTATATCATTCAACTTAGTAAGATGTGCCACTACGGTTTTTGTTTCATAGCCATGGAAGGGATCAGACTCTACCAAAGTAATTAACGTTGGGTCGACAGAGAACTCATAATCCTTATCATTAACAAAGATAGGCGAAGTGGCAAACTCGGGATCACATTTCATTCTAGTATTCAAAGATTTGCCTTTCAGTTTGCATAGTAGTTTCTTAAGGTCATCTCTATCATTGCAAGCAAGAAATTATCTAATAGTTTCCTCATCCATAACATAACCTTCAGGTACTTTTGGCAATTCATATCTAGGATGGCTAGATCTAATAGGTGTTTCAAAATTTTCAGTTTCAAATACTACATCAATTTCAATAGTCTCATCAATTGCAGCATTCTCAATATCATTAAGTCTAGCAAGTTGTTCATCAAGAAGTTCACCCAATGACATAGTATTATCAAGAAAGGTACTAGCATCATCATAAGCGTCATTCATAGCAAAAGTAGCATCAGGATTAATAGCAGAGTGTGCCGTAGCAAGCTTACTTATAACTGAAGGAGAATCAAGTGCAGAGTGTGATGGCATTTCCTTACCTCCCCTCATAGTTGAGGGAAAGATCTTAGTTTTATCGTCCTTCAGATTCTTCATAGTGATAGATAGATAATAATACCAAGTGACTCAGCAAATATAGCTATGTTCCCTGGCAACGGCGCTAGCAAAAGGTCTTGATAACCCACAAGTATAGGGGATCACAACAGTTTTCGAGGGTAGAGTATTCAACCCATATTTAAAGATTCGACACAAGGGGAGCCAAATAATATTTGCAAGTATTAGCAACCGAGTTGTCAATTCGGCCACACCTAGAGATTAATTATCTGCAGCAAAGTGATCAGTAGCAAAGTAGTATGATAGTTTTGATAGTAGCAGTAGCAGCAATAGTAACGATAGTAGTGATAGCAGTGATCTTGTAACAGTAGCAATAATAACAGCAGAAGTAGTAACTTAGCAAGATCAATATGTAGGAAAATTATAGGCATTGGATCGACAATTTGATGGATGATATTCATCATGTAACAGTTATAACCTAGGGCGATACGACACTAGCTCCAGTTCATAAATGTAATGTAGGCATGAATTCCGTAAATAGTCATACGTGCTTATGGAAAGAACTTGTATGACATATTTTGTCCTACCCTCCCGTGGCAGCGGGGTCCATAAGGAAAGTAAGGGATATTAAGGACTTCTTTTAATAGAGTACCGGAACAAAGCATTAGCACATAGTGAATACATGAACTCCTCAAATTACGATCATCACCGGAAAGTATCCCGCATATTGTTGCTATAGGGTTTACAGATCATAACACATAATAGGTGACTATGACTTGCAAGATGAGATCTAGAACATAGATATAATGGCGATAACATAAACTGTTCAGATCTGGAATCATGGCATCCGAGCCCAAAGTGTCAAGCATTAAGCATAGCAAAGTCATAACAACATCAATCTCCGAACATAGTGGATACTAGGGATCATGTTCTAACAAAACTAACTCAATTACATGATGAATCTCATCCAACTCCTCACCGACCAGTGAGCCTACGAAGGAATTACCCACTCCCGGTCAAATTGGTGATGGAGGAGGGTTGGTGATGATGAAGACCGAAGATTTCCCTCTCCGGAGCCCAAAACGAACTCTAGATTTGGCCTCCCAATGAAGAACAGGAGGTGGAGACGGCTCCGTATAGCGAAACGAGATAATTCTTCCTCCTCCATTTTTCTCTAAAAATCTGATTTTATAGTGCCAGGGTTTGAGTCTGCGGGGCCACGAGGTGGGGACAACCCACCTAGGCGCACCAGGAGGGGGCCCCTGGTGGGTTGTGCCCACCCAGGTGCCCCCCTTCGGTGATTCTTGGCTCCAGTAATTTTCTTTAATTGCATAAAAAATCCTTGCAAAGTTTTGTTCCATTCCGAGAACTTTTATTTCTGCACAAAAACAACACCGTGGTAGTTCTGCTGAAAATAGCGTCGGTCCGGGTTAGTTTCATTCAAATCATGCAAATTAGAGTCCAAAATAAGAGGAAAAGCGTTAGGAAAAGTAGATATGATGGAGACGTATCAATGTGTGCGATAGAAACGAAGATTGTCACGAGAGAGAGAACATGAGAACAGGAGAGGGGGAGGTCGCATTTATGCATCAAAGACAGATACAAACCATGTTTCGTTATAAATAATCTTACAAATATTTGAATTAGAGAACATACTGTCTGCAATCCACACTTGAACGGATATATGTGTATTAAACAAGTTCATTAATTTGACTTTCAACATGTTCATGGGGTACTATAATACAACATGCTAGTCAATTGAGGTGTTCAATTTTGGATTTAGTTCACTATTTTGACCTAGTGAACGAGCTATTTCATTGAATCGACATATTTCATTTTGGATTTGATTCCCGTTTTTGAGTGGGTCAACTATTTCTCATATAGTAAATTGTTAGCAACGAGCATGTAAAACCACATTAGTCCCAAGCATCATCTCACCATCTAAAAAAGAAGTGGCAGGCTAATATTCTAAAATTTGATTCGAATCGACTTGGTAAGGTAGACATGGATGCTCGTTCTCCCAAAATTTGAACGAACCGATAAACACGCTCTACTCGGTGGAATTCGCCGAGCAAACAAATGGGAGATGCGAAATTACCGGCCTATGTGGGACACACATCAATTGGCCCGTTGTACATCAAGGGTTGGTTCGTAACTTCATCCAAGCGCGCCTTCTCCTCTGGCCAAAATGACAGGTGCCGAATAAATCATAAACCATGGGCGGCAAAACACCCTCTCCTCGGCCGAAATGGCAGGCACCGAATAATTCATAAAGCATGGGCGGGAAAACACCCTCTCCTCGACCGAAATCACTCATGCCCACTATTTCAAACACACGCCCTCCTCGCCCAAAATCGCTCGCGCCCACTATTTGGGAGAAAAAAAGTTACTCTACTATCCTCGACCCTCAAGACTCAGACCCAAGCCCAGAAGCCTAAAGGAGGGGGTAAAACTATAACTCCCC
>LR738711.1:603511414-603739884 GCA_902687465.1 Secale cereale
CCCCCCCCCCCACACACACACATTTCAGACAAATGCGTCCGTAAGACATGGTTCCCCCTCCCAATTCCCCATTCATACATCGTGGGCGCCAAATCACCTGCTCACCGGAAGCTCCCTTCTCCCCAGTCGCGAAACCTCAGCCCCTCCTCCATGGTGCCCCCACCGCACCAAATTCACCGCTGCTGTCCTCCCCGATGCCGGAGCCGTTGTCCGTTTGCCGTCAAGCACTAGGACCTGTGCCTCTTACTCCATGCTACCGAAGCTGCCTCGACGACGACCGCGTGAACCGTACCGGAGCCGATTCACTTGTGTTGTTGTGCACGGCGCCAGAGCGGCTCCAACTTCGGATGCGTCCAGGGCCCTGGCTTTGCTTCCCCGTAGCCGTTGACCGTCGCGACATATATGCTTTCCTACCGCTGGGAGCGACCGCAACCACGTCGGCCTCACCGACTCGGTAGCTGGAGCTGCCTACTTCACCGAGCCTCAAGATAGGTTGTACACTCATCTTAAATCACTTTATTTAGGCGTCGGTCTTCTGAATTTTTATTCTGGGCTAGTCGATTCCCAATGGGAAGCAGCACCCCTCTAGGCGGCGGAGCTCCTAGGCTGTCGGTTGGCTGGTGTCTATCGTAAGGGTGCAGAGGCGCAAGTTCGCCGCGAAAGCGGCTCTTAGGTGGCTATCTTAGAGTTGTGTGGGTTGAAGGTATTGCCGCCGCCAGATCTGGATGACGATGAGTCTTTCTGGATTGGACGGGGGCGGCGCAACTACGGCAGTGCGGTGGGGCGGGGAGCGGGGTTTTGGTCGGAGCTCTCGTAGCCAGGGATGTCATAGGTAGGCTGCTATACTTGTGGTCGCTGCCTCTTCGGGGAAGATTCTGAACACTATCAGCCGGGAGGCACAAGATGGTCATCAAGCCATCCGACGCAGATCGGAAAGTACCAAACTATAATAAATTTGTGTGACCCCAATTTAGTTTTTATTCAACAGACGTGTGACCACTCTCGTACCTTATTATTGATCTCTTAAGGTATTTCTTCATATCAGAGATATGTGTTGTTCTTGACATTATGCGTTTTCTGCATCTTCAGCCACACCGTCTTCCTTCTCACCGCAGCTACTCCAACAAGGGAAACATACCGCAGAAGGAGCTATAGTCCCCACTCAACAGTTCCCTGCATCGAATGTGCGTGCCCGACATGGACAGACACAATAACTGCAGGGCCATCGACAAGTCAGCACATGATGCTCACTCCAACAAAAGGCGGACAGATAGGTTGTGACCTCACCATACTTGTGTGCAGCATTTATGGCTTTGTTATTCTTCTAAGCATGGAAAATAGATTATCACATTTCACTGTATATTCATGCCGATCTCTTAAGAGTCTTGTTCTGGAGTTAACGTCATTCCATATATAGTTCAGATAAGAGACTTGTTCTTTAGGTAACGTAGTTCCATAGTTATCATCCATCAGCCAATACTATCCACAGGCTGGTGATTATACCACTTCTAGTAATACTTTTGTGTTCCATCTAGTTAATCAAGAGTACAAATGATACATATTATGTAGCTTTCATTTGTGTTTTCCCTTTAGTTTTTGAGACATGTTGCTGCTAGTTAAGCCCAGTCCTACTATTTATGTCATCTCCCATAGGCACTCATTACATAAATCTAACTATTGTCTTCCATGCATGTTAGATATAATTGCACACACTAATATATCCACAAGAACCTCATAGAGCAATGTAACGGCCAACAAACTTGACGTCAATGATACCCAATATGATGGAACATGTAAAGGTAGTTCTTCAGAAGACTTGCAGAAAGATGATGAATCCTATTCACCCCACAAGATCCTTGCTCTAACTTGGCCCGTGATATGGGTACAACATGCATATAATGTCCTAGAGTGCATCTACTCTATTTCGATGCCATGTGCTTAGCCTGCTGATCATGCATGTAAATATGGCATGCCTTCCTGTTTTTCAGTACCTATTACATTCATGATAACATGTTTTCAAATCCAAGTACTGTCATTCTACTCTGTCGCAATGCCATCTGCTTAGTTTGGACGTCATGCTTCTGAATATCTTATGCATTTTTATTCATCAATATGTACTCCATCTGTTTGCCATACCATGTTTTTTTACATTGAAGTGTTGTTCTAGTGGTCTATTACAATGCCATCTTAGCTTCCCAATCATACACGCATATGTTGCCTTAGTATTTTTCTGTATGTATTCCGCTATCATACAAATTTACATTCATCTAGTGTTTTTTTGCTCTATTGTCCTGTTGTATCCCTAGATCTTATATCATACTCCCTTTGTCTGGATTACATGTCGCGGAATTCAAGGTTGTTAGAATCGTGATTCTATTATATGATTCTATGACTTGACGATACAAACTAACCCCTCCGATTATAGGTTTTAGTTCATAGAATCCATGTTTGTATGATCCCGATAGTGAAGATTCTATGATTTCCGATCCTACCATCATTAAAAAAAAGGACACATCCGTGACATTTTGGGCCGAATGAATTTTTCATGTCATGCTTATGACACTTCTATTATGTTAATTGTGACAAAAACCGGTATCATCATAGATGTGGTGGGCTCCTACTTGTATGACAAAAAATCATGACAGAAAATGGGCTTTTCATCCTGGACGGGTCAGAGATGCAGCTGCATGACATTCTTTGGGCTGTCCATGACGGAAAAAACTATGGTAGAAGTGAGGGCGAGGAAAATATTGGGGAGTTCCCAGTTACGGTGGGTGGTCGGGGCCGAGCGATGCACGGAGGGATTGCGCGTTTCTCTCGTACACGTACGTGCATGGGTGCAAGACATTGGGCTCTAACTGAACCCGAGAGAGGCATTCGCCTATTGAACCCGAACGATTGCACTGCAGGCTATGCGTTACTGCACCCGAGCGATCGATCGATCTGGCTGTTAACTGAACCCGATCAAGCGATTCCTTCGCTACTGGCCTACTACTGCTAACTGAAGCCGGTCGAACATGCTGCCTCTTAATGAACAGTGAGCATTGTTGGGGGTAGTATGAACAGTTCCCGGTGGGGGTTGGATGAATACGACCCCGTGGTAGTAGCTAGAGGTCGTTGCCGCTGGATGAACAGGACCCCGATCGAGTCGGTTGGGGGTGGATGAACATGACCCCGTGGAGGGCTGGTTGAACAGTAGCCGGTGGAGGGCTAGATGAACGGTAGCCCCGTGGAGGGATGGTTGAACAGTAGCCGGTGGAGGCTGGATGAACAGGATCCCGTGGATGAACAGGAGTTGGTGGAGGCAGGAGGGAGACGTCGTGGATGAACAGTCCTAGGTGGAGGTTGGAGGAAGTCGACGATGGATGAACAGTAGCCCATGGAGGCTGGAGCGAGGCAGTAGACTGTGGATGAACAGTAGCCCGTGGAGTCCCATTTTGCGGTACGCCACACCCCTCCCGATGAATAGGACCCCCGTTTCGACCATAGGAGGTCGAAGAGAAGTTCGTTTCCTTCGTTTTGCGGTACGCCACACCCCTCGCAATCAATAGGACCCCGTTTCGACCGTAGGAGGTTGAAGAGAAGTCCATTTCCTCCGTTGTGCGGTACGCCAGACCCCTCCCGGTGAACAAGATCCCGTTTCGACCGTAGGTGGTCGAACAGAAGGCTATTTCCTCCGTTCTGCGGTACGCCAGGCCTCATTTCGGCTGTTCCGTCCAAGTCGGTTGGCTCCCGATGAACATGACGCATTCCGTTCCCTCCCGATGAACACAATGCAGTTTCTTCGTTCCGACCCAGCCGGTTGGCTATGGATGAACAGGACACCATCACTGCTCTCCGCTGCCTCTCCATGTACACGAGCCATGGTTGTATGTATGCGCGAGTAGGCGTTCGAGACCCCGCCCATATGTACGTACGTGGTTGTATTTACTTTCTTGCACCCTGGTTGTATGTACGTGTACATGATATTGACGGGACTATGTGACATGCTACGTCTGCGCACACGTGCCCTTCCTTACTCGGCCACGATTCATCACTGCATCCTATAGACAGACCGATCGACCAGTATGTACGTACACATTCATGACCAGACAGACAACCCTACCTACATTTCGACCTGGTGGGTCCCAACTATGAGGGAGGTAAGGAGGCACTTCCTTGCATGCGAAGATATAGCTGGTGGGTCCCAGCTGTTAGGGGGAGAATCATATTTTTTCCCGTAATATGGATGCACTTCCTTGTGTGCGAAAAAGTAGCTGGTGGGTCCCAGCAGTCAGGGGGAAATGTTTTTTTTCATGAAATACGATGGCCCGTCCGGTGGGTCCCTCCCGTCAGGTGGAGGAATCATTATTTTGTGCGTAATAAGGAGGCACTTCCTTGCTACGGCCGTGGACCCAGCTGTGAGCCTCTTTGTAGGATCGAAAGTATGTCTAGAGGGGGGGTGATTAGACTACTTGTAAATATAAAAATTCTGCCTTTTGACAAAGAACAGTTTTTGGCAGATTCACAATTATGATCAAGTCAAGCATCACCCTACACATGCAATTCTAGAGTATAGGCACCGGAAAGTAAATTGCACATGTAGTAAAGAGAGGTGGAGAAGAGCAAACGCAATTTTGGAGACGCGGTGATTTTTCCCGTGGTTCCGATAGGTGGTGCTATCGTACATCCACGTTGATGGAGACTTCAACCCACGGAGGGTAACGGCTGCGCGAGTCCACGGAGGGCTCCACCCACGAAGGGTCCACGAAGAAGCAACCTTGTCTATTCCATCATGGCCTACGCCCACGGAGGGCTAGCCTTACTCAGGGTAGATCTTCACGAAGTAGGCGATCTCCTTGCCCTTACAAACTTCTTGGTTCAACTCCACATCTCGATGACGGAGGCTCCCAAGCGACACCTAACCAATCTAGGAGGCACCACCCTCCAAAAGGTAATAGATGTTGTAGATGATGATGAACTCCTTGCTCTTGTGCTTCAAATGATAATCTCCCCAACACTCAACTCTCCTCACTGATTTGGCTGTGGTGGAAGAAAGGATTGAGTGGAAAGCAACTTGGGAAGACTAGAGATCAAGTTTCATATGGTGGGTGTGGAGCAACTTGATCTCAACACAAGGGTAGGTAGTTCTCTTCTCAGAAATGTAAGGTAGGAGTGGTAGTTCTTTCTGATGGCTCTCTCCACGAATGAAGAGGGGGTGGAGGGGTATAAATAGCCTCCACACAAAATCCAACCGTTACACACATTTGAGCAAACTCGGTGGGACCGAAGTGGACAACTCGGTGAGACCGAAAGTTCATATAATGTGAACGTTGGGGTTTTCGGTGGGACCGAAAATACAATCTCGGTTAGTCCGATTCGTGCAATGACAAGAGCATGCCAGTTTCGGTGGGACCGACTTCATCATCTCGGTGACACCGATTTGATGACAGAAGGTTACAGAAGCTTGGCAACTCATGTTTCGGTGAAACCGATTTCAGAATCGAACAATCCGAGTTTTCTAGGGTTTGGCTTATGGCTGAGGTGGTTCATCTCGGTGTGACTGAGTTTGGAATATCGGTGGGACCGAGATTACTTATGAGTGTATATGGCAGTGAAAGTTGCTGATAGTTTAGGAGATGTATCACTAAGCACTTGAGCAACCAGATCATCATCATAACCTCATCCCCTTTTAATAGTATTGGCTTTTCCTATGGACTCAATGTGATCTTGGATCACTAAACCAAAAATGGAGTCTTGAGCTTTTGCCAATGCTTGCCTTAGCATTTTGAGGGGTCCACTTCTTCAGTCCTTGCCATACCCATATCACTGAACTTCTCTGAAATGATTCTCAAGTAACTATTAGTTCAATGATATATATGTTGTTATTAATTGCCAAAACCACCCGGGGATTAGTTGCACTTTCAATCTCCCCATTTTTGGTAATTGATGACAACATATAGATCAAAGCTTTGACAAAGGATATAATCAATGAATATTATCGTCGCTTTGAGAAGTATGTGATAAGCAAGAGCTCCCCCTAAATTTGTGCATTATTTAAGATTTGCGTTTGAATGCAAATGCCCAATCGATTAGGATCATGGGTCACTCTTCCATGTCACATACATCTTGGTGGAGCGCACAAAATGATAAGAATGAACAGCATGCACCCAATCACCAAGACATGAGTAAATAGTCATACATGATAGGAATGGCATATGATAAGCATTAAGCACACATTAAAGCATAGTACGACCAATCACTCATTAAGGTAGCATCAAACGGAGTATCAAGCACACTGAATGTCTCGAAAACCAAAAGTATCTCAAAGAAACCGCAAAAGAACGAAAGAGCAAAAGCGCAAAGATAACAGCACTCTCTCTCTCGAAGCCCTATGATCTATACAATTTCTCCCCCTTTGGCAACAAGTTACCAAAAAGTTCGAAAAAGCATAGAGCTAAACGTCACTGTGGACTCTGCTGGCGGCTCCCGTCTGGGTTGATGTCGGAGTAGATATGACAGCATCGGCGAAGACTTCAGCTGATGTCTGTGCTGGAGGAGTGGACACTGGAGCTGGAGCTGGAGTAACTGCTGGAACTGTGGGAGGTGCTGAAGCTGTAGTCCTGGTGTCAGTCACTGGAATAGCAGCTGATCGGGATCCTTTGGGAACCGGAGCAGTCTGTCGATGAGAATCCTGGACTAAGTCATCCTGCATAAGCTCTGCCTTGTCCTGCTTTGCTTCCTCAATGTCTGCCTCAAGCTTGTTAACGGTCACTTGTATTTCAGTCAGCTTCACGTCCAGAGCGTGGATCTTCTCGTCAACAATCCTCTCTAAGCTCTCCTGAGACTGTTCAATGCTAGCCAGGCGTTGTTCAATCCTTTGAGTAGCTTCAAGAATTTGCTCTCCGAAACTCTTTGGTTTAGCTGCTGCTGCTGCTGCTGCTTTGTCAGCTTTGGCTTTCTTAGCAGCTTCGATCTTGGCTTGACCTTCAACAGATGTCGGATCCTCCTCATCCATCACAACAACATTGTCTTCATGCTCTGGCTGCAGCGGTAAATGTTTTCTATCCAACAAGAATTTTCCCGTGCCAAACTTGGCATTGATAAGCATCTGAATCTGCGGGGCAAATCCACATGACCTTTTTTGGTCAGCTGCAGTCCTCTTAATGGTCTCTACCATCAAGTCCATCACCTTGAAAGGTGCTTTCTCATCAAGTATATGCAGCATGTTGATAGAATATCCTCTGATCATGCGATGATCTCCAGACTTGGGCATCAAGGTATGCCTCAAAATGGTATTAGTGGTAGGTAAGCCTGCCTGGAGATGGTAGACTGAGCCGAGCTTCCAAATTTCCAAATCCGCTGCGGGAATCTCTTTGTACATGTTCTTCATGGATTCATGATTCTTCTTTGGAATCCCATATACATCAATATCATCTTCTCGTTGCACTGGAGCATTCAGAATTTCTGCCCATTCTTCAACAGAAGAGGAGAACCTTTGACCTTCAGTCATCCACGTAATCTTTCCATCAGGGTAGAAATGAGCTGTGGCATAGAATTGCATTATCATCTCATCGTTCCAACTGGTCAATTTCTGACCTACAAAATCTGCAACTCCACATGCAGTGAAGCTTTCATGCACATGTGGAAAAAAATCTCTGTGCTCTTCGCTGTCAATGTACTCCCAGTCAACATATCTGGTGTCTGCGACTATGGGCTTCTTGTCCATCAGCACGGTCTCATAGAAGTCCTGCTGCTCTCTGGTGTGAAATCTGGGATCTACAGCAGTTCTTATCCTCACGTCATATGGGTCAGATTGTCTCCATAGCCTGAGACCTCTATCTTTCCTTGCTTTCATATCCTCAGCTTGAGGATGAGCATCATTATGAAGTGGCAGTTTTGGGCGAAGTTTCAGCAACACTTGTCCTTCATCGTCAGACTCAGCTGGTGGCACATCATCCTTGTTCTTTTCAGACGCTGGAATGTTTCTGGTTGTCCTCTTGGGCTTGGCAGCAGACTTTGCTGGAGCTGCCTTAGCTTGAGAAGATTTCTTGGGCTTTGATATGGCTCCGGCCTTAATGGCATCACCCATGAGCTTCTGCTTCTGAGGAGGAGGCTGGGGTGCTTCCTCATCCTCATCCTCTACTGCTGCATCTGCATGAGAATCAGTATACACTACCCTTTTTCTCTTGGAGGTTTTCTTCACTTTGCTTGCAGCTGCCTCTCCCAAATTCAGCTTCTTAGCAACAGTTGACTGCTTAACTTTGCTGGTGCCCTTCTTAGATTGCTGACCTTGTTGCTCTTTGGCAACAACCTTCCTCTTAGGCTTTGAGGTCACTTCTTCCTCAACAACAAAGTCTGAATCTTCATCATCGGAATTCTTCTCCTTTCTAGCTCTGGTGGCTGCAGGAGGCATGCCACTTGGTGTACTCCTCTCACCATCATCAAATGGGCTACTAGGATCAGGACTAGTGTCTGCCTCTGGAATGTCTGCAATGGGTGTCTCTGACCTGTTCTGACTGTCACTGGCATCTGACATGGCTGACAACCTGTGAATAGATAAGGTATAGGCAGAGAAGAAGAGTCATCACAAACTGCAGAAGTTTTTTAAAAAAAAAATATGAGTTCAAATTCTAGTTTTAAGTTTTCACAGAAGACATTTCGGTCAGACCGAGTTTAAGTTTCGGTGAATCCGAAGTGTTAAACAGGAGCTTACCACACCACTTTCGGTTAGACCGAAGTGGGTTTCGGTCCTGCCGAAAACACTAGGTTTCACAGAAACTACATTTCGGTCACACCGATTTTGCACAACTCGGTTAGACCGAAGGGTGCAGTGCAATGGCCATAGGCCAAATCGGTCATACCGAAATTTTAAAGTCGGTCTCACCGAGATGTGTTCTGAGGAAACCTAACCCTAAAACTTTTACTCGAATCTAGTTCAAATGAACCAATCTGGTGTACAGGAGAATTTCAATCATGGCAAGATACTAGGCAATCCAAACGTGCATTGAATCGGAGATGGGAGCACGAGTGGGATCAAAACTCACCCTAACTTGGTGGAGTTTCTCTACGGCAGCAACGGCGCGGAGGAGATGTCCGTTGACGGCGATGGAGACCTGTGGCGAGGGCGCACAGGCGACGACGGCGACGATCCGGAGATCAAGGCGACGGCAGCAGGGGATGTGGGGGCGAAATGTTTGAAGGAGGAATCAACGCGCGCGGCCCTTGGAATATATACCCCTTTGCTGTCGGTGGGACCGAGTTGTAAAACTCGGTGGCACCGAGATGGATAACTGCTAGGCAGTTATGCACTTTGGTCACGCCGAAAATCACAACTCGGTTTCACCGAGATGAAAACCTAGATCAGTCTAAATGCTTTCGGTTCGACCGAGTTTGAGAGAGTTGGTCTGACCGAAATCAATTAGAAGGTTTTGGAGATTAGCCCTTGACGGATCGGTGGCTCCGCGTGCTCCTCACCCGGAGGGTCCGAAAATGACTTGTTCAAAGTTTGTGATGTAAGCATGAATAGAATTTGAGACAAGAAAGCATAGATAGCTAGGGGAGGTACTTAGGCATTCTTGTCCATCCATTTGGTCAGAAAAATCAAAACGACCAAAACAACAAATGGATGTCCTCGAATGGATGAAATCATGCATCCAACATGCTCACACAATAAGATAGCAAATGAAATATGTGTCAAACATGCACAACCAAAACTCTAGCAATTAACACACAATTTGTCGATGACTAGGTCATCTTTATATGAGTATATTGACTTAGGAGCCAAATGAGAACATTTGATCATAGGTCATACTCATCGTTTAAGCACAAGTGGGGTTACCACTTTTACATAAAGCATTGATGTGTTCACATCATTTGAAGATGCTTTAGCTCAATTTTTAGAGCAAAGCTCCCCCTAGATGTGAGAACCCCTTTTAAAGGGTCAAACTAACCTTGGGTTGTCGTAGAAGACTTCATGTAGATGTTGAAGATGTGGATGCTCAATGTTGATGGAGATCATCAAGAGTTGGGAGCTATCCTTTGGATTCGGGCACTTTCAATACCTACATGGGTTAGTCCCACAAGGAACAAACAAAGATATCCATGGACATAGATTGAAGTTCACAATAGATGATGTCCATGAAAGCAATGATTACCTTGTCCCTTGACTTACCAACAAGAGGGTTTGTGACTCCATGAACTAGTGCATGATGTGGAAGTTGATTGCACAAGTTCTTTGCCAAAATGAATGTGAGTGAAGTATGTTAGCGGAGTCACCCTCAAGAACCTTCTAGTTCTTCTTCTTCGGGATCCACATCATCTTGATGGGAATCCTTGGGGTTGTAGTTGAGCTTGACGAAGTAGAACTTGACGTTTCCTTGGGAACCCACTTGACCATGGCTTGAGGTGCTTCAACAAATGCATCAATCTCCTCTTGAAGCTTGTCCTTGGCTTTTAGCTTGTGGTCTTGTGGTGGAAGGTCATCTTGAGCTTGTTCCACATTGGAAGAAGTAGGATCATACTTCTCCTTTTGAGAAACAAACTGTGGAGTAGGATATTGACCTTCTTCCCACTCAACACCTTCGGCGTTGAACTTTCGCTCAAAACCAATTCCTTGATTCTTCCGGTGCCTTCCTTGCTTGCGAACAATTTCCTCAAAGTTCTTGCTTCCGGCAAGGCTCTTGTAGACACCTTTCTCTATGATCCCTTTCAATAAACTATTCTCTTGCTCAAGTGTAACTTGGCTTGAAACATTGTTAGTGGAATCAAGAGAACTACTAGAAGCAACAATATTGGATTTAGCATGGTTATTGTTACTACTAGAGGAAGAATTTTTCTTATGCTTGTCATGCTTAGTCTTAATGGGTGGCAAGAAATTAGACAAGAGAAGTCGTTTGGCAAGATATGAAGAACTCTTCTTTCAAAGATCGTCATTGATTGCTTTTAGAAACTCATGTTCTTGCTCTAGAGTGAGCTTCTCGAAGCGTAGCTTCTCATGAGATCTTAGGAGCTCTCTATGATCTTCTTGAGTTGTTTCATGAGCTAACTTAAGAGTGTTTAGTTCTTTAGTTAGACGCTCAATCTCCTTCATAGCATTATCATTCGACTCTTCTCGACTATAAAGACTACTAGCATTTTCATCGTTACTAGGCTCACTGGATTTATCATGCAAGAGCTCATCTTCACCAAGCAAGTCATCCTCATCACTATTGAAGTCGATGAATTCAGGGTGTGTTACCTTGGGGCCTTTAGCCATGAAGCATCTTCCAATTCCCTCATTTGGTGAATCAAATAAGTCGTAGGAGTTGGAGTTGGAGGATACGAGAGCAAGACCGGCAACACCTTCATCTTGACTGTAGTCGGAGTCGGAGTGATAGCTTCCATCGGATTGATTGTCGGAGTCGGAGCCGGAGACCCATTCACCTACATGAGCTTGATGTTTTCTTCTTGTGTAGCTCCTTGATGACTTGTCTTTCCTCTCCGAATCCTTGCTTCTCCGAGAGGGTCTTCGTTCATAACGATCATCTCTACTCCTTCTCTCTTTCCGAGGTGACTCATCTCTTGAACTTCTTCTTCTTGGATATTCTTCTCTTCTCTTGTGGGGAGCCGTACACTCATTTGAGTAGTGTCCGGGTCTTCCACAATTGTAGCAGTTTCGATCACGACTAGAAGATCTCTTTTCATCATATGATCTAGACTTTGAGCTTCTCTCTTTGCCTCTATTCTTGTAGAATTTGTTGAAGTTCTTAACCATTAGGCTTATCTCTTCATTGGAAACTAACTTGTCACTTGAGGTTGTGGGAGCATCACTTGTAGCTTTGTAAGCACCACTTGATTTGTTGTGAAGCTCTTCCTTATCCTTAAGTGTCATCTCATGAGCAACAATTCTTCCAATGACTTCGGTTGGCTTGAGAGTCTTGTAGTTTGGCATCATTTGGATCAAAGTGCACACGGTGTCATACTTTCCATCCAAAGCTCTGAGAATCTTCTTGATGATGAATCGGTCGGTCATTTCTTTGCTTCCTAAGCCGGCAATCTCATTTGTGATGAGAGCAAGCCTAGAGTACATTTCAGCGACTCCTTCACCATCCTTCATCTTGAACTTGTCAAGTTGACCTTGAAGAATATCTAGCTTTGATTCCTTCACAGGCTCGGTACCTTCGTGCATTTCAACCAAAGTATCCCAAATCTCTTTTGCATTTTCAAGACGGCTGATTTTGTTGAACTCCTCGGGACACAAGGCATTGAAGAGAATGTCACAAGCTTGAGCATTGTTTTGCAACATCCGCAATTCTTCAGGTGTAGCTTCACGATCCGGAACTTTTCCTTCCTCGAAGAATTCACCTTGCATACCAACACAAATAATGCCCCATGCGGCTTGGTTATGACCAAGAATATGCATTTTCATTTTATGCTTCCAACTAGCAAAATTTGTACCATCAAAGTAAGGACCTCTACGAAAATTACCCTCACTAGACGCCATACTCTCCTAGGTTGTGAAACCAAGCTTATGGAGTCCAATGCAATGGAAACCAAAACAATGGAGACCAAAGCTCTGATACCACTTGTAGGATCGAAAGTATGTCTAGAGGGGGGTGATTAGACTACTTGTAAATATAAAAATTCTGCCTTTTGACAAAGAACAGTTTTTGGTAGATTCACAATTATGATCAAGTCAAGCATCACCCTACACATGCAATTCTAGAGTATAGGCAGCGGAAAGTAAATTGCACATGTAGTAAAGAGAGGTGGAGAAGAGCAAACGCAATTTTGGAGACGTGGTGATTTTTCCCGTGGTTCCGATAGGTGGTGCTATCGTACATCCACATTGATGGAGACTTCAACCCACGGAGGGTAACGGCTGCGCGAGTCCACGGAGGGCTCCACCCACGAAGGGTCCACGAAGAAGCAACCTTGTCTATTCCATCATAGCCTACGCCCACGGAGGGCTAGCCTTACTCGGGGTAGATCTTCACGAAGTAGGCGATCTCCTTGCCCTTACAAACTTCTTGGTTCAACTCCACATCTCGATGACGGAGGCTCCCAAGCGACACCTAACCAATCTAGGAGGCACCACCCTCCAAAAGGTAATAGATGTTGTAGATGATGATGAACTCCTTGCTCTTGTGCTTCAAATGATAATCTCCCCAACATTCAACTCTCCTCACTGATTTGGCTGTGGTGGAAGAAAGGATTGAGTGGAAAGCAACTTGGGAAGACTAGAGATCAAGTTTCATATGGTGGGAGTGGAGCAACTTGATCTCAACACAAGGGTAGGTAGTTCTCTTCTCAGAAATGTAAGGTAGGAGTGGTAGTTCTTTCTGATGGCTCTCTCCACGAATGAAGAGGGGGTGGAGGGGTATAAATAGCCTCCACACAAAATCCAACCGTTACACACATTTGAGCAAACTCGGTGGGACCGAAGTGGACAACTCGGTGAGACCGAAAGTTCAAATAATGTGAACGTTGGGGTTTTCGGTGGGACCGAAAATACAATCTCGGTTAGTCCGATTCGTGCAATGACAAGAGCATGCCAGTTTCGGTGGGACCGACTTCATCATCTCGGTGACACCGATTTGATGACAGAAGGTTACAGAAGCTTGGCAACTCATGTTTCGGTGAAACCGATTTCAGAATCGGACAATCCGAGTTTTCTAGGGTTTGGCTTATGGCTGAGGTGGTTCATCTCGGTGTGACTGAGTTTGGAATATCGGTGGGACCGAGATTACTTATGAGTGTATATGGCAGTGAAAGTTGCTGATAGTTTAGGAGATGTATCACTAAGCACTTGAGCAACCAGATCATCATCATAACCTCATCCCCTTTTAATAGTATTGGCTTTTCCTATGGACTCAATGTGATCTTTGATCACTAAACCAAAAATGGAGTCTTGAGCTTTTGCCAATGCTTGCCTTAGCATTTTGAGGGGTCCACTTCTTCAGTCCTTGCCATACCCATATCACTGAACTTCTCTGAAATGATTCTCAAGTAACTATTAGTTCAATTATATATATGTTGTTATTAATTGCCAAAACCACCCGGGGATTAGTTGCACTTTCACTCTTCACATACAGTACTCTCCCGATGGAAGTCGTTCCTTGACCACATTGACCACGCCGCGTTGAGAGCACCAAGGCGGTGGACGACGCCGAGGCCTAGGAAGGGGACGATGTGGAGCCATGGAAGACGCAACACTGGATGCCAACGCAGAGATGAGTATGAGGGTTGACAGGTTCGGCTGCGGTGTGAGGCTGCCATTGCCGCAGATTAATAGGGATTGTCGGTGAGTAGAGGGATGGCCTGGCCAGAGGTTGGAGTAGGTTGGGGCAGTCAGGCCCGCGCGGCAACAGAGCCGGCCATGGGAGGTAGGAGCAGGCGGCACGACCGGCGCTAGTTTGGGCGGCTGGAGCAAGAAGACCAGTGGTTGAAGAAGCACTACGGCCGTTGGATGGACATCGTATGGTCACTGGAGCTAGAATTGTTCATATCGACTAAGTTGACAAAGCCCTTCGTCCGCGTTATGTCAGCCTCCAACTACGGTGGGTCCTAGATAGCAGGGGGAGTATTCACTTTTTTGTGTGTAATAAGGAGGCAGTTCCTTTCGTGCAAAGACATAGATGGTGGGTCCGAGCTGTCAGCAGGAGGAACATTTTTTCACGAAATGCAGAGGCCCTTCCGGTGGGTCCCTGCTGTCAGGTGGAGGAATCATTATTTTGCGCGTAATAAGGAGGCACTTGCTTTTGTGGGTCCCTACTGTCAGCCTCTCCACTTACATCGCTCTTCCGATGGCTGTTGTTTGTTGACCATGTTGACCATGCCGCGTCGAGAGCACAAACGCAGTGGACGAGGGCGAGGCCCAGGAAGGGAATGACCCAGAGCAGGCGAAGCCATAGCAGTAGATGCCCACGCTGAGGGGAGTACGAGTGCTGTCTGGTCGGCTGCGGGCTGAGGCTGACGTCACCGGAAAATAACAGGATGTGCGGGTGGGTAGAGGGATGGCCTGGCGGCAGCACAACCGGATACGGGAGGAGGGAGTAGGCAGTCCCGTCGGCACTGATTTGGGTGGCTCGAGCAAGAAGATCAGAGATTGAAGAAGCACGACGGCCGTTGGATGGACATCCAACAGTCACTGCTCTGTGTTGACTAAGTTGACAAAGCCTTGCGTATGCGTCAAAAGTTTTTTAGGACAGCGTCATCGTCAACCTAGTAAGCCCAGAAGTCAGCCTCCAAATCTGTGGAAAACAGCATACAGCCCATTAGCTATTAGTTTCAATAATTTACAAGCCATTTGCTAATTCTTAAGGATATTTTGAAGCCCATATTCTTTTTATTAGCATTACAAACCATATTCTAGGCACTGCTAAAAAATTCGATGAAATTTTGCATATTTCGGTGCGGTCTGAACTCTTTAATCATGAAATTTCGAGTCACGTTAATTTTTTTTTAAATTATATCAAAATAAAGTTCAAAAAAATCTCCGCCAAAAAATGAATGAAATTTTAAATATTGACTAGCAAGATGCCTGTGCGTTTCAGGGAACATCAAGATGCATTTGTATGAGTAGTTTATCTTGTGGGAGAAACGGATGAACGAGGGAAGGTTGTATCTGCAAATGTGGAGAGGAGTGTGGATAAATTGTCATAGTTTCCTTCCTATGCGTTAGATATATATCGGACGGCCTATATTGCAGGATGGCACACACAACATCATTACCAACTCTGCTTTTCTAAGAGTAGAGAAATCCAGAAAAAACGATATTTGAATGTAATTGTCGGTTGGCTTTGGTTTAAAAATTTACAGCCCATTCCTTACAACTTATAGCCCATTTTCTGGGGAAGCCCATTTCTTACTACTTACATCCCTCCTCGTCTTGAAAGATTTGCAGCCCAGCAGCGCTGAGAAAAGCAAGTAGGCCTCGGTTGGGTATTCTCCAAAAAAAAGAACTGTGCTAGGCATTTTCAGAAAGAAAAAAGATATCAACTGGGCTCATCATGTGCTTAAATAAAAGCGTAAGCGTGGGCTAGACGGGCCACAGCTCCCGCACAACGCGTAGCTGAGCTCGGTCTCTAAAACTAAAAACAACTGGGCAAGCTGTTGGATCCCTGGTGTTATCCACTCGTTGTGTAATTTTCTCGTTTATTGACTACATTGAGAATGGCGTGGGACCTAGTTGTCAAACAATTAGGAGGAAATATATTTTTTGGCTTGTAATAACGAGGCACCTACTTGCGTAATGCAATGACCTTGGTGGGTCCCTACTGTTAGCCTCTCCACATACAGTCATCTCCTGATTCCTCTCGGTTGTTGACCATGTTGACAACGCCAAACGACGGCGGGCACAGCGAGCGAACCAAGGCAGAGAACGGCGACGAGGCCTCAGACGGGAACGAACAGGAGATGTGGAAGATGCGGTAGTGTAGTGTGATACGTCCCCAACGTGTCTACTTTTCCAAACCTTTTTGCCCTTGTTTTGGACTCTAACTTGCATGATTTGAATGGAACTAACCCGGACTGACGCTGTTTTCAGCAGAACTGCCATGGTGTTGTTTTTGTGCAGAATAAAAAGTTCTCGAAATCGTTTGAAAATCAACGGAGAATTATTTTTGAAAATATGAAAAATACCCGCAAGAAGATCCACACCAGGGGGCCCAGGGCCTGTCCATGAGGGTGGGGCCGCGCCCCCTACCCAGGGTGCGCCCCCTGCCTCGTAGGCCCCCTGGTGACTTACCGATGTACCCCCAGATCCTAAATCTTCACTTTCAGGGAGAAAAAAATCAAGGAGAAGGAATTATCGCGTTTCACGAGACGGAGCGGCCGCCAAGCCCTAATCTCTCTCGGTAGGGCTGATCTGGAGTCCGTTAGGGGCTCCGGAGAGTGGAGATCGTCGCCATCGTCATCATCAACCTTCCTCCACCAATTCCATGATGCGCACCGCCGTGCATGAGTAATTCCATCGTAGGCTTGTTGGACGGTGATGGGCTGGATGGGATCTATCATGTAATCGAGTTAGTTTCGTTAGGGTTTGATCCATAGTATCTACTATGTTCGGAGATTGATGTTGCTATGACTTTGCTATGCTTAATGCTTGTCACTAGGGTCCGAGTGCCATGATTTCAGATCTGAACCTATTATGTTTTCA
This sequence comes from Secale cereale, assembly GCA_902687465.1. Classification (NCBI taxonomy): domain Eukaryota; kingdom Viridiplantae; phylum Streptophyta; class Magnoliopsida; order Poales; family Poaceae; genus Secale; species Secale cereale. The sequence continues at coordinate 603,528,534 of LR738711.1, forward strand.
TGAATATATGTGTGTTCTTGATCCTATCTTGCAAGTCTATAGTCACCTACTATGTGTTATGATCCGGCAACCCCGAGGTGACAATAATCGGGACCACTCCCGGTGATGACCATAGTTTGAGGAGTTCATCTATTCACTATGTGTTAATGCTTTGGTCCGGTACTCTATTAAAAGGAGGCCTTAATATCCCTTAGTTTCCAATAGGACCCCGCTGCCACGGGAGGGAAGGACAAAAGATGTCATGCAAGTTCTTTTCAATAAGCACGTATCACTATATTCGGAATACATGCCTACATTGCATTGATGCACTGAAGCTAGTTCTGTGTCACCCTAGGTTATAATTTCTACATGATGAATTGCATCCGACATAATTTCCCATCACCAATCCAATGCCTACGAGCTTTTCCTATATTGCTTGTTGCTTATTTACTTTTCCATTGCTACTATTACAAAAACTACCAAACACTATCGTTACTTTTATTGCTGCTACCGCCACTATCATATTACTTTGCTACTAAACTATCTTGATGCAGATACTAAGTTTCCACGTGTGGCTGAATTGACAACTCGGCTGCTAATACTTAAGAGTATTCTTTGGCTCCCCTTGTGTCGAATCAACAAATTTGGGTTGAATACTTTACCCTCGAAAACGGTTGCGATCCCCTACACTTGTGGGTTATCAAGACTATTTTCTGGCGCCGTTGCGTGGGAGCATAACAGTATTCTTTAAGTCACTTGGGATTTATATCTGTTGATAACTATGAAGAATTTGAAGGACTCAAAAACCAAGATCTTACCCTCGACTACGAGGGGAGGTAAGGAACTGCCATCTAGCTCTACACTTGATTCTCCTTCTGTTATGAGTAAACTTGCGACACCTACTCCTGCTATTGAATCTGATATGTCGTATGTTCTTGATGATGCCACTTCTGCTATGTATGATGAAACTACTTCTATGCCTGATACTGTGCCACTAGGTGAATTTCTAGATGAACAAATTGCTAAGATTAGGGAGAGTGCAAATGTTGAAAAGTGATGATATTTATGAAATTGATGATGAAACTACTCCGAATAGATATGAATTGCCTGTTGTGCCTGAGGATTATGTTATGGATGAAGAAACTGCTAGAGACATCCTTGCTTGCAATGATAGATATGATCTTAAGAAATTATTAGCTAAGCTGAAAGAAAAGTCCTTGAATGCTAGAATGAAACATAACCCTGCTTTTGCTACTTCACCTATCTGTGTTACTGATAAGGATTATGAATTCTCTGTTGATCCTGAGTTAATTACTTTGGTTGAATCTGATCCTTTCCATGGCTATAAGTCTAAAACTGTTGTGGCACATCTTACTAAGTTGAATGATATAGCCACCCTGTTTACCAACGATGAAAAGATTCGTTACTACTATATCCTTAAGCTATTTCCGTTCTCGTTAAAGGGTGATGCTAAGACTTGGTTTAATTCTCTTGATCCTGGTTGTGTGCGTAGTCCCTAGGATATGATGTATTACTTCTCTGCTAAATATTTTCCCGCTCATAAGAAACAAGCTGCCTTACGGGAAATATATAACTTTGCTCAAACTGAAGAAGAGAGTCTCCCACAAGCTTGGGGGAGGCTTCTCCGATTACTTAATGCTTTGCCTGATCATCCTCTTGAAATGCATGATATACTTGATGTCTTTTATAATGGACTAACCGATGCTTCCAGATACCACCTGGATAGTTGTGCTGGTTGTGTTTTCAGGGAAAGAACAGTTGAACAAGCTGAATTACTATTGAATAATATGCTGGCTAATGAAAATAATTGGACACTTCCTGAACCAGTCCCTAGGCCAACTCCGAAGAAAAGAGGCGTTCTATTTCTCAGTCTTGAAGATACACAAGAGGCAAAGAAATCTATGAAAGAAAAAGGTATTAAAGCTGAAGATGTTAAGAATTTACCACCTATTGAAGAAATACATGGTCTTGATAACCCGACACGGGTAGTAAAGGTAAATCCTTTTTATAGATTTGATGAAGGTGATATTCCTCGTTATAAGTCTGCTAGCCAATGCTTAGATGAGTTTGACAATTTTATTGTGAAACAAGAAAACTTCAATGCTTATGTTGGTAGACAATTACCACACAATGCTTATATGATTGAATGTTAGAGTGATTATCTGTCTAGAGCTAAAGGTGAACTGAAACTTATTAGTAAACATGCTTCTATGGTCACCACTCAAGTAGAACAAATACTTAAGGCTCAGAATGATTTGCTCAATGAATTAAATAGTAAAAATAATGATAATGCCATTAGAGTTGTGACTAGAGGTGGTAGAATGACTCAAGAACCTCTGTATCCTGAGGGTCACCCTAACAGAATTGAGCAAGATTCTCAAAGAGCTAATTTAGATGCACCTAGTTCTTCTGAAAAGAAGAAAAAGAAAAAGGATAGAACTTTGCATGCTTCTAGTGAACCTGTAGCTGACACACCTGAGAATCCCAATGATATATCTATTTCTGATGCTGAAACAGAATCTGTTAATGAACATGAGCCTAGTGATAATATTAATAATGATGTTCATGCTGATGCTCAACCTAGCAATGATAATGAAGTAGAAATTAAACCTGTTGCTGATCTTGATAGCCCACAATCAAAGAATCAACGTTATGATAAGAGAGACTTTGTTGCTAGGAAGCACGCTAGGGAAAGAGAACCATGGGTTCAAAAACCCATGCCTTTTCCTCCAAAACCATCCAAGAAAAAGGATGATGAGGATTTTGAGCGCTTCGCTGAAATGATTAGACCTATCTTTTTGCGTATGCGTTTGACTGATTTGCTTAAAACAAATCCTTATGCTAAGCACATGAAAGACATTATTACCAACAAAAGAAAGATACCTAAAGTAGAAATTTCCACCATGCTTGCTAATTACACTTTTGAGGATGGAATGCCTAAGAAATTAGGAGATCCAGGAGTACGTACTATACCTTGCTCCATTAAGAGAAACTATGTTAAAACTGCTTTGTGTGATATTGGAGCCGGTGTTAGTGTTATGCCTCTCTCTCTTTATATCGTAGACTCAACTTGAGTAAGTTTACACCTACTAAAATATGTTTGCAAATGGCTGATAAATCAACTGCTATACCTGTCGGTATTTGTGAGGATGTGCCTGTTGTAGTTGCAAATGTTACTATTCTAACGGACTTTGTTATACTTGATATTCCCGACGATGATAGTATGTCTATTATTCTTGGAAGACCTTTTTTGAATACTGCGGGGGCGGTTATTGATTGCAACGAAGGCAATGTCACTTTTCATGTCAATGGTAATGAGCATACGGTACACTTTCCGAGGAAACAACCTCAGGTCCACGGTATTAATTATATTGGAAAATTTTCAACTATTACTATTGGAGGTTTTGAGTTTCCTCTTCCTACTATCAAGAAGACATATGACATCCTTATTGTTGGGGACATACATATCCCCATTGAGGTAACCTAGTGTTATTCGAAAATTCTCCGGTTTCATGTTACTCGGAAAGAGTTTATTAACAAGACCTAATCAACCTTGTTAATGGATTCCTTTTGATGAACATGGGATAGGTAAATCTAGATAGCACAACCTTTTGTACCCTGCTTTTACTTTCTGTTAATTAGGATAAATAAAGCAAAAATAGTATTTTCTATCTGTTTCCAGACTTATCCGTGCAATAAAAAAATATCCCGAAAATTAAAGTTCTCCAAATGCCATGAAAATGAAATATGATTTTTTCTAGAATATTTGAGGAAATATGGCACTGAACACACAGCGAGGGGAGCCAGCACGTGGCCACGAGGGTCCAGGGCGCGCCCCCTACCCAGGGCGCGCCCCCCTGCCTCGTGGGCCCCACGTGGCCCCCTCCACTTATTCCTGCACCCATGCTCTTCTTCTTCTTCCTCCCAAAAAAATCCCCAACCAGCTCAAACCAGAGTTCTAGCTCATCTTGCTGCCATTTTCGATCTCCTTGCTCAAAGCACCATCCACCAAACTATTTGGGGAGATTGTTCCTTGGTATGTGACTCCTCCATTGGTCCAATTAGTTTTTGTTCTAGTGCTTTATTTGTTGCAAATTTATGCTACTGTGGTGACCTTGTTCTTGAGCTTGTATGTCAAATTTTCTTGGTCCCAAGTAGTTCTAATGCATGATATAGTCTCTAGGTACTAGTAGGAGTTGTTGCTATCAATCTTATTGAGTTTGGTTAACTTTTATTTTGAAGTTACTAAAAATTTCAGAAAAATGTCTAGGAGAAACTTCCAAGGTGGTCCTTCAAGGAAGCAAGAACCGAGGCTCGCGTTCCGTGAGCGGGACGATGAACCACCGAGGGATGCTGATGTGCGGCCTTGTGAATGGCCGTCAAATGAATTCATGGGTCAAGCTGGCATCAAGGATGAATTTTACGCATACGTGCGCAACGCTGACCTCGAGGACTTCATACAAGATAAGTGTCCTCAATACCGTGGCTTAACTGATAGCTTTGTGAGAAGGTTTAAATTTCCATCTTCACGTAATTCTCACAATGTACTGTTTGACCTATATGATAAATCTTATACCATGGATTTAGAGGATTTTAATGTTCCTTGCAAACTCCCACAGTGGGGCAGTATGAGTGATCCTCGCAAATCTGAATTTAGAGAATTCCTAGCTAGTATTACAGTGGGGGAATCCAGGGAAATCACACAGGCTACCATGGGGAGCATACATTTTCCTGCTATTCATTACTTTGCTCTCTTTATCGGTAGATGCATAAACGGTAAAGATGAGGCTTACCACATGTGTGTCCCTGATCTTAGTGTTCTCAGGAGTGTTGTACTAGGTGATAGGCAATATAACTTGGGAGCAATTGTTACACGTAGGCTACATCATAATGGTTTGCATGGAGATTTATTTGGTGGGATCTATGCTACCCGCATAGCCCGCTTTCTTGGTGTGCCTGTACACGTGAATGATGAACCTTTACCTCCTGCTTATTAAGACTACCATGCTATGACTAGTCATCGGTTTATAGAGTGGGATGATCGGACCCTCAAATATCGACTAATCTTTAATAGGCAGCATGCCATCCCTATTGTTCTTCCTGCCCCTACTTTGTTTAACTTTCAGGAAAAAGGGAGATACACTATAACTATGGAGGAGGAAAATGCTTATTATAACATGACGGAGGCAGCCCGCCTTCAAGATGTAGCTCAGCATGCAGTATCGGTTGCATCCCAGTACAACCCCAACTACGACATTGGATATCCGTCAGGCCAATACTGGCCATAGACCAACTTAGGCTAAAAGCCTAAGCTTGGGGGGGGGGGGTACGTGTTCTCACCGAATTACATTCATATTCACACTTATTTAGTTGTCGGTGCTCACACTCTTTCACTGTACCATCCATGCTTAGTTTCAATTTCTTTTTCTTAGTGTTTTTCTTGTGTGCTAGAAAAACCCAGAAAAACAAAAAAAAATATTACTTGTAGCTTCTAGCTAGTTTACTTTCTTTGCTTGTAGTAGTAGTTAAATTGAAAACCCAAAAATATTTCCCGTTCTTCTTTTGCTTGTTGGGAGCTTTCTCGTGTAAATAGTTTATTTTCTTTTCTTTGGGGTTAAGAGTAGAAGACCGTGATAGAAATGCTTAGTGACTCTCATATGCTTTGTTGTTGATTTAACCTTGAGCCATATTACCTTGTCTTCTCTCTTGTATTAAATGTCTGTAGATTCCAGCTTAGTCAAATGCATGTGCACTATTATTATTATCCACACCGTTCGGTCGTGTGAGTGAAAGGCAATAAGGATGATATATGATGAACTAATTGAGATGAGAAAAGCTGGTATGAACTCGACCTCTCTTATTTTTGTAAATATGATTGCTCATCGTTCCTGATTCAGCTTGTTATGAATGAAACATGCTTGCAATGACAATTAGAGATCATAGCTGCTTATGCTATGCTTAATTAGCTGAGAGTTTATAATGGTCTATCTTGCGTGCCAACATGATATTAAAATGGTTGTGATGTGGTATGATGGGTGGTATCCTCCTTTGAACAATTTAAGTGATCTGACTTGGCACATGTTCACGCATGTAGTTGAAACAAATCAACATAGCCTCCATGATATTTATGTTCATGGTGATCTATATCCTACTCATGCTTGCATTCATTGTTGATTAATTTTATTACATGTTCATGACCGTTGTTGCTCTCTAGCTTGTCGCTTCCCAGTCTCTTTCTAGCCTTCACCTATACTAAGCGGGAATACTACTTTAGCATCCACTTCCAAAAACCCCAAAGTTGTTCCATATGAGTCCACCATACCTTCCTATATGCGGTATTTACCTGAGTAAATTTGTATGTGCCAAACTCTAAACCTTCAAATGAAATTCTATTTTGTATGCTCGAACAACTCATGTATCAACTAGGGTTGTCTATATCTTCCATGCTAGGTGGGTTATTCTCACGATGAGTGGACTCCGCTCATCATTCATGAGAAAATGGCTGGTAAACCGGATGCCCAGTCCCATGCTCAAAATCATAATAATTAAACAAAACTCCCCTAGGGTTGTTGCTGGTTTGGATGGTACCTGTTGTTTCGGGCTAGCCGTGGAGTGTGCTTGTTGGTGGTTGGGGGAGTATAAACTTTACCATTCTGTCTGGGAACCGCCTATAATGTGCGTAGCATGGGAGATATCGAGATTCTTGGCTGTTATGTTGACAAAGAAAGTATACCGCTCAAAATGTTATTCATCTCTATTTAAAAATCGAGCTCTGGCATCTCTACAAATCCGTGCTTCCCTCTGTGAAGGGCCTATCTATTTACTTTTATGCAGAGTCATCATCCTCTTATCAGAGAGCACCAATAGGAGAGCACCTCTGTCATTGCATGTATTACTATTAATTTGCATTGAGTATGATCATGACTGGATCTCTTTTACCATGAATTACAATGTCTAGTCAGTCCTTGATCTTTAAAGGTGCTCTGCATTTATGTTTTGCGGTCTCAGAATGGGCTAGCGAGATACCATCTTGTTATATCATATCATGATTGTTTTGAGAAAGTGTTGTCATCCGAGGTTTATTATTATTGCTTGCTAGTTGATTATGCCATTGATGTGAGTAGTCTTGCGACCTGAAAGTTATTGTGAATATGGTTAGTTCATGATCTTGTCGAAAATCTGAATGCTAGCTTACATATTTACAACAACAAGAGCAAACAGAGTTTGTCAAAGTTTTTCTTTATCACTTTCAGTTTATCAACTAAATTGCTTGAGGACAAGCAAAGGTTTAAGCTTGGAGGAGTTGATACGTCTCCAACGTATCTACTTCTCCAAACCATTTTGCCCTTGTTTTGGACTCTAGCTTGCATGATTTGAATGGAACTAACCCAGACTTACGCTGTTTTTAACAGAACTACCATGGTGTTGTTTTTGTGGAGAATAAAAAGTTCTCGGAATCGCTTGAAAATCAACGGAGCATTATTTCAAAAAATATAAAAAAATACCTGGAAGAAGATCCACACCAGGGGGGCAGGGCCTGTCCACGAGGGTGGGGGGCGCGCCCCCTGCCTCATGGGCCCCCTGGCGACTTACCGACGTACCCCCAAATCCTGTATCTTCACTTTCGGGGAGAAAAAAATCAAGGAGAAGGAATTATCGCGTTTCACGAGACGAAGCTGCCGCCAAGCCCTAATCTCTCTCGGGAGGGCTGATCTGGAGTCTATTCGGGGCTCCGGAGAGTGGAGAACGTCGCCATCGTCATCATCAACCTTCCTCCATTACCAATTCCATGATGCTCACCGCCGTGCATGAGTAATTCCATCATAGGCTTGCTGGACGGTGATGGGTTGGATGGGATCAATCATGTAATTGAGTTAGTTTTGTTAGGGTTTGATCCCTAGTATCCACTATGTTCTGAGATTGATGTTGCTATGACTTTGCTATGCTTAATGCTTGTCACTAGGGCCCGAGAGCCATGATTTCAGATCTGAACCTATTATGTTTTCATGAATATATGTGTGTTCTTGATCCTATCTTTCAAGTCCATAGTCACCTACTATGTGTTATGATCCGGCAACCCCGAAGTGACAATAATCAGGACCACTCCCGGTCATGACCATAGTTTGAGGAGTTCATGTATTCACTATGTGTTAATGCTTTGGTCCGGTACTCTATTAAAAGTAGGCCTTAATATCCCTTAGTTTCCAATAGGACCCCGCTGCCACGGGAGGGTAGGACAAAAGATGTCATGCAAGTTCTTTTCCATAAGCACGTATGACTATATTAGGAATAAATGCCTACATTGCATTGATGAACTGGAGCTAGTTCTGTGTCACCCTAGGTTATAATTTCTACATGATGAACTGCATCCGACATAATTTCCCATCACCGATCCAATGCCTACGAACTTTTCCTATATTGCTTGTTGCTTATTTACTTTTACTTTGCTACTATTACAAAAACTACAAAAACACTATCGTTACTTTTATTGCTACTACCGCCACTATCATATTACTTTGCTACTAAACTATCTTGCTGCAGATACTAAGTTTCCAGGTGTGTTTGAATTGAAAACTCAGCTGCTAATACTTAAGAGTATTCTTTGGCTCCCCTTGTGTCGAATCAACAAAATTGGGTTGAATACTTTACCCTCAAAAACGGTTACGATCCCCTACACTTGTGGGTTATCATAGTGGCAGGCGGAGGGGAGTATGAGGGCAACAACATGTAACTCAAGATTACAAACGGTACAAAAGGCCCGAGGATTAATTGTTCATCAAATTTAGACAGAAGCTAGATTGAACACGTCAATAACATCTAACCCAACCACTCTTTTTCGCAGTGACAAACAAATGGATCGGTCTCACACATAAAATTGACATCCTGTGCAAAAACATTGATTGGAGGATGACTACAAATTGGTATAAATAGAAGCCGGGCACGTTCAGAAGCCTATTTTTCCACCTGAAACTTCTTTTTTTTGTTCAACATGTTCGTTCATGAGAAATCTCTTGTTGAAAAACTTAACCCTCATGGACAATAGTAACCTCGCATTCAACAGGAAGAATGTGACAAAGCTTCTATTTGCTTGGTTGGATGCATATCATTCCATCGTTATTGTCCTCAAATGAATGCCATGAGAACTGAGTAACATTTGGTACTTATTATGCCACCGATTGGTTATATGTTTTTCTCCATGTGTTAGTGCCTAAGTAGACATGGAGATTAAAAACAGTTAAGGTCTTAAAAAAAGAGTATGTTGAAAGAGCGACTGCTGAACGGTTAATTCTAGTACAATATATACGGGCTTTCAATGTGCATAAAATCATCACCTTTATATATATATAAATTCTCCAGAGATCGAAAGCATCGCAGGAAGCCAATAATTATGTTCAGATCAAAACTAAACATTCTAATATATAAGATCTTGTCAGAATCCAGCAGCATAGATAGGCTATCCATGGACGAACTATTCATTGAGCATATAACATAATATTAGTACCCAAAGTGTACTCCAAGATGATATAAACGTATGCGCACAAATAAAAAATGCAGCTTATGATTACAAATGTGTAGATGATAATATACGGTACCTGAAAAAGTGAGGAGCCAAACACCAACTTGTTGTGATCATTAAACAGATCACTAATTACACCCAAGGTCTCTAGTTTGGGTGCAGAGACAACAATTATTTGCGAAGGTTTATAACAATAATGAAGGAGCAACCATTGAAGTGAAGGGGCATCTTCGATGATGAGTTGTTGTCCTTCAAAACAAATTTCAATGCTTTTAAGGTGAGGCGACTTTATTTGGAGATAACTGGTAGGGATTTCTATTCCTAAAACAATCAGCAAGCGCTCTAGGGCAGGGCAACTGGAGTGGATGATGTTGTGCAGTGAGGCCTCCGACAGATAAACCACCACAAGCGAAAGTTTTTTTAGCGGTGGGAGTCGAAGCATTTGTACCAGATCGTCGGGTAGATGGCACCGGGTGAAGGTGGTGGTGTGGAGAGAGGAGGAAAACCACAAGATGGACAACTGTGGTGTGGGCACAAATTCTTGGTGTTCGGTTCGTGGTATGAAACTTTTGTGGTAATGGTAGAACTCAAACTGCTGGAGTTTTTCGAATTCAGGGGATGTCAGCCAAGCGTCCACCATGCAGGGTATGGACAACAGGTAGTGTGTCGGGATGCAGAGGCGTTGAACGGGTACCTGCTGATGAGAGGCGACGATGGCTCTAAGGCGATCAAATTCAGGAAACACAAATATCTGAAGACAGACGAGATTGAGGGGCGATGTGCGCCATAGTGAGCGCCACCGAGTTGAGAGGACTTGTGTGCGGCAGCAATCCTTGGGGGAGAAGCGAGATGATCTCCCCAAGGATGTCATCCGGGAGATCGCTGATGTTGTCCACTGGAGATTCTACGGGTTCTCAGATCCAGTGGGGGCGGGGGCTCGTGGCTTCTCCCCGCATTGCCGGGTGCTGGATCTACAACCGGCGTTGCCGCTAGCGGGAGCCTCATCTTCTTGGCGCTGGGGCCTACCGACTCCATTTTCCTTGTGGACGTCGTGCCGAGCTCACATGTTTGAGCAGAGTAGCCAGACACGAGCCTAGTGGCAGTGCGAGTGGGGAGAAGAGCCGAGGTTTTCTGTAGGAGTGGAAGAAGAGGAGCAAGCGTTTTCTTTACGAGTGAGGAAGAAGGTGAGCGGGGGTTTTCTGTAAGAGTGAGGAAGATGGGGAGCGGGGGGAATTGGGGGGCGACGGAAGCGGGAGAGTCCAGCGAGCTGAAGTTAATGTGGAAGCGAGGAGGAAGGAGGGTTTTTCTGGGATCACCCCCTCTTCAAGAAATATGGGTTTCTCCTCGCAAAAAACAAAAACAAATGGGCTTTAAGATGGATAGGCTTTTGTATCGGCCCAGTCGGCTACCCATGTTTCGTACTGGAGGGCCTTAAGACTAGAGGTAGCCCATTAGAGACATTCTCCAGCTCTCCAGCTTATTACCCATTCGAAAGAAAATAAGAGGCCCATTAGAGACACTCTCCAACTTATTGCCCATTCGAAGGAAAATAAGAGATGCCTCCAGCTTAATTATGGCTCCTCGTCGGTAACATTTTTCAACTTGAAAAAAATTTATAGCTCCTTTTCGGGTCGGCTTGGCATTCACCAAATTAGAGGATGGTGTACTGCATGCACACCCTCACATTGGTCGTAGTGAGGCAAAATGAGGGGTCAAATAACATGCCCACAATATACATAGATTAATAGAGATTGTGTGGGATTAAATCATGTACAAGCCAAATTCCCCTCCATTCCTCTCGAAACCCATTGCGAGGAGGTTGAACCGAACAAGGCCTAAGACTAACCATAGTGGGAGTAACTTAATTCCATACGATATCATAATATGATACTCAACCTTCTCTTTCTTCATTTGATTCTATGTCGCGCTGCTGGTTTGGGCACGTCAAAATCCGACATTGTGCATTCTAACAATCCCACAATATACATTCTAACAAGTTCACACACAAGTACAATAGAAAAGGTGAACATTCATATCAAACTCAGGTTCACATGATATATACGTTCATATTCATAGCCAACATTCACAATCAGCAACTCAAAAGATTCATGTATAGACAAGTACAACATGTCTATGCATCCAAATGATCCAAAGATCACAAGCCAATATTCATAGCTAACATTCACAAAAAGATTCAGATTACACAAGTTCAACATGTTTACACATCCAAATGATTGAGACAACACAAGCCAATGTCATCCATCGACACACTTTAATTTCCTAGGATACAGACTGGTAAGTGGTGTTCACTCGGTGGTACTTGCTAAAATTAATGATGGTTTGAGCAAACTTTCAAGTACATAAGAGGCAGCATAGACCATCTGAACTTTGCTTGTAGTTTTATCCTCATGATAGTGGCCTCGATGCCGTGAGCGGTTTGAACAACTTGGCCACTACTTCCATCCAACTAGTTTTTGTGTAGTTCAACTGAAATGGAGGCATCCCAGGCGTGCAGACTGGTTAGGTGCCATATGAATATATGCCTCTACCAACTTGTGTGGAATCAATAGACTCCATGGAATACATTTCGCTACCAGCATACGTGTCGATAACCTAAAAGTACAAGATGGGACCAAAGACTGGGCTGTGTTTCTGGGCTATGTGCCAAGGAATATTGTTGGCGTTCACTCTGGCTCTTCTTCTTGTCAACATCGATGCTTGTCTGAGTGAACTTTGGAGTACAACAAAGCAGCAACATAAGTATATGTCCATCTTTTCTTTTGGTGTAGTTGTACTGAAATCAGCCAATGTAACGAGTTGCTTGCAAGTTCCGGCTCCAAGTTACTCCTTTGTGAAATCGGCCAACCATAGCACAATACCAAATTACCAATAGATATGACAAGCAAAATAATCAGGATGAAGACATGTACCAACCTGTGTGACGAAGCATATAAATTAGTACTTCCTTTGACTGGAGGCCGAGATAAGTGACTCACAAGAAAGGAAGGAAGCAGTCGAGGCAATGAACCACCCAAAGTTTTTGTGTAGTTCAACTGAAATCAAGCATCCCTGTTGGCACATATATTGAGAAAGTGAGATTACTGTAATAGTAGTTGATGAAACATACACAAACAAATAGAAGTATCCGCATTATCTTATTGGGTAAAGTTAGCAACATAGTAGGCTTTCTTAAAAAGAGGTATTGGTTTATTTTATTAGTGCCAATTAGCTCAACTCTCGCATTGGCATATATCATAGGCTGTAATGATGTAACATGCAAAGATAAAGGACGTTCTCATGACAATTGCAAAACAGTAGCATGATACAAATAGAGATGACATCACACTAATCTGGATGAAGTCCTTAGGCCCTTACCAATTAATTAGTGCTGCTGAAGTACTCCTGATTGATTAAATGACCTTGCAGGAGAGGCAGTAGAAGTTGAAGTGCTCCTAGAGCATAGTCTCAAATGTGACGCAGATGTTGTCGGAGCCATTCAGGAGCCTCAACTGAGGCCTCGGCTTCAAGTAGATCGCCTTGGCACTATTGATCGTGTAGGGCTAGCTCACACATGCATCAAGAATCCAGTTAATTAATATGATGTGTCGTCAAGACAAGTACTACTCTACTATGTAGTACAAGCGCATTTCTTGAAGTAAATTAATACTAGTAGCAACACATCAATACAATATCACTAGCAAGATGTCAGGATAACTTAGGATGGTATGAGCTTGTGATCCTTCTTCATTTCTTCCTTCTTCTTCTTCTTCCGTCATCATCTTCCTTTTCTTGCTCTGTTTCTCTTTCTCCTAAACCAATTGGTGAAACCAAGTACATGAGTGGGCGTCAATGTCAGATTTGGTTGTCACTGAGTACAACTCTACTATGTAAACAATATTATTATTTTCTCATGGCAGTTGCAAAATAGTGGTGAACACATGCATTAAATATCATTCTTACTTAAGGGAAGGTTAGGGTGCCAATTTGGATGACGAGGATTGGACACAGATCTCCCTTTGTGCAGTTCCACTGAAATCGACCAGCAGTTCTGGCATGAAATTCCAGTTAAGCTGCACAAAAATCACTAGTTATGACTTATAACAGTGGCATGGCATCATTTTACCAGGGGTATTAGATTAAGAACAGTGCATATCTGGGTTGGTCCCGCTTTTTCACATTAGCCACCTATTTGTATGTGTGGATAGCAAATCTAGTCCTCGTCATACAAGTGTGTACATTGTTTCCCCTTTATTTCCGTTTTCGAGCAAGAGAGAGGTTGGAGGGCCAGACTATACTACTTGCACCCCCTTCCTTCCATGTTTGTACCATGTCCTATGTACATTACATACTACATCTTTTCCCCCTTCCTTTCCTATTAAAACCAAGTAACAAGATTCGACTCCATAAAGTAGCTTTACCTTTAACAATAGAAAAAAAAATAGGTGGCGTTGGACAATCCGATTGATCCTAGCTACGTGGGGGGCTCAGAGGTAGAAAATGATGCATGTGCAGTGGCGTAACGAGCTGTGGCAGCAGAGCTAGTCCGGTTTCAAAGGAAGATATACCTGAAGGTCATCGGGGTGTGGCTAGGTGGGGGCGTGAGGCTGGATCGGCCCACACTACGGCAGCGACGAAGGGATCGGAGGACCTCCCGCGCGGGCGCTCGGCCAGAGAGACAACGGTGCAGCCGGCAGTGGGTCTCCTCCCTCGCTGTTGACGACGGCCTAAACATTACACCTCCTCCCCTTTCCAGGCTGAGGGGATGCGTCCGGATCTATAACCAGTTGTGAGGATAGAATGGTTGTGTGATATATTGTTTAAATCCGAAGAGGATGAGAGTTTGTGAATAGAGCAACCCTAGCAAGCATATATATATATATATATATATATATATATATATATATATATATATATATAGCAAGCAAGCGCCGAGACGTCAAAAAAAATTGTATACGTGTCAGGAGACCGTTTTTTGAGTTGTTGATTGTTTTTTGAGATAGCTACCCGCTTATTCCAAGCGGAGTGTGTGGATGAACGAGCTACTCGGCTCGTAAAGCTCGTGCTCATTAAGGTCGGTGTGACTAACGAGCAAAAAACCCTGCTCGCCTTAGTAGGTTTGAAGCTCATTTAGCTCGTGAGCTCTCGTTAACAGATTCTGATAATGTGTTACAGTCTACGTGATGAGTGTGTAGATGTGATTTTTAAGAAGATAGATGGTGACTACAAAAGGAAATGCGCTAGTTTGTTGCCTCCTATGTAGATTAGATTGAATAGATAGGCTCAGATTGATGATTGGATTTGTTCGTTGAGAAGCAAGCCACGAGCATAACGAGCTGAACTATTTAGGTGCTCATTACTGGCCAGCTATCAGCTTTTGGTCCAGCCCCACCGATGTGCCAGGTCGCACTTTGTATCATTCAGGTGTGGTACTCGACCCTCAATTAAGTTAACAACCATTGCCTCATAAAATTTTGAACAAGCCCATCGCCCAAATTATCAGAAACGTGGGATGCACCAACATGCAGTCACTTCTGCCTTTTTTCTTCTGTACCGACGAAGAAAAGGTAGGCGAATCGGTGATGCTACTCTATTTTCATGCCAAGAATCTTCATTTTTGCGAAGCACCGACCGATTCTCACTACCTATTCTTTTCCCATGTTCATTGCAATTGTGGTTTCCTTTCGATTGCTTTTTGTTTGTCAGTTTATTGATGGATCCTGGAGCACTGGGCAAAGAGTTGCTGGTGGACAACCCACTGGAGACAGAGATCTCCAGGAAGAGAGCACCAGCCAATGAGTTGGCGATGTTGGCGGGCCACCCCATGGAGACGAAGAACTCCAAGAAACAAGCACTGGCCAAAGAGTTGAGGACCTTGGCAGACGAACTCATGAACAAAGAAAGCTGGAAAAACAGCAAGGGCCCCACTGTACCTACCCCAGAAACTCTAATCGCCACCTATGAGAGCCTCAAGGTTGGGTTTGAGGAGATAGTCGTCATTGAGAAGCAGTATTTCCTCGGTGAGACGATGGCCCCCGGAGGGATGGGATCCCCCCGGTGAGCTGCACAAGGTAAAAAAATATGGTTTACCATAGTTGTGGTTTTTTATTATTTGCAATGTACTAATATGTTAGGGTTGTGCAGGTTCAGGTGCCAGTGGACGTCCTTGATGATTCCGATGCCGCGGTCCCTCCTGTGGACATCGCTCCAGAGATCGATCCCCATGCTGATGTCCTTCATGTGGACATCGCCCCAGAGATCGATGACAAGAAATAGTTGCTCGCACTAATATTTCAACATAGTTTGCAGTGTTTAATTACCAGAAGGATGCGTTTTATCACACCGTCTTGGGGCTAGTGCAGTGTCTTGTGTGGGCGGTACTTTCTACTTTTGTTCGATAGCGAATCGTGCAAACCCTCTCCATGTTATGGAAATAGACATATCATCACCAGCTTTTGAAGTAATATATGGCATGCTTAGACATATGTTTAAACTATTTAATCATATAAGTAGGGCTTGATTGAAGAAAAAATTGTTTGATGATTCTTGGTGTCAAACCTCGACTGGTTCGCACTATTTTAGTAGGCTAGCTACTATGCGAGCTATAGTACTTGCAAACACTGACCGAAGTAAAATGTTGGAGCTGATAGGTTGACATAATATGTAGTTGACGTCGAACTATCGGAATGGCTACAGAGAGTGTTGACATGTGCTAGTGATAGGTTGTATGAGTGTGTACATGGCCCGCCTCACATATCACTAGTATATTTCAAGGAGTCCTTGTGCGTCGGTCGGCCGATCTGTTCCCCCTCCATGTCTCCTTTTCCTTGGATGACTATTGGCGGACAATTGCAACGCGTGTCCCCTTTGGTGAGCGGCGTGCCAGACCGACTGTGGCTTGTGCGACGCGAACACGACAGGCTTAAGTGTGCCGCCTTTTCCTTTTGAACTTGCGAAGTGTAACATTTTGTACTCTGTTATTTACCTTGTTCATGCGATCCATCGATACAAATCTAGACCAAGATGATGAGGGCAGGGCTTTCCCGCACGTTAGGCAGGCTTGTTTGGCCTAGTGGGTTTGAGTGATGTGACGTGCTACAGTGTCGTGCAGTCCTCGCGAGTGGTAGCAGTATTGCTGGTACATTAGTTTTCTTGGAGAAGTGGATTCAACGAAGTCATGATGGTTCCTTTGTCCGAGCAACTTACAGTGGGAAAGGTTGGGCCTATGATTTGATGGCCCATTAGTCATTATTACTGCGGCGCTACGACCGTGGTAGTCTCCCTGCAGTTCCGTGTGATGCACTCTAATTCTAGTGTCATGGCAAGTGGACCAGGATGGTGGACGCCCCACTTGTCGGTGAATGAAAGTATTCTTTCAGATATTGAGGATGAGCAAGGAAGCCGGGCGGCATACACTACTACAGGATGCTGCTAAGGTTACACTACGATCAAAGACCCTTCGAGAAACTGTGTGCGATGCAATCATCGCAAACGGTGGTGTATGAAAACCATCAAAAATGTGTAAAACGTTTATGAAGACGGATGCATTAAACACGGTTTAGATTTTAGTTGCGTGTGCGATGAAGGGCATACGGTTCAGTTCAATTAACTATTTGCGATGAGGAGGAACAAAAGAAACGGGCAACCAGATGAAGGTGTGTGCGATACACAACATACGGTTCACTTGAATGAACTATTTGTGATTAGGCAACACAAAAGAAATGTGAAGCCAGATGAAGGTGTGTGCGATATACAGCATATGGTTCACTCGGATGAACTGCTTGTGATTAGGCAACACAAAAGAAACGGTCAGCGAGATCAAGGTGTGTGCGATATACGGCATGCGGTTCACTCGGCCTTGAAGTCAGTGTGTGACCTCTGTGGCAACCGTTCGCCCCCCATTAGCCTCGTCTTGTACCGTGGCAACCGTCCACCGCCTCTTTGACATTCCCTCTCGATTTGGAACTGCTATCGCACACTCTTCCTCCCTCCATTTGCCTTCACCCTTCCTTCTACCATTGTTCAATTGTATTCTCCATGGAGGGAATAGGCCGGAAACGACCCCTTTATTCTTGCCCCGATCTGAAAGATGATATGGTGGAGGAATTCATTAATCGGTGCGACGTCATCACCTCGGCTAGCATGGCAGGTTCGTACAAGACCATTCTCGACTCAACAAATAGGATCATTACAAAGAAACCAATGGTTCAGGAGTGGTTTGATCTCCCTTCTCTTCTTCGCCATGACCCTACTCGCCGTCGCGAGGACGACGGAAGCCTTTCCTTCTGCAAGTTGATGCCGCTTGATAATGATGCGTTTGATGTTAAGATGCCGTCACTTAAGGGTAAGGCCTGGGAAGGCGCAAATGGAGATTAGGTTGTTTATATTGGGAACAACTGCGAGTGGGAACTTGTGGATGTGTACACTCATCACCGGGTTCCACTTCCAAAAATCTCAGACTGCCATGAGGTTCAGCACACAGATAGTCTACGTATGTTCAGATGCGATCATCATGAATGTCGTCTATGGAAGATAGTAATTTCTCGAGTTCCCTACCGCTCTTGGGATTACAAGAACTATGCTATTCTTGCTATCTTCGACAAGCTTGTTGCCATCTCTGCTTCCACGGATGGATGGATATTGCTCACAAATCAATTTCTGGACACGAATGAGTACTATGATGCAATTCAATACGAGCGTCTTGTGTTTTCTGCCACCACTCGTCACACTGTTTTTACATGGGACCCTTATTGTTTCGGTACGTTTTTCTACCACCATAATTATAATTTTTCATCCACATGCATGCGGGTTAGCTAGTTTCCCTTAACTAATTAACCTTCTTGTGTTTCCAAGGTCCTGTGAACATTCCACCACCTATACTTGAAAAAATCCATAACCAAGGGGGAGATGACGATGGTGATGATAACGAGCATGAGGATGAGTAGGACCTATATACTCAATGGCGCTTGGCAACTTATTGCGATGGATCGTCACTTCTTTTATGTATACAGGGCACTACTGATGTTACTAACGAAGTAGGTGTTGTCTCCCATGGTCGCACTATCCGGCCCTATTCCAACATCCGTTGCAGGCTATTCGTGATGGATACTAGTGTACTAGCGCCAGCACCTTATGAATGGTTCTGTATTGAAAGTCTTGGAGGAAACTCGCTCTTCCTTGGACAAAACTATCCAATGATGGTGAAAGGCGATCCAGTTGCTATTGGCACAATGTTACTACCATTTATGAGAAGCAACTGTATCTATACCTTGGACATTGCTATGGTTCCCTACCCTGGCTATCACAATATGCATCCTGATATACGCCGTTTCATGATCAGTCCTGCGTTGGCCTCGAGATTGACAATAGTTGGCCCTTCCCAGAGAATCAGTTATGGTTCAAAGCAAGCGTTTCCCATGCCGAGGATTGGTTGAGCTGAAGTTCATTT
Source organism: Secale cereale (assembly GCA_902687465.1). Classification (NCBI taxonomy): domain Eukaryota; kingdom Viridiplantae; phylum Streptophyta; class Magnoliopsida; order Poales; family Poaceae; genus Secale; species Secale cereale. The sequence continues at coordinate 603,547,496 of LR738711.1, forward strand.
CATGGCTTTGTTATTTGTTGTGTGAGAAAAACTTTACTTTACTAGAATGTTTTGTTGGAAATAATCTATAATCCAACATGTATCCTCATTGTTGTTGTGTATTGATGACTTGTTGTATGTAATTAATGGTACATTTGCATATGTGTCCCATCAACTCACGCATGCTTGCAAGTCCCACGGGTCGCGTGGCGGCACGTATATTATTTTTCTATTTGGATGAAAAAAAGTACAATGCCACTTTGTATTGGTGTCCATATGAACATTGCTAGTGATTTTAGTTGCAAAAATTAGATGGTGCTAGTGATTTTTAGCTGCATATTTTGACAAATTGCAGTGTTACAAGGTTGACAAATGGCAATGTTGCTAGATAAACAAATGTCAATCTTTCCAGTTTGACAAATGGCAACATACCCAAACTGACAGATATGCAAATCTTACCCAATTGTTTGTACGTGGTTGCACATGGGTCATGCAAAACAACTGTTTGCGTTGAAGGGGTGCAGAAATCTTGCTTGGCACATTCCCTTGGCTTCCTGGGGAAGCTGTCGGTATGCATCTGGGTGTTCTAACTAAAACGTTTGCGATGAGTGTTTTATATTTAAAAACCATTGACGTTTTTTCAAAAGAAAATCGTTTGATAAGTCTGTACATTAAGAGAGAGAAAACGCAAGTTCGTTCAAACCATATCTTTCATTCAGTCACACTGCGAATTTATATTCATATGATCAATAATTCGAGATACAATATTGAACCAGAAAAAAACTATTTCTGGCAGCGGCGGAGGCGGCGTGCCGCGCCGTCGTTGTCGTTGTCATCCTCCGGAACACCCTTGTTGAAGTCTTCAAGGCAGCACAAAATGTTCTTCACTTGTAAATCAAACGTCATGTCGTCGCGCGATCGACGGGCGGGGCGCGGGGCATGGGAGGATGGCAACTAGCACCGCTGAGAGGTAGCGGTCGACGGTAGTGTCCCATGCCGCTGAGGGGGGCGCGCGCACGGGCACGGGCACAGGCGCGGCGGGTCTAGCCAAACGCACGTAGGCCGGCGGCACGATGGGTGGAGGGGTGTGCACGGGCATGGGCACGGGCGCGGGCGCTGGCATGTACACGAGCTCGCGCAGGTCCGCAGAGACCTCGCTGACGCCTGCGGCTTCCAGCTTAGCGATAGTGCTCGGCGACCAACCCGTCAATGCTACGGGGATGGTCGCTGGCGCGGGCGCGGGGATGGGAGTTGGGACAGGAGCGGGGGCAGCAACCATCGCGGCCAGCTCGTTCTGGGCCATGTCCATGCGGCCGCATTCCTCCTTATTTTCTACCTCCTCCGGCTCGGAGTCGACTTCACCAAACTTGAAGACTAGTGGCAGATGATTGTTCTGTGCCATGGCGTTGGTGGAGGTCTGCGGGAGGGAGTGGAATGGGAGGTGAACAGTAAGGCCGCCCATATTAAACAGCAGCTCGGGCGCCATAATGGAGAGGAAGGCGGGCGGCCATGGAAGTCAAAGCGCGCGCTTCCTAGTGAGCATGTGCAGCGTACAGCTCGCACGCTTCCCGGAGAGCCTACGCATTGGAGGACAACTTGCATGCCTCTCGGCCAGCCTGCGCAACGGACTCCGCTCGCACGCCTCCCGTTCAGTCAAGGTCAAGCAGCTGTCCGCACGGCACCTCCTACAGCCATTAAAACAAAGACACGTGGCGTCACGTGAATGGTTAACAGAATGCACTTGAATTCTACAAATGTTTGAGATATTAAAGTGGCAGCTATTTTCTCAAAATGCCTTTGTTGGATGTCATTATTCGAGTGCGCCTTCTCTCAAAATGGACACAAAAAATGACAAAGCATGTCGGGTGCCATTCCATGATAGCATGCCAAGTTTCATGAATTTTAGACGAGTTTTGGATTTACTAGAATTTAAAAAACCAGGCATCTCAATGTTTCGCGGGCAATCAACGGTGCCTTAGTGTTTGAAATTCATTCCCAATTCTTGCATGGGACCTAAGCATACACCCAATGACATATTTGATTTTTCAACCAATTTATATGCAATGGAGCATCTGCATGTAGTTCAAATTTGAAAAATGCACATAAATGCATTTAAAACTTAGTTAATGCATAAAAATATCCAAACGAACCCCGAAAATCCCAAAAATTGACACAACACTCCTGTTGTTCTATCTTGACACGATAATTTTTTTGAAAGGAATAAGAGGCAATGGATATCATTTCGTCCCCAAAGGTGGGACGTTCCCTACCGAAACCATCATGCTTGTTGTGAGAAGCATATACCGGAACCTGCCTGAATGGGACAATTTTTTTACCACGACATGTTGATGCCGCTCCATGATAGCAAGCCAAGTTTCATGAATTTCAGATGTGTTTTAGATTTACCAGAATTTAAAAACCAGGCATCTCAACGTTTTGCCGGCAATCAACAGTGCCCTGGTGTTTGAATTTCATTCACATCTCTTGCATGGGACCTAGAAATTCACCCAAGGACACACATGTGATTTTTCAACCAACTTTGGTGCATTGGAGCATGTGCTTGTAGTTCAAATTTGAATTATGCACATAAAATGCCTAGAAAACCCAGTTAATGTACAAAAAAAGCCAAACGAACCCCGAAAAATTCCAAGATTAAACACAACACTCCTGTTGTTCTATGTTGACACTAGAAATGTTTTTAAAGCAATAAGAGGCAACAGATATCGTCCCGTCCCCAAAGGTGGTATGTTCCCTATCGAAACCATCATGCTTGTCGTGAGAAGCTCAGGTTTATGAGAAGCTTATACCCAAACCTATCCCAAATGGGACAAAATTTTCACCACGGCATGTTGATGCCGCTCCATGATAGCATGCCAAGTTTCATGAATTGCACATGAGTTTTGGATTTACCAGAATTTAAAAACCAGGTATCTCAACATTTTGCCGGCAATCAACAGTGCCCTGGTGTTAGAAATTCATTCCCGTCTCTTGCATGGGACCTAAGCATGCACCCAAGGACACACATGTGATTTTTCAACCAATTTATATGCACTGGAGCATGTGCATTTAGTTCAAATTTGAATTATGCACATAAAATGCCAAGAAAACTCACTTAATGCGTAAAAATGTCCGAACGAACCCCGAAAAATACCAATAATTGACACAACAATCCTGTTATTCTATGTTGACACGAGAAATTTTTTGAAAGCAATAAGATGTTTGGGAACATAGTATTTCAAAATAAATTCCTACGATCACGCAATATCTATCTAGGAGAAGCATAGCAACAAGCGGGGAGAGTGTGTCGACGTACCCTCGTAGACCAAAAGCGGAAGCGTTTAGTAACACGATTGATGTAGTCGATCGTCTTCGCGATCCAACCGATCAAGTATCAAACGCACGGCACCTCCACGATCTGCGCATGTTCAGCTCAGTGGCGTCCCTCGTACTCTTGATCTAGTTGAGGCCGAGGGATAGTTTCGTCAGCACGACAGCGTGGTGACGTTGTTGATGAAGTTACCAACGCAGGGCTTCGCCTATGCAGTACGACAATATGATCGAGGTGTGTAACTGTGAAGGGGGCACCGCACACGGCTAAGAAATCAACTTGTGTGTCCATGGGGTGCCCCCTCCCCACGTATATAAAGGAGGGAGGGAGGAGGAGGCCGGCCTACATGGGGCGTGCCAAGGGGGAGGAATCCTACTCCTAGTAGGAGTAGGTTTCCCCCTTTCCTAGTCCAACAAGGAGGAGAAGGAAGGAGGAAGGGGAGAGAAGGAAGGAGGGGGTGCCGCCCCCGCCCCTTGTACAATTCGGACTAGGGGGCGCGCGCCACCTCCTGGCCGGCCCTCTCTCCTCTAGGCTCCATGGTGGCCCATTAACCTCCCGGGGGAGTTCTAGTAACCCTCCAGCACTCCGGTTTTATCCGAAACTCTTCGGAACACTTCCGGTGTCCGAACAACATGGTCCAATATATCAATCTTTATGTCTCGACTATTTCGAGACTCCTCATCATGTCCGTGATCTCATCCGGGACTCCTAACAACCTTCGGTACATTAAAACACATAAACTCATAACATCGATCGTCATCGAACGTTAAGCGTGCGGACCCTACGGGTTCGAGAACTATGTAGACATGACCGAGACTCGTCTCCGGTCAATAACCAATAGCGGAACCTGGATTCTCATATTGGTTCCTACATATTCTACGAAGATCTTTATCGGTCAAACCACATAACAACATACGTTGTTCCCTTTGTCATCGGTATGTTACTTTCCCGATATTCGATCGTCGGTATCATCATACCAAGTTCAATATCATTACCAGCAAGTCTCTTTACTCGTTCCGTAATACATCATCTTGTGACTGATTCATTAGTCATTTGCTTGCAAGGCCTATTATGATGAGTATTACCGAGAGGGCCCAGAGATACATCTCCGATACTCGGAGTGACAAATCCTAATCTTGATCTATGCCAACACCACAAACACTTTCGGAAACACCTGTAGAGCATCTTTATAATCACCCAGTTACGTTGTGACGTTTGATATCACACAAGGTGTTCCTCTGGTATTCGGCAGTTGCATAATCGCATAGTTAGAGGAACATGTATAAGTCATGAAGAAAGCAATAGCAGTAAAACTAAACAATCATAGTGCTAAGCTAACGGATGGGTCTTGTCCATCACATCATTATCCTAATGATGTGATCCCGTTGATCAAATGTCAACACATGTCTATGGTTAGGAAACATAACCATCTTTGATTAACGAGCTAGTCTAGTAGAGGCATACTAGGGACACTCTTGTTTTTGTCTATGTATTCACACATATATCAAGTTTCCGGTTAATACAATTCTAGCATGAATAAAAGACAATTATTATGATATACAAGGAAATATAAATAACAACTTCATTATTGCCTCTAGGGCATATTTCCTTCAGTCTCCCACTTGCACTAGAGTCAATAATCTAGATGACATAGTAATGATTCTAACACCCATGGAGTCTTGGTGCTGATCATGTTTTTCTCGTGGAAGAGGCTTAGTCAACGGGTCTGCAACTATCAGATATGTATGTATCTTACAAATTTCTATGTCTCCCTCCTTGACTTGATCGCGGATGGAGTTGAAGCGTCTCTTGATGTGCTTGGTTCTCTTGTGAAACTTGGATTCCTTCGCCAAGGCTATTGCTCCAGTGTTGTCACAAAAGATTTTCATTGGACCCGGTGCACTAGGTATTACACCTAGATCGGATATGAACTCATTCATCCAGACTCCTTCATTTGCTGCTTCCAAAGCAGCTATGTACTCTGCTTCACGCGTAGATCCCGTCACGACGGTCTGCTTGGAACTGCACCAACTGACAGCTCCACCGTTCAACAATAATACGTATCCGTTTTGTGATTATGAGTCATCCGGATTAGTGTCAAAGCTTGAATCGACGTAACCATTTACGACGAGCTCTTTGTCACCTCCTTAAACGAGAAACATATAATTTGACTTTTTCAGGTACTTCGGGATGTTCTTAACCGCTGTCAAGTGATCCACTCCTGGATTACTTTGGTACCTCCCTGCTAAACTTATAGCAAGGCAGACATCAGGTCTGGTACACAACATTACATGATAGATCCTATGGCTGAGGCATAGGGAATGACTTTCATTTTCTCTCTATCTTCTGCAGTGGTCGGGCATTGAGTCTTACTCAACTTCACACCTTGTAACACAGGCAAGAACCCTTTCTTTGAATGATCCATTTTGAACTTCTTCTAAACTTTACCAAGGTATGTGCTTTGTGAAAGTCCAATTAAGCTTCATCGTGGTCTTTCATTGAAAAATTCTTATTCAATTATCCTTTTATGCCATCCAGAAATTCTATATCATTTCCAATCAATAGTATGGCATCCACATATAATATCAGAAATGCTACAGAGCTCCCACTCACTTTCTTGTAAATACAGGCTTCTCCAAAAGTCTGTATAAAACCATATGCTTTGATCACCTCATCAAAGCGTATATTCCAACTCCGAGATGCTTGCACCAGTCCATAGATGGATCGCTGGATCTTGCACACTTTGTTAGCACCTTTAGGATCGACAAAACCTTCTGGTTGCATCATATACAACTCTTCTTTGAGATATCCATTAAGGAATGCAGTTTTGACATCCATTTGCCAAATTTCATAATCACAAAATGCGGCAATTGCTAACATGATTCGGACATACTTAATCATAGCTACGGGTGAGAAAGTCTCATCATAGTCAACTCCTTGACCTTGTCGAAAACCTTTTGCAACTAGTCGAGCTTTGTAGACAGTTACATTACCATCGGCGTCAGTCTTCCTCTTAAAGATCCATTTATTCTCAATGATTTGCCGATCATCGGGCAAGTCAACCAAAGTCCACACTTTGTTCTCATACATGGATCCCATCTCAGATTTCATGGCCTCAAGCTATTTTGCGGAATATGGGCTCATCATCGCTTCCTCATAGTTCGTAGGTTCATCATGGTCCAGTAACATGACTTCCAGAACAGGGTTACCGTACCACTCTGGTGCGGAACGTACTCTGGTTGACCTACGAGGTTCAGTAGCAAGTTGATTTGATGTTTCATGATCATCATCATTAGCTTCCTCACTGATTGGTGTAGGAATCACTGGAACTAGTTTCTGTGATGAATTACTTTCCAATTAGGGAGAAGGTACAATTACCTCATCAAGTTCTACTTTCCTCCCACTCACTTCTTTTGAGAAAAACTCCTCTAGAAAGGACCCATTCTTAGCAACGAATATCTTGCCTTCGAATCTGTGATAGAAGGTGTACCCAATAGTTTCCTTTGGGTATCCTATGAAGACACATTTCTCTGACTTGGGTTCGAGCTTATCAGGTCGAAGCTTTTTCACATAAGCATCGCAGCCCCAAACTTTAAGAAACGACAACTTGGGTTTCTTGCCAAACCACGGTTCATAAGGCGTCGTCTCAACGGATTTAGATGGTGCCCTATTTAACGTGAATGCAGTTGTCTCTAAAGCATAACCCCAAAACGATAGTGGTAAATCGGTAAGAGACATCATAGATCGCACCATATCTAATAAAGTACGGTTACAACGTTCGGGCACACCATTACGTTGTGGTGTTCCAGGTGGTGTGAGTTGTGAAATTATTCCACATTGTTTCAAATGAAGACCAAACTCATAACTCAAATATTCGCCTCCGCGGTCAGATCATAGAAACTTTATTTTCTTGTTACGATGATTCTCTACTTCACTCTAAAATTCTTTACACTTTTCAAATGTTTCAAACTTGTGTTTCATCAAGTAGATATACCCATATCTGCTCAAATCATCTGTGAAGGTCAGAAAATAATGATACCCATCGCGAGCCTCAACACTCCTTGGTCTGCATACATCAGTATGCATGATTTCCAATAAGTCAGTTGCTCGCTCCATTGTTCCAGAGAACGGAGTTTTAGTCATCTTGCCCATGAGGCATGGTTCGCAAGCACCAAGTGGTTCCAAAAGTCCATCAGCATGGAGTTTCTTCATCCGCTTTACACCAATATGACCTAAACGGCAGTGCCACAAATAAGTTGCACTATCATTATCAACTTTGCATCTTTTGGCTTTAATATTATGAATATGCGTATCACTATGATCGAGATCCAACAAAAATAGACCATTCATCAAGGGTGCATGACCATAAACAATATTACTCATATAAATAGAACAACCATTATTCTCTGATTTAAATGAATAACTGTCTCGCAACAAACAAGATCCAGATATAATTTTCATGCTCAACGCTGGCACCAAATAACAATTATTTAGGTCTAAAACTAATCCTGATGGTAGATGTAGAGGTAGCATGCCAACGGCGATCACATCGACTTTGGAACCATTTCCCACGCACATCATCACCTCATCCTTAGCTAATCTTCGTTTAATCCGTAGCCACTGTTTCGAGTTACAAATATTAGCAACTGAACCAGTATCAAATACCCAGGTGCTACTACGAGCATTAGTAAGGTACACATTGATGTCATGTATATCAAATATACCTTTGTTCACTTTTCCATCCTTCTTATCCACCAAACACTTGGGCAGTTCCGCTTCCAGTAACCAGTCCCTTTGTAGTAGAAGCACTTAGTTTCAGGCTTGGCTCCAGGCTAGGGTTTCTTCGCGGGAGTAGCAACTGGCTTGCTATTCTTCGAAGTTCCTCTTCTTTCCCTTTCCCTTTTTCTTGAAACTAGTGGTCTTGTTAACCATCAACACTTGATGCTCCTTTTTGATTTCTACCTCCGCAGCTTTGAGCATAGCGAAGAGCTCGGAAATAGTCTTCTGTATCCCTTACATATTATAGTTCATCACGAAGCCTTTATAGCTTGGTGGAAGTGATTGAAGAACTCTATCAATAACACTATCTTCATCAACTTTGCATCCAAGTTGAGTCATGTGATTGTAGTACCCAGACATTCAGAGTAAGTGTTCACTGATAGAACTATTCTCCTCCATCTTGCAGCTATAGAACTTATTGGAGACTTCATATCTCTCAATTCGGACATTTGCTTGAAATATTAACTTCAACTATTGGAACATCTCATATGCTCCATGACATTCAAAACATCTTTCAAGTCCCGATTCTAAGCCATAAAGCATGGCACACTGAACTATCGAGTAGTCATCAGAATGAGCTTGCCAGACGTTCATAACGTCAGGAGTTGCTCCTGCCGCAGGCCTGTCACCTAGCGGTGCTTCAAGGACATAATTCTTCTGTGAAGCAATGAGGATAATCCTCAAGTTAAGGACCCAGACCTTCTAGTTGCTACCATCATCTTTCAACTTAGCTTTCTCTAGGACCTCGTTAAAATTCAAGGGAACGGTAGCACGGGCCATTGATCTACAACAACATAGATATGCAAAAACTATCAGGACTAAGTTCATGATAAGTTAAAGTTCAATTAATCACATTACTAAAGAACTCCCACTTAGATAGACATCCCTCTAGTCATCTAAATGATCACGTGATCCAAATCAACTTCACCATGTCCGATCATCATGTGAGATGGAGTAGTTTTCAATGGTGAACATCTTATGTTGATCATATCTACTATATGACTCATGCTCGACCTTTCGGTCTCTAGTGTTCCGAGGCCATGTATGTACATGCTAGGCTCGTCAAGTTTAACCCGAGTATTCCCCATGTGCAAAACTGTCTTACACCCGTTGTATTTGAACGTAGAGCTTATCACACCCGATCATCACGTGGTGTCTCGGCATGACGAACTGTCGCAATGGTCCATACTCAGGGAGAACACTTGTACCTTGAAATTTTGTAAGGGATCATCTTATAATGCTACAGTCGTACTAAGCAAAATAAGATAAACATCATATGCAATCAAAATATGTTACATGATATGGCCATCGTCATCTTGTGCTTCTGATCTCCATCTCCAAAGCATCGTTATGATCTCCATCGTCACCGGCTTGACACCATGATCTTCATCGTAGCAACGTGGTCGTCACACCAACTATTGCTACTACTACTATCGCTAACTCATAGTGATAAATTAAAGCAATTACATGGCTTTCGCAATTCATACAATAAAGAGACAACCATAAGGCTCCTGCCGGTTGTCGATAATTTGCAAAACATGATCATCTCATACAATATCGTATAACTCATCACGTCTTGACCATATCACATCACAACATGCCCTGCAAAAACAAGTTAGACGTCCTCTACTTTGTTGTTGCAAGTTTTACGTGGCTGCTACGGGCTTAGCAAGAACCGTTCTTACCTACGCATCAAAACCACAACGATTTTTCATCAAGTGTGATGTTTTAACCTTGAACAAGGACCGTGCGTAGTCACACTTGATTCAACTAAAGTTGGAGAAACAGACACCCACTAGCCACCTGTGTGTGAAGCATGCCGGCAGAACCAGTCTCATGAACGCGGTCATGTAATGTCGGTCTAGGCCGCTTCCTCCAACAATACCGCCGAATCAAAGTATGACATGCTAGTAAGCAGTATGACTATTATCACCCACAACTCTTTGTGTTCTACTCATGCATATCATCTACGCATAAACCTGGCTCCGATACCACTATTGGGGAACGTAGTATTTCAAAAATATTCCTATGATCATGCAAGATCTATCTAAAAGAAGCATAGCAACGAGCAGGGAGAGTACCACGTACCCTTGTAGACTGAGAGCGTAAGCGTTTAGTAACGCGGTTGATGTAGTTGAACGACTTCGCGATCCAACTGATCAAGTACCAAACGCACTGCACCTCCGCGACCTGCACACGTTCAGCTTGGTGACGTCCCTCGTGCTCTTGATCCAGTTGAGGCCGAGGGAGATTTTCGTCAGCACGATGGCGTGGTGACGGTGTTGATGAAGTTACCGACGAAGGGCTTCGCCTAAGCACTACGACAATATGACCGAGGTCTGTAACTGTGGAGGGGGGGGGCACCGTACACGGCTAAGAAATCAGCTTGTGTGTCTATGGGGTGCCCCCTCCCCATGTATATAAACGAGGGAGGGAGGAGGAGGCCGGCCTACCTGGGGCGCGCCAAGGGGGAGGAATCCTACTCCTAGTAGGAGTACGTTTCCCCCCTTTCCTAGTCCAACGAGGAGAAGGAAGGAGGGGAGCGCCGCCCCACCCCTTGTTCAATTTGGACGAAGGCGCGCGCCACCTCCTGGCCGGCCCTCTCTCCTCTAGGGCCCATGGTGGCCCATTAACCTCCCGGGGGGGTTCCGGTAACCCTCCCGCACTCCTGTTTTATCCAAAACTCAACGGAACACTTCTGGTGTCCGAACAACATGGTCCAATATATCAATCTTTATGTCTCGACCATTTCGAGACTCCTCGTCATGTCCGTGATCTCATCCAGGACTCCGAATAACCTTCGGTACATCAAAACACATAAACTCATAATATCGATCGTCATCGAACGTTAAGCGTGCGGACCCTAGGGGTTTGAGAACTATGTAGACATGACCGAGACTCATCTCCGGTCACTAACCAATAGCATAACTTGGATGCTCATATTGGTTCCTACATATTCTACGAAGATCTTTATCAGTCAAACCGCATAACAACATACGTTGTTTCCTTTGTCATCGGTATGTTACTTTCCCGAGATTTGATCCTCGGTATCATCATACCTAGTTCAATCTCGTTACCGGCAAATCTCTTTACTCGTTCCGTAATACATCATCTTGTGACTAACTCATTAGTCATTGCTTGCAAGGCTTATTATGATGAGTATTACCGAGAGGGCCCGGAGATACCTCTCCGACACTCCGAGTGACAAATCCTAATCTTGATCTATGCCAACACCACAAACACTTTCGGAAACACCTGTAGAGCATCTTTTATTCACCCAGTTACCATCGTGACATTTGATAGCACACCAGGTGTTCCTCCGGTATTTGGGAGTTGCACAATCTCATAGTTAGAGGAACATGTATAAGTCATGAAGAAAGCAATATCAATAAAACTAAACGATCATAGTGCTAAGCTAATGGATGAGTCTTGTCCATCACATCATTCTCCAAATGATATGATCCCGTTGATCAAATTACAACACATGTCTATGGTTAGGAAACATAACCATCTTTGATTAATGAGCTAGTCTAGCAGAGGCATACTAGGGACACTCTTGTTTTTGTCTATGTATTCACACATGTATCAAGTTTCCGGTTAATACAATTCTAGCATGAATAAAAGACATTTATCATGATATACAAGGAAATATAAATAACAACTTTATTATTGCCTCTAGGGCATATTTCCTTCATAAGAGGCGATGGATATCGTTTCGTCCCCAAAGGTGGGACGTACGTTCCCTATCGAAACCAGCAGGCTTGTCGTGAGAAGCTCTGGTTTGTGAGAAGCATATACCCAAACCTGCCCTAAATGGGACAATTTTTTTACCATTGCATGTTTATGCCGCTCCATGATAGCATGGCAAGTTTCATGAATTTCATACGAGTTTTGGATTTACCAGAATTTGAAAACCAAGCAACTTAATTGTTTGCCGGCAATCAACGATGCCCTGGTGTTTGAAATTCATTCCCATTTCTTGCATGGGACCTAAGCATGCACCCAAGGACACAAATTTAATTTTTCAACCAGTTTATATGCACTAGAGCATGTGCATGTAGTTCAAATTTGGATCATGCACATAAATGCATTGAAAACTCAGTTAATGCATAAAAATGTCCGAACAAACCCCGAAAAATCCCAAAAATTGACACAACACTCCTATTGTTCTATGTTGACACAAGAAAAATTTGAAAGCGATAATATGCAATGGATATCGTTTCGTCCCCAAAGGTGGGACGTTCCCTATCAAAACCATCATGCTTGTGGTGAGAAGCTCTGGTTTGTGAGAAGCTTATACCCGAACCTGCCCCAAATGGGACAATTGTTTTACCAGGACATGTTGATGCCACTCCATGATAGCATGCCAAGTTTCATGAATTTCAGATGAGTTTTGGATTTACTTGAATTTAAAATCCAGGCATCTCAATGTTTTGCCGGCAATCAACAGTGCCCTGGTGTTTGAATTTCATTCCCATCTCTTGCATGGGACCTAGAAATTCACCCAAGGACACACATGTGATTTTTCAACCAACTTTAGTGCATTGGAGCATGTGCTTGTAGTTAAAATTTGAATTATGCACATAAAATGCCTAGAAAACCCAGTTAATGTATACAAAAGGCCAAACGAACCCCAAAAAATTCCAAGATTAAACACAACACTCCTATTGTTCTATGTTGACACTCGAATTTTTTTGAAAGCAATAAGAGGCAACGGATATCGTCCCGTCCCCAAAGGTGGTACGTTCCCTATCTAAACCATCATGCTTGTTGTGAGAAGCACTGGTTTGTGAGGAGCTTATACCAAAACCTACCCAAATGGGACAAAATTTTCACCATGGCATGTTGATGCCGCTCCATGATAGCATGCCAAGTTTCATGAATTTCACACAAGTTTTGGATTTACTAGAATTTAAAAACCAGGTATCTCAACATTTTGCCCGCAATCAACAGTGCCCTGGTGTTTGAAATTCATTCCCATCTCTCGCATGGGACCTAGAAATTCACCCAAGGACACACATGTGATTTTTCAAGCAACTTTGGTGCATTGGAGCATGTGCTTGTAGTTCAAATTTGAATTATGCACATAAAATGCCTAGAAAACCCAGTTAATGTATAAAAAAGGCCAAACGAACCCCGAAAAATTCATTCCCATTTCTTGATGGGACCTAAGGATGCACTGAAGGACACATATTTGGTTTTTCAACCAATTTGTACACACCGGAGCATGTGCATGTAGTTTAATTTTGAATTCTGCACGTGAAATGGCTAGAAAACCAGTTCATTGTATAAAATGTCCAAACGAACCCTGTATAATTCCAATTCTTTTAGGAAACACAAGTAGTTGCATGTTCACTGCAGATAAAAGGTCTAGCAATTCAAATAGCGTCCATTGCCACTGTGACCCCATTTTGTAATTCAAATGAAGTTGATCCCACACAGTTTATTAGCACCAAAAGTGTGAGATGTAGCACAAAATATCTTGGAGCACCGTCAGTGTATAGTACGCGAGAAGGTGCGTCGGCTACAGTCCATAGCCGGCGTGTCATGCACACTAGCTCACTCCCCAAAATCTCCCGCCTCTGCCTCCCTCGCAATCTCAAAAATATCTACCGCCTAGAAGGTTTTAATGTTTGATAGCACATGATTAGTATGTGCGGACCGTGTGCGATGTCTGTTACTTCCGCTCTGCTTCAGTCCCTTGATTCAAATTTTCAGTAGCCCCGGCATTTTACTCCCGCATCTGCATCCCTCGCAATCTCAAAAATATCTTCTCGCCCTTGATCCAAATTTTTAGTAGCCCCACCTTGTTACTCCCGCCTAGTAAAATTTTCTGTTGCCGCAGTATTTCCTCAAACACAACCTTGCCCCCCCCTTCCACACACACCCCAAAACATCCGCTCACACAGACACACACAACCCTCAAAACCATTGGTAGGTCGCCGCCATCGCCGGCGCCTCCATCCTGAACCTCTGGCTGTGTGCCGGGGAGCTCGAGGAGCCAATGGCCGAAAAGAGGTTTATCGCATCTTTTTCGCCCGATGCCGGCGAGGTGGTCGCGGACGTGTCCCCGTCATCCTCCACGGGTCCGATCCGTCGTCGCCGGTCCACCAATCCGCATGCCGCCGTTCCCCTACGCGGGTTCGAGGACTTCCCCGTCCTCCCTCGGACCCGGTAGCCGATGATGTCCTACCTCGGGGTCCGGCAGCGGCGGTGGGGGACGTTGGTCGCTGAGATTATAGATCGAGAGACCCACACTCGGCGGTGGCTCGGTAGTTTCCACACGGCCGAGCTCACGGGCATGGAGTACGAACGCTGGCAGGTCCGCTACCACGGCGCGGCGGCTAGGCTCAATTTCCCCTTCAGCACATGTCCGGTCCACCTCGTTCCGCCGGAGCCATGGTGGTGAGCTCGACTATGGCGCAAGATGACCGCGAGGCATGGGAGCGCCTCGAGGCCGAGGCCGCCGACGAGGCATACATGCAAGAGCTCCACCGCCAGCACCCGGAGCTCGTGGAGGCGGAGCGGGCGATCTTTGCCGGTACGAAGGGCAGCGAGGTTATCGCGCTCTCCTCCGATGACGAGGTCAAATGCGGCGAGGATGGCGGCGCGGAGGGCGGCAAGGTTTTCGCGCTCTCCTCTAATGACAAGGTCGAAGGCGGCGGCGACGGCGGCGGGGAGGGCGTCGAGGTGGGCCCCGAGGACGAGGAGATTGACGTCGACGAGTGGAGGAGTGCCTTCCCCAACGACCCCGATGATGGTACTGGCCCGCACCCAGCTCATGGCACACCGTACATGATGAGAAAGGATTGGCTCGACCTCTACTTCGACCGAAAGTAGTTTAGCTTAGTTTAAATTTATATTTTATGTTCGGTTATGCAAAACTATATATGTTTATATTTGACCGCATGCTACTTTCGGTTGAACCTGCTTTGAACTTGATCAAATTGAAGTTTACAACCTTAAGTTTAGGGGATCGACTAGAAAAGGCCAAAAATTGCTGGAGTATATAATATCCACTAAGGTTTTTAGTCCTTTAACTTTTTAAGAATCACCTAGAGATGTCCTTTTGACTTGTTTATTTCAGTTCTTCACAATGTGATGCTCTATATGTGCAACTATTTTCCGTGCAGTTCAATTTCATCAATAACAGTTTCAACAATACCACTATGAATTACGATATTTGGTTGTTGTTAAGGATATTGCAGTTAACATGCCTTTTCGTTTTTCAATTGTTGTTTAGCAACATGCATTGTACTGATTGACTAAATATGCAATCCCAGGCTACATAGCAACAAGGAAGAGTGTTACCTTAATGTTCTGATCATGTCTAGATATACATGTAGTAAAATCTTATATAATGGGGTGGATGGAGTGTTGTACTACATCATTTTTCAATTGTTGTTTAGCTTCTAATATTAACTTGGTGATTTAGGTACATATATCATTGCCAAAGATCCACACTTTGACCCTTTCTGCGTATGGGGCAATGAGATATTCATGAACCAGCATCAAGTGAGGAAACTGATAAAGATTGTTATTAAAATGGGTCAAAAGATGTCAATAGAACTATTTCTTTACAATTTATGCAAGACAACAGTGAACTGCAGGATGGTAAGTAAGAACCATGTAGCCTTCTTTTTACTGCCCGTAATGAGTTGTGTTAGATGACAATATCTGAGTCTTTTTTCTTTTGCAGTGGATCCTGAAGCAGTTTACTCAAGATTACCTCTCAAACTACATGATTGGCGGTCGTCCATCACAAGGGGTTGGACAAGAGTCATGCATGCCTTCTGCATCGAGGAGAGCACAATAGGGCCATTCCACTTCACCTTGTTCAGCAACTGGAATGTCTGTCGCCTCTTTCTTTACCATCTGTAATAGTACAAGTATAGAACCCTGGTACATCATTCTTTATTTGCTGCTTATGTAATTCTTAAACATATGTACCTGTGAATCGAATAATGCATTGGTTGTTTGAACCTGATGGATATGAATAAAGATATAGCCTACTTTCAAGTTTAAATTAGGTACAATTTTAAATAGTAGCAATTAAATTAGGGCGAAATTACGTTGTGCAGGTCATTACGGCACACACGGTTGGTAAAACACAAACGTTTGCGATATACACCATAATCCGAGACAATTCATAGAGAGGAAATGTGTGCAAGCATGCACTATCACATACGGTTGCCGTTTGCAAAGCGTGTGTGATGTCAGACACTATCACATATGGTGCGGGAAAACTAAATGTGTGTGATTGTCTACCCATCGTACACAGTTTATAGGCATCGTAAAACTCCCGTGCCTGGAATGTGCCTGGAAAACTGTCGTGCCTGGAATCTGCCTAGATTTAGGTAAAACCACAAAACTTCGATTGTGATGACAATGCGAGCACAAACGAGTAGCAAGGATGAAGCGTTTGGGATATTCGAGATATCGGAAACAGTTATATAGGGACAACTGTATGCATCAAGGCTCCCTATCCCCGACGGTTTCTGGGTCGTGTGGGAAGGACCCCCCTATCGCCTACACTGACTTGGCGACGGTTCCAAATGCCGTCGCGGAAAGGGGTTAAAAACTGTTTGTATAGCACTGACGCATACCAGTGATAGTGTCACTGCTCTTTTGCAGTAGTACTATTCATTTTTTATATTTGATGAAAGCTATTGTTTCCACTCTTACGATGGAGGAGTGTGAAACACGGCAGCCCAGTGAACTTGGCATGTTCATTACTCCCTCCATCCGTGAAATTCTATACATATCACATTGACCAAGAGGAACCTCCATGGCATAATTAATGCCCGAAGCCTGCATTATAATATCACCGTGCATTGCATGTAACATAGTGGTATGAGTAGTAAAAGACAAATGCCAACATGCCATGCAGGTTCATACTATTTGTGCCTGGCTACTTCGATTACTGTGCTACATATTACTAAGGTTCGGACATCCCTGGGTACATGTCCGTCTCGTAATTCTAGTCCCACGTGTTCTTCATAGAGGGCACGATCCATAACGGTGGGCAACGGGAATCCATATCATCGCAGCTCTTTAGTGCGGCTCCCCACGATGGAGACTCATCCAAAGTGAAGTGGTGTTCAAGATATGAATCCGTCGGTGCGCAATGAAAATGCACCCATTCTTCATGAACGGCAGGCCGACGGCGTCGTGCACGGAAGGTGGCATCATTTTCACTATGGGGTAGTTGTCCCCAATGAAAACCGAGTACTCTCCAAGTGTGTTCATCCGTACCCAAGTAGCATCACGGGGGCCAAACCCGGCGTCGTTCATCTGGTACACGCGGCATCTCAGATCTGGACACATGGTGACGTGCATGGTCAAGGTCCATGCATGATAATGTTGTGCACATAGGTAGATGTCGTATCATGTTAAATGCAATGCTACTTTGTGTCATGCATGGAAATAAATAAGATCATCTATGATATTACTCTATAATAAGTAGGAAAGAACTACTCTTGGTCCTAGAGTGTAAGAGCAAGTACAATAGAGCTGAGTCAGCAGGCTATAAGAAATAAACTACTACCTCCGTCTCGGTGTATAAGTCATTCGTGTAGTTCTAGGTCGACAATTTAACTATCTAAATATGTATTATATGTGACAAGAAATATAAATTTAGAAACTACATCTGTGTAGAAATCTAGCAATATGGTTTTCATGACATATAACACATATTTCATTCTTCAAGTCAATGACCTAGAACTACGTGAATGACTTATAGTTATACTACACCAGGATGGAGGGAGTAGTATATTCTTGCTTAGTTGGAGGAAAGAAAAGAGGAGAGAGAAGGTAAGCGGGCTCTGGGTGAAGAGTCAGTTCTAGCACATGCTCCTAGGCACTTTGTGAGAGTGAAAGGTGGGCCATATAATAAAAAGGTAGTATACTCTTCTAATCAACTATTGTACATGTTGGCTATAAGATGGTCTATAGATGACATGGCAATGGCTTATAGCTAGCAGTTGGCTATACTATTAACCATGCTCTAAAGAGACATGCACTGAATACAGTAAGATATACTAAGTCATCTTAGGTTGTGCATCGTGACCAAGGTGGAGGGAAAACGATAGAACTTACTGTTTATTTGCTAATTAATAGCATTGCATGAAATAAACTATCCACTGCATGTCGTGTTTGGTAGTTTCAAGTCATTAAAGGCACACACATCCCACATTGGTTGATTCATTTATTTGTGTAAAGAAACTAGAAACGGCGTGGAAGTCAACGCATCGCACCAAGTGTTTTGAGATTATTTGTTTTCCATAAGGTGACTTATACAACATCACAGAGGGTGCATATACTATAGCTCCTGGCTCTACTACTCTTAGATCGAAGAGAATGGATTACCAGGGTGCACGATCAGGGTACGATCGTGGTAGATTGTGGCACCTTGTTGCCCTTCAATGGTGCCATGGGTAACGACCGCTAAGATAGTATGTCCCAACTCCATGTCGTCACTTACAAGGTTCCAAGTTAGACCAAATTCCCCATGCACAACGACGATCGGCGATCTGATTTTGATTGGGGGATGACTTCTCCCTGCAAAATAATGGAGCACTCTTAGGATAACACCATAACTGTTAGGGTTGCCGGACGGGTGATGTCGGACTAGGTTCCTCGGTGACCGCATGTCATTAATGTTGGCGGCACAGACAAACGGTCGGCTGTGCTGTCATTTCAACGCGGAGCAGTCGCGTGCACCGGGAAGCGGCGCTCTCTCGGTGCTCGCGCAGCTTCAAAGCCGACGCCAGTGAGGTATCGCCTCCGCTCTTTGTCAGACATTAATACGGCACTGAAACTATGGGGCAGTGCTGACCGTTTCAGGCGGAAAGGCTGCGCCGGTGAGGGATGGGCTTTGGGTCGGCTAGGGTGGTTAGCCGCTGGCGTGGTGGCGGTATTGCTTTTCGTACCCTTTCAGCCATATTAGTACTTCGCAAAACTACATTGATTTGTGAGTTTTCTCTTAATCCTTGCATGCACCGATTTAATGCACATTGAAATTTGAACATGTGATGGGGGGCTCTAAATTTTACACTTATAAAACAGAAAAACTAAACATAAACTAGTAAACTAGAAGAGAGTGAGTATACTGTAGGATGTGTCCCATACGAAACAAACCCCCTGATTTTTCATCGCGAATATGCGTTTAAAATGGAGCACGACGTCTTCGTACTCGTACGGCAACAAATCGGCCGTAGACAGCATGGTCCACCTTTGACCACCACGTTCAGGATTGTCCGTGAAAGCAATCACGATGTCGAATACCATGATGAGACTGTAATTTTTTTTTGGCGTGCGATCTTATCGGGGCTTCTGGGATTGCTACCTTCTTCAATCTCACTATGGTTCCATAGTACCAATTCAGGCGATGTCCTATTGCATGGCCAATCCCAGTGGTGGATAAAGGTTCGACGGGAATGGTGTCACCATTGTGGATGTTGTGCAAATTGATGTTGGTACCCTGTCGTACATATGCAAGCCAATCTCCATTGGCACCTAGCCAAACCTGTGAAACAGTAGGCAGTGAGGGAATTATGAAATGGAATACAGAAGTAGCCTTTCGAATACAATGGAATACAGAAGTAGCCTTTAGAATACATTGACGTGATCAAACTCATCTCACTTACCTGGTCATCGGATAAAATATGATTACAGCTCAGCGTCGGCATCTCAAGGGGCGTCAACTTGCAACTATGGCCACGCCGCCTTGGAGATACCCTCCAGTAAACATCCTTGTTCCAGAGGACGCATGGTAGACCAACTAGCATGGCCTTCTCCCATGCATATTTACGCACCTTCTTGAAATATTTGGTGCAAGTACCGCTAAATCTTGCGGATGTGAGGAAGTCGGAGCAACTTACGATTTCCCCCAAAGGATCGTCGTCCAAGGTCTCCCAACCTCGACGAGGACGAGAAGCACCACTGCCTTGCAAATCCATGGAAATGGCTACGAACTGCCTTTTCCCTTGGGGAACTTGCTTATACGAGAGAGGATGGTAACTGCAGGGCTTCGTCCCTTCGGAAATGATGTTCTGCGGGCGCGCACTAGTGTATACTATTTGAGAATAGGGAGCCGCAGGCGGTTCATTGTGTGGCATGTAGCGTCCATCTACTACCCCGGAATTAAAGCACATACGACATTTAAAGCGACTGGAGTAGTAGTTTGTTTTCCGGGCGCACGGACGAACGCGGACTAGCGGACCTCGTCGTCCTTTTACGAGCATGACTTTGACAACTACGTGTGTGACATGCCTGCATGTTCTAGCCATCAAATCCACACGCAACCTAAGGGCAATTCATACTTAGCTGGTGTACGTACATGGAGGAGAAGAAGGTGAAGTAGAAGGCTGAGATGGGAGGAGGATGTACGCGTGCGTGTAGGCATACTGTACGTGGAAGAAAAATGAAGCGATCTAGCTGGCTTAATCAATTCGAGAGCAGGAGGCGAAGCGGAAGTGGAGGGCTATTCCTGGAAAGAACGAGCTAAGATCAAAACATGTAGAGCATTCCGTAATTTTTTGCAAAAAGTTATACGCGGACTAAATTGGATCGGAGGGAGTACTAGCCGGCCGCAATAGGAGTATCATAGCTTGGCAATTTTGATGAGGTGGCATTGAAATAAATGAAGGAAGAGAGGGTCGCGTGTCATATCAAGATACTGTATCATATTATACGATACTAATACTCCCTCCGTCCCAAAATAAGTGACTCAACTTTGTACTTATTATACTAAAGTTAGTACAAAGTTCAGTCACTTATTTTAGGACGAAGGGAGTATATGATATTGTACTATGCTTAGGGAGGTACTAGTAGTAGTATCATAGACTAGTAGTACCATGCATATGCATGATACTAGTATACTACTAGTATACATTGTTTGGCACGAGAGTTCCTTGGAGCTCGTCTTGCAGCAGTTGTACTCAACAACCCGCTTATCTTCTCCTTCCTCTTCCATCGCCCGGGCAGGCGGGCACGCCCGCGGGAAACGACCGGTCTACTAGTGCTACAAAAAGATGCATGCATGACCACAATTTCATTCATCTATATCTATATCTATATCTATATCTATATCTATACAAATATAAAAAGACCCAAAGGGGCATTACCAATTAATATCGACGATCAAATCATGTCAAGCCAATGAGCTAGACTTCTTCATTGTCGAGCGCTCAACACGTTTAGCACACAGTTAATTTCATGCCAAATATAGTGCTAATCACATAATACACGCAAATAATATCTTAGTAATTAATATCCACATGCACTTAATATACTTCAAAATTAACGTGCATTGCACATACACATTGACTAGTTCACCTTAAAAGCAGTATACATTGAGTACGGTCCCCATTGAGTACTACTACTACCTCCATCTCAGTTTACAAGGCTTGCACATGTATCTAGGTCATCAGTTTAACTTATGTGAAATAAATTGTTTAACATAAAAATTATATCATTAGAAAATAGAATATCTAAAGTTTCTAATGATGTATATTTTGTAATGTATGCCTTTTATTAAGTTGGTCAAATTAACGACCTATGTACATGTGCAAGACTTGTAAACTGAGATGGAGGGAGTACTATTAGATAGTACTATCTCAAATCCATACAAACCATGCAATAGGAGTACTAACTAGTACTAGTACTATGCACATAACCTAAGCTAGACAATAATACTCATCGTCGGAGATGGGTAGGCGGCCACATGATGCAACTCCAGCTCCTCCTGCTCCTCCTCCAGTTTGGCGGACATCTAGTTGATCCCCCACTCCCTTTGCCGGAGGAAGCGGCGATTGGCCTCCACCCCGGCCTCTGACTAGATAGACTCGAGGATGGCCTGCTATTCCACCAGCCCCTCCTCTTGGGCGACGCCATGGCGAAGCATGCAGCCGGTGGCGCCAGCTCCGCCTCGCCCGCGTCGTCGTCCTCCTCATCCAGCTCCGCTTACCCCGCGTCGTCCTCCTCTTGTTCTGGGTCCGCCTCGCCCGCTTCGTTGTCGTCCTCCTCCAGCTCAGCTTTGCCCGCGTCGTCTTCCTCCTATTACAGATCCGCCTCGCCTGCGTCTTCCTCATCCTCCTCCGGGTCTGTGTCCTCTGTGACCGCGTGCTGCTCCGCCTCCTCCTCTGGCTCTGGCTAGTCCGGTGCCAGGACGGCTGCGATTCGGACTTCGCGCCACCTCCAGATCTCCGGAAGCAGCTCAAAGCGCCGCTCCGGCGGGAGCATGGTGTAGGTCGTTGTCGGATTACGGGCTCCGCAAATCCAAAGAAGTTCGAACACAGGGGCGTGAACAAAGATCTCTCCCGCTCACGTCTACCTAGCACCCCGCTCTCGCTCGGTGGTGAGATTCAAGCAAGCAACAAGTAAAAGCACACACAAGTTTACCCAGGTTCAGACCACCTTGCGGTGTAAAACCCTACGTCCTGCTTGAGTGGATTAGCCTCAGGAGGGCTTGAGTATGAGTAAGTACAGTGGTTCTTGAGCTCAGGAGGAGAGCTCAAGAGGGTCAGGAGGCAAGTGTTCTTGCTCCTTGAAGTGAAGGTGGGGTGTTCGAGATGGAGCCACTCCAGAACAGATTAGATTGGCTCCATAGTGGGAACCCTAGCTACTTATATAGGCGGCCAGGGTCAAGGTGGCAACGGGGATGGGGATGACCGGGGATGACTCCACCATCCCCGCCCCGATCCCCACAAATCCCCATCCCCGCGATCCCCATGAAGCTTCGCGGGGACAAAATGCCCCCCATCCCCGTTAATAGCGGGTACCCGGTACCCGTCGGGTATCCATGGGGATTTCAAAGCTGACTAGGATAGGTGAGATTGGAGAAGACATGGTTATTGGGAGAGGTGGAGAAATATAATTTTGTGAAATATCTAAGTATTATTCTATATATTCTGCATTTATAGTATGAATGACATAGTTTCCGGGTATCCATGGAGTCCCCATGGGGGGAATTTTATACCCATCCCCGCCCCGCGAGACTAACGGGTACCCACCAAACAATATCCATGGGGATAATTTGCCCCCCATCCCCGCTCCATGACGGGTAAATCCCCGCGGGTACCTATCCCCACGGGGAATATTGCCATCTTGAGGCCAGGGTCCTCTTCCCCTGAAATGTTTTAGGCGGTAAGGGATCCCACAACCGCCATTTTGAGCGAGAACACAAGGACGCTCCTATCCTGACAAAAGCGGTCTCCGCCTGCAAAGAGATCAGACGATGACGCGGTGGTGGGCTCGGTGGTGACATCCTCCCTACCGTCCTTGCGGTCTTCGGTCTTGTTGCACTGAAGGGGAAACCTTTTTCTCTCTCCTCGGCAACTTACGCCTGCGTTGTCTCTTGTGCACCAAAAGGGCAACTGCGCCGCTGACACGTGCTGGCACCCGCTGGCGCGGTGCGTCACTGCCTCCTCCTGAGGCAGGCTTGGCCTTGAGTTCTCCGCCCCTTTGGAACAGCCTAGTCGAGGCCGCTCCTGAGAGGTTCTTGGTGGCGTTCTCCTCGCGAGGCCTAGCCCCCTCGCGAGGGTCTTGAGCAGCTGGTCGATCAGCTGGGCCGTACCAGGCTGTAGTAGGAGCACGTCGCGGCCCGCAGGCCGGCAAGTCTTGGTACCCTGGTTCCCAGGACGCTGATAGTCGTTACCTTCGGCCAGGCCATGGCTATCGGGCGACGGTGAGCGGAGAAGAAGTAGTGGGAGGGTGAGGGAGTCCTGGATTTAGGGGTCCATGAGGATCCGGTCTACCGAAGCTGGGCCGGATAGATGGGCCATGAAGATGAAGATAAACTGACGTCCCCGTGTCCGGTTAGGACTCATGTATATGTAGAAAGGCAAAATAGATGTTCAGATATAATGATTCCTTTCTTCCCAAGCAATCTTTGTAACCCTAGGTCTCCTTTGGTGGATATATAAACCAGAGGGTCTAGTCCGTAGAGGGTAGCAGAATCACAATTACATAGGCTAGACTCCTACAATTTTAGCCATTACGATCTCGAGGTAGATCGACTCTCGTAAACCCATATTCATCAAGATCAATCAAGCAGGAAGTAGGGTATTACCTCAATCAAGAGGGCCTGAACATGGGTAAAACAACGTGTCCCCAGTCTCTTGTTACTATCGATCCTTAGACGCACAGCTTGAGCAACCCTACCCGAGATCTGTCAGTTTTCACACCGACAATGATGCTTTCATTAAGAGCTCCGATGTGCGCTTGTGAGAAGCGATCGATGGCTCGTCCCGTCATCAACGATGATATCACCCTCAGAAACAACCTGGCCATGGGCCAGATCCTTCAGCTTGACGGGTTTGCCGTATGCGCCCGCGTGTCCGCCAGGCCGGCCGCGCTCCCCGCAGTCATCAAGCACCACTCCTATATTGGGTCCGACCACTCCGATGACGCGATGTCGGCGGATTCCTTGTCCTTAAAAGAGCTGCTGGATCGCATTGCCGCCTTGGGGCTTTCATCGCCCGATGATCAGATTGGGCTTAAATTCGGTTAGGAGGAAGTCAATTCCACCCCGATCACTCACCTGGTGACGGCCATCGAGGACCGAGCCGAAGATATATCACCTCTCACAATGGAGACTGGCGCTATTCGGAACTCCGAACCCTTCGAGCCGAACACACCTCTGTCAGGTGTCACTTCGTGTCTTTCGAGCTCAGGGACAGACGTCGAGCCCGTGGAACATTCAAATCCCGTAGGGCCTAGATCGTCCACACCGGAGGTTGCATGAACCCCGGACACTACGTTGGGTCGAGACTCAAATTTATGCACACCCACCACCATACTCGCTCTCCAAGTAACTCAGGACTACTGGACATATGTGATCTCACATATATACAGCAGCAGCCCCAAGAGACGGTTCATCACTTCTGGGTCAGATTCCTACTTGTTAAAAACAAGATTAAGGACGGCTCCGACGACGACATGGTTCCTATATTACACCGCAATTGTACGGACGAGGGAGTCTTGTACGCCCTCAACCGCCGTCGAATTCAGAGCTTTGCAGAATTATCGTATTTAGTATGAAAGTATTGCGATATGGAAAATACTTGGAAAGCCCAGAATACACCTCTGGAACAGTCCATCTCCGAACAATATGCCGCTAAAGTGAAACGGACATACCCGAGCAGGGCATCCGATAACATATACATTGGCAAGAAAAACAAACCTTTCACAAGACAAAGGTCCATTCTGAACGAACTGTTGGATAAGCCTTGCCAAATACATACCGCCCGGGACATTATCCCAACCCACTACCTCAGAGCATGTTGGGTACTTCGGCAGGTAGCAACAAGCGGTGAAGCAATCCTCGACACCGCAACACCAGGGGAGAAAGATTTTGATGTCTTTACTGTCTTCAAGACATTCTCCCCAAACAACCGGCGCAAGAGAGCAAATCGTGACAAGCCCATGGAGCGACAAGGCAATTACTTTCTCTTCCAAAGACGAACCACGAGTCCGGCCGATCCGAGCCATAGCCGCTCTTGTACTAAACCCAATAGTAGACGGCTTTTGCCTCACTAAAGTACTCATGGACAGGGGCAGCGGACTCAACCTCATATATGAGGACACGCTTGCAAAAATGCAGGTCGATAAATCCCGCATTGAACAAAGTAATACAACCTTTAGAGGAATTATTCCCAGCCGGGAAGCCGGGTGTTCGGGAAGCATTAAGTTTGATGTAGTATTCGGTACACCCGAGAACTATAGGTCGCAGGAACTGATCTTCCACATTGCCCCCTTGAACAGCGGATACCACACCCTTCCAGGGCGAGACGCTTTTTCACGCTTTCAAGCTATAGCCCATTACGGGTACATGAAGCTCAAAATGTCAGGGCCTAATGGAATAATCACAGTTGCAAGTGATCTGGATAGAGCACTCCGTGCCGAGAACAAAACCGCATCCTTAGCCCTAGAGGCTCTATCTGAAGCCCTCGCGGCCAAAGAATTAACCACCTTACGATCTACGGTGGACAAGGATGACGTAGTCCTTGACAAGAGATCGAAATCTACCTCCTTCAAGCCAGCAGATGAAATTATCAAATTTCAAGTGCACCCAACGGACCCCAACAAGACAGCATCCATTGGGGCACAGCTGGACCCGATGGTAGACAGCGCCTTGCGCGCCTTCCTTTGCGAAAACTGGGACATATTCGCTTGGCATCCTTCAGACATGCCGGGAATCCCATGCAGGCTGGCCGAACACAGCCTTAACATCATCAAAGGGTTCAAGCCAGTCAAGCAGTCACTACGACGATTTTCCGAACCCAAAAGACAAGCGATGGGGGAAGAGCTGGCCAAGTTATAGGAAGCCGGATTCATAAGGGAAATTAAACACCTGGACTGGCTAGCCAACTTAGTCATGATACCAAAGAAGGACAAATCATGGCGCGTTTGTGTCGACTTCATGGACTTAAACTAGGCTTGCCCTAAGGATCCCTTTCCATTGCCCCGCATTTATCAAATTATCGATGCAACCGCAGGACATGACTCGTTGTGTTTCCTTGATGCTTACTCCGGATACCATCAGATAAAAATGAAGGAATCTGACCAGACCGCGATGACATTTATCACTCCGTACGGCCCCTTTTCTTTCAACACTATGCCATTCGGACTCAAAAACGCTGGTGCCACATATAATTGCATGATTCAAACATGCTTAGAGAAGCAAATTGGCAAGACAGTGGAGGCATATGTTGACGATGTAGTCATCAAGACTAAACACGTCGAAACATTGGTGGATGATCTCCGCCTTACGTTCGATAACCTCCGAACATATGACTGGCTCAATCCGGAAAAATGCGTCTTCGGTGTTCCGGCCGAAAAGTTATTAGGGTTCATCGTATCCCATAGAGGAATTGAAGCGAACCTAGCTAAAATCCGGGCCCTGTCCAAGCTAACTATGCCAACCGGTCTAAAACAAGTGCAAAAGCTAGCAGGTTTCGTAGCGGCCTTGAGCCGCTTTATCTCCAGGTTAGGAGAGAAAGCACTACCACTTTATAGACTACTGAGGCGCACAGACAACTTTGAATGGACGGATGCGTCCACCGCTGTATTGGAGGAGATAAAAACCCTATTTGCGGGCAACCCAATCCTAGTCGCTCTAGTTGTTGGCGAGCCAATGCTGCTTTATATCTCAGCCACTCACCAGGTAGTGAGTGCGGTACTTGTCGTCGAACGAGATGAAGAGGGACCTAAATTCCACATTCAAAAACCCGTATACTATGTATCCGAGGTTCTCACACCGTGTAAATCGCGATACCCCCATTACCAGAAAATTCCCTATGCGGTATTCATGGCATCTCGGAAGCTCCAACACTACTTTCAAGAGTGTTCAATCACAGTGACATCTGAAGTACCACTCAACGATATCATAAACAATAAAGACGCCACAGGATGCATAGCCAAATGGGCCATCGAGCTCTTACCGTTAACTCCCAAGTGTTGGCCGACTTCATCGCGGAATGGATGGAAGCTGAACTCCCTAAAGAGTACGGAGCATACTCCAACTGGACCATGTATTTCGACGGCTCCAAAATGCTAGCCAGATTGGGGGCATGCATCATCTTGATATCTCCAACAGGGGATACAGTCCGCTACGTACTGCAGATCATGTATATGGAATCAAACAACGCGTCCAAATATGAGGCACTACTGCACGGTCTCCGCATGGCCGTATCCATGGGCATACAATGCCTCGAGGTGCGCGGAGACTCAAATCTTGCCATATCTCAGGTAAACGGAGAATTTGACGCGAAGGATTCAAATATGGCAGCTTATCGAAATGCCATATTAAAAATGTGGGCTCAATTTGAGGGGCTGGAATTTCACCATGTAGCTCGAGATAGTAACCAGACAGCGGATATACTTGCTCGTATGGGCGCTAAACGCGCCCCGGTCCCACCTAACACCTTTGTAGAAAGGTTGTTCAAGCCATCAGTGACATGGCAGGACGAGAGCAAAGACGCTAACCTGAACCTGAACACGCCCCCAGTCGAACTCAATACAGATGTCATCAGGGACACGGACATGGAAATAACATCCTCGGCTCATGAGATCATGGCTGTCATAACCCCCTAGACCAAGCCTTTCCTAGCCTATCTTAATAGGCAAGAGCTCCCCGATGACCAAATGAGGCCCGCTGCATAATTCGGTGCTCTAAAGCCTATAAGGTTCACGAAGGAGAACTATACAAGAAAAGCACTACTGGTATTCTCCAACGGTGCATTTCCGAAGAGGAGGGGTGGCAACTTCTAGCCAAAATACACGCTGGCATGGGCGACCATCATGGCGTAGCTCGAGCTCTTGTAAGCAAGGCTTTTTGAATAGGTTCTTCGAGCCAACTGCGCGAGCAGATGCTCAGACCCTAGTCCAACATTGTGTTGGATGCCAGCTTTTCACAAATCAAAGTTGTCAGGGATATAACTGTGAGGTATAAACCGCCGCCCAGGGAGGGGCCGGTTTATGCCCATAAGGATTACTTCTACTAAAGCCGAACAAGGCATAGAACATGGCGCTTTAGTATAAAAGACAAGAGATCCAGGGCCCAAGAGGTGTTAGGGCCCGTAAGTGTAAACCGCCATACGGCGTGTAACTTGTATTGTAAGATAGGAAAGATAGAGACTGAGCCGGGCACATTTATGAGCCGGCCTCGAGATTCTGTAAACCGGACCGGGTGTCATCCTATGTATATAAAGGGTTGACTCGGCGACGGTTCAGGGACAGAGAACAACAACTCGAGACACGGGCAAATCGGATTCGCTCCCTGGTCATCGAAACCCTAGCAATACCACACCAAACTAGAAGTAGGCCTTTACCTTCATCGAAGGGGCTGAACTAGTATAGAAACCCTTGCGTCCTTGTCCGCTTTAACCCCTTTAAGCTAACCCGTAATGATGGCTCCACGACTAAGTCCTTTTGCTAGGACATCTGCCGTGACAAAACCACGACAGTTGGCGCCCACCGTGGGGCTATCGCATGATGGTTTCGAGTTCTTGAAGGGCAGCTTTGAAGGGCTCAAGGGCTATGCAGTGGTCCGGATGACTAAGAGTCATCGTGGAAAGATCTACATCGACGATGCAGGCTAGGGTCCCGAGGTCGATTCAATCGAGTATGGGTATCGGGTCCCCTTTGGTGGCATCCACGTTTTCATTGGCAAGATCGGCGAACCGGGCCCTGAGCCGGACATCTGCCCCAACATCGTCGAGTCGGCTCAGTGTGCGAGACCTGCCAGGATTCGGCCTACCATGAAGCGTGTCTTCGTGGGAGCGGTTCATGGAGCGCAAGCTGAGGATGGATCGGAATCTGGTGGCAAGACCGTCGTTTATTCCGGCGACGAGTCATCCACTGGAGAGACCGAGTCTTTATATCTATTGCAGGATGGCCGGGCTGGGGGCTGTTCCGATGGTGACAGTATTCTGGACACCCTTGATCCGCCGAGCCGGGTCGCAGTCTTCATGGCTGGATCACAATCTGTGCAACAATCTTCAACTGCGGTAGCGTTAACATCCGACCTGGCGGCGGCGGCAGCAACTGGGGCAGGAGGCCCTGTTCAGCCGCCGGCTCAAGTTATGTCTGCTTTAGTGGACACCTTGACTGCGCTGCTGACTGCGGAGGTCAGCCAGGCCGAGAAGGAACAACACGATGCGGAAGTTGCAAAGGTGAGGGGCCAAATAGACCAAGCTAAGTTGGACCTGGCTGCTGAAAATACTAGGATGATCGCGAGGCAGGACGAGCAAGATGCTCAGGCTTATCGGCTCCTGTTGGATCAGAACGCATCAAATGACGTAATGAGGAGAAGACGCCAGTCTCGCTTGGCGCCAGTTTATGAAGCAAGGAACCTCTTCAGTACGCCGGGAGCAGGAACTAGCAATCAGCCGGCGGTAAACCGGGGAGAGGTGCCTGGCACGGGGGCGTCGGTCCAGCCACAGGCGGCGGATCCAGCCCGTGAGGTCGTTCCATCACAGCATGTGCCAACGCCTCCTGGTCACTACTCCAACCCCTTGGATAACATAGTTGCAGCCGCTTCACGATTGGCGGCCCTTCCCATTGAAGGGGGGTCCCCCATAGCAGTGGAGGCGCGGCGAGCTAGGGAGTTTCTGGAGACAGCTTTAAGTCAGCAGCAGGCTTACTCTCACAGCCGCGAGAGGATTCATTCTACCCCCCGCCCAAGCCGGAGTTACAGCAGGCATATGGATGAACCAGCCGTGTCAAGTAGTGCGAGGAATCGTAACCCGCCGTGGAGGGATAATCCGGCGGGTGGAGGAACAAACGCTCAAGAGGTGGTGGATCAAGGCAGACAGTGCCGAGAGGCCGAATTAGCAGCACAGTATAAAGCCCGTCAGCCGACGTCGATTCGTCCGTCTACCACAGTTGAGCCAGGGGTTACTTCCAGCTCCTTGGGAGTGCCATGTCTCACCCCCGCTTTACGCAATGGACGGCTGCCTAAAGACTACAAAGGACCGCGCAAGGTGCCCAACTACACTGCAGATCTATCCCCCAAGACATGGGTCAAAAGCTATGAGATGACAATGGAGATGCTGGATGTGGACGATGCGGCGTGTGCGGAGTACTTCACCATGATGCTGGAGGGCATGGCTCGTACCTGATTAAAAAGCTTACCGCAGAACTCCATTTGATCATGGGCCGAGTTACGATGCTGGTTTGTCAATAACTTCAAGGATGCATGTAAGCAGCCCATGTCCATTGTAGACTTAGCGGCATGCATTCAAGGGGAGAACGAATCGACAAGTCATTGGGTGCGCCGGGTGTTAGAGATCCTGCATTCCTCAGACCGCATCAATCCGGACACAGCAGTGGTGACATTGGAAGGCAATTGCCGGTTTGAGCCTCTGAAGCTGAAGTTAGGATGGCTCAAGCGTCACTGTAATGACATGGGAATACTTATGGGGGCCCTGGTGAAGTATGCAGATTCGGATAGTGCCGAATATCCAGAGTGTGACGATGAGAAGTCATGAAAAGGAAAGAAGAATGGTAAAGCGCCGCAGTCTAATCCGGCGAATCGGGGATACAGCGGTAAGTGTAAAGTGGATAGCAATTTAGATTTTGTGGCTAACACTAGTGCACAGGAGGATGGCCAGCGTCGCAAAGGTAGACCGCCCCCACGGGGCGGAGGATCAAACATTAATCTGGAGCGCCAGATGAATGTGCCTTGCCCTAGGCACGACAGGAAGGAAAAGCCAGCTACGCACCTCTAGAAGGACTGCTTTATTATGAGGGAGTTCAGAAACTGGTTCCAATACGATCATGGATCGTCCGGTGGTTCAGGCCCTGGCCTCCACAGGCCGGGTTATCAAGGTGGTGGCTTCGGTTTAGGATTCCAAGGTAATTAGGCAGGCCACGGCAATCAGAACGGGCATAGCCAGCAGAACGGCCAGGGTGGTTACAATAATCAGAGCAATCATCAGCAACAACAACAATCAGGCTATCAGAGCAACCCGAAGTAGCTGAGTAGCGGGCAATATCACGTCTTCACCACAAGCTTATGTAAACGTGATCACAAGGTTTATAAGAGGGCGGTGCACTCTGTTGAACCGGCGGTGCCTCGTTATTTATGCTGGTCGGAACAGCCCATTATATGGAGTCGGGAGGATCATCCGCCCCTGGTTGATAATCGGGGTCAGCTGGCTCTGGTGGTGGCGCCTCAGGTTGGAGGTTACAAGTTCACTATGGTGCTCATGGACAGAGGAAGCAGCATCAATATTCGGTATTATGAGACCTTTCGTCGCATGGGGTTGATGGACAAGAAGCTCAGACAGTCCAACACTATTTTCCACGGCGTGGTACCTGGTAAATCGGTGTATCCCGTCAGTAAGATAGACCTGGAGGTCAATTTTGGAGATGAGCATGACTCAAGGTCGCAAACTTTAACCTTTGAAGTGGTAAAAATCAAGAGCACGTATCACGCCTTGTTCGGGCGGCCGGTTTATGCTAAGTTCATGGCGAGGCCTTGTTAGGTTTATCTGCAACTCAAAATGCCAGGTCATAAAGGAACTATTACGGTCCATGGGAGCCGTAAGATTGCTTTGGAGTGCGAGGAAGGTGATGCAGCCTATGCTGAGGTGGTTTGTGCAATCGAGGAATTGAAATTTTACAAGGATAATGTTGATCCGGCAGACATGTCTCCATTGAAGAAGCCGACCACAAAGCATGATCCGGCCTTGAAGTTCAAATCAGCTGATGAGACCAAGCAGGTTGACTTTGTTCCTAGCGATTCATCAAAGCAGTTTACCATCAGAGCTAACCTAGATCCGAAATAGGAAAGTGTGCTCATCGAGTTCATCCGTGAGAATCGGGACATCTTTGCATGGAAGCCTTCTGACATGCCAGGTGTACCAAGGGAACTCGCTGAGCACACTCTTAATGTTGATCCCAAGTTTAAACCGGTTAAACAATTCCTCCGATGCTTCAATGAAGAGAGGCGCAAGGCTATTGGTGAAGAGGTGGCCAGGCTCTTGGCGGAAGGTTTTGTAGTGGAGGTGTTTCATCATGAGTGGTTGGCTAATCTGGTGCTGGTGCTTAAAAAGAATGGCACTTGGCGAATGTGTATTGATTACACAGATCTGAACAAGGCTTGCCCAGCTTATCCTTTTGCCCTCCCCCGTATTGATCAAATCATTGATGCTACGGCGGGTTGTGATCGTTTAAGCTTTTCGGATGCCTATTCCGGTTATCATCAAATCAAGATGGCAGTTAAGGACCAGGAGAAAACATCTTTTATAACTCCATTTGGAGCCTTTTGCTATGTATCCATGCCTTTTGGGCTCAAGAGCGCTCAGGCGACATATCGGCGTTGTGTGCAGAATTGTCTTCATAAGCAGATCGGGCAAAACATGCATGTGTACATGGATGATATTGTGGTGAAATCCAGGAAGGATGAGACGCTGATAGCTGACTTGAAGGAAACTTTCGATAATCTTCGGGTTTACAAGATGATGCTCAATCCGGCGAAATGCATTTTTGGTGTACCAGCAGGCAAGCTTCTGGGGTTCTTGGTGTCAAATAGGGGAATTGAAGCTAATCCGGAGAAGATCAAGGCTATTACTTCCTTGGCTAAACCGGCGTGCATTAACGATGTCCAACGCTTGGCAGGCCGCATTGCGGCACTGAGCCGGTTAATCAGCCGTTTGGGAGAGAAGGACATCCCGCTTTATCAGATGATGAAAAAGACAGACCGCTTTGTCTGGAGTGATGCTGCTGAGGCTGCGTTCGAAGACTTAAAGAAGCAGTTGGCAGAGCCACCTATCCTTGCTACACCAGTTGATAATGAGCCGCTGTTGTTATATGTGGCTGCTAATGCCCGAGCAGTAAGCGTTGCCGTTGTAGTAGAGCGCAAGGTGGCAGGAAAGGAATATCCGGTTCGAAGTCCGGTTTACTATATGAGCGAGGTGCTCATTGAGTCGAAGCAGAGATACTCGCATTGGCGGAAATTGGTATATGGAGTCTTCATGGCAAACCGGAAGCTTAAGCAGTATTTTCAGGGCCATCCAATCACTGTGGTCAGTTCTGCCCCTATGGGCGATATAATCCAGAACAGAGAAGCAACTGGCCGGGTTGCCAAGTGGGCCATTGAACTTAGTCCTCATGGGCTAAAATATGTGCCTCGCACTGCAATAAAATCTCAAGCACTGGTGGACTTGATCAACGATTGGACGGAGTTGCAAGCACCAGAGGAAAAACCGGATCACACGTACTACACCATTCACTTTGATGGATCCAGGCAATTGGAGGGCTCGGGGGCTGGAGTCGTATTAACTTCCCCACGAGGTGATAAGTTCTGTTATGTCCTCCGTTTAATGTTCCCTTGTACTAGCAATGCAGCTGAGTATGAAGCTCTCCTCCATGGTCTGCGAATGGCTAAGAAGATGAATTTAAGCCGGGTTAAATGTTTCGGTGACTCGGACCTGGTGGCCCAACAAGTATCTGGTACTTGGGACTCCAAGGACCCGCTCATGGCAGCATATCGTCGAGAGGTGGACGCTGTCGCTAGACACTTCAAGGGTTATCAGGTGGACCATGTGGACCGTCGAAAGAATGCAGCGGCCGACGCATTAAGCCGTCTAGGCTCCTAGCATAAACCGGTTCCACCTAATGTCTTCTTGGACGTATTGCATAATCCATCGGTGAAATTACCTTCAGAAGAGGATTTGGCTGTCCCTGATCAGGAGGCTCAATTGGTGGTGGTGCTTCATGCTATTCTGGATTGGACAGTCATGTATCTGGCGTACATGAACTGAGGTGAGTTACCAGAGGACGCAGTCTTGGCCAGGCAGATAATCCGGCGATCCAAATCGATGACTATTGTCAATGGAGAGTTGCATCATTGCAGCGTATCCCAGGCGTTTCAACGTTGTGTATCACCGGAAGAGGGCCGTGAGATTCTTCAAGAGATTCACGAAGGAGATTGTGGTCACCATGCTGGTTCAAAGTCTTTGGTGGCTAAAGCTTTTTGTCATGGGTTCTATTGGCTGACGGCTCATGCTGATGCAGAGGACCTAGTCAAAAAGTGTGATGCTTGCCAGAAGTTCTCTCGGCGTGCTCATATATCGGCTCAAGAATTGAGGACGATTCCAATTACTTGGCCGTTTGTGACTTGGGGGTTGGACATGGTTGGGCCCTTTAAGAGATCTCTAGATAAGAAGACCCACCTTCTGGTGGCGGTGGATAAGTTTACCAAGTGGGTCGAGGCGGAGCCAGTCAGCAAGTGTGATGCAGCGACGGTAGTTCAATTCATCAAGAAGGTGATTTTCTGGTTTGGCTTTCCACACAGTATTATAACTGATAATGGTATCAATTTATCCAAGAGGGCTATGGAGGAATTTTGTCAACGCGAGCACATCCAGCTTGACGAATCTTCAGTGGCTCACCCCCAGTTCAATGGTCAAGCTGAGAGAGCCAATCAAGAGATCTTGAGAGGCATCAAGCCCTGGCTCAAGGTCCCTTTGCAGAGGACGCCGGGTTGTTGGGTGGAGGAATTAACCTCTGTGTTATGGAGCATCAACACCACACCCAACACGTCCACGGGTTACACGCCTTTTTTCATGGTATAAGGAGCTAAAGCGGTTCTCCCTAGTGACATCCGTCATGATTCGCCTCGGGTGGCGGCTTACGTTGAAGCTGATAACGAGAAGGCACGGCAAGACGCATTGGACCGGCTGGATGAGGAGCGTGGCATTGTAGCGGCTCGATCGGCGATTTATCAGCAGGATCTGCATCGATACCACAGTCGCCGAGTTAAAACTAGAACGTTTCAAGAAGGCGATCTAGTGCTCCGACTCATCCAAGACCAGACAGATATGCACAAGCTATCCCCGCCTTGGGAAGGACCCTTTGTGGTCAGCAAGAATCTACACAATTGGTCATACTACCTCATCGATGTTCGAGAACACAAGGACTCATGCACCGCGGAGGAGGAGACCCGACGGCCGTGGAGCATCGCTCATCTTCGGCCTTACTACACCTGAGCCATAGGCTCCGCTTTATGTACATATATTCGCAATGTACATATTATGATCAATATAATAAACCGGCATCCCCGTTAAAGTGGGGTATCTGCTGCCTTTTTCATAAGAGTTTGTCACATGGGGGCTTCTGTGTATAAGACGGAGTTCCTATGGCCCTCTTAGACCAGCTATCAAGCCAATATCATCATAAGAGCACAACTCTAGTTACTTTGGTAATCCAGCTATCAAGCCAACATGATGGTAAGGGGCAAAAGAGAGATTGATGAATAGCACAACTCAAACATAGGCACCCGATGAGCACAGCTCACAATGTTACTTGGGGGCTCCTGTCGCACAGCGACAAAGAGCTTTTAAGGCCCTTGTAATAGGCTATCAAGCCACGGCTTGGAAGCCTGGTGTATACACCTAAAACCCTGGGTTAACCTGCCTGCATCAAGTAAGTCACTCCGCCCATGTAAACCTAGTATGACCCATCGAACGATTGACAAGTCAATCTTATAACAGACCCTAAACTTGTCAACATTAAAACGACGATTGGTTAAGGATTGAGGACCATCTTAACAGGCTTTGTGAAATGGTTTAACTCAGCGGCCTGGCAGCCCATGAAAAGCCTCGAATTTGGAGCCTGGCAGCTCGTAAAAAGCCTCGACTACAAGTGTTTATTTGCTTTATTTGCCAAAAAAAATTACTTCTCAAGGAGATTGTTGATATTCATCCGATATCTATTGATTCGGCCAAGTGGTTGACTACAAGTTGCCACCATTAATAAACCAGTGTTCACAGAACCTGGTCTGGTTTGATTACAAATCACCAGTACAATTTATAGCTAAACCGGTGATTATCACAACCCGGTATGGTTTCATCATGAACCGGCAAAATATTACAGGAGTCATCAATACTCACAATTTGAGATCATCACCCTTACTGCAAAATGTTGGTTAAGCCAACGACACGATTTTATATCACAAGTATGATATATGTTTCATACTTTAATACAGCTCAGGTTATAAACCAAGATCATGTATTTGGGCATTATGACCCGTCCGGCAATAAACCGCCAAGACCCTTTAAATTTTGTCTTCTGCAAAAACAGGTTGAATAAGATTGTTCAGCATCATAAGCAGAAAAACTATGAAACTACCGGTTTGAGCAATGTTATGCAGAAGAAATACGCATGAAGACATAACCAAATGTTTCAGCTATCCTATTATAAGGCGTTTTTCAGCCCAAAAGAATGTCTGTTTCTCGCCAAGTATTGCGGTACAACTAATGTTGAACCGGCGCTGGTTCATGGCTCTACGTCAGCCCGACTAGAGGGTTGTGGATCATCCTGCATCGTCTCTTCTTCATTCTCATCCAGCAGCTGGAAGTCAATGGTTGCCCAATTGTCTTTGTCAGAGCCTGGAAAATAGCTTCATCGCTTATGAGTTCAGACGGTTCAACATCAGGGGCGTAGGTATGCTTACAGACGGGCGGGATGAGATCTTCCACTTCATTGATCGGAGTATTAACCCGGCGGTTGTTAGCATCATAGCCCGCCTAATAGTGGGACAGATCAGCTTCATCGGCTAATTTGCTAGCCAAGGGCCGCATTTCTCTTGTCAAAGCCCGCAAATCTTCATTTGTGAACTCTGATCTGTCCTTTTTCATGCTTTGATAGCCGTTCATCACATCAGCCGGATCAAGATCAGGTACCCAAGCCTTCGCCCGAGTTAATGAGGTTAAAGCGCCCGCCCTCGCAGCTGATTTCTTGAGCTCTTCAAACCGGGCGGGTAGCACTAATAACTTTTCCAACGTCTCCTTTATCAACTTGGGGACCGGTTTGTTATGAGAAGCAGCACAAATAATCCTTTCAGCGCCGGTATACAGTTGCTCTATAAGATTATATGCAACCTTTAGTTTCTTCTGCATGTCAGTACTGAGATGAGCAGTACGTTTTCCTGCGTCAATGGAACTAGGGTTAAACCGGAAGATTGTGGAGATATCATGTTCAGAATTATGATACGAGTACTTACCAAAGACAGCAGTAGTCATGGCGTTTATCTGCCGCTTTAAGCCAGATAGCTCTTCGTACACTGGATTGAGAGCGGCCTCTGCATCAACTGCCCTTTTCTCCAAAGTTGTCATGACCCCGATCCTAAGTCACACAGGTCTAGCCTGTAACACATCATATCACTTTGTGGCCTCACGCACGGTATCCCCACGGGTGCCACCATACCTGGCCCGGGACCTTTTGCGCATTTTGGCACACGTATATGATAGTGTCGCTAGCATCCATATGACAGAGAACCCGGGACGACATGACTAGTTATAAAGTAAAAGTGGCACTAAATTACAAAGACATGCATACATGACCCAGCAACGAACGTGTCGGTCATCAATGTATGAACCCAAGTCGTAGCAAGCTACAAGGACTTAAAGGAACAACGCGTGACATTTCCCCTAAGGGACAGACACGGGAACAAAGAAGGAAACATGACGGCCAGCCTAAGTGTTCCGGAGCAGTAGCAAGCTACCAAGGCTCAGTGGAAGCACTAGGAGACAGTTCCCTGTAAGATAGGCTACCAAGGGTAAACAACTAGGTGTCGGATCCCACACATAGCAATACACATTACATGTACGCATAACATGCAAGTATGTGTTGTACAACATGGCATCACAACATAACTCAACAACTCATATAGATAAAGGCCAAAAGAGCCATCATAACATTTATTACAAATAGAGGTCACATGACCCAATATACAGAGCATACAGGCAACGGAAGCATAACATGTCTAAGTACAGACAACTACAAATGGAAAAGGCTGAGAAGCCTGACTATCTACAAGACCCTCCAAAGGGTACAAGATCGTAGCTGAGGTAACAAGCTAAACGTTGAAGTCCACGCGGAACCACTAGTGAGACTGAAGTCTCTCTGCAAAACATAAATTAAGCAAACGTGAGTACAAAGGTACTCAGCAAGACTTACATCAGAACTAGCTACATATGCATCAGTATTAACAAAGGGGGTGGTGCAGTTTAACTGCAGCAAGCCAGCTTTGACTCGGTGGCTATCCTGAACTACGACTGCAAGTAACTCTTTTGAGGTGGCGCACACGAGTCCACACATTCACCAATCAATACACCACTATGGATCCGCTCCCGTCTCCCTACGAGAAGGCCATCCATAGCACTCACGCTTATCTTGCGTGTTTTAGAGTATCCACTTTCACTTGTCTATGAACTGTACAGGTAACCCAGAAGTCCATTACCGCGGACACGGCTATTCGAATAGATCATATATAATCCTGCAGGGTTGTACTTCTTCACACACGCTCTCGCCACTTATCGCCATGTACACGTCATGTATCTCGGCAACCTTCAAGCGGAAGCTTGGCGAGGGTGTCGGCCACGAACTGACTAACCACACAAGTCTCTAGACCAGGTTTATCGCCTATTTTGGTTCCATCCATGGGGAGATCCGGCTGGGGTGTCGCTCATGGCCCCAAACGATGTGTATAGGGTTCCCGAGCCACCAAACGGGCGACCGGTACACCGTGCCACGTACCTGCCGTGTCACAGCCCACCCCGAGGGTCAGCACTGCGCACGACCTCCAGTAAACTACAAACACCAGAAACTAGTTGCGACTCATGGACAGAGGACAAGGGCGATTAATAAGTTGAGAGAGTCAATTAAGGATCACAATGTGTGGTAGTAGCTGTTTCATGGATCACAAACACAGAACTCAGTTCCTGAGGACGGCTGCAATGAGACAACCCACCATGTACTCCTACATGGCCTCTCATCGCTACCTTTACCAAATCGTGTTCACACACTTAGCTCTCAACAGTAGGACATGTTCACCACATTCCAATTCATCCCCGATGAATCAGACCTGACACAACTCTAAGAAATAGCAGGCATAACCAGAAAGCATGAATGAGTAGGCACAACATGGCTCAAACAACTCCTACTCATGCTAGTGGGTTTCAACTATTTACTGTGGCAATGACAGGTCATGCAGTGGAAAGGGGTTCAACTACCATAGTAGGTAACAGTTGAAGCGTTGTTGTCCTAATGCAGTAAAAGAGAGCAAGAGCGAGAGAGTGAGATTGTATCAGAATGCTCAATGGGGTTTTGCTTTCCAGGCACTTCTGAAGATGGTACTGTGTCTTCATCAGTGTCATCGATCACATCGTCGGAACAGCGTCTACTGAGAGGGGACAAACATCGGCAAACGAGAGAGAACACAATCAATGCAATGCGACAATATGATGCATGATCTTGACATGGCAATATGTTGTTGATTGAGCTAATGCAACTAGCAACCATATTAAATGAAGTTGGTTTGAACCAAAGGTTCAAATTCAAACTCCATATGTGATTATTTAAATGTCATTTAATTGATTTGACCTGATCAGCAGGTTTAACTTGTTCAAACATGCATGAAAATGCCATATACAGATTCCTTGAAAAAAATATCATTTTTCATATATATATTATTTTCATTGGAGTTATAGATTATTTTCTGTGATTTTTAGAAGTTTTGGCTATTTTCTGAAATAAATAAATCATTTAAGATTTATTTAAAATTCCAGAAAACATTACTGCGTCAGCATGACGTCTGTGTGACATCAGCAAGTCAACAAGCCAGCCAGGGTCAAACCTGATGTATGGGGTCCACACGTCAGTGACACAACTAACTAACAGGGTTAGTTAGTTTTAAGTTAACACTAACTAAACTGTCAATGGGGCCAGGGCCCACCAGTCAGCGACTCATTAAGCTAATGACAGCAATTAGCACTTAACTAAAACCTAAACTAAAACTTGTCAAAGGCTGGCCCCACATGTCATGGACACAGGGGGCTCCAGGCGTGGTCAAAGGGGGGTCAACCCCACCGACGACTCGCCGCCGGCGAGAGCCAGGACGGCGGCGCGGCTCGGAAACACCGTTCCGGTGAGAAAATTAGCGGCGGAGGGCATCTACGGAGAGCTGGTGAACTCGCGCATCCAACGGAACAAGTGGGAGCAGCTGGGGTGGCCGGAAATGGCGGCGGCGACCTCAACGGCGGCGGCCCGAGCTCGGGTGCCGATGAAGACGACGACACCGGGCACGGGAGGACCAACGGTTGGTTCCTACGGGTGCTATGTGCGCTCACGAAGACGACGGGCATGTGCACGGGACCAATTGGTCATCGGAGCATTGTCGGCGACGAGCTTGCGCGGCGGCGTGCTTCGGACGTCATGGAAACGGTGGCTACAGCGAGCGAATGAGGTGGAGGAGAGGGGGGGTTCGACGCAGGAGCTCACAGGGAGGCGGACCAGATGCTCAGCGGGCTCGGGGACGCGTCGGAGCGGGCGCACGGTCGCCGGCGATCTCCGCGGCCGTAGGTTGAAGACGGCGACGGTGAAGACGAAGCGGGGCTTCCCGGCATCCCGTAGCTCGGTGCAGAGGACGAGGAGGATGCGGCGGAGCTTCTTGGCACATTGGCGGAGCATAGGATGGCGAGAGAGGCGAGGCAGGGAGAGAGGGGAGCGGTCGAGGGGGTCCACGGGTCTGCGTGGCGATGCAAGAGCCATCCAGAGCGTCGGGGGGGTAGCTAGGCAGGCAGGAGGTGGCCGACGCGACGTCGACGCTCGCCACCGAGCTGCTTCGTGCGCTGGCACGGGGAAGAAGACGAGCGTGCCCCTCGTGGGCTGGGCCGTGAAGCTAGGCCACCAGGTAAGTTAGCCTAGGTGAGCTCTTCTTTCTCTCTCTCTTTTCTAGTTCTTTCTGTTTTCTATTTTCCGTAGACTTTAGGGCTTTATTAAAATGTCAGGGCATTTCCAAAAATCATGAAACTAATCATGGCTATTGTTTTGAATAAATCCAACAGTAAACATTTTAGTTTATGATTATTTGAGCATTTAAAATATTTTATAGCATTTAAATGCCCAAATGCAAATAGAGTATGATTTAATTCAGAGCTCAAATATGTCATGGAAAAATGTGCATCACCTCTGGTTACTGTTTACAGTATTTTCCATAAATGATGAACATTTTTGAAAGCCATTTGGATTTACTGAAAATATTTTAGTTGAACCTAGTGAATTCCTTTGATGCTAGGGTTTAGGCAAACCCCATTTCAGGTTTAGGAGAAAATTTAAACATGATGCAACACAAGACTAACTAGACCAGAGCAGACCAGAACTAGGGATGTGACAACTCACCCCCACTAAACAAGAATCTCGTCCCGAGATTCAAGCGTAGGGTAAGATGAAGGGGGGGACGCAACTAACACAATCTTCACGATCCAGGTTGCACTTCATAGGAATGTTGATTGCTTGCATCATGTTGATCTTGACATCCTTGCTTTCGAGGTCTTTGTCCAACACGGTGACGACGAAAGAAACTCTACAAAATTGATCTTCTGAAAGATCGAGCAACTCAAGATCAACTCATGGAGTGAGACGTTGAAACATCTCTTGAGCTGAGACACGGAACACACAACCAAAGGGATGGAGTGAAACAAACGATGAAGGTTCACTTGGCAGGCAATAATCCCACACTTAAAGAAGATGGTGATCGAAGTCACCAGACGGGGCACCTTAGAGAAGATGACTCGTAGAATTATTCCCTTAAGTGGCAAAAAGAAATACTTTTGATATAGAGATCATTGAAATTCTCTATACCAGCCTAAGGCAATCACAATCGATCGTTTGACGGAGTTCGAGAGAACGACATTCTTGGGCCACAATGGATGATGTGGACTACCTTGTTGAAGACAACACAAGGGATGATTTTGCTTATCATCGGAAATGGACGGAACCCATGGTAAAATGGCACATTGGCGGTGCAAGTTGGGAAAAAAATGCAAATGTTGGGAATGATTCTGGTAACTGGGAAGAAACCCAACAGTAGAGAGTGAATCTACCCTTTGAGAGGTTATAGCATAACCAACAACACTGGGAGCAATCCCGATTAGTGCCAGTGCTAACACCTAGTTCTTGTGCATGCTCTCAAGAACTTGAGCAATTCCATCATCATAAAGGTTTTACCATTATCCGTGCCAATGGTGCTGACAACACGACATGCGACCATGATGAATAGCGATGGACGATGCAGATGCGAAGGAAGATAACACTTTCTCAGATTTCACCTTAGCGGAGTCAAGGGGCAAAATCTGGATGATCGACCGAGAGACATTTAGCACCCCGCTTCTAATGTTCTCCTTGATGTGCTAGCACAACCCATTTATTAAAATGGTTTGGTACCTAGAACGTCAAGTAAAAGGTCGAACTTCAGGAGCACAAAAATCCATAAGGAACAACTAGGGAGTAAATCCTACGAAATCCTTATGGGGAGGTGGCCAACTTCTTCAATCAAGATTCTACAACAATAGGTCTTCCGGCTGGGTGTGTTGGCCACAACATCCACTTTACCGGTTATCGAGAGACCAATATTATAGTTCTTGGAAAATGCTCCAACCATCATATCTGCCTGAGATTCAGTTCTGGTTGGTATCAGGATATTCCAGACTCATCGAGTCTAGAAATAAAAAGAAAGTTTGCAACAAAAATCGACGAGACGACGTTGCGAGATTCTCGGGGAGTGAACTACGATAGCAAGCTCCAAAACATGAGCTAGTTCTGCTACGTACCTGTGAACACGCTGTCCCAGACAAGCATGACCACATAGTAGTCTTATAATAAAATACTACTGAGTTCATATTGGGAATCATCATTGGAGATAACGAAGTCTTGTGCATGTTCGTCTGGGCCCTTCGAGAATATCTTTTGAACTTCTTATCCGTAAACAAATCAATCAGTGGCTTAGTGTGCTAGCAATACATATGGAATGGAGATGATCAGTCTATCAAACCATATAATACTTTGCACATGCGTGACTGATTTGGGATGATTCCAGAGGAAGTAAAACAAGCTTTCTCAAACTCATGGTGGCAACTTACATCAATTACACATGAATTAGAGAAGTCTCTTCTCTCATCGAACATATACCTCATGAACGGGACACGAAGGCAATGCTTAAAAAGTTTCCAACACTAGCTTAATGTCCTACAAAATCATGGAGGAGATAAGGATGTTTGTTGATGGGCTAAACAATAATTAATCCAGGTTTCCATATAGATGGAATTCCATGACAATGTGAACAAAGTGATAGCATTGGTCAGACCAATAGATGTAACGGTGTAAGCTCGAGGGATCAACCACGAGTAAGACAACATTATGAATACCATTGGTTCTTATTTGACTTGCCGATAGCCCACACTCAAATCAAAGTTTGGACAAGACAATACGTCCAACAATTGATCACGAGGATCAATCGATCAAGACATCATCTTTCTTCAACACACACACACAAAATATCCCTTGGAAGGAACTAAGTCAGGCAAGCTTTTATCTTCCAACTCTCCAAGTTGTTGTTTAGCTTAACCAACTAGTTCAGGGTATCCAACACAGATTCTCAGAGAAGGGGTGGTTTATAAGAAAACCAACTTGATCACGAACTCAACATAGCGGTCAGGGAACAACCTGGTAATACTTCCGAGAAGATATTCGGAAGATCACAACCCACTGATATGGTATGAAGCTCGAGAACAATCTTGCTTTTCAGGGCAAGACGATATGATCAAAAGAGCAAGGGATTGACACAATCCTAACTCATTGATCGAAAAGTGCACCAGAGAAATGGACTAGATAGCACGATCAATCTTAGAATGGTGATTCCGTATCCAACATACTAAGAATGAGATTATCGTCCATTAACTACCAGGCAACGGAGTTGCTAGGAGTATTGATTACACACATCACGATTCACTTGTCAATATTCCGGTTACAACAACACGGAGACCGAGGAATGAACGATGATGGCGAGAAGTATTACTGTATCAAGAGTTTATAGGAGGTTGTGCAATTCCCATGACATTCTTGACATAAAAGAGAGTAACGCTCCAAGTTAGAACAGAGCAAAAGCCGGATTGGCATTTTGATCTATGGAATACAACTGCTCTGACCCAATCCTAGGAATGGATGAGGTACTGGAGTTTGTTTCTCCTAGTCATTGCAGAATGGAATGGCTTGACAGACCACAAGAGTAAAAGGCATTGATGAACACGAATGCACGACTACTCCTGACTATTAATTGATAGGCGAAGGTCAGAATACAATTAGAAGGGGACAACTCAAAGGAACATACAACTTTCCGAGTTGTGGATGCATAGATTAGTATGTCGAACTTTCAACATATTTCTTCCGAATAATCCATGCAAAAAGGTAGGACTGGCAGAGTCACAATATATAATCAAGAACTC
Source organism: Secale cereale (assembly GCA_902687465.1). Taxonomy (NCBI): domain Eukaryota; kingdom Viridiplantae; phylum Streptophyta; class Magnoliopsida; order Poales; family Poaceae; genus Secale; species Secale cereale. The sequence goes on from LR738711.1 coordinate 603,592,376, forward strand.
CTCAAGAGTACTCTTATTGTGATATTTTGGTTCGGGAGAACTTCTGCCAAGGATGGTTCATGGTATTGGAAGAACGATATACCACGAACCTCGAGGACTATCACAAGGTTACTAATATCCTAAAGGAAGTAGCAAACACTATCTACATGAAGTAAGTGGAATGAATCTTGGGTCCAAGAACCCAGGAGTAGAATGCCTACTACTAAATGGCATCACGGGATGCTTTCGAGAATGATGGCCAGAATGATCACACTGGGAACACAATACATAGCTAGATTACTAGGTGATACTCTAGACACCTTGGGTCATAATAATAACTCCAACATATGTGTCGAGGTAACCGAATACCTCAGCACACTGGTTAGTGTGGTAATCTGGCCCAAAGGAGCATCGGGAACAGGAAGAAGGGATTTGCAAATTGTCAAGGTTCTGAGACCAATAGTTGAACAAACAGAAGTAGTAGAAACTGAACTGAGGGTTGAATCCACCATTAACGTGATCTTGATAAACAGAAGCGGAAGCCTAGTTCCTTAATCCCCGTAGAAAAGAAGAGGATGACTCAGATCAGAAGGTCATAAGGTAAAGGAGTAAAAGAGCCTTACGCTCCCTTCCATAATCAATTCCCTTAATATAACTAAAGAGTTTCCAGACACAACTTTGACCAGTTTGGCTTACTAATCCTACAGGCAGTCAGGCTCTGATACCAAAGCTGTCATGACCCCGATCCTAAGTCACACAGGTCTAGCCTGTAACATATCATATCACTTTGCGGCCTCACGCACGGTATCCCCATGGGTGCCACCTTACCTGGCCCGGGACCGTTTGCGCATTTTGGCACACGTATATGATAGTGTCGCTAGCATCCTTATGACAGAGAACCCGAGCCGACATGACTAGTTATAAACCAAAAGTGGCACTAAATTACAGAGACATGCATACATGACCCAGCAACGAACGTGTCGGTCATCAATGTATGAACCCAAGTCGTAGCAAGCTACAAGGACTTAAAGGAACAACGCGTGACATTTCCCCTAAGGGACAGACACATGAATGAAGAAGGACACATGCCGGCCAGCCTAAGTGTTCCGGAGCAGTAGCAAGCTACCAAGGCTCAGTGGAAGCACTAGGAGACATTTCCCTGTAAGATAGGCTACCAAGGGTAAACAACTAGGCGTCGGATCCCACACATAACAATACACATTACACGTACACATAACATGCAAGTATGTGATGTACAACATGGCATCACAACATAACTCAAAAACTCATATAGATAAAGGCCCAGAAGAGCCATCATAACATTTATTACAAATAGAGGTCACATGACCCAACATACAGAGCATACAGGCAACAGAAGCATAACATGTCTGAGTACACACAACTACAAATGGAAAAGGCTCAGAAGCCTGACTATCTACAAGACCCTCCCAAGGGTACAAGATCATAGCTGAGGTAACAAGCTAAACGTCGAAGTCCATGCGGAACCACTAGTGAGACTGAAGTCGCTCTGCAAAACATAAATTAAGCAAACATGAGTACAAAGGTACTCAGCAAGACTTACATCAGAACTAGCTACATATGCATCAGTATCAACAAAGGGGGTGGTGGAGTTTGACAACAGCAAGCCAGCTTTGACTCGGTGGCTATCCTGAACTACGACTGCAAGTAACTCTTTTGAGGTGGCGCACACGAGTCCACACATTCACCAATCAATACACCACTATGGATCCGCTCCCGTCTCCTTACGAGAAGGCCATCCATAGCACTCAGGCTTATCTTGCGTGTTTTAGAGTATCCACTTTCACTTGTCTATGAACTGTACAGGTAACCCAGAAGTCCATTACCGCGAACACGGCTATTCGAATAGATCATATATAACCCTGCAGGGGTGTACTTCTTCACACACGCTCTCGCCACTTATCGCCATGTACACGTCATGTATCTCGGCAACCTTCTAGCGGAAGCCTGGCGAGGGTGTCGGCCACGACCTGACTAACCACACAAGTCTCTAGTCCAGGTTTATCGCCTATTTGGGTTCCATCCATGTGGAGATCCGGCCGGGGTGTCGCTCACGGCCCCAAACGATGTGTACAGGGTTCCCGAGCCACCAAACGGGCGACTGGTACACCGTGCCACGTACCTGCCGTGTCACAGCCCACCCCGAGGGTCAGAGCTGCGCACGACCTCCAGTAAACTGCAAACACCAGAAACTAGTTGCAACTCCTAGACAGAGGACAAGGTCGATTAATAAGTCGAGAGATCCCAATGAGTGGTAGTAGCTGTTTCATGGATCACGAACACAGAACTCAGTTCCTGAGGACGGCTGCAATGAGACAACCCACCATGTACTCCTACATGGCCTCTCATCGCTACCTTTACCAAATCGTGTTCACACACTTAGCTCTCAACAGTAGGACATGTTCACCATATTCCAATTCATCCCCGATGAATCAGACCTGACACAACTCTAAGCAATAGCAGGCATAACCAGAAAGCATGAATGAGTAGGCGCAACATGGCTCAAACAACTCCTACTCATGCTAGTGGGTTTCAACTATTTACTGTGGCAATGACAGGTCATGCAGTGGAAAGGGGTTCAACTACCACAGCAGGTAAGAGTTGAAGCGTTGTTGTCCTAATGCAGTAAAAGAGAGCAAGAGCGAGAGAGTGGGATTGTATCGGAATGCTCAATGGGGTTTTGCTTGCCTGGCACTTCTGAAGATGGTATTGTGTCTTCATCAGTGTCATCGATCACATCGTCGGAACAGCGTCTACTGAGAGGGGACAAACACCGGCAAACAAGAGAGAACACAATCAATGCAATGCGACAATATGATGCATGATCATGACATGGCAATATGTTGTTGATTGAGCTAATGCAACTAGCAACCATGTTAAATGAAGTTGGTTTGTACCAAAGGTTCAAATTCAAACTCCATATGTGATTATTTAAATGTCATTTAATTGATTTGACCTGATCAGCAGGTTTAACTTGTTCAAACATGCATGAAAATGCCATAAACAGATTCCTTGAATTTTTCTGATCATTTTTCATATATAAATTATTTTCATTGGAGTTATAGATTATTTTCTATGATTTTCAGAAGTTTTGGCTATTTTCTGAAATAAATAAATCATTTAAGATTTATTTTAAATTCCAGAAAACATTACTGCGTCAGCATGACGTCTGTGTGATGTCAGCAAGTCAACAGGGCGGCCAGGGTCAAACCTGACGTGTGGGGTCCACACGTCAGTGACACAACTAACTAACAGGGTTAGTTAGTTTTAAGTTAACACTAACTAAACTGTTAGTGGGGCCAGGGCCCACCAGTCAGCGACTCATTAAGCTAACGATAGCAATTAGCACTTAACTAAAACCTAAACTAAAGCTAGTCAAAGGCTGGTCCCACATGTCATGGACACAGGGGGGTCCAAGCGTGGTCAAAGGGGGTCAGCCCCACCGGCGACTCGCCGCCGGCGAGAGCCAGGACGGCGTCGCGGCTCGGAAACACCGTTCCGGTGACCAAATTAGCGGCGGAGGGCATCTACGGAGAGCTGGTGAACTCGCGCATCCAACAGAACAAGTGGGAGCAGCTGGGGTGGCCGGAAACGTCGGCGACGACCTCAACGGCAGCGGCCGGAGCTCGGGCGCCGATGAAGACAACGACACCGGGCATGGGAGGACCAACGGTTGGTTCCTATGGGTGCTATGTGCGCTCACGAAGACGACGGGCATGTGCACGGGACCAATTGGTCACCGGAGCCTCGTTGGCGACGAGCTTGTGCGGCGGCGTGCTTCGGCCGTCATGGAAACGGTGACTACAGCGAGCGAACGAGGTGGAGGAGAGGGGGGTTCGACGCAGGAGCTCACAGGGAGACGGACGAGATGCTCAGCGGGCTCGGGGACGCGTCGGAGCGGGCGCACGGTCGCCGGCAATCTCCGCGGCCGTAGGTTGAAGACGGCGATGGTGAAGAAGAAGCGGGGCTTCCCGGCGTCCCGTAGCTCGGTGCAGAGGACGAGGAAGACGCGGCGGAGCTTCTTGGCGCGTCGGCGGAGCATAGGGTGGCCGATGGCCGCGGCAGTAGCAAACGGCGGTGACGGGCTCGCTCAGCTTCGGGAGAGGGAGCGAGAGAGGCGAGGCAGGGAGAGAGGGGAGCGGTCGAGGGGGTCCAGGGGTCTGCGTGGCGATGCCAGAGCCATCCAGAGCGTCGGGGGGGGGTAGCTAGGCAGGCAGGAGGTGGCCGGCGCGACGTCGACGCACGCCACCGAGCTGCTTCGTGCGCTGGCACGGGGAAGAAGACGAGCGTGCCCCTGGTTGGCTGGGCCGTGAAGCTGGGCCACCAGGTAAGTTAGCCCAGGTGAGCTCTTCTCTCTCTCTCTCTCTTTTCTAGTTCTTTCTGTTTTCTATTTTCTGTAGACTTTAGGGCTTTATTAAAATACGAGGGCATTTCCAAAAATCATGAAACTAATCATGGCTACTGTTTAGAATAAATCCAACAGTAAACATTTTAGTTTATGATTATTTGAGCATTTAGAATATTTTATAGCATTTAAATGCCCAAATGCAAATAGAGTATGATTTAATTCAGAGCCCAAATATGTCATGGAAAAATGTGCATCACCTCTGGTTATTGTTTACAGTATTTTCCATAAATGATGAACATTTTTGAAAGCCATTTGGATCTACTAAAAATATTTTAGTTGAACCTAGTGAATTCCTTTGATGCTAGGGTTTAGGCAAACCCCATTTCAGGTTTAAAAGAAAATTTAAACATGATGCAACACAAGACTAACTAGACCAGAGCAGATCAGAACTAGGGATGTGACAAAAGCGGCTCTTTCTGCATCCCAATCCGCCCATTCCTTCTGGAAGTCTTTCTTCAATTTTTCAATGCTTGCTAAAGCGAGGGTCAGCTCATCCTTGGTCTTGGAAGCGGCGGTTTGCTGGAATTTCAGGTTGTCTTGAAGCTCAGCCACTTGAGATTCTTTCTGATTTAGATCAGCCTGCAAAGAGAAGCACACATCATACATTGGTAAAGCATATTGGAAGTTCCAAGCACATAATAAGTTATACACTTAGCACTTGGGGGCTAATGCATATTTGCAGTTATCTGGCATCTTTATTAAAGTCCCAAGCACATAACAAGTTATACACTTGGCACTTGGGGGGCTAATGCGTTATTGTTCAAAGAGGGTGACAAAATAAAAGTCACGGTTCATCCTGAAGAGATAAACCGGCCCTTGGAGACTACACATGTGAAAAAATACATAATGGGCATTCTGAAATACCGGTTCATCCTAAAGGGATAAACCGGCCCTTGGGGCTATGGTGGAGTTGAGACAAGTTATTGGGCTTAGGCAAGAATGAGATTGAAAGAAATTAAGCAGAAGTTTACCTCATAACATTCCTTCATAAGATTCACTAAACCGGCTTCATGATCATGGCTTGTATACAGCCGGTTCAGATAGCCGGAATGAAGATCTTGGGCGCTGAGTTGAGCATAGTTGGACAAATCAGCATTCCATTTGCCTTTGTCCTTGCCAAAGACCTCATCTTTAGCAGTATGTTTGGATAAAGCAACGGGTTCACTAGGAGCAGTATAACCAAAGCCAGTAATTTGAACATCTTCTGTTGAAACGGCAGTGGGTCTAGCAGGGCTAGCCGGAGTATTACTAGCCCGAGCTGGGCTAGTTGGATTATCACCAAGGTCCATTGGCATAGCTTCTTTTTCGGTAAAAGTTCCATGATCCGGTGGAGGAAGATCATCATGCAAGACATCAACATTTTCTGCTGGCTCTGGAGTTTTCTCCGGTTCAGGATTCACATCATCACCTGTCGGTTTATTCAATTTAGCCTTCTTACTAGGCTTCGGCTTGCTGCGAAATTCAAAGGTATAGATAGTCAGTAGAGTAAAAGAAAAGGATTAACATGAAAATAAAAACTTACCCAGGAACAGTTTTGAGAGGAGGAAGGTGTGTAATTGTTGACTCGTCGGATGACGAACGAGGAGTATCCTGATAATTTGAATCAGATGGATTAAGAGGCTGGCGAATATGACCTGCTTTGGGATAAAGATCATCTGGAGTATGTAAAACCTCTGAACGACGTCTCCGAGCTGGTGTCTGTGGTAAACCGGTGGATTCGATAACCTGACCACTGTGTCGTGTTGTGCGGCGAGCTTCATGTTGCTGTTTCTTCAAAATAAAGTTTGGATCCAAGTAAGCAAAAGGGTGAGAAAATTGTGCTTTCCGGCTTGCTCGACGAATTTTCGGTGTTGGCAGAGGATCTGAACCGGAGGAAAGGGTAATTACCTCAACATCCTCAGCCTGGTTGCCTTCAGCGTTTTCCTGAGTATAATCATTGTCAAAAAGATGCAAGAAAATGGAGCCAAGGGAATCAAGTGATACCTCTGAGTCCGCTTCATCATCATCATCAAGATTGGATTCAGATGCTTCAGTAGTCTTCTTCTTAACAGTTTTCCTAACAGCCTTGGTTTTGAGGCGAGCTGCCTTTACCGGTTTATCCTAGGTTTTCCTCTTCTAGAACGGATCATTACACTGATAAAGATTGTGAGGTCATTCAGAAAGGATACTAAAAACAGATTGAAATAAAACAAATGATGTAAGAAGATTTACCGATGGCGGTTTATTGGACTCGTAGAAAGGGGCCAGGCCAGTTTTGCTGCAGGCATCCACCGGTTCATTCAATATCTTCTTGACAGACTCACTGACTCCACTCTCTGACAGTACAGCTTCAGTATGGTGTAGAGGATCTTTGGGATTTCCAGTATATTCACGCATCAAACTAGAACGCCGGCTTAGCGGTAGAATACTCCAAGAAATCCAACAGCGAACAAAGTCAATGCCTGTCAAGCCGTTTGCGGTGAAGGCCCGGAGCTTTGAAAGCTGCGGTGCGTATTGGGCTCGCTCCTGGGCACTTAGCCATTGCGGGAAAGGATGATTATCAGGAAGGCGATGAGGACGGTAACCCGGCAGAGGATTTTCATCAGCTGGAGACGTGTCTAAATAGTAAAACCAGGTCTGATTCCAATCTTTAGGATGGTTGTGATGTTTGGCATGAGGAAAGCTGACATCCTTTCTTTTTTGATGGACATTCCGCCAAGTTTGGTGTTAGGCCCGTCTGTGAACTCTGTGCGGCGGTTTAAGTGGAAGAAATCCCTAAACAGTTCAACTTAAGGCTCTTCTTGCAGGTAAGCCTCACAAAATACTTGAAAATTGCAGATGTTGTATACAGAGTTTGGCCCAATATCTTGAGGGTGGAGTTGAAAGCTAGTCAGCACGTCACGAAAGAATTTTGACCTGGGAGGGCTAAACCCTCGGGATAGATGATCAACAAATACAATCACTTCTCCATCTTTGGGCCTCAGAGGGCATTCCGGACCTGGGACTCTCCAATGAATGGCGTTTTTCTTGCCTAAAGCGTCAGATTCAACCCAGCCGTTCAGTTCCTCCTCGGTAACCCGAGACGCAACCCAGTTGCAGGAAGTGAATTGCTTGGCTTGCTTTGCCATTTCGAGGGAAAAAGCTGAAATAAAAGTAAAGGGTCGGTTTATGATTTACAACTGGCAGGTATTGAGAAATATGCAATAATAAACCGGAGTTAACACTCGGAAGTATTACGAGAGCGACTGCAACGGTGGTTTAAGCGGGGCCTAATGATATCTACCGGTTTATGATTTTTTCCAAAGTTAAACCGCCGGGGAAAATATGAAGGTGCAGATCTAAAGTTATGGAAAAACAAGTTTCGCAAAATCAGCAACAGGATTACAGATCTACGGCATGACAGAAATTCAGAAATATTCAGGATCAATATTGATCAGATGCTGCAGCAGTTCAGACGGATCTAGATAGGGGAATACTTTAAAGGAGGACAAGCATTTAATTGAGCAGGGTTATTAATACAGTCGCAGGCGGAAACATCAGATCTACACTAACTATCGGAGCTATGGCAGAAGAAGAAGGGAAGAACAGCACCCTAATGTGATGAACAAGAGGAGAAACCCTAAGGAGAGCTATAGAGAAAGGAAGGGGATGACTTACTGGAGTCGTCGGAGGCGTAGGCGTGCCGGTGAATCTCTGGTCCAAACAGGGCGATGCAGCGGCCCGTGCTGAAGCAGAAACGAAGGTCGACGACGACGTTGGCGGAGCTCAGGCACAGATGGGCACGAGGAAGAAGAAGCGAAGAGACGGGGGGAAACAAATGACCCCTCGCCCTATTTATAAGCCGAAAGGTTAAACGGCAGGTGCGGGAATCAAGGAGCCCGAAAAGTGGATATGGGATGATACTGTCGCCTCGATCTTTGGGGATTTTAATAAGTAAAGAATAAAACAGGTACAAGTATTAAATGAACATATGGCGTCATGGCGGTTCAATGTGATCCAGGAAGATGACGTCATGGCGGATTATGAAATATTTGAAGCCAGGGAGGACCAAGCTTCTAAAAGGCGTTGAAGATTGACATGAACAGGTTCAAATCAATCTGGGGCCTAATGTCAGGGATATAACTGTTAGCTATAAACCGCCGCCCAGGGAGAGGCCAGTTTAGGCCCATAAGTACTGAAGCCCAACAAGGCATAGAACATGGTGCTTTAGTATAAAAGACAAGAGATACAGGGCCCAAGAGGTGTTACGGCCCGTAAGTCTAAACTGCCATACGGCGTGTAACTTGTATTGTAAGATAGGAAAGATAGAGACCGACCAAGGCACGTTTATGAGCCGGCCTCGGGATTCTGTAAACCGGATCGGGCGTCATCCTGTGTATATAAAGGGACGACCCGGCGACGGTTCAGGGACATAGAACAACAACTCGAGACACAGGCAAAGCGGATTCGCTCCCTGGTCATCGAAACCCTAGCAATACCACACCAAACTAGAAGTAGGCTTTTACCTTCATCGAAGGGGCCGAACTAGTATAAAAACCCTTTTGTCCTTGTCCGCTTTAACCCCATTAAGCTAACCCATAGTGATGGCTCCACGACTAGGTCCTTTTGCTAGGACATCTGCCGTGACAAAACCACGACAAAAGTCATATGCCTCCCACTGCTCTGAGAACCATCCCCATTACTTGGCCCTTTGCGGTCTGGGGGCTGGATATGGTTGGACCTCTTAAAGGGGAAGCCATAAAAAGAAATATTTACTAGTTATAGTCGGAAAATTCACTAAATGTATAGAAGCCAAGCCAGTCAGAACAGTTGAGGCAGGGCGAGTGATAGATTTTATATCCGGTGTAGTACACCGTTATGGTGTCCCGCATAGTACTATCACAGATAACAGCTCCAACTTCACAGCTAATGAGGTGAAAAATGGGTGCGCCAAGTTAGGCATTAAATTTGATTACACCTCTGTGTACCATCCTCAAACAAATGGTCAAGTCGAAAGAGCCAATGGCATGATAATGAGCGGCATTAAACCCAGACTAGTGCGCTCCCTGCGGGAGTCAGATAAACACTGGGTTGAGGAGCTCGACTCCGTACTCTAGGGGCTGCGGACCACACCTAACCAGACAACCGGATAGACGCCATTTTGCATGGTGTACGGCGCAGAGGCTGTTTTGCCCTGTGATATTATTCATGACTCACCTCGAGTGCGCATGTATGAAGAGCGAGAGGCCGAGCTCGATCGGTAGGATGATCTAAAAGGCCTCGAATAGGAGCGCGACATCGCGGAGGCCCGTTCCGAATTCTATCAACAATAGGCCAGGCGATACCAAAGCAGAGAAGTGCGGGCCAAAACATACAATGTTGACAAACTCGTTTTATGCCTCCCGGAGAAGAAAAAGGATAAGCTCAAACCAAGATGGGAGGGCCCCTTCATTATTGACGAAGTACTCACTGGTGGAGCCTATCACCTTCAAAATGCATCAGACAATCGCCTTGAGCCGAACCCATGGAACGCTGCCAGGCTCGACGATTCTACGGATAGTTCGGTAGCACCTTTTATTCTGTTTTTTAGTTTAGGCCTTATCCCTTGTTTTATTTTTCCTCTTCCTTTCTTATTTTTTCCTTACCGAAAAGTGTTCGACTTAACCGAACTGTTACAGGGTAAATCATCCTCAAATGTATATACCACAAAATACCTGGGGGCTTCTATAATGAAGCCCATTATTAAAACGCATATTGCTTACAACACTCATGTCGTCTGTTTCATATAGTCTCCTCGCCATTATATGCACCTTTACGACTTAAGTTTTTGCCAAGCTAGGTTGTCTGGCTCCTGTGTTTATACCCTACGTTTCCGATTGTTCGTCTAGGGTGTAAAGGGAGCACTTCAGCAATTGTTACAACCGGGAAATCCGGACCTGTACCTCAGACGGGTGAAGCCGAAAGCTAGCTTTCTTAAGGGAATTACTGGTCGGCAGACAAATGAGAATCTCTTTTTGGCACATAATCTTTCAAACTCATAGGATAGGCTCCCTATAATATTATTTTTAAGGATCAAAGCCTAGGCACACGTATATATGCATGTTAACCGAGGGAAAGGAACCCTTAACGGAAATATTCTCTTTGGAAGATGTTTCTTACGTTAAATAGTAATATAACATAACTCCCCGAACATAGTTTGTCTATTTCAGCAAAGATGACTGGATTGCGTGGTTCCCGAACATACCACGTGTTTACCACGGGTATAGTGTTCGGAAACACTCTAGCCCTCGGGTTTCGGAGGTCAAAGCGGAAGGTCTACCATGAAAATCTTACAAATAAATTCGGTTGGAGATAAGTTTGATGATAAAGTACATTGTTACATGGAATCAAACGCCTACTCTTCATCTATGCCATCTATAAGAGTGTCTAAATTACTGTCTTGTTGTGAAAATTTGGCGGTTGTCTTTACTTGGTCATACACCAAGCTCACAGCGATTTCTAGTCCGTCAGGCCCTCGAGGTCCAACCCAGGCCATATGATTTGGATCAAGTCCGGTGTAACGTGTCTTCACCATAGCCCAGGCTTCTCGAGCACATTCTCGACATGCTGACGCCATCCACAGCTCAAAGAGGTGTTGAGCCCCTTTGAATAAATTCGTCGGTTCCTCCGTAATTTCTCGAGAAGAATCAGTTGCCCATCAGGCCTTGGCCATATTCTTCATGGCTTTCCGAGCTCACTCGTATAACTTGGAGAGCTCTTGCAGCAGGTCACTTTCAAATCCAGACACCTCTCCCTCGGGCCGCGCAGTTAACAAGCCTACAGGAACAGTTTTGTAAAAAAAACTTTGAATCAAGGGACTATAATGAAAGCTAGGTTAAAGTTCATACTGAATATGCCGCCTTTTAGCTTCATGTTCTCTTTCAAGGCATCCGAGAGTTGGGCTTGTATGTCCTTTAGCTCTTCGGCTTGCTTGATATTTGTATCCTACAATTTGTTTTTCTCCTCTATGGTCTGTGTTAGTACATGTTGACCAGCGGCCATTTGCCCTTCGGCTTGTTCTTTGTCCGCCAGAGCAGCCCTTAGCTTAACCCCAATTTGGTCTGTTGACCTTGCTGTTGTAGTTAAAACAATGTATATTTAAAAATCATTGATTGGCGCAAGACCATAATTTCCGGACACTATTGTTCTTACCATCAGAGCCCTTCTTGGACTTCTTCGAATCTTCCAATTCGGTGGTGACAGCAGTTAACTTGGTCCGACATTCTTCAAGCTCCTTGGATAATATGTTATTCTTTTCCTTGAGTACCTGTGGATACAGCGATCCTTAAATCAGTTGGGCCTACTGCTTCAAGTCTCGGGGGCTACTAGCATATGAATATTTAATCTACACTTTCTTACCCGCATATCATTGGAAAGCTGGTGAGTGGCTCCAGCAAGTCCGTCTTGAGCAGCTCGGACATACGCATTCGTAGAACTGAGGACATTGAACGCCTCTTCAGTAAAAGCTGGATCACGCATGGCTGCTTTTCGCCGCTGATGATTCATCGCGCTCTCCACTTTGGAATTGGTAACGGATACTTCATCTGAATCCTCTTGGAGAGGACAATTCGGTGTTACACCCGTATCAACCCTAGTCCTTGTGGATGGGTCCGATGCCGGATTAGTTGGAGCATGACTAGAAGGATCCCTGGACACAGTCCGGCATATGCTCCTCCTCAAATAAGACAAAACAGAAAATTACAATCCAGCTTCTCCACTCAGCACCTGTTAAAAAGTCATACCTATTCGATAAAGGAGGAGGTTCAGTGGTGTATCTGGTCTCCTTTCGCTTCAAAGGCCGGCCCTGCGTAGGCGTAGATTTTTGGGAAGGCGCTCTTGATGCAGTATGGGGGGATGAGCGCCACCCCTTTTGAGCATGAGATAATGCGATGGGTGAGGCACGCTGGGAAAACTCTCTTTGAAGAGACGTCTCCTGGGTACTTACGTGGGAGGAAGGAAGAAGGCCAGGGTAGTCGGCAACAATAGCCACTTCAGTACCATCATGGTTGGCCTAATAGAAAACTCCATCCCTAAGCTCTATGCCTATATCCGGATCTTCTTCAAATCCGGGATCCATGTCTCGAATATGGTCCTCTGGCTGCGGAATGGGGCTATGAATCCCTTCGGCCACCTTTCTCCACACCCATGGGAGATAACTGAATCCGGTTCGGTTAGTGTGTCTCAAGAGAAAAATTGAGCAAAACTAGCGATCAGAAAAAGGCTTACCCAGTCGATGGGGTTGTACATAGAGAAACCTTCCCGACACTTCAAGCAAAGAAAGTCCTCCTTCTCCCCTTTGTAGAGGTCAGCTAGGATGGCGCCCAGGGCGGCAGTGTTGTCCAGACCCATGTGTAGATAGCGCGAGGCATCATCTTGCCATTATAATGCCACATAGGAAACCCTCTGGCTTGAAGCCGTTGCACACATCGTGTTATCGAGATCGCCATTACTTCAGTTATTGTCAGCTCGGAGTGGGCAAGTAATCTGATCTTGCTTACTAGCCTTTTAATCTCCGCACTGTCTTCTTCCTTGAGGCTTCGGGGACACCAGTTGAAATGCTTATTTAAAGGAGCACTGGAGTATTCGGGAAGGCCCCACCGGATTGGGTCCGGAAGAACGACGTCTTCAATATAAAACCATTCCGAGGTCCACTCTTCGAATGCCTTCTTTGGAGTGCCGGATAGGTAGCCTGTCCCTAGCTATACGCCACACTTCGACGCCGCCCACCTCGAATATAGATCCCTTTTGGGAGCGGGGGACGAGGCAAGAATTTTCGCCATAGCTCAAAATGAGCCTCACAACCCAGAAATAGCTCACAAAGAGCGACGAAGCCCGCGATGTGCAAGATAGAGCCTGCCATAAGATCGTGCAGCTGGAGACCATAGAACTCTAGGAACCCCTGAGGAAAGGATGGATAGGAAATCATGCGCCTCTCAAGAGGAAGGAGACAAAGCACACCCGCTCCTCCTTGGTAGGATTGGGGAAATTTTCTGCCAGGGCTTCGCCGTCAATAGAAGTTAATCTAGCCCGGACGGGGACTAGATCCACGGGAGGGAGATACCCATGCGCCTGAAGTTTACTCAGATGCGCGTGGGATACTGAGCAACTTTCCCAATTGCCTGCTTGAGGGCCATGAGGGCGTGAGGAAGAGCTGGGAACACCAGCCATGTTTGGAGATTTTCCGTGGCAAGCTCTAAGGATTTTCTGCGTGGAGTGGAATGTCATATGAGATTTAGTCTCTTTAAATAGGCGCCTTCCTTACACAGTCAAGGGGTTATTTGTAAAATACCCAGATTGTCAGGGATATAACTGTTAGGTATAAACCGCCCGGGAGGGGCCGGTTTATGCCCATAAGGAATTACTTCTACTGAAGCCCAACGAGACAGAGTATGGCACATTACTACAGAAGGCGAAAGATCCAGGGCCAAAAGGGTGTTAGGGCCCGTAAATACAAACTGCCATACGGCGTGTAACTTGTACTGTAAGATAGGAAAGATAGAGACCGAATCGGGCACGTTTATGAGCCGGCCTCTGGATTCTGTACACCGAACCGGGCGTCATCCTGTGTATATAAAGGGATGACCCGGCGACGGTTCAGGGACAGAGAACAACAACTCAAGACACAGGCAAAGTGGATTCGCTCCCTGGTCATCGAAACCCTAGCAATACCACTCCAAACTAGACGTAGGCTCTTACCTTCATCGAAGGGGCCGAACTAGTATAAAATCCCTTGTGTCCTTGTCCGCTTTAACCCCTTTAAGCTAACCCGTAGCGATGGCTCCACGACTAAGTCCTTATGCTAGGACATCTGCCGTGACAAAACCACGATAGTTGGCGCCCACCGTGGGGCTATCGCACGATGGTTTTGAGTTCTTAGAGGGCAGCTTTGAAGGACTCAAGGGCTATGTAGTGGGCCGGCTAAGAGTCATCACGGCAAGATCTATATCGACGATGCGGGCTGGGGCCCCGAGGCTGATTCAGTTGAGTACGGGTACTGGGTCCCCTTTGGTGGCATCCATGTTTTCATCGGCAAGATCGGCGAACTGGGCCCTGAGCCGGACATCTGCTCCAACACCGTCGAGTCGGCTCAGCGTGCGAGACCTACCCGGATTCGGCCCGCCATGAAGCGTGTCTTCGTGGGAGCGGTTCACGGAGCGCAAACTGAGGATGGATCAGAATCTGGTAGCGAGACCGTCGTTTATTCCGGTGATGAGTCATCTACTGGAGAAACCGAGTCTTCAGCGTTAACATCCGATCTGGTGGCGGCAGCAGCAGCTGGGGCAGGAGGCCCTGTTCAGCCGCCGGCTCAAGTTCTGTCCACTTTATTCGACACCTTGATAGCGCTGCTGATCGTGGAGGTCAGCCAGGCCGAGAAGGTACAGCACGACGCGGAAGTTGCTAAAGTAAGGGGCCAAATAGATCAAGCCAAGTTGGACCTGGCCGCTAAAAACACCAGGATGGCCGCGAGGCAAGCCGAGTTAGATGCTCAGGCTTCTCGGCTCCTGTTGGATCAGACCGCATCGAATGACATAATGAGGAGAAGGTGCCAGTCTTGCCTACCGCCGGTTTACCAAGCAAGGAACCTCTTCAGTACGCCTGGAGCGGGAACCAGCAATCAGCCGGCGGTAAACCGGGGGGAGGTGCCTGGAACGGGGGCATCGGTCCAGCCACGGGCCACGGATCCAACCCGTTAGATCGTTCCATCACCGCATACACCAATGCATCACGGTCATTACTCCAACCCTTTGGATAACATAGTTGCAGCCACTTCACGATTGGCGGCCCTTCCCATTGAAGGAGGATCCCCTATAGAAGTGGAAGCACGGCGAGCTAGGGAGTTCCTGGAGACGGTGTTAACTCAGCAGCAGGCTTATTCTCATAGCAGCGAGAGGATTCATTCCGCCCCCCCCCCCCCCCCCCGCCCAAGCCGGAGTTACAGCAGGCATATGGATGAACCGGCCGTATCAAGTAGCGTGCGGAACCGTAACCCGCCGCGGAGGGATAACCCGGCGGGTAGAGATGCAAATGCTCAAGAGGTAGTGGATCGGGGCAGACAGCGCTGAAAGAATGAGTTAGCAGCACAATATGAAGCCCGTCAGCTTACACCGGTTCGCCCATCTACCACGATCGAGCCAGGAGTTTCTTCCAGCTCCTTGGGAGTACCATGTATCACCCCCGCTTTACGCAATGTGCGGCTGCCTAAGGAATTCAAAGGACCGCGCAAGGTGCCCAATCATACTGCTGATATGTCCCCCGAAGCATGGGTTGAAAGCTACGAGATGGCAATGGACATGCTGGACGTGGACGATGCAGCGTGTGCGAAATACTTCACCATGATGTTGGAGGGCACGGCTCGTACTTGGTTAAAAAGTTTACCGCAAATTCCATCAAATCATGGGCCGAGTTACGACGTCGGTTTATCAGTAATTTCAAGGATACATGCAAGCAGCCCATGTCCATTGTAGACTTGGCAGCTTGTGTTCAAGGGGAGAACGAATTGACGAGTCATTGGGTGCGCCGGGTGTCAGAGATCCTGCATTCCTCAGACCGCATCAATCCAGACACAGCAGTGGTTCGCATTCATCTGACACGTGGAAGCCGAGGCGACGACGGCAAGGAATCAAACAGGATATAATATTAAATATGGAGCCGAACTATCATCTATTCCGAAGAATCTGCCTTCCAAGATCGAAGACATGAAGCCGGATACAATCTTGTCATTGAAGGCAAGTTCGGGGGTTACTGAGGGAGTCCTGGATTTGGGGGTCCATGAGGATCCGGTCTACCGAAGCTGGGCCGGATAGATGGGCCATGAAGATGAAGATAAACTGACATCCGCGTGTCCGGTTAGGACTCCTGTATATGTAGAAATGCATAATAGATGTTCGGATATAATGATTCCTTTCTTCCCAAGCAATCTTTGTAACCCTAGGTGTCGTGGAATTGTCACGGCAGATGTCCTAGGGTAAGGACTTAGTCGTGAGGCCAACGCATCTATGTAGTACCTTGAGAGGGGTTGAGCGGAATCGAGAGACGCAACACAAGACAAGGATTTAGACAGCTTCGGGCCCAGGGAAACATCATCCGGTAACAACCCTACATGTTGTTTGTGGCTAGATCTCATTATGACCCTCATGGAGTCGCCGCATAAGCCGGCTCTCCTTCTTGTGTCTAGCCCTAGATATTATTTCTTTCTTGCATGTCCCTCTTTAGGGAGCCCTGCCCCTCCTTATATATGTTGAAGGGGCAGGTTACATGACTAGTCCTAGTAGGATTAGGATTACTCTATTACAAGTGGAGTCCTAGTCTTGCTTCCTTTGTAGGAGAATATTCCTTGTGCTTTCCTCATAATCCGGCCCACCATATCATGAACCGGCCTTCTGGGCCTTGGGCCTTGTCATCCGTCCGCCGCCCGCCAGGTTACCAGTGAGTGATAATGTTCAGACAGGTTGCTTGTAAACCGTCTGGTCAGGGCGGGTCGCCAGTGAATCGCCAAGTGTAAACCGTCTCAAGTAAACCGCCAAGTCCGACCTGGTTATATTTCGGACCAGGTTATACCGTGGGGTATATCCCCGACATTAGCCCCCAGTTTAGCTTGGATTTATCCGTGGTGAACTTATGCTGCAAAATAAACACAAGAACAAATTTGACAGGTTGTGCTCTGGGTTAAGAATTCTTGTAAACCGAAACCTGACCATCCTTAAGTCCTTGTCCTTTCCTTCTTCTAGAAAATCCGGGTCAATAGACAAGCTTCATAATCAACTTGCTTGCATAAGAAATATTGTAAATCAAGAATCCATTTGACTCGACCTTCAATGCTCTGACTTGACAAAAATATTGGTCTTTGAAATATTCAACTGATATCCAGCCGGCTTGAGGATGCCGGTTTATGATTACCACCATTGTCGGGTTATAAAAACTGATAATTCTGGGTCATGACTTTTTATAGACGCCGGGTTATGATTGTTGCCAACGTCGGGTTACACAATTAATCTTCCTGATTTGCCCGAAACTGAGAATTTGAAGATGTTCCTCCTTTATATGCATATTACATGTAGCCCCCAAGTCTTAAGAAGAGAACATAGTGATAGCTTAAGACTTGTTTCAATATAAATGTTGCAATCTTGAAGAAATCCAGATTGTTCATCCCAATCACTAGTAAAAACTGAATAATCCATATTATGTAGCCCCCAAGTGCCGGGTTGTCATGCTTGCAGCAACTTGGGACTTGTAATCGCCTGATGCTCAAAAACTTCAACCAGTGTAGCCCCCAAGGGCCGAGTTATTATGTAATAATGAGCAGGGACTATGTAAATATGATCATGTAGACTTGAACAGCAACGTGTAGCCCCCAAGGGCCGGCTCAGTAAGACTATTGAGTTGGGACTTTATATATACTTCATTGAAAATAACATTATATAATGTAACTCCCATCATGGGGCTTGAACCCACGTCCACAAGGTTAAGAGCTTTATGCTTTACCAACTGAGCAGCGGACCCTTCAATATAATGGATTAATACTTGTGTTCCTTGAATTGTTGACAGGAGCAATTGGTAGCCCCCAAGGGCCGGCTCATTACCATGTGATGAGTCGGGTCTTCAATAAGGTGAGCAAAAATGACTTTGCATTAGCCCCCAAGTGTCAGGGTGCATGCTTGCAGCGACAAGAGACTTGCATATTTGATGTAATCTCGATTTGAATAATTTAGCCCCCAAGTGCCAGGTCGTAAGCCTGCAGCGACCTGGGATTATTCCTTCAATTGTAGAATAAATCATTTCCATTGATAATATGATAGCCATTGTGCTAAAGCGACTTACAAAACCTTAATCGTAATATTGGTTATTGATAACCATAATAAAAGTCTAGCCATGTTGGCTATTTAAATATTTGAATAATATAACCTGGTTTGAAAACCGGTTCCAGTGAGATTTGATCACACTGTTGGTTTTACCAAGCCAGTGTAGTAACGGTGATAACCCAAATTTTGAGCACTGGTAATTTTCATAGATTGCTGGTTTACAAACAAAACCAGGCTGGGTTAATAAACATCGGTCATTATCTTATCTCATACTGGCGACTTATAGTCAAAAGCCAGGCCGGGTTAATAAACACTGGTCATTATCTTATCTCATACTGGCAACTTATAGTCAAAAGCCAGGCCGGGTTAATAAACACCGGTCATTATAACTGATCATGTACTGACAACTTGTAGTTGAAAGCCAAGCCGGGTCAATAAACGCCGGTTTATCATAAAGAGTTGTAAACCTCAAAAAGAGAAAATTGTCAAATAAAAGCATGGGAAGACGCAATATATGATGATGTATGTGTATGATCAAGAGGGTTCAAGCTATGGTTCAGATATTACCAGAGCCCCCAAGTACTCATAATTGTGGCATTGCACCAATCAAGAGGTGTAGCAATGGTTCGAATACGACCAAGCCCCCAAGTGATTTCCCTGGTGCCCTTATGCTTATCAAGATGTGTAACTATGGTTCGAACCCATAGCCCCCAAGTGATTTCCCTGGTGGCCTTAAGCCTATCAAGAGGTGTAGCTGTGGTTTGGATACAACCAAGCCCCCAAGTGATTTCCTTGTTGCCCTTATGCCTATCAAGAGGTGTGACAATGGTTCGAATATAGCCCCCAAGTGATATTATGAGTTGTGCTCAAGGGATACCCATGTTTGAGCTGTGCTGTCAGCAGACTCTCTTTGGCCCCTTATGATAATATTGGCTTGATAGCCAGATTACCGAAGTAACCAGAGTTGTGCTCTTATGATAATATTGGCTTGATAACCGGATTTATAGAAGTAACCAGAGCTGTGATCCTATGATAATATTGCCTTGATAGCCGGATTAATGGGAAATCAGAACTCCGCTTCATAAACAGAAGTCCCCAAGTAATATATTTCTGAGCTATGCTCGCCGGGCGCCTATGTTTGAGTTGTGATATGCAACAAACTTTCTTTGGTCCCTTTAATTTCTCCTGAAAACTCGAACTTTGCGAGAGATATTTCTTCTTGAACCGGATGCTAAATTGGATATTGAGAGCTTAAAAGCTTTGTGGGAGACATCTTTCCCTTGAACGGGATCTTAAACCGGAATTTTCAGCCAGAATTTTTCTGACGGCTTTTAAACTCGAACTTGCGAGAGAGTAATTCTTTTTAAACCAGAGATTCATAAACCAGATTTGAGAGATTCAGAGCTTTGTAGGAGACAGATTTCCCTTGAACCGGATTGTAAACCGGATATTTGAGAGCTTCAGTAAGACTGATGTCCTTTGAACCGGATTTTAAACTGAATTCCTTCCTGATGAACCGGAAACTTCTTCATTGAGCGGGGATTTTGTAATTCTCATATACCTTTTAAGCCGGAAATTTTCTGACGGCGTTTAAATTTTCATCAATATAGCAGTTGCCTCTGGGACCGGGTTATCTTCCCCTTCAACGTCCCGGGGTTCTTGACTTTGCTGAAACTGGTAAGATTTTGCTGAGTCATGTCATCGTAGCCCCCGAGTCTTAAGACGACTTGAGGAGTTGTCTTGAGATTCTCTGTATTTGATCATAGCAGAAGGTGTATATCATTGGTGTTGATAGCGCGATGTGAATCCACAGAAAGTTGAGGTGACTGCAGCAGTTTATAAATGATCCCGTATGAGCCATGTCAGCAACTCGGCCAATGGTTCCTTCCAACTGGCGATTTGAAGTTAACCAAATTGTAGTGGTGGCGACTTGTGCGCCTGCCCGTTGAGCCACCCAGTGCAGACGGCGGTTGATAGTATATGATAATTTGCCACCATTTTGTTGAAAGAAAACCGGGCTACCCAAGATGTGACTTGCTCATACTCAATAAACAGCTCATGCAGATAGGTGCGGCCCAGTATGTTGATGTAGACCAGGCCGCAAGAGTCGGACAGCAAAGACAACCTCAACATCGGAGGCGATATAGATAAATGAGTCGGCCACGGCGTTGTAAGCCGGTGCAGTCTGGTGAACCAGCCGCGGGGGCGGACGGGTGAGTTGTCTGCGGCGTTGTAAACCGGCGCAGACGGGTGAGTTGGCCTTTAAATTTGCACCAATATGGCGGTTTAGGGTCCTGCATTAGATAACTTTGCAATCCAGAGTAATTGCTCTTCTAAAGAAAGCAATATATAATAAAAATATACTGGATGGATTTCACCTGATATGTTAGGCTAGTATTTATCCGCCGCAGAGTTGATGATCAGTTGACCACCATGGTGAAGCAGCGCGGTAAACCGTGCGAATGGGCAAGTGAGCCGCATTGTGTTGATATATGTCGAACCGCGGAGGCGGATGCAAAAAACAACCGCAACATTCGAGGCAGTATGGACGCGGGCGAGTCACTACCACTCTTGCAGTGACCAAATATCCTACGTAAATAATATCATAAACCGGAGTAATTGTTCTCAAAAGGAAAAAGTTGATACGTGCTATTTCAAATAATTCTAGACAGATATCACCTGATGTATTTGGACCTTATGATCCTTATCGGTGTCCGTTAGCCAACCCGGCATGTTCAGTAGGCCGGACCGCAGGGCGGACAGGAAAACGACCGCAGCACCAGAGGCAGCATAGACACATGAGTCGGTCGCAGTGTTGTAAGCTGCGCAGACGAGCAAGTTGTCCTCTGCGTTGTAAACCGGTGCGGACGCATGAACCTCCTCGAGGGCAGATGAGCAAGTCGTTCGTGGCGTTGTAAGCCGGTGCAGACGGGCAAGTTGTCCTCCTCGTTGTAAGCCGGCACGGTCGCGAGAGACGGCCACGGCGTTATAAGCCGGTGCGGTAGTCCACTGAGTAACGACAACCACCTGTGCTAAATGATGCTAGCATACCTCCATCTCCGCGGTATAATATCGCTTTGTAATGAATAATTCTCCTACACATAAAATACAGCAGGGCAAAGTAGTTTTGTTTGGATGACTTAACATGTGCTTAAAAATAAATAGGGTAAATAGCACCTGGTATTTTTCATCGGATGAATGTAGACAGTGGAGTAGCAGTAGGAAATATTCACTTCGGTGTGATGCACATGCGCCCAGTCATCGCGGATGCTCGAATATTGGATAATTATGTATGCACGTGTTTGACTGTCTTTGATTGTTGTGTGATTGACGACACGCGATCTGACTACGGCATAATGAAAGATCATATTGGTCTGGGCTGACTGCTTCTGGCTAGCCATAGCTGAAAAAATCTTGATTGATCTCGATGAAAACTTAGGCCAGGCGGTTCAAACAAAACGCAGCAGAAAAACTTGCCAGCTATCTCCGTTTTCCACAATGACGCACCAAAAGACCGATCCGGTTCCCAATGATGATCGCCCGGCCCTGTGAATTGGAATAGCTTGCTCGAAATCCGTGCCAAGCTAAATAATTCCTTTGTGGTTGGCTGCCATCAATCCCATGGTTCTGTACCCGGACAGATACAATTGGCTTTGTTTATTAGCAACGGATCCTAATTTGCTTCGTACTGCCAAGGGCTGCAGCTTTTCCCTATGCTCCCACGAGGTGAGTCTGAAAACAGTCTTCGGGAGTACTGACTGCAGGCCGTTTGAGAACGCGTGTGTAGATGCCGACTGGATCCGCCTCGAGGTGTTATGTAAAACACAAGTAGATTAGATCAGGAAGAAACGCCCATGGCGGCGCTTTTGCTCCGGCTCTTGTTCCGTCGGAAAATTACGATCTTCCTCATCCCTCTTGCCGGGTTATCCCGTGTGATTGCTTCATGCCGGCTGTTCTTTATCCGGTCAAACGCGAACTCCTCGAACCCTAGATGAGAACCCTCCAAAAACTCAACACCACCGTGCGCGAGCCCCACGGTGGGCGCCAACTGTAGTGGAATTGTCACGGCAGATGTCCTAGGGTAAGGACTTAGTCGCGAGGCCAACAGATCTATGTAGTAGCTTGAGAGGGGTTGAGCGGAATCGAGAGACGCAACACAAGACAAGGATTTAGACAGCTTCGGGCCCCGGGAAACATCATCTGGTAACAACCCTACATGATGTTTGTGTCTAGATCTCATTATGACCCTCATGGAGTCGTTGCATAAGCCAGCTCTCCTTCTTGTGTCTAGCCCTAAAGATTGTTTCTTTCTTGCCTGTCCCTCTTTGGGGAGCCCTGCCCCTCCTTATATATGTTGAAGGGGCGGGTTACATGACTAGTCCTAGTTGGATTAGGATTACTCTATTACAAGTGGAGTCCTAGTCTTGCTACCTTTATAGGAGAATATTCCTTGTGCTTTCCTCATAATCCGGCCCACCATATCATGAACCGGCCTTCTGGGCCTTGGGCCTTGTCATCCGTCCGCCGCCCGCCGGGTTACCAGTGAGGCATAATGTTCAGACTGGTTGCTTGTAAACAGTCTGGTTAGGGCGGGTAGCCAGTGAATCGCCAAGTGTAAACCGTCTCAAGTAAACCGCCAAGTCCGACTGGGTTATATTTCTGGCCAGGTTATACCACGGGGTATATCCCCGACACTAGGTCTCCTCCGGTGGATATATAAACCGGAGGGTGTAGTCCGTAGAGGGAAGCAGAATCACAATTACATAGGCTAGACTCCTAGGGTTTTAGCCATTATGATCTCAAGGTAGATCAACTCTTGTAAACCCATATTCATCAAGATCAATCAAGCAGGAAGTAGAGTATTACCTCGATCAAGAGGGCCTGAACTTGGGTAAAACATCGTGTCCCCAGTCTCCTGTTACCATCGATCCTTAGACGCACAGCTTGGGCACCTCTACCCGAGATCTGCCGATTTTGACACTGGTAGAGGGAATGAATGTGGCTACTGTTTGGGTTCGTCGTTCGGCTTAAATAAATGCGGTCCATCATGGGTACCCGCGGGTCCACAAAATGTACACATACGGGTCTGTTTCGGGTGCATCACATAACTCACATGCGCGTGCACAAATGGTGTGTTTGTTAGGGAGTGTGTGTGTGCCCCTCTACTCTTCGGACATGTACTCCACCTTTTGCATCGGGATATAAGTATAACAGTACCTTACCTTGTAAATTACCTGGCCCTATTAATAAGATTTATGTAAAAAGAATGTCACTTCCTGCTCGTGATTTGCGTTATATAATTATCCAAAGTTTGCTAACTAGTGAAATAAAGTGGAATTTGTCCATGTTATAGGTAAATTAATGTGATTGATTATCATACGGGTAAGGTTGGATGAAGGGTGGTAGGAACAAATAGTCCACCTAGAGCATGTGTGTGTGTGGTCGTATAGAGAGACCATGTGTGTATAAAGAGACCGTGTGTGTGAAAGAAAGAACAGTGGGTGTGGGTGTGTGTGTGTGTGATGGAGTCTTCGGCAAGGAAAGTAATTAAGTGTATGTGGCTTCATCATAGACAGTTGATGTGCATGGTATAGGCCTCCAACGAGGGAGGGGCGAGAGAGAATAGGCTTGTAGATATGGATGAATGGCGTGTGCGTGTGAGACGAGTGGACATCGAGATAACACATATGTTTGAGAGATACCGAGGAAAACTACTATCGATGGTGCATATAGGCGGGAATTAAACGGAGTGAAAGTCTTATTGATTTCAGGGATAGAGGGAGGGAGTGACAGAATGGGGTAGCCAAAAGGAGATATTTATGTGTGAGTGTGTGTTTTAGAGAAGAGACACGTCCAGACGGAAGCCATGTGCACAAGATAAACATTTGATGTGGGGTGGGAGCTAGGGGTAATTAACTAGGCATGGAGAGAGATGAGACATTGGACGTGCATGTGCGGGACATATACATATATACGTGGGGACTTTGTGTGCCCGAGCGCATGATTGAGATAAAAGAAAGGACATAAGTCATAAGATCAACATGACGGGAGAGACGGATCGATATGACAATATGCATCCAGGTGAGAGCGGAGGGAAGAAGGTGCAATGCTGGAGCGCGTGTTTTTGTCTTTAAAAGAGAGTGGCGTGGGGTGGAGCATGCACATATGGCAAGCAAAGGGAGCGAGACACAAATGTGTGTGCAAAAGAGACCGACCTATAGATGCATGTAGAGAAAAACACATATAGTGTGCGTGATAGGAAGCAAGAGTGCGCCCGAGAAAGAAGGCTGATGGAGAAACACAAAAATAGGGAAATAGAGATGCTAGTTAGAGGGAGATCGGCTATTGTGTTTTTCTCTTTAAGAGAGATATAGAGTGCGTGATAGGAAGCAAGAGTACGACCGAGAAAGGAAGTTGATGGATAAACATATAAATAAGGAGATAGAGATGCTAGTTAGAGGGAGATCAGCTAGTGTGTTTATTATAGATAAGAGTCGAGTAGATCTGAATAGTAGGTTGTGTGTGTGTGTGTGAGAGAGAGAGAGAGAGAGAGGTTGCGTGTGAGTGACATACAAACGAATATTAGAGAGAAATGAGACCCCGAGAGACGGAGTTTGTGTTTGCGAGAGAGAGAGAGTGAGACTTTTTAGAGGGAGAGTCGTAGCTAGAGAGACATAGGGAACACGAGATATCCCTATGGACAGAGGGTGTGTATGAGCGGCATATAGGGGAACATTGGAAAGAAATGAGACCTTGGGAGACTGAGTTTGTGTTTGAGCACGAGAGATTGATATTTAAGAGGGAGAGTCATAGCTATTGAGACTTAGGGAGCGCAATAAATGTCTAGCGTGAGAGGGTGTGTGTGAGCGGCATATAGCGGAATATCATAGAGAAATGAGAACCCCGGAGACGAAGTTTTTGTTTGTGTGAGAGAAAGAGATTTCACAGGGAGAATTATAGTTAGAGAGGCATAGCAGGGAGAGATATAGTAAATGTCGAGGGAGAGACTACTTTCAGAGTGTTACGAACAAGAAAAGACTGCTATCAACATACAACTACCACAAGACATCCCCGTGAGATGGTGTAGGCGTACGGGTCTGGATAGATATATGAGGGTGCGAGTGATAGCTATATGAGATGAAATATCTGGATTAAAGGGGATTCAAATATTTAAATTACAGATCAGGACATCAATAATATCATAACGAAAACCTGGCTATCAAACATGCATATTAATTTGAATTTGGGGACATATGTAATGTTATTTAGTTTATCAATATCAGTGATCCATGGATCTTTTCAATTACATACAATGCATGGCTTTATGCCATTAATGTCTAAATGGGACTACACTACATGTTGCATGTGTCAAACACGTTATACGTGTTTGAGAAGAAAAAAAACCTGCATGAAACACACATTAATTGGAGCTAGTTAGCGAGGAATGCATACACTGGATTTCAACATAAAATGGTTCCAAATAGTTCAATTCAATTTAAGATGGATTCATCCTTATGAATGTGAGATCATGAAATCTGTAAACCATATTTATGTACAAATGGTGTTTAGCTTTTGAAAGTACTAGTCAATGTGTACGTGCAATGCACATAAATTTTTGCATGCGGATATTAATTAAGATATAATTTGCGTGTTATTATGTGATTAGCACTATATTTGGCATGAAATTAACTCCACACTAAACGTGTTGAGCGCTCGACATTGAAGCAATCTAGGTCGCTGGATTGACATGATTTGATGGCTGAGGTTAATTGGATATGCCCCTTTGGGTCTTTTTATATTGGTATATATATATATAATAATGTATATAGATTTGTATTCGAATACAAACTAGATCTTGCCCGAAAAAAAAAGAAAATGGATTTGAAGTGAGTTGGCACGGTAAACGTGCACTCTTTTTCTGCAAAAAATTGAACAAAGCGCAGAAACTCACAGTAACCGCCCGAGACCAAAATCCGCGAGATGGAAATTACTACCTATCCCTGACACACAAAGCTTATCGGCTCGATTTCTATAGGTTTCGATAGGGGTAGGCTTCTAATTTCACTCAAACGTGACATAACCGCCTCGTCCTCTCACCTCCCCGGATTCATACACGGTGGGCGCCAAAACAAACTCTCCTCGGCCGAAATCTCCGGCGGCAAATATTTGGTGTATGCGAGATTACCGTCCTATCTCCAACAGCCCAATAATCATGTGATGTCTGAAATTTTAAACGAGGGATAAGTTGGTAACTTTCCCCGCAATTGAGACAAGCGTGTCCCAAATACATGGTCCCCCTACCTCTCTCCCTCCATTTCCCCAATCGTACTCCATGGGCGCCAAAACACTCTCCACCCCAGCCTCCTCCGTCCGTCACCCCATCCACCACCATGTCCTCCTCCACCATGTCGGAGCTGATACCCCGATGTCGTTGTCCATTACAAGAGATCGACCTCTCTCATCCACGGCTTCGAACCAGCTGGATCCTTGCATCCCGTCCTCTCGCTTCATCCCTGCCGTCGTCCACCTTGCTGGCGCTGCTCCTATGATTGTCTCGTCCACCGCATCGGGATATTTCCCCCGCTGCCACCATCTGCTCTCCTACATCTGCTTCCACGCCGCCGACAGCCATCGCTACCACAGCACCATCAAATTCTCAGCAGATGCATACACGGCGCCGCACTAGAGGTGGTACTCTTTCGTATCAGCTCAACTTATTTATCACAGCATGAAAGTAGATCACCACTACTTTACTGTGACTTCTTGTCCACCACTTAGGATCTTACTTATTAGTTGCTTGGTTGCGAAGTTGCCTTTGTCCGGTTTGCACCTTCAGATCCGCCATGGCACGATCAACACTATACTCGCAATGCTTATTGTTTTCCCCTTTTATATTCCACACTAGCTAAACAACAGCATAGGGGTGGTTCAGGGGAGGGCGGGGGGTCGGGGCCGGTGGTTCGGCCGGCGGCCCGTGCTGTGTTCCGTAAGGGAAGAATCGGAGGGGAGAAAGAAGAAGGGTTAGGAGACGTAGGATCTTCATCCAACCTCCTGAACTGGTCGACTGACCCAAATGACGAAAGTCACGCGACTTGCATGCAGACATTACTTTATATCTAGTACCATTATCGTAGCTGCTTACCACTGCTCCTCAATCCATCAAGCTAAACAATGTGCCACTAATAATTCCAAACTTGTTGCTCAAATACGAATCTGATTTGATGATGATATTACTAAAACAGATAACGTTTAGTTGGTCAACTGTTGTTCCCACTTTACTTTTGAAAATCACGTGCGCCACATATAGAGAGACAATAGGGAGTTGCATTCTTAATGTGCTCTGGTTCATCATGTGTGGGTACTGCGCAACAAACATTTTATTATCCTAAATCTGCTTGCTCTTCTTTAGCATGTTCCTCTTCATTTCTTCTTTAATAAGTACTCTCTCCGTTCCTAAATACAAGTCTTTGTATAGATTCCACCATGGACTACATATGGAGCAAAATGAGTGAATCTACACTCTAAAATGTATATGTATATATTTGTACGTGATCCATAGTGGAAATCTCTACAAAGAATTATATTTTGGAACAAAGGGAGTCTAATAGTACAGTAAAGTGTGTTCCTTGTTGTGAAGTGGAGCAAGGACATTTGCAGTGTAC
Organism: Secale cereale; assembly: GCA_902687465.1. Classification (NCBI taxonomy): domain Eukaryota; kingdom Viridiplantae; phylum Streptophyta; class Magnoliopsida; order Poales; family Poaceae; genus Secale; species Secale cereale. The sequence goes on from LR738711.1 coordinate 603,620,260, forward strand.
GGGTCTATCGGTTGGTTGGGATGGACACTTTCAACTCTTTGGGCGTCTTTGATTGATAGGATTTTGTAAATATAGGAATAGTAATTCTAGTGGCCTGCCCATTTGAATCCTATAAGATTAACGAGAAAATGCGGGGAGGCCGTGTCGCCTTTGAGAGTTACACTGATATTAACAGTACCGCACCTTCAGTTGAACAGAGCTATTTTCCGAAGCCTTTCTAGTCGTACCGGCAATAGTAGCCCATATTTTCCAGCAAGTTCCACTTTCCCGATATTACTTGTGATGCTTACGGTTTTCCCGTTATATCTACACTATGATCTATGTTGGTGCTCTGTGTCGCACTAGGAGCAGTCCACTCTTGAAGCTAAACAACACACCAATCATAAGTACAAAGTTTACTTCTTCAAATATGAATTGTGATATGATACTGATATTAGTTAACAGACACGCATTTAATTGGTCAGCTAATGCTCCCACTTGATTTTCCAAATGCACATGGCCACATATAGAGAGAGACATCATGGAATTACATTTCTTTGGGCGCTGTGATTCATCATGAGTGGGCAACCAACATTGTATAGAAAGAAGCAGAATCTGAATAATATGCTTCCTCTTCTCTTCTTTAGCATGTTCCTCTTCTGTTATTCTTTATTTAGTAAGTACAGTATGTTCCTTGTGTGGAAGGGGAGCAGGGACATCTGCAATCAATAGCTGATAGAGATGGCCTATAGGTGATCGATAGACTTTCAATTAGTAGCGGCAATACAACATCGTATTTTCTAGCCAGTTCCACTTTCCCATTTTATTTATGCTGGGTATAGTGTACCCCTTTTATCTACACTACAATCTGCCTAGTTGTTTTGTGCTCTTGTTATCATGGTTTGGCAATAAACTTTCTATATAGTATATTATAAACCTATCATCTGCCGACTATCCTTACTTGTGGAGCTCCCAACAGGGAGCCTATTTTTGTGTGTAGTTGTGCCAGATTATATTAATGCACGCGCCATATTATAGCACACATGGGTTCTCCCATCAGAATCCAGTGATAGCACACAAGGGTTTACAAGGAGGCCCTAGTATATTAGAATATCCTCTGCATTACAAAGATAATCTCACTACTATTTATGTTTTCATGCTTCTTAGATATTGTGCACAATCACAATTAATATGAGAATGCAGGCATCAGAAGAATATTACGGAACCGTGCAATGACTAACAAACTTGGCACCAAGGCGTTGAGTTCCATTCCAGATGCAATTAAACTCATACTCTCCCCACCTACAGATTCTTGTTCAGAATATGATCCTAATGACTATTCCAACCTTGAGGAGTCAAAGGTAGATGGCCTATCCTGTTCACCCTTCAAGGTGTCTGTTCTGATTTGGCAATGTTTTATTGATTGCATGTATCATGCATAAGGTGTCTTGCATTTCTTCTACTTCGCCGCACCACCATCTACTTAGTTTACTCATCATATATGTCAAGATGCCATGCCCATCCATTATCAATACATATTCCATCTGTCATCATACCATGTTTTCCCACTCAAATGTTCTCCTTATGCATCAGACATCAAAAAGGAAGAGGGTGATTGCCGAACCTGAAGGAGCACCAGCAAAGTCCTTGAAAACATGGTGGTGGCGGAAAAAACAGATAGCACCCGACTTATATTAGCTCTCCAACCAGTGACACAAAACATAGGACCAACTCTAGCAGACTGTACCCATACTTCACCGGCCACACCACTATCCCCACCACACAGGACCTGCACTCTAGCAAAAGGTATGCCGATTTCAGTTGCCATAACACCAGCCGTACCACAGAAAAATCCCACTCCAGCAAAAAGTACAGCAAGTCCACCGGCCGAAGACCTATCCCAACTACAGAGACGGACAATTTGTGCAGATTGGAACCCCATTCTAGTTATACCCAGTTTAAAAGACAATGCTTTCAATGTTGTTAGGAACTACGTGCATATATTCCAATCATGGGAAGATTATAGTGAAGACAAACACCATTTTCAAATCTTCATGTCCCACTTACGTGTAAGTGCTATTGTTCATGGCAATTATTTTCCAGTTTTCTGCTGATTGAACACATCAATGATTTACATTACACTGTTGTAAGTAGGCGAGGGTCAATCTGCATAGTCATGACAAGCAAAGCTTACTTGCGCTTTTCAAGGCAGCATTGCAGCAGTATCGGTGTTACCTGAGGAAAACACACTTTGATGTTAATTCTATAAATGAATTTCTGGTGATGTCTCATGTGCTAAATTTAGAAGACATTGAATGGAAATACCTTGTTATGCACTAGTCTTATTCCCATGATGAGGTATTATCAATGATATCACATGATAATTTGAACTTCTACTTTTCTACATGTGCCTTACAGATTTCTTTTGCAGGAAATCTGTTCAAACAAGAATTCTGGTTTGAAAAGGATGACAGGATATTGCAAATATGCTGCTCGCTGCTTTGCTCTTATTGGTACATGGTGTCCTGTATAACTGTACTTGCATTCATACCTGGTTCATTATGTGACAGTAGTATGCATGATAGCTTACTTCAATTGTTCGCTCCAAATTATCACATTTGTATTAATGGTTACATTAATGTAGAATATACCCAATGCCAATTAAATAGTTTAGCTCTGCATTGTTCTTCTAAGTACCCGCTGTCCTTTATTAGTGTATTTATATAGACAGCTAGTTGTTCATGTACAATCACTCTCTAGCTTATTTTCCTTTGCCCTCCATTTCTACACATCATATCTATATTTACTCTTACCATAAGGTTGGATAAAACCAATGGTAATGCAGAAGTATAGCTCTGCATTGCTCTTGGTTGTACCTTTTGCATGTATCGCTGCACTTCCATTTATAACTAGTTGGTTATGTAGCATCACTCTTCATCTTATCTTAAATGTTCTCCATTTTTCCTTATATTATCACATCTATATTTACTCTTAACAAAATGTAGAATAAAGGCAATGCTTATGAAGAAGATTATGTGGTAAACTTCTTGAGTTTCCCCACCATCAGCATGCACAAGGGCTTTATAGAGCCGGTCTTCACCACTAATGTAAGTTTGTCCTTCTGAAGCCTTCAAACTTTGTTGTGTATATTTGGTTAGGCATAATTGCAACAGCTATTTATTTTTGTTGTTTGCATCAAATTGCATGTTTAAAGTTTATTATGAAGTTCATAAACATAAGTTTGTCCTTCTCAATTTAAGTTTTCAGCTATACAACCAAGTTCCTTCTTCATACCATGTAAACTAAACTATACAAAGCAAGTGATCTTCTTTTGCACTTCATGTATGCATCTGTTCTTGATCCTTAATCCAGTGGTGTTTCGAAATTACCCACCACAGCACAATGTCATATTCTGCAATGTCTTAACTATGAACAATGTCATATTATTCTACTATTATTTAAATCATCTATTTATCTGCCAATCTGAAATGGGATAAATTGACAGCACACTAACCATTGATACTTACGTGTTCTTTAGCACCGCATGTATGCTTGAGTTCTTGATATGTAATCCAGTGGTGCCGTGAAGCTACCAACTCCTTCACAATGCCATTTCCTGCCATGTCTTAACCTGGACAATACCATATTGTGTTAATGCTATTTTAAACTGTGTCTATTTATTTGCTAATAAGAAATGTGATGAATTGCCAGCACTGATACTTATATGTGCAAAACCTCTCATTTGTCTGCCTGTTTCTCTTTCAGAGTGATACCTCTGGCCCCAGAAGAACTGCCACAATGATAGTGAGATGAACCAATTACATGTCCCTCTAACATATATTGCAGGGAAGAAGGCAGCACATCTTGTACATAGCGATACAACTCCAAAGTCATGTCTTGATGTAGCATTGAAGTTACTCGCTAATTGTAGTGACACAAGCTCGATGAGGTCGCCGCCTGAATCTGTAGAACTTTTTCAGTCTCAACTTCAAGCAGCAAGACATGGTTCAGCTGAACCCCTGCTTGAATTCCAATCTCTATGGAAGATCAACGAGAAGTCTAGTGCGTCCATTGATGCTATGCAACAAGAGTTGGAGGATATAAGTGTCAAAGAAGTGTAGTCTCATCAGCTTGCTTAGCTGCTTGCGCTGCAGCTTCCAAGCAGGGCTAACCTTTCTTGAACTCTACTGAAGTGCTATCGGTTTTGTATATTATTTTGTCGGTGTGTTTATTTGCACTAGTGGCGATCTTTGATGGCCAGTGTATGTAATCTGATGTCTGCTTGTGCTTTATTATCACTGGTGGTGAACTTTGATGGCCAGTGGATGTAATATGCTCAAGTTTCTTTATTGTATAGTCTAGGTTTTTTCTTATTCACGACACTGTAGTTATTTTATTGTATATACTTTGCTCTAAAGTAAACGAGCCAAAACATAAAATTACGGTACATAATTAGGCCGGCATGCAAATCTCTATATATGGGCCGCATCGTGGGCCTAGTCATCTCCGTCCGTTAACAGGCCTAAATGTATGCTGGCCCACTGGTAGTTTCGGGCCTTTAAGAGGCAGAGTAAACCGCCGGCCCTATTTTGGCCAAAAAATTCAATGGGCTTTTAGTAGGCTGAAAAGTAGGTTGGGTCTGAAACATGCCGAATAGCTCACGGGCCGATAGCGAGCCGAAATAGACCCAGGCCCATGATTGTGCCAATCCAATCATGGGCCGTTAACAGGACAAAATTATCTTGGTCCTTGTTTGGCCCAATCAGATTATCGGCTGTGAGCAGGTCGGATGCAAAGCGGGCCATAATTAAGCCCAACTATATCAGGTCGTACTATTAAATGGGCCGAAACTAATATCAGGCCGTACTATTAAATGGGCGTTTAGCAAACAGAAATCCTAATCGGGCCTCAAGGGGCCCAAAAGTATAGCGTCCAGTTGATGGGCCGAATCTAATATGGGCCATAATTTATCCCAAAGAATGAAAGGCTCTTAAAGGGCCAGATCTAATATGGCCCGTAATATGGCCCAGAATGTTGCAGGCTATTAACGGGCCGGATCTTACATGGGCCCTTATTAGGCCCAGAACGTGGCAGGCTGTTAATGGACCAGATCAAATATGGGTCGGCATTTGGCCCAAAACATGGCAGCCTGTTAACAGGTCGGCCCACTACTATCTTCAAAATCTTGTGGGCCTTTAGCTGGGCCAACCGTTATGGTCTGCAAATCTTGTGGGCCTTTAGCTGGGCCGGCCATTATGGTCTCCAAAATCTTGTGGCCTTTAGCTGGGCGGCCCATTTAATCTTTACGGGCCACTTTTGGGCCGGTCCATGTGTCAACATATCATAGGCGCATCTCGCCCATTGGATGAGTGACATCTGTGCCAACGCAGAGCTGACACGTGGTTCCTTCGGCCAATGAGAATTTTACATGTGGAAATCGCCATTGGTCGTGGCTGTTAGCGGGTTATCGGATCCAAAATCGGACCCGATAGGTTAACGGCGACCCATTACGGTGGATGCCACATGTCGGTTACCCTTGACGAAAGCACATCCATGACGCGACATTTATCGTCATGGAAGTGGACACTTCCATGATGATAATTTTGGTATTGTCATGGAACACTTCTACGACAACACAGGTATGACTATCTTGATTCTATCATAAAATCGTCATGGATGTACATGCATGACAGAAAACGTGACCTACTGCGACAAACATATATTATCACAGAAGTTTTTTTTTGTAGTGCATCAGAGCTCCGATCTGATTCAAAATCACGATTCTGAAAACCTTGGCAGAATTGATTAAAAATGGATGTATCTAGAACTGAAATACGCCTAGACGCATCTGTCGGTGTACTAAGATAGGGGTACCTTAGTACCCCAACTTGTGCACGGACAGTAGCAGCTTCCCGTGGCAGGGCTTACCACGTGCTCGCCAAGAACCGTTCTGGTCCCTATGAAGCCATTCAAGAACAAAGTATACAAGTCAGAAGATCAAGGCCCCGGCAAGAGGAGCTTGCCGGGAAGGCCGCACCAGGCTCAAGATTATCACTTTAGCACAAGACCCTGGCAAGAGGAGCTTGCCAGGAAGGCCAGGGAATACATATCTTAAGAGATGCCTCGGCGCATCATGCGCCTCGGCAAGACCCAGAGAGCGACAAGCTTCCGGGCCCGGCAAGATCACGACCCCGGCAAGGCGCTTGCCGGGGAAACCTACGCTGTGTGCCCGCGCTCCAGCTCGTCTGCCCACGCGTCGCCCTGGGGCCCTTCCAGGGGCACGTGGCAGACGGTTGTGCAGCCTGGGGGACGCGGTGGCAGGCCACAGTGACGAGGCTACCGCCGTGGCGAACGGAGAAGCATGGACGGACGCTTTTGGGGGCGACGGCGACGGGCATTTAATGCCCTTGTCCCCCACTGTCAAAGTTAGGTGAAGACCACTGTTCACCCACTGTTCATGCACTATTCACGCACTGTTACAACTACCACCAAATTTACACTTTTACCCTCCTCTACGTTAACACCTGTCGGTGACCCCTTTGAGCTATAAAAGGAGGCCCATGCACAACGTAGAGGGGGTTCGGTTCGAAACCTAGACAACTCTCTCGCTCGGTGTAGCTGGCACTGTAGATCTTCAAGCTCCCGAGCCCAAGAACTCAATACAGCCTAAGCAGGAGTAGGGTTTTACGCGTCCGCGCAGCCCGAACCTGGGTAAACTGCCCGCGTGTGCCCCTCGATCTGCTCTTCGTGCTCCCTCCGCTCCCTTACCGCAACGTAGAAGGGGCTCCGGTCCCATAGGTGCTCGTGGGAGGACAGTTTCCCCCGACAGCATCCATTTATTTCCGGATGGAGGGAATACATGTCAATATGTCATGCCTTTCTATTCTTTAGTACATATTCCATCTCTTTGTCATAACATGTTTAATAACTGAAGCACCATTCGTCTATATAAGGCATGCAAGGGGAAGCCGGTTATGTTAGAATCTGAAGGGTTACCAACAAGGTCTTTGCAAAAGGTCCAAACGCCAGGAGATAGTAAACCAACTCGAGTGTTCATAGATACTGCTCCAGCACAGAGAAACCCAACTCCCGCTGATAATAAGCAGATTCAATTAGCCAAAGAACTAGTCCGCTCCAGTCCAGCAAAAATATGTCAACTCAATTATAAAAATCGTGTGTGTATCCTCACATCATGAAATTTTATAGCATTCAGATCATATTTTCTACATGTTTCTTACCCATCTCTCTTTTAGAAAATAAGCTTAAAGGATATAAGACTTTCCAAACTAGGATCATGTTCAAGAAAAGTATCTTGCGGTAATTTCCTGTGCTCCAATGGTGATATAAGTACATGTTGTATATCACTATATTTTTACATCATCATATATTTTGTTAATCGGCGTGAATCCAACATTTATCTAATCTAAATTTACGAGTAGCAAAATGTATAATTGAAGGTGACAATGTTGATTTTTGTAAGGAAAACTGCTTGGTAGTTTTGCATAATGAGTTGCATGAGTGTACTATCTCATGTCATGCGCATTACTAAATTGTAGTGCTATTTTGGTTGCCCAACCATTCACTGTGCCCCTCGATCTGCTCTTCGTGCTCCCTCCGCTCCCTTACCGCAACGTAGAAGGGGCTCCGGTCCCATAGGTGCTCGTGGGAGGACAGTTTCCCCCGACATCTTTGGCGCGCCAGGTAGGGGGCGTCGAGGTTGTGCGAACCTGATCCGGCGCTCACGCGGGCGCGACCCTCAGCAACTTCACCAGCTTCACCAACCTCATCGACAGCATCAGCATGCCTCCGAAGAAGAAGGCTTCGGAGGTCGGAGGCCCGTCTGCGTCGCTCCCACCACCACCTGAACCTACGGTTGGTGGGGGAGAAGCCGGCGGAAGGGTGGTCGCCGGTGAGGAAACCCACGGCGCCACCAAGTCCAAGGACAAGACGGACGACCGAGCGAACTCCAAGGCCTCGGCGTCCATTCACGCACCACGTCCCTCTCAGCAGGTGACCGACCAGCAGCGCCGTGGTACAGGAGGTACCATACGCTTGCTGGGACAAGGACAAACCGGAGGATCGCGGGATGCTCAAGGCCATCGTCCTGGTACGAGCAAGGCGCGGTCGCCGGGGCGAGAAGCTGCTCCTTCTAACCCTGTTAGAAGTCCGAGCATATCTCGCTCCTCGCACCGCTCGCCGCCGCTCCCCTCCTCTCCAGCAGAAGCTCTAGCAAGAGCACAGCTGCTCCTCGACTTCCCTCCAGCGGCAGATAAAGCCGAAGACTGGAGGGCGACGATCCAGAGCCTCATCGCCTTCGCCAACAACGACACGCCGCAGCAGCCGGCGACGTCGCGGCCGCGGCAAGTCGACCAGACGAAGGCCGATGGAGACAAGACCGTCGGGGGTGCAACTACCGTGCACTCCCCGCCGCGGAAGCAGAAGATGCCACCCCGCCGGGTCAACGTCGACGACGACTCCACAGCGTCGTCGGATCTGCGGGCTCGCCGTGACCAGCGCCAGGTCCTCGACGATAGGCGGCAAGAGGACGCTCGGACTCGCATCGAGCGTCGACGGGAAACCCGACGACAGTCGGATCAACGTGCTAGGACCGCTGTCGACACGCGCGCGCCCGGTGAACCAGGCGACTTGCCGTACGCGGCAGGCTGCCCTGCGTTCACCCGTGAGCTGCGGCAAGTCAAGTGGCCCAGCAAGAAAAATTTCAAGCCCGACGTACCCGAGAAGTACGACGGCAAGACACACCCCTCGGAGTTCCTCAGCATTTACACCATCGCGGTGCAGGCTGCCGGGGGACGCGACGAGAAGATCCTAGCCAACTACTTCCTGCTAGTGCTTAAGCCAAACGTCCGGTCTTGGCTTATGCACTTGCCGGAGAACTCCATCTCTTCATGGGCGGATTTGTGCCACCAGTTTGTTGGCGCCTTCACGGGCGGCCACAAACCCCACGGCCAGGAGAGCGATCTCCACATCCTTGCCCAGAAGGAGGGAGAGTCCCTGCGCAAATACATCCAAAGATTCAGCTGCGTCCAGCACAACATTCCCGACGTCCACCCTACCGCGGTTATCAGCGCGTTCCACCAGAACGTGCGTAACCACCGGATGAGGGAGGAGATGGCCATGACCAAGATCCGGGATGTCAGCGAGCTCTACGCTCTGGCTGACAAGTGCGCGCGCGCTGAAGAGGGGAGGAGACTCCCCAGAGAGGATACTGGCGCAGGAGGAAGCGACAGCGAGGATGCCGCCCCGGCAAGGAAAAACCGGCGGCGGAATAACAGAAAGAAGAAGAGCAAGGAGGTGCTGGTTGTCGAGCAGTCCGGCAAGGAGGCTCCCGCCAAGAAGACACAGGCTGGCGGTTCCGGCAAGGAGCCCGCCCCTGTAGCGGCAGCCGACAAGCAGGACGGCTCCGACAAGCAGTACTGCAAGATCCACCGCACCAAGGGCCACGATCTCCAGAACTGCAAAAGAGTCGAGTACCTCGTAGAGCAGCAGAAGGCTGAATACGAGCGTCGCGACAAGGAGAAGGCCCAAGGAGGCGGAGGAGAGCCCAGCAAGAAGTGGCCATTCAATGGCCGGGGAGGACGCCGCGGCAAGGCCAAGCAGCGGCATGGTGATAGACCCCCCCGGGGCCGCGACAAGGATGAGGAAGAAGACGACGACGATGACATGGAAGAGGGAGACAACAGCGAGCAGGAGTTCCAGAAGGCCACAGAGGTTCTGTGTGTCGACGGAGGTGCCTCTCTGCACACTTCCCACCGCCAACTCAAGCAGTGGGTGCGGGAAGTGAACGCAGCTGAGCCGCCCGTCGAGTCACGCAGGCTGCTGAAGTGGTCCGGCACGCCCATCATCTTTGACCTTGAGGACCACCCTGACCGCACAACTGCGGTCGGGTGCTTGCCGATGTTGGTCTCACCAACTATCCGCAATCTCAAGGTCACCAAGATGTTTGTTGACGGCGGGGCCGGCCTGAACTTGATCTCCTCGGCTGTGATCAAGAAGCTACAGATCCCCGACAGCGAGCTCGAGGAAACCGGGTCGTTCCAAGGGATCAACCCGGGAAGAAGCAAGCCGAAGGGGAAGATTACGCTGCCCGTGACCTTTGGCGGGGAGCTCAACTTCAGGATGGAGAGGATCACATTTGATGTTACTGATATCGCATTACCATACAATGGGATACTTGGCCGTCATGCCCTCGCCAAGTTCATGCCAGCTTCCCACTATGCATACAACGTACTCAAGATGCCGGGGCCGATAAGCGTCATCTCTGTCCCTGGCGACAAGAAGGACGCGCTTATCTGCGCCGACAAGATCTACCGGGATGCAGCAGCCGCAGCACAAAGCAACACACTTGCCGCTGAAGCTCCCGGGGGGAAGAACAAGACCAAGTCCGGCAAGAACTCTGGGGCCCACTTCGGCAAACGCACCTCTTCGGAGTGTTGCGCTGCCGTCGAGGACGCACCATCGAGCTCCACTGGCAAGTGCAAGAAAGGAATGGCAGCTCCACCGGCAACCAAGAAGGTGTCCGCCAAGGAGGACGGCACTAGTGGTACCTTCACCATCAGTGCTACACTCGACCACAAATAGGAAAGCGCGCTCGTTGCCTTCCTGCGGGTGAATGTCGACGTGTTTGCGTGGCAACCGTCTGACATCCCCGGTGTTCCCAGGAAGGTAATGGAGCACAAGCTTGCTGTTTGTCCTCACGCGCGGCCCGTCAAACAGAAGGTCAGGAAGCAAGCCGTGGAGCGCCAAGAGTTCATAGCTGAAGAGATAAAGAAGCTAGAAGCAGCAGGCCTGGTTAGAGGCTTAATACACCCCACGTGGTTGGCCAATCCAGTTGTCGTGCGAAAGGCTAATGGAAAGTGGAGACTTTGTATAGACTTCACCGACGTGAACAAAGCTTGTCCCAAGGATCCCTTTCCCTTGCCGCGCATCGACCAAATTGTTGACTCCACAGCTGGGTGTGAGTTGCTCTCATTCCTTGATGCATACTCAGGTTACCACCAGATATTCATGGACAAGGAAGATGAAGAGAAGACTGCATTCATTACTCCATGCGGCACATATTGCTTCATACGCATGCCCTTTGGATTGAAGAATGCAGGCTCAACATTTGCGAGGGTGGTGCACACTGCTTTTGAGCCACAGATCCACGGGAATATAGAAGCCTACATGGATGATATAGTGGTCAAGAGCAAGAGCAAAGATACCCTGATACAGGATTTGGAGGAAACCTTTGAGAATCTGCGCAAGATCCAGCTCAAATTGAACCCTGAGAAGTGCGTCTTCGGAGTCCCCTCCGGCAAGCTTCTCGGGTTCTTTGTGTCCCAGAGGGGGATTGAAGCCAATCCCGACAAGATAAAAGCCATTGAGCAGATTGAAGCCCCGAAGCGCGTCAAGGACGTAAGAAGACTTGCTGGTTGTGTGGCTGCTCTCAGCAGGTTCATTTCAAAGTCTGCAGAACGCGCCCTGCCTTTCTTCAAAATTTTGAAAAAGGCAGGTCCTATGAAATGGACTCCGGAAGCGGAGGCAGCGCTGCAGGACTTGAAAGGATACCTGTCCTCCACTCCGATACTTGTCGCACCTAGGCCACAAGAAAAGTTGCTGCTATACCTAGCGGCAACCAATCAAGTGGTTAGTGCTGCGTTAGTAGCGGAGAGGGAGGCGGATGAGGAACCCACATCCCCGGCAAGCGAATCCAGCGGCAAGCAGGGGGCTTCCCCGACAAGCTCTGGCCCCGACAAGGACAAGTCTGCGCAGGAACAAGGTGAAGTGCGAAGGAAGATGGTGCAGCGCCCAGTGTATTTTGTGAGTTCCCTCTTGGAGGGGGCTAGATCAAGATACTCTGGGGTGCAGAAGTTGCTGTTCGGCCTCCTCATGGCCTCAAGGAAGCTGCACCATTACTTCCAAGCACACGAGATAACGGTGGTCACTCGCTTTCCGTTGAAGAGGATATTGCAGAATCCCGAAGCAACAGGCAGGATCGTTGAGTGGGCACTGGAGCTGTCAAGCTTTGGTCTCAAGTTCGAGAGTACCTCAACCATACAGAGCAGAGCTTTGGCAGAATTCATAGCAGAATGGACCCCAACGCCAGATGAAGAAGTCCCAGAGACAAGCGTCCCCGTCCAAGAAGCAAACAACGAATGGATAATGTACTTTGATGGTGCTTTTTCGCTGCAAGGCGCCGGTGCCGGCGTGGTACTCATAGCGCCCACCGGAGAGCACCTCAAGTATGTTGTTCAGATGCACTTTCCCAAGGAACAAGCGACAAACAATACTGCTGACTATGAAGGTTTGCTTGCCGGCCTCAGAATTGCGGCCGAGCTTGGGATCAAGAAGTTGATTGTGCGGGGAGATTCACAGCTGGTGGTCCGACAAGTGAATAAGAGTTATCAGAGCCCTTTGATGGAAGCTTATGTTGATGAAGTGAGGAAGCTTGAAGAACACTTTGAAGGTCTGCAAATGGAGCACGTCCCAAGAGCTCAGAATGATATTGCAGATGGCCTCTCAAAGTGTGCTGCAATGAAGTTACCTGTGGAACCAGGGACCTTCGTGCTCAAGTTAACTCAGCCATCCATTACACCATCAGTTGGGCAAAACAAGAAGAGGAAGTTGGTCTCCGGCGACTACTTGCCGGCGGATCTTCCCGAAGCCGCCGCCAAGGTCCCCAAGATCAACAGCCAAGATGCTGAGGAACAGTTTGCTCCTGCAGATCCAAGGGTCTGTACAGTTGAAGCAGGCGTTCCCGACAAGCCTTGCCCCAGCAGGCTTGCCGGGGGACCATCAGCTCCGGCAGAGCCGCAGGTTCTTGCCGTGGAAGCTGAGGTTCCCGCAGCAGCCCTCATGCCTTTAGTCCTTGTTGTTGAGCCTCATGCTCCAGCATGGGCACAGCAAATCGTCCGCTTTCTGCAAACTGGAGAACTTCCCGACGAGCCAGAAGAGATAGAGAAAATAACCAGGCAGTCAAGTATGTACCAGTTCGTTGGCAATGAACTGTACAGAAGAAGACTCAATGGTGTCAGGTTGAAGTGCATTTCCAGGGAAGATGGACAAAAGCTGTTGGCAGAGATACATGGAGGCATATGCGGCCACCACATTGGTGCAAGGGCACTTGCCGGGAAGGCATTCCGGCAAGGGTTCTTCTGGCCAGAAGCCCTCCAAGATGCAACTGCACAAGTAACCAAGTGTGAAGCGTGCCAGTTCCATGCCAAGCAAATTCACCAGCCAGCTCAAGCTCTCCAGACGATCCCTTTGTCATGGCCCTTCTCGGTCTGGGGGCTCGATATCCTCGGCCCCTTTCCCCGCGTAGTCGGGGGCTTTGAGTACTTGTACGTAGCAATCGACAAGTTCACAAAGTGGCCAGAAGTGGAACCAGTGAGAAAGGTGACAGCACAGTCAGCGGTCAGGTTCTTCAGATCAATTGTTTGCCGTTTCGGAATCCCTAACAGGATAATCACCGACAACGGCACACAGTTTACAAGTCGCACCTTCATGCAGTACGTCCAAGACCTTGGCGCCAAGGTCTGCTTCGCTTCTGTTGCTCACCCGAGGAGCAATGGTCAAGCGGAGAGGGCCAATGCTGAAGTGCTGCACGGACTCAAGACAAGAACCTTCGACAGGCTGCACAAGTGCGTAAGAAACTGGATAGAGGAGTTGCCGGCGACTCTTTGGTCAATCAGGATGACACCAAATCGAGCCACCGGACAGACACCCTTTGCTCTAGTCTATGGAGCAGAGGCAGCTCTCCCCACGGAACTCGTATACGGATCTCCTCGAGTGCTCGCTTATGATGAGCTCAAGCAAGAGCAACTGCGACAAGATGATACATTGCGCCTCGAGGAGGAACGTCTCCAGGCTGCTGTACGAGCTGCTCGATACCAGCAAGCCTTGCGTCACTATCATAGCCGCAAGGTTAAGGCCAGGAGTCTCGAGGAAGGCGACCTTGTTCTTCGGCGTGTTCAGTCCGCCAAGAATTCCAACAAGTTGACGCCGAGGTGGGAAGGCCCTTATCGGGTGAGACAAGTCACAAGGCCCGACGCTGTCCGCCTTGAGACCGAAGAAGGCTTACCGGTGAGCAACTCCTGGAACATAGAGCATCTTCGCAAGTTTCACCCATAAGGCGCGGTTGCCGTGATCCGCTCCGGCAACCACCTTTTGTACAAGTCTTGCCCCTGTTGCATGTAAACCTTTGTACAAAGCCGGGCGCAGATCCCGTGCATCAGTAAAACTTTTGTGCTTTGCACTATTTGTCATTTCCGTGCTTTTCTTTGTTATTTGCATGCATTATCTGACACCTTGTGCAACGCACATCCCCGGTAAGCACTAGCAAGCCGTAAGGCCCTATACTTGTTTTTCCTCCTCTTTTTCTTTCCCTCTTAAGCAGAAGGAGTATTCCTCGCGCACAAGTTTGCCGGGGGGAAGGAGATGGAGGTATGAACCAAGTATTGTTCAAGAAAGGGAAGCCTTGTCGGGGAGCAAACAATCTATGAAAGCTAAGTTACTAGAATTTGAGCAGTTCAAATTTTTAAATTTTTAGTTGTCTTCCTTGAACAACCACACTTTGTATGGAAAACCTATGCGCGGAGGAACCTACCCGTGGCTAGCCGCACCCTTACTTTGTTTTCGAGCACGCTCAACGACTTAAGTGAGCTGCGACAAGTGTCGCGCCCTTACTTCGTTTTCGAGTTCGCTCAGCAAGCTAAGTGCGCTGCGACTAGCTACGGCAAGGTTTCTTGCCGGCAAGGCCTTTGCCAGCAGGCTGCTAAGAGTCCAGCACTCAGCGCTCGCGGCAAGGGTCCTCTTGCCAGCAAGTTCCCTGAAAGCGTAGGGTGGAATACATACAAAGTAAAGGGACCAAAACAAGGAAGATAACACTGCATTGGTTGCTCAAAATAAGATTGTATATTACAAAGATAACTTGCCGCAATAACTAATAGATTCATGTCCATAACATGCTTTGCAGCGGCAAAGGAAGCAGAAAGAAAGGAATCTAATCTACGCGATCGCCTTCACGCCTCGTGATCTTGCCCACCTTGGCGACGATGTGGGCAACCTGCGCCTTCAACGCCTCTTGATCAGCTTCGAGCGGCAAGGTGCGGAGGAAGTTCACGAGGTTGATGCCGGGGTTGCGAAAGACGATCTTCAACAAGACCCGCTCCATGGTGCACATGCAGAGCCGACGCGCCTCGTCGGCCAGCTGCACGGGGATCTTCTCCCGCAGCCGCGCAAGCGCCGGCGCAATTCCCCTGAAGAACAGACTCAACTTGGCGTTGTGGGGAGACTCTCGTCCGGGGAGTACACGAGATGCTCCGCCCTCAGCGCCACCATCTCCTTGTCAATATTGGCAGCGGAGGTGACCAGCTCGTCAGTCCACTGCTCCACTGCCCGGTTGAAGTTGTTCACCGAGACGGCGGCGCTCTCCACCAAGTTCCTTTCCTTGCGGAGTTCTTCCTTCAGTTTCGTCTCGCGGTCCCGGGCGGCGTCGAGCGAGTTAGTCAGGGTGGAGACCTTCTGCTCTAAATCAGCAATGGAATCCTTGGCGGCAGTGAGTTCCTAGCCCTTATCGGAGAGGCGTACCTGCAAATCCGAATTGGTATGGGCGTCCTTCTCCCGCTCCAAGTTGAGCGCGGTGACTCTGTCTTTGCTCGCCTTCAGGAACAACTCCAGCTGCGCCACCCTGGCCTCCAGATCCTTCTTAGCAATCTCCGCGGCAGTGGCAGCATCCTTCGCCTCCTTCGGGGCCCCACCGATGGCTTGCTCCCGGGTGGTGAGGTCGTCCTCGTGGGCGTCGAGGTCGACCTTCCGCTGGTTGAGTGCCCCTTCCCGCTGAGACAGCTCCTCGGCGGCCAACCGCTACTGCTCCTCGACCTCAGCCTTCTCAAGGCGGAAGGCTTGCTGCGCCCCGGCAAGCTCTTCACGCTCCTCCGCCAAGTTGCGGAGGGCCGCCTGGTTGGCGGCGCGGAGCTCCGCGGCGCGCTTCTCTAAGTCAGCTCCAGCCTTGGCGGCCAGAGCCTCCCTAGACTCCAACTTCGCCTGCCTGGCCCAGTACAGAGCCAGGAGCCGGCGAAGGAGCTTCTCCTCTTCGGGCTCGTCGTTGTCGCCGGGCGCTTCAACAATCTTCAAGCCGGCGGAGGCGAGGACCTCTCCGTCAAATGTCTCTCCCTCCGCGGGTGCTCGAGACGAGGACGCCCACGGGACTTGTATGAAAACCCCGTTGGCGGCCTTCAAGTAGACACCCGACCGCTCCGCGGAGGCGGAAGGGTCGGCGGCCGGTGCAGCGTCCGGCGCTCCCGCAGCCTCCGGGCCAGCGGTATGGTCGTCGGTTCCTTCCCCAGCCGCGGCATCGGCGGTCGGGGCGGTCTCCTCGACGACTGGCTCGCCAGCTCTAGCCGCTCCCTCGGCGGTAGTGGCGTTGCCGCCGTCGCCGTGCACCTCCTCCTCAGCGGTGGCCTCCGTTTCCATCCGCTCTGGGGCAGGAGGATCTAATAGAAGAAAAAGAAAAGAAAGAGTCAAGCAAATATCCAAAAAGACAAATCCAAGAAGAAGAAGTTGCAAAAGCTTACCTTCGCGGATCTCTTCGACGACAGGGTCCCTCGCCGGGGAATTCTCCCTTGGCGGCGGAGTAGTGGCCCCTGCTGGCGGAGGGCCGCCCGCGCCCTCCCTTGGCGGGGTGCTCACCCTTGTCGGGCTGCTCACCCTTGGCGGGGTACTCGCCCTTGACGGAGTGCCCGTCCTTGGCGGAGCGTTCTCCCTTGCCGGGGAGTTCACCCTTGGCGGGGAGGGTGGAGCAAGTAGCTCGTCGGGGGCGACTTCCTGGCGCTCCTGCGGCTGCGGCTCCACTTCTGCATAAGACAACGAGACATCAAATAAGGATGATAACCTCAAGCGCACCCATCAAGCAGAAAGGTAAATACCAGACTTACGCTGGGGGCTGCTCCTCGGAGCAGCAGGCTGATCCGGCAAGCTCGTCGCCGGCGCGTCGCTTGTCGCCACGACGGGCTCGTCGTCCTCAACATTGACCACGGGGATCTTGGCCCTCTTCGCCATCCGCTGGGTCAAGGTCCTGCGAAGCAAAACAAAAGCAAGATCAGAACCAAACAAGGAAAATCAAGACAAAATCGAAGAAACTAAAATATTTTGCAAGTACTTACTCCTCTTCCTCTTCATCGGAGTTGAGGGCGGAGAAGTCAAACTCCGCCTGAGGTGCTCCCGCGCGAGGAGCTGGAGGAGAAGGTTCCCTCGGGCGCTTGGTGGTCTCCGGGGCTGCAGGCTGTGAAGACCCAGCCCCCGTCGTCGCCGAGGACCGAGGGGCAGAGGGAGCGCCCGTTCCGCTCCGGGAAGATCCCCCTCCGCTTGACGCTCGAGCACAGGGCGCCTCCTTGACGACTTCGCTCGTCTTGGTGGCGCACGTCGCACGCCGCGCTGGCTGCTGCCGCGGCGCCTGCGGCCTCGCCGTCTCAGTTGCCTTGCGGAGGCGCTTCTTCGGTTGCTGCAGAGGGCTTGGCGGGGGCGGAGAGTTCTCCGAGGACGAAGAGGCATCGTCATCAAGATTCAGAGATCCACCGGAGTCTTCATCGGAGTCTCCAGCCTCGGCGTCCTCCTCCTCCTCGGCAGGCCCGCTGGACTCAGTGCCATGCCCGGCGGCCTCGCTCCCCCCGGCAACCTTACTCGTCCCGGCAAGCTTCACGGAAGGCTCCCCGGCAAACTCCTCGGGCGCAATCTTCAGCAGCTTGAGGATTTCCGCCTCCTCTGCTTGACTCACTGCGTCCGCGGCCTCTGCCTCGTCCACAGTGTATCCGAATTCGCCCGCAGCCGCAGCTGCGGCGGCCTCCTCCATCCTGGAGGCGATGTAAGCTATATCCCGGCCAGTAGTTTCCCGGGTGAGGCCCTTATTCTCCTCGGCGTTGCGGGCCTTCTCAACCAAGTTGTCGAAGAAGGTCAGCACGGTCTCCGGTGGAGGCTCCAGCCAAGTGGGGACGACACCGTGGGAGTCGCACTCTGGCATCATCGCGCGTATGGAATCGTGGGCAGTGCTGTTGCACAGCGGCACCACTCCCCGAGAAGGTCTGAACCACTCCGGGTGTGCGGGGTCATGCTTGAAGAGCTCCTTGACCATCCCCTTCAACTCCAAGACGGTGAAGTTGTAGTTCAATCCAGGGCACAGCTTCATGATGTCCGCCGCGTTGCCGAATTCCCAGGCAGGCCTCTTCCTTTCCTGTAAAGGGGCGATGCAGCGGCGGAGGAAATCTGCTCCAACTTCTCCAACAGTCAAATTGGCGACCCGGAGACGAATGATCCTAATGAGGGCGATCTGAAGCTTGCTATCCTCCGGGGCCAATTCACTCCAATCCCTGCCGCGCAATATGGCAGTCGTGCGCGGCGAGGTAAAGGGCTCGGCCTTATCTTCTAGCACCCAGCACCAATCAGCTCTCCACTCCTCCCACTTCCCGCGGAGCTCTCCCTTCAGGTACGAATCCTTCTTGTTCAGCCTGAAGATCCAGGAGATGCCGCCAGAGAGGGGAGCGCCGGACTCTACTCTAGGCATAAAGAAGTGGCGGAAAAGAGCTACATTTGGATGAACCCCAACATAGTTTTCGCACAGATGTGCGAAAACGGCCATCGTAAGGATGGCGTTGGGGGTGAAATCTAGGAGGTGGAGGCCGTACGTGTTCATTACATCGCAGAAGAACTCCGAGTACGGAGGGCACAAACCACAGTGGAAGAATGCGGCAATGAAAAAGTACCCGCCGGGGAACATGTCGACGGCGACGGCGGGGAGGACTCTGGTGCGGGGATGAGCTTTGGTCTCCCTCGCCCAGAACAAATAGTATTTGTCCCGCAGCTCCCTCAGACCAAGCCTTGGCGCGAAGACAACGCACTTCTTCCGCAGGGCAGCCAGCTTCGCCGCCTTCTCGGACTTCTCCTTCTTCGTCTTGTCGCCCTTCGGGGCCATGGCGGGGATGGCGGGAAGGACGACGGCGCTGCAGACGCTGCGGACGGCGGAGGAGGGAGTGGAGCTGGGCTCTCTGTCGACCTTTGGGAGGCGGAGGGCGACGGGGGTTTCTGGAGAATCAAGGCGCAATGAAGACGATGGAGGGAACTGCCCCTGCTTCCTCTGCTTTTAAGGAGGAAGTGGGGGACGTTCCGCATTTCCCATTAAAGAACAGGCCACGATCTCTCCCACGACACCGCAATCGACGCGTGCCTTTAGGGAGGGATGCTGCGGATACGGAAGGGGATACGGCTTGCCGTGGGCCGCGTGTGCCCGTGCACTGTCTTGGGCCTGGCCCAACAGTGCTCGGCACTGTGTGTGGCCCATGCCCGGGGGCTCCTGTCGGTGTACTAAGATAGGGGTACCTTAGTACCCCAACTTGTGCACGGACAGTAGCAGCTTCCCGTGGCAGGGCTTACCACGTGCTCGCCAAGAACCGTTCTGGTCCCTATGAAGCCATTCAAGAACAAAGTATACAAGTCAGAAGATCAAGGCCCCGGCAAGAGGAGCTTGCCGGGAAGGCCGCACCAGGCTCAAGATTATCACTTTAGCACAAGACCCTGGCAAGAGGAGCTTGCCAGGAAGGCCAGGGAATACATATCTTAAGAGATGCCTCGGCGCATCATGCGCCTCGGCAGGACCCAGAGAGCGACAAGCTTCCGGACCCGGCAAGATCACGGCCCCGGCAAGGCGCTTGCCGGGGAAACCTACGCTGTGTGCCCGCGCTCCAGCTCGTCTGCCCACGCGTCGCCCTGGGGCCCTTCCAGGGGCACGTGGCAGACGGTTGTGCAACCTGGGGGACGCGGTGGCAGGCCACGGTGATGAGGCTACCGCCGTGGCGAACGGAGAAGCATGGACGGACGCTTTTGGGGGCGACGGCGACGGGCATTTAATGCCCTTGTCCCCCACTATCAAAGTTAGGTGAAGACCACTGTTCACCCACTGTTCATGCACTATTCACGCACTGTTACAACTACAACCAAATTTACACTTTTACCCTCCTCTACGTTGACACCTGTCGGTTACCCCTTTGAGCTATAAAAGGAGGCCCATGCACAACGTAGAGGGGGTTCGGTTCGAAACCTAGACAACTCTCTCGCTCGGTGTAGCTGGCACTGTAGATCTTCAAGCTCCCGAGCCCAAGAACTCAATACAGCCTAAGCAGGAGTAGGGTTTTACGTGTCCGCGCGGCCCGAACCTGGGTAAACTGCCCGCGTGTGCCCCTCGATCTGCTCTTCGTGCTCCCTCCGCTGCCTTACTGCAACGTAGAAGGGGCTCCGGTCCCATAGGTGCTCGTGGGAGGACAGTTTCCCCCGACAGCATCCATTTATTTCCGGATGGAGGGAATACATGTCAATATGTGATGCCTTTCTATTCTTTAGTACATATTCCATCTCTTTGTCATAACATGTTTTATAACTGAAGCACCATTCGTCTATATAAGGCATGCAAGGGTAAGCCGGTTATGTTAGAATCTGAAGGGTTACCAACAAGGTCTTTGCAAAAGGTCCAAACGCCAGGAGATAGTGAACCAACTCGAGTGTTCATAGATACTGCTCCAGCGCAGAGAAACTCAACTCCCGCTGATAATAAGCAGATTCAATTGGCCAAAGAACTAGTCCGCTCCAGTCCAGCAAAAATATGTCAACTCAATTATAAAAATCGTGTGTGTATCCTCACATCATGAAATTTTATAGCACTCAGATCATATTTTCTACATGTTTCTTACCCATCTCTCTTTTAGAAAATAAGCTTAAAGGATAGAAGACTTTCCAAACTAGGATCATGTTCAAGAAAAGTATCTTGCGGTAATTTCCTGTGCTCCAATGGTGATATAAGTACATGTTGTATATCACTATATTTTTACATCATCATATATTTTGTTAATCGGCGTGAATCCAACATTTATCTAATCTAAATTTACGAGTAGCAAAATGTATAATTGAAGGTGACAATGTTGATTTTTGTAAGGAAAACTGCTTGGTAGTTTTGCATACTGAGCTGCATGAGTGTACTATCTCATGTCATGCGCATTACTAAATTGTAGTGCTATTTTGGTTGCCCAACCATTCACTGTGTCAATGTTGCTTTCCTATTACCTTACCCGGCTGATGATAGTTGTGCCATATTGTGTTAATTTGGTACAGGCTTGTGTGGTCTGGTTGACCAAACGTTCGTTGTGTCAATGTTCCTTTCCTATTATATCACCTGGACAATGATAGCAATGCTAGTGTGTTGATTTGGTGCAGGCTGCTGACGATAAGAAGACAAACTCTGAAAACAGCAAGGCAACCACATTGTTTATTTCCAATAAATCTAGGCAAGGTAATATGGCAATAACTCTTGATTAATCTGTTCTGTTCCCCTCCTAATTTATGTTATGATGCAGTGGTCGAGACACTCTCCACTATCAATAATACAAGCTTACCAAAATCGCCATCTGAATCTATTCAGTTTCCTCTGTCTTGAATCCAGTGGAAAATATGTATGTTTGTGAACCAATTACTGGTGAAGCAATGATGGAAATTGTGGAGGAATCAGAGGTGCACACTCTTGCGCAAAAACAACTAGTCAATATTTTCAAACATAGTGTAGCAAAGAAGGAAGAACTTGCTCACATGCTTATGGGCGTCATCCGAGCTGAGGTTGCAGATTGCGAGGTTGTAGATCATTAAGTTCTATTCATTTATTTGCACTGGCATCAATCTTTGATTGCTTAGTGGATGTAATTTCCTATAATATATGATGGATGTGCTACGTTTTTCCTCGTGTGCCGTATGTTTGCTTACCGCTTCTCACATTCCAGCTAACTGGTCGCTAGGAAGCCAAAAAAGTAGTGATATTACTAGTTAGCACGAACAGACGTGGGCCCTATATGAAGGATAACGGCCCACTGCCCTTAATGGGCTTCCCTAATGGCCACTCAGGGGCCAAAATTCTCATAGGCCGGCATTTGATTGATCGGTTTTGGTCCTATCCATAATTGCTCGTCGTAATGGGCTCAAATTATAGCTGGGCCGAAATCGATGTTATCTAATTGGGCCTATAGACATGTTCGAACTTTAGGGTTCCCATTCAGTTGATGGGCCGTAACCGGGCCGAAAGATCTATTAGGCCGCTATAATTGAAACGGGCAAACAGTTAATGCTTGGCCCTGTTACCTCCCGGGTCGTTAACAGGCCTACATTGAAGCAGGCAATAAGTGGGCCCATTCGATTTCATGGGCTGTTAACATGCCGATACTAAGGCCGGGCTATATATGGTCCGACAATATTGTGGGCCTTTAGCAGGCCGAAAGAGACAGCGGGCTGGGGCTAGACCATGAAGAGCATGGGCCGCTAAGAGGCCGAAAGTCAGGTCGGACTGTATATGGCCCACTGTGTTGTGGGCCTTTAGCAGCCCGAAAGGGAAACCGAGATGGTATTGGACCATGAAGAGCATGGGTAGTTAAGAGGTCAAAACTCAGGTCCGACTGCAAATGGGCCAACTCATTTATGGGTTGTGAACACGCTCAAAGACAAACCAGGCTGGAAATTGGCCCAACACTTAAATGGGTCGCTAAAAGGCCTAAAGTCGTACATCCTGAAAGTTGGCCCATCCCTTGAACGGGCTGTTAACAGGCCGAAACAACGTCGGGCCGATATTGAGCCCAAATATATAGCGGGTTGTTAACGGGCTCGAACTGGCGATGGGCTGCAATTGAGTCAAATAGTTAACGGGCCGAATTGGCACATCTGTATGGGCCGTGGGCCTAAATGAACCAGACACAAGTAGGCCATATATGGACCGTCCTGCTAATTTTGACTGGCGGGCCTCTTTCACCTAAATGGGCCACTGTTGGGCCTTGCCACGTGTCAACGTATCATAGGCGCCTCCCGTACAATGACTGGATGACATCTGTCCCAATGTTGAGCCGACACATGGATCCTTCGCCGGATGAGAATTTTACACGTGGAACATCCCCATTAGTCGGTGTTGTTAACGGGTTATCGGATCCAAACCGGAACCCGATAGCTTAATGGCGAGCCGTTATGGTGGATGCCACGTGTCGGTTACCCTTGACGAAAACACTTCCATGACGCGCCATTTATCATCATGGAAGTGGACAATTCAGTGGTGATAATTTTGGTATTGTCATGGAACACTTCTACGACAGCACACGTATGACTATCTTGATTCTGTCATAAAATCGTCATGGATGTACATGCATCACAGAAAACAAGACCTACTGTGACAAACACGTATCATCATGGAAGTGTTTTTCTGGTAGTATTATCCGTACTTAGGCCCGTAGTTCTTCCGTTGCATGAATGATGTAATGTTGTGTCTTGCTGAACTCGGATTGGTGTACAACTATGTTATCTTATTAGCATATATTTGACCTACTGTTCACTTGTATTAAACTCTTCTATCTTGTTTAGTTGTACTTGTTGTGATTTTTTATCTTTTTTTACTGTACAGAGTAGGGCAAAACCCCACTGCAATTTTTTATTAATTTTCAAAAAATAGGAGTGCATACATGGCTTGAGATAAGCCAAAATAGGGGAAAAGGAAAGTAAACCTAAAAACTAATTATAAACTAGGAAGACAAAATATAATACAACAAATTACAAAGACAATCTATCAAGCCAGAAGATGAAATCCCTAGCATAACTCTTGTTCCTATACTCGAGAAGATGCAATTCTTCCTTGTATGAATCCTTCTATCTGTGAATATTGGGCTGGATATTTCGGAAGATGAGATTGTTTCTTGCAATCCAGATAGCCCATGAAGCCAATATGATTATTTCTGTAAAGAAAGGCACATGTAGTTTCCGTTTTAGATCAACAAAAGCTTCCAAATACTAAAACATTGACTTGTCTAGTAGGGTAGACTATATCCCAACATTGTGAAGCAAAGGGCATGTCTAGAAGAGGTGTTGGAGCGTTTCTTCTTGTTGGCAGTTGTGAATGGCAATGTTGTAATCTTCCAAGTTTTCCTTCTTAGCAAATTCCTTGTATTTAGTCTGTCATGCAACAGTCTCCATAAGAAAACCTTGTGCTTGGACTAACAAGAACTACTCCAAATCCATTGAAATTGTCGTGGTACCACTTTGATTCCCATCATGATTCTTTATGCCTTGGCTACTAAGAATTGTTCATTGCCCTAGATATAGCTCCATGTATCAGTACACTCAGTGAACTCTGAAGTTCTTAATATATCACAAATTTCCTCCATAGTTTCAAACTCCTCAAAAGCTTTATTTACATGGGTAAATGAAAGATATCTTCTAAGTATTCAAGTTGCATGATTGTATGCACAGAGGTTTCCAGATCTTTGATAAAGGAGAATAAATGCAGGAACATGTTTCATGAGCAAGCAGAATGCCAAAGATCAGACCAAAAAAGTGCACTCTTTCCATCACCCACATTGCATGTGGCAATTGACTTATAATTTTCAATGAGCTTGAGGTTAGATTTCCACCAAAATGATCCAACCCAGTTATTGCCAGGCAATGAAAAATTATTGTAATATGATTTCCAGATTAAATTTACCCATAGAATGTTGAGTCTATTGTAAAACTTGTGTAGGTTCTTGAGGAGTACAGATTTGTTCTGAACAAAGATTTCCAACACCCCTAATCCACCTTGATTCTTTGGTCTATAGACAGTAGTCGAAGCCACCATGATAGGTCTATGATCCTCAAGGTCGGGGCCTCTCCAAAGACAATGTCTCAGGTACTTTATGACTTGATTTTAAATGGTAACAGGAACATCAAGACATCCCATAAAATATATGATGAGAGAATTCAGCACTAATTTGACTAATAGAAGCCTGCCAGCCAGGGTCATGAAGGGAGACAATCCAAACAGTTTCTTTGCCAGCTTATTTACAAGTGGAAGGCATTGTTCAACAGTGGGCTCTTGAAGACCCAATAGCACCCCCATATAGGTAAAAGGAAAAGTTCCTCTCATGTAGTAGAAGATGTTAATCAGGTTTTCCCCTTTATAATCAGTAACGTTGATTGGGTTGAGGCTTGATTTTTGGTAATTCTCCTTGAGTCATGTGGATTTAGAAAAAGTATGGAGGGGAGCTTTAAGGAAGTGTGGTTTTTTGGCATCTGCTTGGAGTAGAACTAGTGTATCATCTGCAGACTGAACTATAGGGAAGTCAGAGTAAGATTCCACCTGAAGACGTGAGGTTAACAGACCCAATTGCATAGATTTTTTTAAGATCGATCGGAGAAGATCTACGGCCAGCACAAATAGAAGGGGGGACAAAGGGTCCCCTTACCTTACTCCTTTAATGCAATAAATTTTCTTCTCAGGTACTCCATTCAACATAACAGCAGAAGAAGCAGGTGTGAATAAAATATTAATCTAGTTTATACATCTTTCCCCAAAACCTTTAGCTCTAAGAATGTCCAAAATTTCTTGGTGCTCAATTATGTCAAAAGGCTTTTCAAGATCTAATTTCAGAACAGTCATCTCATCCTTTGATTTGTGGCATTGATGTAAGTATTGAAAAGCCCAACCCAAACAGTTATGAATAATCCTTTCCTTAAGAAACCCATATTGATTAATATGAACCATTTTGAGAATCACTTTCCGAAATTTGTTTGCCAACAGTTTGGTGATGAGCTTTAGACAACAATTGGGGATGGAGACGAGTCTGTAAGCATTTGTTGTCAAAGGGGTAGGTCCTTTGGGAATTTAAGTGATATATGAGGTATTGATGCTTTCAAGTGATATTTTCCCAACATGGAACTCATGAATCAATATGAGCACATCAAATTTGATGATGTCCCAATAGGCTTTGAAGAACTCATTGTTGAAACCATCAGGTCCCAGGGATTTTTCATTTGGAAGATCTTTGACCACTTCACTAATCTCCTCCTCAACAAAGGGCAGCTCTAGGTTTTCAAACACTGAAGCATCAGTATGAGGTTCATATAGAGACTCAAGATCAAAGTGCATTGTTGTTTTTCGGAGGTCCCCACTCTTTTCTTAAAAGCTTCCCAAAGTATTGTTGCCTTCCTAGCATGATCAGAAATATCCATTTGGTCTTCATTTTGGATAACAACAATGTGATTATGCATGTGATTGATGGTAGCTTTTGTGTGAAATATTTTTGTGTTCTCATCACCAAATTTTACACCCTTTATTTTTCCCTTTTCTTCCAATAGATGTTTTGATTTTCCAGGAGGATAAGTAAATTTTCCTTTAAAATAATTCTGCAATTCCACTAAAAAATTCCCAGTTCTCTACTTCAAAGAGGTTCAGGAGAAAAATCACCTCATTAATAGCAGCAATTTGGGCCTTCAGATAGGAAAGGGATCTAGCCCATTTTTTAGATCTCTTCTCAAGTTTTTGAATTTTTCATTAATACTTTTGGCGGCATCCATATGTCCTACAGGAATGCTCCAAGCAGCGGCTACCACTTATTTGAAATCTGAGTGTTGCGGCCAATAGTTTTCAAACCTAAACACCTTTGCTTTTGGAATTGCAGTACCAATTTTGATTACAGAGGGAAGATGATCAGAGATGGACCTTTCAAGGGGGAGCACAATGGTGTTGGGGAATGATGTCATCCAACAAGAAGATGTAAAGAACCAGTCTAGCTTGCCAAGAAGTGGATTTTGCTGCATATTACTCCAGTTGAATTTCCTCCCATGCAGAGGAAGCTCTACTAAGCCCTAATTACTCATAGCCTCACTGAACAAGAGCATTTCATTTACATCACCTCCTGGTCTTTTCCTGTCTGAAGGGGGTCTGATGAAGTTAAAATCACCCATGAGTAACAATCAGTGTCAAGAGGCATGTGGATGTTGTGAAACTAGTCAACGAGCTCTATCTTATCTTGTGTTTCACAGGGACCATAAATATTGGTGAGGATCCAAGATTTGTTTGATTGCGGACTAGTGAACTGTAGTGATATTGGAAATATATTCTAATCAATAATCTCCCCGTCAAACAAAGAGCCATTCCATGCTACAAGTAGGCCACCAGAAGCCCCGACTCAGGGAAGAAATGCAAACTTGTTGATTCTATTAGGGCATAATTTACTGAGATAAGCAGAGTCAATATCCTCTCTCCTAAATTCATGTAAACAGAGTATTGCACACTCTCAACAATTTTTTGCCTTAGGGCCAGCCATTTTTCTTCAAAATTCATCCCTCTAATGTTCCAATTTAGGATATTCCAGTTTTTGGTTGTGTTATTCATGAGAAACTACAGGCATATATAACCAATGGTCAGGTTCCAACACCTGGCCCACAAATATGACTAGGGAAAAACACATCAAGATCATCAACCAGAGCATCACATAGAGTGTCTTCACCAACCAGTAGCAGTACACCAACAAAGAATAATTTTTTGAAAAAGGTAATGTCGAGGCCCTAAAAAAAGTCTACCACATGCAACACATGACTTGAAGGGCAATATGCATTGGTGCCCCTCCACACAACATTAGAAGTGTGGTGCACAATCAATTTGTGCTATTCGAAGCAGTCTCCTCTCCCTTGGTCAAGGGTACCTTGGCCATGTCCTCCCGTGACCTTCTCTTGGCTTTCTAGGTCAGCTTTTCCTCATGTTCCAGTCAGCAACTGCCGGGACCCCGACTCATAAGTCGAGATCACCGAATGCACGTGTACAGTGATCCCAGAGATCAATGCTCACTGAACACACAGAAGCTGAATAACAAGAGTCTTACATCCATACATACCATATTACGCAAATAGGACCATTAAGGTCAAGTCTTGAGTATATCATCGCAGCGGAAATCTTCAATGACAACATGGACCCATGCCATCTGCCTTAACCCTACAGGCATTCTGACTGGGAAGCGTCCTAGCTCGCGTGCTCGTCACCAAGAAATCTTCATCATAACCCGTTCTCTCATGCCTGGCCAATAAAATAACCAGTGGCAAGCCAATGAGTACTTTGAATGTACTCGCAAGCAACCCAAGTGTGATGACAGAATAATTATGCAAGGCTCTACTGCTAAATTGGCAGTTTTGCGGAAAGCTAGTTTTTCATATGCAAGTATGATCAACATACAACATGGGCATGCTTGTGTCTGCAACAAGTATCAGGAGGTCACGGACATCATTATCGAGAAAGAGTTGTGATCAACTCATGCTCAAGCTCGTTGTGACTTCCTCACAATCACATCAACAGAACCACCATACCGTGTTGTTTTCCAGAAACTTATGGACATAGTCTAAGTAGCACCACCCAACTGTCCTTGACCGCGGACACGGCTATTCGAATAGTTTGACACTCTGCAGAGGTTGCGCACTTTACCCACAAGATCCGGGGAACTTCCGTGTCATCCACGACCCGCGGTACCTCAAGTACCCGGGGTAAGCACCCGATCACTATCTTTCCCTAGACGACACTAACATAGAGTCCACTCGATTGGTAACAGCCCCGTGCCAACATTTCACATCTTAAAATTGTGGAGACTTGCTCCCATATTCATCACATACCACTGACACGGGGTACCAACGGTGTGTTCGATGCCCTGTAAAAACAGTCATGGCCGCCTATCCAAGCACGACCCCATCCCGAGAGTGACCTCATGTCACCCCCGTCACTAGTAATGCGGGCACCATGCTAGTATCGACCTAGGTAATCAATAATGCCCTTTCCCATATAAGGGTAGAGTGCTTGCGCATGTTTGGTTGGGACGGTAGTCACACATAAATCTAATCCATCTCTGTAAACAACACTCTCATCAAGCCTCGGCAAACTACTTCTTCACCAAGTAGTGCCATAGTTTCTCATCATCTCCCAGGGGCATTAATGGCACCCTCTGGGTCGTTTGCAAGTATGTCAGACCACACTTGTTTCACTCAATGCATAACCCCGACCCATTTTGCGTAGCCAACTACTATAGCATACATCTATCTACTCCCACCCACATAACCCTCATAGGAAGGTAGGGTCATGTTTGATGCAAGTTTCAATAGTAAAGTAACAAAGGTACCAACCAAAGTGGTCACCTCTTCTACATGATTCCGATGCATTGATAATAAGGTGCTATGAGATATGCATAAAAAGGTTTCTTGAACATGGTCAAAGGGCTGCGTGCCTTGTCCTTCCGAGTCTTCAAACCTTCTGGTCCATTTCTGAGTACTCCGTTTATTTCGTCAACTAACGATGGAAACAATCATAATAAGCAACACAATCAAAGCAAAAATAAAAGTGCTCTAAAAATAGGAGTTGGACTTTTCTAGGGTACCTCTGGTCATATGAAAAATAACCAAGGTGGTTTCATAGGTATTGGATCAATTGATGATTTGGAACATTCCAATATGATAGAATCAAGGGGCTTATGGATTTGGAAGAAGTATACAGAAATATTTTCTTGAATGATGAGCAAAGGCACCCATCAACAAGTCATGATTTTAGAAGCATCTAGGAGTTGGTTTCACTGGATTTGGAACTCAAATGAATTTCCTAGGATTTTGCAAAGTTGATAAATATGGAGAAATGGCTCAATATTTGGTGGGGTACAGAAAGTATTAATAAAAATGTTCCAAAACTAAATTTGGATATGACAAGCATCTAGGAATTTGAATCACTGCATTTGGATCAATTTTGAGCCCTCTGTGATTTTCTAAAGTTCATCACAGAAAATGGAATATGGGCATTTGATAATTATGTGTGAAGGAAATGTCTTTGGAATACTGTGCATGTTGCATTAACAGATAGATCGTGATTTATGGAGTCACTGGAAATTTGAATCACCAAATTTGGAGTCCAAATGAATTATTTGTGGGTTTTTGAAGTTTACTGGAAAAAGAAAAGAAAAGGAAAAAGGGCTTTACCCTCATACTACGCACAGGGCGGGGCTTAGTGCTTCGGCGCACTAGGCCGGCCCATCTGCACAGCCACGCGCAGGGGCCTGGCCACGTCGAAGGCGCCCGCCAGGAAGGGCGTTCCCATGCGGGGAAGGCGGCCGAGGCCAGACCCGTTTCCACTTAAACGGAGGGGCCCAGCCTCCAGGTCGCTGACGCGCGGGCCCCCGTGGCAGGTTCTTCCCCCACCTCCCGCTCGAACAGAGCAGAGGCAGGGGAGGCACGGCCGAGTGCTCGCCGGTGTGGCCCCGTCGGCTCGGGCCGTCTCCGGCGACGCCCCAGCCATCGGAGTGACCAGCGCGGAGAGGCGCATCCAACCATGGGTAGCACGCCTGCCGGGGAGGACCAGGGCGAGCAGGGGTTCAACCACGGCGGAGGAGGGCTTCGGTCATCTTGGGCTTCGAGCGTACGACATCCTGGGGAGGTTTGGCGGAGGTGGGGAGCTCCCTGGAGGTCGAGCGGTGGCACCGGAGTGGCTAGGAGGGAGAGAGGGGCTTGGGGTTGCCCGAATTCGAGCGGCGGCCGGCGGCTCTGCTCCGGCCAGGGAGGAGGTCGTAGGGCACGGGCAGAGCAATGGTAAGGCTTGGGAGATGCACGGGAGAGGGAGAGTGCCAAAGGAGCCGCAAGGGGGCTCGGGGGTGCCCTATATGTAGGTGGGCGACGGTCCACCGAGGCGCCGTGCGCCGGTGAGCATGTTGCCGTCGCCACGGGCCACGTGAGCCTGCCGCAGTGTGTCCGGGGTGTTCCTGGAGTTGGTCTAGGACGAGGGAGAGAAGAAAGGGAGCGGGGGAACGGTCAGAGGAGTCGCGCGTGTGAGCTTGCTCACTGGAGCTCGGGGTCGGCCGGTGCGCGTGCGAGCAGGGGTGAGAGAGGAGGAGAGAGGAGGGGGCCGACAACGCTGCGTGACGCGGACGTCGAGGCGGCCTCGGGGGACACGAGGGGGAGGCCCCAGGCTGTCGGGTGCAGTCGATTGGAGGCGGCTACAGTGCGGGAGCGCACTGTAGCGCGCTCCAGAGCGCCCGAATGGCTGGCACGGCTGTGCCCTCGCCGCTCTGGTCGTGTCCACCTTGTCCAACATTGTCTAGGGGGTCGGAGGAGGAGTAAAGAAATGCGTTGTGGCCTTGGATGCTCTGGGAAGCCATTGGAATGAGGAGGGAGGTGAAGGAGGAGGTGAAAACTGATGTCCAGAAGAGTAAGTTGGGGTTTTCACCCCCCCCCCCAATCATTGAGCTGAGTATATGGGAAAGTTAATGGGGGTTGAGGATGATCAGAGGAAGCTGTGGTAAGAATTTG
The DNA here is from genome assembly GCA_902687465.1 of Secale cereale. Taxonomy (NCBI): domain Eukaryota; kingdom Viridiplantae; phylum Streptophyta; class Magnoliopsida; order Poales; family Poaceae; genus Secale; species Secale cereale. The sequence goes on from LR738711.1 coordinate 603,651,379, forward strand.
AGGTAAAGGGAAATAGTAAAAGGGGTCCAAACAATGGTTTTGGTAATTTGACAAAAGGTGTTTGATCAGGTTTTGGGGAGGCAAATGACTTCCAATTGGCATGGGACTTAACAGGATGGAATGTCACACACAATTAGGCTCCTCCACCAAAATTGAGCTCATTTGGGCAAAGTTGCCAATGTAACTTTGGTGAACCCTAGAAATCAACAGAAAGGGTTTCACCTTGTTTGAGTTAAGCAAATCATCTCCCCTTGATGCACCACTTGGTGTAGTTTCATCATTTTGGGCACTGATCATGACCACAAAGTTTGAGGCCCCAGGTAAAAAGTTGACAATGTAAAGTTGTTCAAATTTGAATTTGGACAGAAATGGTTTTGGGGCACTTAGATCAAGTTATGCTTCTCCAAAACTTGTGCCATTTGGCATAGATGCATAATTACATCATTTTAGCATGTGCACCAAGTTTGAGAGCATTTGGACAAGTTTGGCAATGTAGAGTTGCTCAAACTTCAAATATGGACAGAATGGTTTTGAGGGGATTAGATGATGTTTCCTTGATCTTCAAGGCATGAGGCTTTGCAAGATCATCAAATATGTCATATTTGACATGATAGAATTTTCTGGAATTTTTGGAGAATATTTCCTTTGTAAATATTTCAAAAGCTTGAAATATCCAGAAAGGGTTTTGGAAGGATTTGTCCAATATTTTTGAACATGACCATGTGTTGAAACTCTTATATATGGACAATATATGTCCTATGAGTTTCCCTGAATTTTGGCAAATATTTTTGAAATTATTAAATAATTCTTCCCTATTAAAGACCATTTCTGGCCTTAAGAAAGAGCTTTTAAATAAAATATAAAAATAACTTTTAAAATTATAATTTTGTGGTTTCTGGGAGTCCTATACCTAATAGGATTCAAATATACTTTTTGAAAAAAAATTCACACCCTAAATAAGGTACTTGCAGTGCAAACCTCAATTCAGGGGTTTTTGGAAAACTAATTTTAGAAAATACTATTTGGCCAAAATATTTTTATAAGAAAATTCTATATTGTTCTATACACATGGCATGATCATTGGGAAAAAATTTTGGATCAAGGAGATGAAGTATAAGAGTTGGAGGATTTATTTGATTTTTAGAGCACTAGCAAACAGCAGACAAAAGTCAAATCAAGCAAAGTCAAAAACACTCAAAAGTTTTTTTTTTGTAAATCCACATTTAAACATGGTAATTAGCTTAAGCAAAGTGACATGAAAATCAGGGTGTGACAGACCTACCCCCCTTACAAGAATCTCGTCCCCGAGATTCCCAGACTAGGCGTGGAAAGGAAAACGAAGTCTTGGATATGGGGTAGTCTTCACTTCTTCTTGCTGGTTCTGCTTCCGGGTGGTGCTCCATGGAATCTTGAAGTACTTGGTGGTGTGGCTTCTCGCTTGCTGCCTTCCTTGATGCAGGTTGCTGAGGGATCTCTTGAGTAGGTTAGGTTGGGCTGGATATCAAAGGCTCGGTGATCGATGTCCTTGCGGGCACCGGGCTAGTTAGGAGGTAAGAAGTACTTCCAGAGTGGGGACTCGTGGAAGATTTGGTGTACGGAGGGTATCTCAGGTGGTAAATCTAGCTGGTAGACGTCTACTATTTGTCTTGCAGTGGTCTTGAAGAAGGGTCGATAAATCTTGGTGCGAGCGTCCCTTCGACACGGAAATGCTCGGTCCCTTCGAGAGGAGTGGTTTGCAGATATGCCCGGTCTTCGACGTGGAAGTTTACTTCTTGATGACGATGGTCGGTGTAGTTCTTCCTTCTTGGCAAGGCGGTCTTCAAATGTCTTCTATCCAGCTGTCCGTCTCTTCTTTGTCTTCGGGCAGACAAGTAGGCCATCAAATAATGATGTTACCCAACTTGTCCAATTACTCCATGAGGTCTATGGGGTACGCAAGGTAGGCTGGGGTATTGGTGGTGGTCTCCGCTGAGTATTTGCAAGGTCTTTCTGACTTAGAGCGAAGGCCCGTGGTCAGAATCTGACCAGGTTGTGGCTTGATGGGGCTTAAGGGTTTCAAGGATTCTAGTGAGTTAGTGAACGTTTATTATCTTATCCTTAAGCACGGTTTCTGAGATGCCATTAGCTCTATCTAGTACTCCGAACGAAAAAGCTTCTTCTCGCAGAGACCAACTTCAATCACCACTCATGTCATACATATCCTCATGATTCTTAAGAGATGGTCTAACAAAAACGTACTCGCCTACGATCCCCAAATCCATATGTATGTCCACCCCTAAAATCCATAGGTGGCTCATACAAGCTGCTAATCTTGAATTAAACGCCGCAATCCAAGCGCTTAACCTATTCTTGCAAGGCTCACGATATTGCATCTCTATTCTAAGGAAACACGTCATATGCCACTCCAAGATTTCGTTTCCTTCCTATAGATCAACTCCAATAGCCCGGTAATCTCCATCAATCACCACATAATCCGACAATTCTACAAATCCGATGTCTACGATGTTCCACAAGATCTCAAGTCCCTATAATACCCAAATACTTGGAAGGACTATGCATTACGATAGTAAGTCCACCAAATTCTCATCATCCGGGTCAAGTAAACTTCAAGATCACGATTATATAGATCCCTGAATCAGCTCTGACAAATAATCCAATCTCCTAGGTTATTGTCCACCGAGAAGCATGGTATCATGATCAAGATCATCGGTCTAAATCCAATTTACTCCAAACCATGCAGACATATCTAGCATTTATACCAACCAGAATCACCTACATAAATCCAAATCTCATGCCCAACGGGTACTTCCACATGCTTCCCAAGGTCATGATCCCACCAATATGAAAACCTCATAATCCATCAAGGTCTCAGATAATTCCTCGAAGTCACTGATATAAGCCACCAAGTCATCTATCTTATAACCACAAATTGGTCTATCTATGGCATCGTCAGTCCTTGTGCTATATTAGGATGAAAATGTGCTCGTTCACTGTGTCCACTAGTTCCATTACGAACCCAGTGTTGTGCAAGGTTATAAAGGCTTAACTGGTTCTCTCGCAATATTTATAGGTTAGGCACATGGTTAAGGGTTCGTGCTGGAGTGTCTTGTGAAGTTTCAAAGGGTCTAGGAATGGGTTACTAGTCTGGAGGGTTAGACATAATTCTACGGGGTTACATTTGGTCACGGAGGTTGTAGCAGAAGTCTTCAGTGCCAGTTGGTTGCCGAGGTAGAATCCTTGGTGCATCTTGTCTTGCAGGTCTTCAATTGGGGGAGAGAGAAGAAAGGGAAAAAGTAGCATAGAGGGGGGAGGGAATGCCTAAAGAGGGTTTCTATAGTGCAGGTGCAACGAACAGGTGCAAAAAGGTCGAAACAAAAGAAACAAGGCAAGGAAGGTGATATAGCCATGCACTTGCTGCCTGGGGCAAAAGTGCGACTTATATCAAAACACAAACAAATAAAAGCAAGCAACACACAATCATGGTTCTATTCGAACCATCATACGGTCTCGACTGTGCATAGGGGGTACACGACTCATCCTACCCTAGGGGTTCTCGGACTCAATGTCGTGACTTGTGCCTCGTGCAGTCTTTTGAGTTTCTTCAGGTGTTGCTATGCCCCTCGTAGTTGCTTGATGAACGATCCGGGTTGAGCCTGAAGAATCTTCAACAACTTCTCGCCTGATGAGGTGATGTGGTGAAGGTGCCTCCTTGTAGCTGGCGTTAACTTCGTCTTTTCTTGTTCTTTAACCATGACGATCCCTTGTGCCTTCTGGAACGTCGAGGGTACCAGGTAGGCAATCCGTATGCAATGATAATAACAAGGCATAATAGAGGTCCAACATGTCAGTTACATTGATGACAACATCGACACCAAGGGCGGGGGACGAAGAGAACCGTTTTCCTGCTCACTATGGTAGGGCGGACCAAATGGCGAGGTTCTCATCCACCGGTGGTTGCAGATACAACAACGGTAGTGACATGATTACTCTATTAGCGATGCATATCATGATTTTGCATAACCTATACCCTGGTCATCATAGGCCAAAGTTGCATCTTCTTGGGGCACTGTCAAGGGTATCACCTTCTTCTGGGTCTTCATGTCCTCACTCACCGAGGATGTAATTTCTGTTGGTATCATCTTGTCGTGGTGTCACCAATCTTGCGTTCAGAAGATGTGGGTGAGTGTTTGGCAAGGTGCACTCCACGAGGATTACAGAAAATCCAGTGGTCAGGGGCATAAGGGTTCTAGCGACCAAGGTTTTGAAGGGGAAGAGATCAAGTATAGCCTAGTTTTCGAAAAACTGAGAAGGGAAGAGAAGTATAGATAGTTTTTGAAAACTAGTAATAGTTTTGGAAATAGTTTTACCCTAACTAACGACCATGCTAACTAAGGCTTCCTACAGTTAGGATGGCTCTGATACCAGCTCTGCCGGGACCCCGACTCATAAGTCGAGATCACCGAATGCACGTGTACAGTGATCCCAGAGATCAATGCTCACTGAACACACAGAAGCTGAATAACAAGAGTCTTACATCCATACATACCGTATTACACAAATAGGATCATTAAGGTCAAGTCTTGAGTATATCATCGTAGCGGAAATCTTCAATGACAACATGGACCCATGCCATCTGCCTTAACCCTACAGGCATTCTGACTGGGAAGCGTCCTAGCTCGCGTGCTCGTCACCAAGAAATCTTCATCATAACCTATTCTCTCATGCCTGGCCAATAAAATAACCAGTGGCAAGCCAATGAGTACTTTGAATGTACTCGCAAGCAACCCAAGTGTGATGACAGAATAATTATGCAAGGCTCTACTGCTAAATTGGCAGTTTTGCGGAAAGCTAGTTTTTCATATGCAAGTATGATCAACATACAACATGGGCATGCATGTGTCTGCAACAAGTATCAGGAGGTCATGGACATCATTATCGAGAAAGAGTTGTGATCAACTCATGCTCAAGCTCGTTGTGACTTCCTCACAATCACATCAACAGAACCACCATACCGTGTTGTTTTCCAGAAACTTATGGACATAGTCTAAGTAGCACCACCCAACTGTCCTTGACCGCGGACACGGCTATTCGAATAGTTTGACACTCTGCAGAGGTTGCGCACTTTACCCACAAGATCCGGGGAACTTCCATGTCATCCACGACCCGCGGTACCTCAAGTACCCGGGGTAAGCACCCGATCACTATCTTTCCCTAGACGACACTAACATAGAGTCCACTCGATTGGTAACAGCCCCGTGCCAACATTTCACATCTTAAAATTGTGGAGACTTGCTCCCATATTCATCACATACCACTGACACGGGGTACCAACGGTGTGTTCGGTGCCCTGTAAAAACAGTCATGGCCGCCTATCCAAGCACGACCCCGTCCCGAGAGTGACCTCATGTCACCCCCGTCACTAGTAATGCAGGCACCATGCTAGTATCGACCTAGGTAATCAATAATGCCCTTTCCCATATAAGGGTAGAGTGGTTGCGCATGTTTGGTTGGGACGGTAGTCACACATAAATCTAATCCATCTTTGTAAACAACACTCTCATCAAGCCTCGGCACACTACTTCTTCACCAAGTAGTGCCATAGTTTCTCATCATCTCCCAGGGGCATTAATGGCACCCTCTGGGTCGTTTGCAAGTATGTCAGACCACACTTGTTTCACTCAATGCATAACCCTGACCCATTTTGCGTTGCCAACTACTATAGCATACATCTATCTACTCCCACCCACATAACCCTCATAGGAAGGTAGGGTCATGTTTGATGCAAGTTTCAATAGTAAAGTAACAAAGGTACCAACAAAAGTGGTCACCTCTTCTACATGATTCCGATGCATTGATAATAAGGTGCTATGAGATATGCATAAAAAGGTTTCTTGAACATGGTCAAAGGGCTGCTTGCCTTGTCCTTCCGAGTCTTCAAACCTTCTGGTCCATTTCCGAGTACTCCATTTATTTCGTCAACTAATGATGGAAACAATCATAATAAGAAACATAATCAAAGCAAAAATAAAAGTGCTCTAAAAATAGGAGTTGGACTTTTCTAGGATACCTCTGGTCATATGAAAAATAACCAAGGTGGTTTCATAGGTATTGGATCAATTGATGATTTGGAACATTCCAATATGATAGAATCAAGGGGCTTATGGATTTGGAAGAAGTATACAGAAATATTTTCTTGAATGATGAGCAAAGGCACCCATCAACAAGTCATGATTTTAGAAGCATCTAGGAGTTGGTTTCACTGGATTTGGAACTCAAATGAATTTCCTAGGATTTTGCAAAGTTGATAAATATGGAGAAATGGCTCAATATTTCGTGGGGTACAGAAAGTATTAATAAAAATGTTCCAAAACTAAGTTTGGATATGACAAGCATCTAGGAATTTGAATCACTGCATTTGGATCAATTTTGAGCCCTCTGTGATTTTCTAAAGTTCATCACAAAAAATGGAATATGGGCATTTGATAATTATGTCTGAAGGAAATGTCTCTGGAATACTGTGCATGTTGCATTAACAGATAGATCATGATTTATGGAGTCACTGGAAATTTGAATCACCAAATTTGGAGTCCAAATGAATTATTTGTGGGTTTTTGAAGTTTACTGGAAAAAGAAAAGAAAAGGAAAAAGGGCTTTACCCTCATACTGCGCACAGGGCGGGGCTTAGTGCTTCGGCGCACTAGGCCAGCCCATCTGCACAGCCACGCGCAGGGGCCTGGCCACGTCGAAGGCGCCCGCCAGGAAGAGCGTTTCCATGCGGGGAAGGCGGTCGAGGCCAGACCCGCTTCCACTTAAACGGAGGGGCCCAGCCTCCAGGTCGCTGACGCGCGGGCCCCCGTGGCAGGTTCTTCCCCCACCTCCCGCTCGAACAGAGCAGAGGCAGGGGAGGCACGGCCGAGCCCTCGCCGGCGTGGCCCCTTCGGCTCGGGCCGTCTCCGGTGACGCCCCGGCCATCGGAGTGACCAGCGCGGAGAGGCGCATCCAACCATGGGTAGCACGCCTGCCGGGGAGGACCAGGGCGAGCAGGGGTTCAACCGCGGCGGAGGAGGGCTTCGGTCATCTTGGGCTTCGAGCGTACAGCATCCTGGGGAGGTGTGGTGGAGGTGGGGAGCTCCCTGGAGGTCGAGAGGTGGCACCGGAGTGGCTAGGAGGGAGAGAGGGGCTTGGGGTTGCCCGAATTCGAGCGGCGGCCGGCGGCTCTGCTCCGGCTAGGGAGGAGGCCGTAGGGCACGGGGAGAGCAATGGGACGGCTTGGGAGACGCACGGGAGAGGAAGAGTGCCAAAGGAGCCGCAAGGGGGCTCGGGGGTGCCCTAAATGTAGGTGGGCGACGGTCCACCGAGGCGCCGTGCGCCGGTGAGCATGTTGCCGTCGTCACGGGCCACGTGAGCCTGTCGCAGTGTGTCCGGGGTGTTCCTGGAGTTGGTCTAGGACGAGGGAGAGAAGAAAGGGAGCGGGGGAACGGTCAGAGGAGTCGCGCGTGTGAGCTTGCTCACTGGAGCTCGGGGTCGGCCGGTGCGCGTGCGAGCAGGGGTGAGAGAGGAGGAGAGAGGAGGGGGCCGACAACGCTGCGTGACGCAGACGTCGAGGCGGCCTCGGGGGACACGAGGGGGAGGCCCCAGGCTGTCGGGTGCAGCCGATTGGAGGCGGCTACAGTGCGGGAGCGCACTGTAGCGCGATCCAGAGCGCCCGAATGGCTGGCACGGCTGTGCCCTCGCCGCTCTGGTCGTGTCCACCTTGTCCAACATTGTCTAGGGGGTCGGAGGAGGAGTAAAGAAATGCGATGTGGCCTTGGATTCTCTGGGAAGCCATTGGAATGAGGAGGGAGGTGAAGGAGGAGGTGAAAACTGATGTCCCGAAGAGTAAGTTGGGGTTTTCACCCCCCAACCATTGAGCTGAGGATATGGGAAAGTTAATGGGGGTTGAGGATGATCAGAGGAAGCTGTGGTAAGAATTTGAGGTAAAGGGAAATAGTAAAAGGGGTCCAAACAATGGTTTAGGTAATTTGACAGAAGGTGCTTGATCAGGTTTTGGGGAGGCAAATGACTTCCAATTGGCATGGGACTTAACAGGATGGAATGTCACACACAATTAGGCTCCTCCACCAAAATTGAGCTCATTTGGGCAAAGTTGCCAATGTAACTTTGGTGAACCCTAGAAATCAACAGAAAGGGTTTCACCTTGTTTGAGTTAAGCAAATCATCTCCCCTTGATGCACCACTTGGTGTAGTTTCATCATTTGGGGCACTGATCATGCCCACAAAGTTTGAGGCCCCAGGTAAAAAGTTGACAATGTAAAGTTGTTCAAATTGAATTTGGACATAAATGGTTTTGGGGCACTTAGATCAAGTTATGCTTCTCCAAAACTTGTTCCATTTGTCATAGATGCATAATTACATCATTTTAGCATGTGCACCAAGTTTGAGAGCATTTGGACAAGTTTGGCAATGTAGAGTTGCTCAAACTTCAAATATGGACAGAATGGTTTTGAGGGGATTAGATGATGTTTCCTTGATCTTCAAGGCATGAAGCTTTGCAAGATCATCAAATATGTCATATTTGACATGATAGAATTTCCCGGGAATTTTTGGAGAATATTTCCTTTGTAAATATTTCAAAAGCTTGAAATATCCAGAAAGGGTTTTGGAAGGATTTGTCCAATATTTTTGAACATGACCATGTGTTGAAACTCTTATATATGTACAATATATGTCCTATGAGTTTCCCTGAATTTTGGCAAATATTTTTGAAATGATTAAATAATTCTTCCCTATTAAAGACCATTTCTGGCCTTAAGAAAAAGCTTTTAAATAAAATATAAAAATAATTTTTAAAATTATAATTTTGTGGTTTCTGGGAGTCCTATACCTAATAGGATTCAAATATACTTTTTGAAAGATTTTTCATACCCTAAATAAGGTACTTGCAGTGCAAACCTCAATTCAGGGGTTTTTGGAAAACTAATTTTAGAAAATACTATTTGGCCAAAATATTTTTATAAGAAAATTATATATTGTTCTATACACATGGCATGATCATTGGGAAAAAGTTTTGGATCAAGGAGATGAAGTATAAGAGTTGGAGGATTTATTTGATTTTTAGAGCACTAGCAAACAGCAGACAAAAGTCAAATCAAGCAAAGTCAAAAACACTCAAAAGTTTTTTTTTGTAAATCCACATTTAAACATGGTAATTAGCTTAAGCAAAGTGACATGAAAATCAGGGTGTGACAGCAACCTTACAAAAGGAAGCAGTGAGATTTTTGACTACTATTTTAAGAAATTGGAGGGACAACATTTCAAGGAAGACATTTTGTGCTTGAACAAGAACCCCTCTTAAAACCATCATTTTCTTTCTTTATTCTATCACTTCTCCTTACATCAGTTTCAGCCAGGAGAGTTTTGCCACCTCTTCTTTTCTTTGTATTATCTAGCACAAAAGGTTGCAAAAGAGCCTGTGACTCTAGGTCCTGCTGGTTGCAGGAGTCTCCATCATTTTCCTTATTTTTTTCCCAGAGCTTGCTTACTCTCATGAGCATTGATCTGACAACAGGGGCATGAGAAGTTGAGCACTTATCAGGTATGTGGAAAAGTATAACTTCTTCATTCCCTTCAGTTTCAAAAAGTAACTCCCACAATGATGATTTTAGCATATGAACAGTGCAGCCAAATTTATCAAGTGTCATAAGAAGATTGACTATGAAGTTGAACAAACTTACAGGAATGTTGACAAATAATGAATTTACCTAAGGTTTTTCTACAAAATGATTTTTCCAAATGAGGAGGCCTTCTGCACAAAGTGAAGTGTCATTATTAGCAGTTGCACACATCTAAATATTTTTCAGTCCCAACAGAGAAGGAGCCACTTTAAAATGATCATTAATTTGCTTTGGTTGGAATTGGAGCTAGGCTGCCTCTTGTTGTGTTAACCATTTTTTTGGAATTTCCTCTACAGGGGCAAACAGTGCCACATCAGATCTATCAACAGTCTGAGACTGTTGCTGACACAATACAGATGGGAGAGTTGTTTCTCCGCCCCTAACAGTAGGAATTAGTGTATTGACTTGAGCAAGAGTGACATGTTCCTCAGCCACTGCAACAATTTGTTCATGTGTTGCAAAATTATCATTGGTGACACCAAATATAATCCACTTCAACATACACTTGCTGAACTGCAGCAGACTGGTCATGTGAACCCACATCATTCCATGTAGTCTGAATTACATGAAGCACAACATTGATTTGCACCTGCATGGGCTGAACATCCTCATCATCGGATCAATATGCTTGTATGATATTTCATAGACAATTATCAAGAACATTGATAGGTTGTGTAACTTCAACATCTTGGAGAAGAGCATCAACCTGGAAAACCCCAGCTTGGAGAGCACCAAAAGCTGGTCAAGAGGACCTAAGTTATTCGAATTATCACCTTCAGAGGCAGGCATATATGAGGCAAGACTACTATTACTAGCAGCAGGTAAGAGTTCCTCCCCATCTGCCCATACCATTTCTTCTTGTTGAACAACATCCAGTAGGTCATGTAGGGCTTCATTATGATCCTCAGGCTGTTCCATTCCTCAGTTGTCATCTTGTTCCCAATCACCATCCTCTTGGTTATTCATCTGGTTGTTGTTGAGAGCTTCCTGACAAAATCCGAGCTCTATCCCAGCATCCTCAAGCAAGGGATGCGGGTCTATATTGTCAGGCAGAATCGGATCTTCATCTGCAAGACCTCCACCAAGAAACTCACTTAATAGAACTTCAACCGAGGAAGACCACCCATCTTCTTTAAACGCGTCCCCTTCTAACCATCTGAGACTCTTAGGGATGATCTATAGGTTCATAACTCTAGCTTTGACCAAGATGCGGCCCATGTGTTCATCCTCTTTATCCCAGAATATTAGACGACCAAATAGACTGACAACCCCAGCTAGATCTTTAGTGTTATGGAAATCGAAAGGAACTCCTGTGAGCATGAGCCAAACAGTCCGATTGAAATGGACTCTTCTATGATTTCTCCCTTCATCATGCTTGACAAAAGAAATAAACACATCACCAAATTCACGTGGGTTGTCAAGAACGAGCTTGTCCCTATCTCTGACATGCGTGAGGCGCACATATGCTTTTCCAAAAGGACACCTCTGAATGTCCCGTAACCTCATAAGCTTATGCACTACCACCAACTCTTCAAGAACTTCTCTTACATCAGGGAATGGTGCATCGGCCGGTAACGGGTGGATGGTAGCGATAGCCCAGTTTTGTCAATGAGGAAGCACCACCCTCGCGATAGCCCAGTTTTGTCAATGAGGAAGCACCACCCTCAGCACCCCATTGCGCCCCTTAATGTGTTGTATTTCACACCCATGGGGCACAAAGGGATGCGGGTCGATTGGAATGTTCGCCATGGAAGGAGATGTTCTTGGAGTAGCAGTCGATGATGACCTTGACGAGACAGGGGCATGCTTTGTGCATTGTAGAGAAGGAGCAGATCCATAGGATGGAGAAGCCAAGGAGGCAAGTGCCAATCGAGGCTAAAAATTAGAAATAAGCCCCCATACATAACTCTCCAAAAGTGGAAACAACCGAAGGGTCACGGGCTGGGTCGACCGACAGAAACCAGTCCTGAACCACACCAGGGGCCCAAGCCACTTCTGGTGGGCTGCTAAAAGTAGCAAATGCAAAGTGAGTCCTTTTTTCTTGCACTCTTGGGCAAAGTGGCCCATACATCCACACGCGTAGCACTGAAGAAAGCCATTTGAACGTGCCAAATTGGCGCCCTCAGACACCGCTGCCGAAAATTTCACCTGAAGCATTATGCTTTGCATTCACTATGCCATTACTTCCTGAAGCACCACTACTGTTAGACTCCATGAGATTAGCCATACGCAAAAAAAACGATGGCTGGCGGTGATCACCAAAAATGGGTGGGGTAGCAACCCGAGCGTGAGATCCACCACCACCAACCAAAGTCCATGAAGCATCTTCCTCACAATAGAACAATTGCTCCTCTCTGATCCAATTCAGACCCCCCACGCTACAAAGATTGAAAACCATGTCAAAGTCTTTTTCCACAATATGACCTTGGTTATAGATTTCAAATCCAACTGCCTTGGAGGCCATGGATAACTTGAAACACATGTCCTTGAGGTGATAAACACAAAACCCTTGCGGATAACCAATAAAACAATATTGAAGCGCAATGCTAACAGTGTGGAAATCCAACCGAAAATGAGCATGACAAGAGGAGACCACTAACACAAATTCCCTTTGATGAAATCCTAGAGAGAAAACCATTGGGTGACTGAACTTATGTATCATAGAGAGTTGGAACTCTTTACCTCAAGCAAAGTTGAGCGATGGTGGATCCATCATTTCATCTTTATTCACCGACATACCGTAGTGTGTGTATGTTATGAAGTCATATGTCGGGGCAACCAATACACGCTTCTAGCCTTAGTGAGGATCGCAAAGTCTTCGTTAAGACTAGGATGACATGTTGGGCATTACAATCAAGTAATAGATCACATCTACTAGTCGCACATCACCATGTGCCCTAGATCGCAACCTCATATACTCATAAATCGCCCATGATGTCCTGTTGGGAAAACTAGTAAAAAACAAAAATAATTCCGTCCTAGGAATCAAACTCCCAAGATTGGATTGAATCTTACGAACCAGAGTGCAATGAAAAATGTGTTTGTGTAGATCATTGGTGCAAATTCTCGCAACTAGAATTTACAACCTCCCAACCGCGAGAATTTCGCCGTCGAACCAGGGTCCAAGGTATGATCCCTGCACTAGTATCCACACATACATGCACACCAATGCAGCAGGGCTTAGCGGTCCAGAATAAAACGAAGCTGGAGGACTAGAGGTGGAGGTGGAGCATCCTAACAGCGATGGAATGATTTCTGTGTGTGAGAGATAGAGAGAGCGAGAGAGAGAGGGGGGATAGAAAGATGGGGCATGCTCCATGCTAGATGAGATGCTTTTGGAGAGGGTCGGCCCTCTCTCTATATAGCCACACTCGAGGGGTGGGAAGCCTTGGAGGAGGGTTGCCTCCTCCTAGGTCAATGAACCAAGGGTGGGTCCCACCTATAAACCCTAGCCGCTAGGTGGCTGGGCCACCAAGCCATAGGGGTACCCCACTTATGGGCCTTTAGGGCCCATGCGACAGCTTCCCCAACTTGGTCTTTGCGTAGGACTAGGATATGGCGCCCCTCAGAACATTTCGGGAGGTTTCATAAACTTTAGTACCTTCCCAAGCCTTCTAGTGGTCTATTGGGTCTTCTAGAACTTTTCTAGTTTACCGAAACTTTTGGTTTTTTTGAAACGCTTCCGGTTTTCTCCTCGAAACATTTTCAACATTCTTGAAACTTTTCTGGTGAATTTCTCTCAAGGTCCTAACACTTGTATTACTTAACATATCAGTGAACCTTAAGCATGTGACCCCGTAGGTTCAGTAAAGTGGAGACATGACCTGGAACTATTCTGGTCAATGGTTAATATCGAGGTCTAGGCATCTATATTGACCCCTACACTTACACAAAGCATTATCGATCATTATACCAAGTTATCCTCGTTACCTTTTTTTCTTTTGTCTCGTTGTATTACGACACCTTTATGATCATATCACACTATGTATGGCTATACGATGATGGATAACGAAATATCGTGAGGTCCCAAAGAATGTATCTACATCATCGGAGGAGCAAATCCCAATCTTGAGCTATCAAGTCCCTTGATATAATTTTCTAATGCACCCGAAAGTTGTCATTATGACCACCCCTTATGGGAAACATTTGATGAACCTCAAAGTACATTGTCTGACATGAAGGTACTTAGACTCTCATCGTCTAATGAAGTGAGAATATGTTAACATGTGATGATTTGTTCTTATAGTATATCATTTGTTTGGGCCAGGTCCATACCATTGTTCCGCTAACAACGTGTTCTCATTTTTCATGGCATCCTTGTTACCTTAACAATGCCATATGATCAGGAAAATAAGATCACGATGCAACACATGAGCTAGTCCTAGAGGCACGATTAGGAACATTTTATAAATTTAGTGTCAACTTCTCTACGACCGGATATTATAAATTTCCAAGTCGCCACATAACCGTGGGAACAACTTTTCAAAAGTTTTAACCCTGCAGGGGTGTCCCAACTTAGTCCATCACAAACTACCACAACCAGCTTTGGAAGACCTCAACATCGGGAGAACCCGAAGCATCGTCGGAATCTCGATGCATAAGACATTTCGATAAAGGTAAAACAAAACCAGCAAGACCTCCTGATGTGCCAACGATCCCGATAGGAGCCGCACATATCTCGTTCTCAGGGCATGCCAGATGGGCTCGACGTTCGGTTGGCTGAGACCCGATTTCCCAGGGGGCGTCGGGCGTCGCCTAGTTTGGACCAACACTCATGAGGAGCACTGGCCCGGTCTGTTGATTAATTATTCATGGGTTAATTACTTCCTATGCGGTTTTAGTTGTTATTAGGCAAATGTAAACCAAAGTTGGGTCTTGCTGGAAGAGGTTTATTCAAAGCGAAAAATGTCAAGGGGCGCCCATAAACCCCAAGTGTGTAAGGAACACAATTCAATGAACATAACACTGGTATGACATAAACTAAGGCGACATGAGTGGAACAAAACACCAGGCAAAATGTCGAGCCTTCCACACACAACCAAGTATATTGTGATATCCCATGATATCCATGTTCCAAACATGGAACAACCTGCACTGCACCTACAACAAGCAACGCTATAAGAGGGGCTGAGCAAAGCGGTAACATAACCAAACAACGGTTTGCTACGTAGCGGAGGTTAGAGGCTTATCATGCCAATTTGGGAGGCTGGCACACAAGTGGTAGGTAGCAAGATATAGCGATAGCAACGAGACAACTAGAAGCAAAGATAGTAGTGATATCCAGGGTAATGATCATCTTGCCAAAAATCTCCTCGGTGGGATCGAAACTCCGCTCCTCGTAAACGTTCTCAACAAGATCCTCGAACTCAGCAGTGTCTTGCGATTCTACCCAAGATAAGCCAAAAAGGAACAAACATCCAGTGAACAAACAAGAATGGCCAATATGCAACAATCAAGATGCATGCATGACATTTTAAATGTTGTTAGCATGGCATCAGCTTATGGCAATGTTAAATGAAGTCTTGAGCCACCTAGGTATGGTTCAAGCAATTGCTTCATGCTCATTTAAGGGTGAAATACAATCTGGACATAATATGTACATGGTAATAAATATGATGCATGACATGGCAATATTCATGTTCTTCACTCAATTCCACTACAAATGCATATAGAGAATGTCTCGATCAGAGCTACGGTTCTACCAGAATGGAAGAAATGATTCCGGGATGGAAACGATGATGATCAAAAGGAAAGATTTGATATGGGAATGGTATTAGCATTCCAAGCATGCCACTAGAAATAATGGAAGATTTTGGTCAAAAATCATATAAAGATCACCAAATTTGGAGTAGTAGAGCTCAAGATATGATCGTCTAAAAAACACATGCAAATCTGTCATAACGGCAACATGCAACTTTGCAAGTATCAAGACAACATGCTACAGGAAGCAAAAGTGCACAAACAAGTTATGGCGCTCTAGTACGATGATTACACAACATTTCATCAAAAAGGTTCATGTTCATTAGCATCATGTATTAATTGATATAGAGGCTACAAGATGCAAAGATGCTATTACAGATTATGACGATGAGAAAAAACAACGGTTGTAGCAACAGTAACAATGACATGCAGTGTTTACATGAAGTTTACATCATGCAAACCAAATCCAAAATGCAAGAAATTGATATGCACTAACAATGGACATGGGAAGGTTCAATTTATTACATTGGCACAAATTCAAAGGATGCATGGATTAGCCAATATGGAGCTCACACGATGCAACTTTCTGTTAACAGGAAACCGGTATAACAACATGACCACTTTAGAGCAAGATTATGACATGCAATGGGAACTTGATATAGCATTAAAGGGCATGGCATGAAATTACGGTTGACATAGTGCAAAACATGTTTAGGATGCATGGCCATATTAGCTATAGATTTATGGCATTCATCAAGACAAAAGGCAATGTTCTATAACCAACAGATTCAGACTACAAGTGAAAACAGTAAAATTATCATAGCATGTTTGCAAGCATGCAACAGTGACCTATCAAATTTATCATAGAAAGGAAACAATTCTAGCCACAAGTAGGCACGAAAATGCTTTAAAAATATATACAAATTTTCCTCATATGATGCATGGATAAAATCACACAAAAACCACAATATGCAACTTACTGTTAAAATGGCACACACCAAAACTTGCTCAAATGATAGAAATAATGCCACGGATGGATTAGTTGGATTTTCTACCCCAATTCAATATATAATATGCATATGTTGTTCTAGTTTGCACGCAATTTAATAAAGTAAGAAACTGCCTAAAATGGAAACCTAGGATGCATATTCCGAAAATGGAATAAAACATAATAGGGAAGAAAATGCTAGGTACCCAGGGCATGCCCAGCCGTGTGGCTGACTGGTGGGACCAAGGGCCACTTGGAAGGGGGTGTGTGCATGTGATGATGGCAGGTGGGACCAAGCTGTCAACGTCACACATAACACAGAAGGGGGGGTTTTAATATGCGTCAGCAGGGGATCAAACTCGCATCTGCGCGATGGAGGTGGTGCGGCTCAACCAGTTGGGATGGTTGGGTGGGTCTGACAAACAGGGGTCTCGGCGCATTTTGAATCGTCCTTGCCCTAGCCAGAGGGACCCACGGGTCAGTGACAACGACCACGAGCACAACAGGGCAAAACAGAGCATGTGCCGGTGGCAAGGCAGGCACGGCGGGGGCCTTCCCGGAGTCGCCCCGGTGACCAAAGGAGTGTCGAAGGACATGGATCGAAGGGCGACAGAAACCCACACGCAAGCATGCATCTCATGCCACAGGACGACGATGGAAGGCAGCGGCGGCGACGAACTTGCACCGAACGCTACAGAGGCTAAACGCGGAAACTAAGGGGAGGAAATGCTCCTACGCAACGCAAGGAGCTCACCGACCACACGCCTACAACCAATGGGGGGCGAAGGACTCACCGGAGGCGAGGTCCGACGGCGGCGGGCTCGGGTGCACATGGTAATTGATGCTAATGTCACTGATGAAGGGAAAAGGTATAAGTGAGAGGAAGAGCATCGGCCGCGGAGGAAGAAGACGAAGGAAACCGTCGCGAACTTGGCATTCTCGGGCGTGGTAGTGGATGGCGGCGACGCAGACGATGCCGGGGAACTTGGACATGGTGCGGCAACAATGGCGCGCGGTGGCTACACAGGCACCATGGCTGCGCTCTCGGGTGCAATTGGGATGAGCTTTTATGGACGGTTGTCAGCGTCCTGGAAACCAGGGTACCCAGACTTGCCTGTCTGCGGGCCGCGACGCGCTCCTACTACGGCCTGGTACGACCCAGCTGATCGACCAGCTATTCAAGACCCTCGCGAGGGGGCTAGACCTCGCGAGGAGAACGACGCCAAGAACCCCTCAGGAGCGGCCTCGGCTAGGTTGCTCCGGAGGGGCGGAGAATCCAAGGCCAAGCCTGCCTCAGGAGGAGGCAGTGACACAAGCAGTGACGCACCACGCTAGTGGGTGCCAGCGCGTGCCAGCGGCGCAGTTGCCATTTTGGTGCAAAGGAGGCGGCGCAGGCGCAGGTTCCCGAGGAGCGGTAAAAAGGTTTCCCCTTTGGTGCAACAAGACCGAAGATCTCAAGGACGACTGGGAGGATGTCACCACCGAGCCCACCACCGCGTCACCGCCTGATCCTTTTGCAGGCGAAGACCGCTTTTGTCAGGATAGGAATGTTCTTGTGTTCCCGCTCAAAATGGCCATTGTGGGATCCCTTCCCACCTAAACATTTCGGGGGAAGAGGACCCTGGCCGCCTATATAAGTAGCTAGGGTCTCCACTATGGAGGCAACGGGAATCGGATCCAGACACTCCGCCCTCATGATAACCAACAAGTGTAGGGGATCGCAACAGTTTTCGAGGGTAAAGTATTCAACCCAAATTTATTGATTCGACACAAGGGGAGCCAAAGAATACTCTTAAGTATTAGGAGCTGAGTTGTCAATTCAACGACACCTGGAAACTTAGTATCTGCAGCAAGATAGTTTAATAGCAAAGTAATATGATAGTGGCGGTAGCGGCAATAAAAGTAACGATGGTGTTTTTGTAGTTTTTATGATAGTAGCAACGGAAAAGTAAATAAGCAACAAGCAATATATGAAAAGCTCGTAGGCATTGGATCGGTGATGGGAAATTATATCGGATGCAATTCAGCATGTAGAAGTTATAACCTAGGGTGACACAGAACTAGCTCCAGTTCATCAATGCAATGTAGGCATGTATTCCGAATATAGTCATACGTGCTTATGGAAAAGAACTTGCATGACATCTTTTGTCCTACCCTCCCATGGCAGCGGGGTCCTATTGGAAACTAAGGGATATTAAGGCCTCCTTTTAATAGAGTACCTGACAAAAGCATTAACACATAGTGAATACATGAACTCCTCAAACTATGGTCATCACCGAGAGTGGTCCTGATTATTGTCACTTCGGGGTTGCCGGATCATAACACATAGTGGGTGACTATAGACTTGCAAGATAGGATCAAGAACACCCATATATTCATGAAAACATAATAGGTTCAGATCTGAAATCATGGCACTCGGGCCCTAGTGACAAGAATTAAGCATAGCAAAGTCATAGCAACATCAATCTCAGAACATAGTGGATACTAGGGATCAAACCCTAACAAAACTAACTCGATTACATGATAGATCCCATCCAACCCATCACCGTCCAGCAAGCCAACGATGGAATTACTCACGCACGGCGGTGAGCATCATGGAATAGGTGATAGAGGAAGGTTGATGATGACGATGGCGACGATCTCCACTCTCCGGAGCCCTGAACGGACTCCAGGTCAGCTCTCCCGAGAGAGATTAGGGCTTGGCGGCAGCTGTAATGCCCAGTATGAGATTATACCTCCTACGTGTCGAGGCACGACTTAAAGGTATAAGCTCATACTAGAATTATCTCAAGTATGGTATCTTTGCACGACTCATGTAAAAGAGGGATGAAATTGCAAAAGAGTAGTTGGCTTACACTCGCCACGTCACACAATACATTACATAAGCAATCAACATCCAAATAACATCACAGTCCGACTACGGACGAAGATCCAAATGAAAGATACCAAATGAATAAAGCCACAAGGTCCGATCGCCCCTAGTAGAAGACACTACTGATCCTCTGGGTAAGACACGTAGTATCGCCCACGTTCTTCATCAAACTCCCAGTACAGCTCTGTGCCGTCACCTGTGTAGTTCACCATAGTACCTGCATCTGGTGTTGTGTAGAATCTGTGAGCCACGGAGGACTCAGCAATCCCGTTCCTGGGTAGCAAAACTATCTAAGCCTTGGGTGTGGAACAAGGCTGAAGAATAAGGTTGCAGCTGCACTAGCACTAGCTTACGTGTTTAGAGCGATAAGAGAAGTGCCAACGATCGCCAAAGTGATCACGAAGTGATCCTATCTAAGCACGTCAAACATAACCCCACCGTGTTCACTTCCCAAACCCCTTTCGGAAAATGACCGTCACGGTTACTCACGCTGGTAGTGTATTCTGAACATGGTGTCAAGTTTTCTACAACCGGATATTAACAAATTCCCATCTGCCACATAACCGCGGGCACGACTTTCGAAAGATCAAACCCTGCAGGGGTGTCCCAACTTAGCCCATCACAAGCTCACGATCTACGGAGTCGCAACTCCAAGGTGGGAAGACCCGAGTATTCTCGGAATCCCGTGCTCAAGATATTCCGACTAAGCTAAACTAATCCAGCAAATCCTCCCGGCGTGCCGACACCCTGATAGTAGCTGCGCGTATCTCATCTCAGGCCACGACCGGATGGGACAAGCTACAGGTTTTTACCAGCCCTCGGGTTTCCCCAAGGTGGCCCCGCAGGTTGCCCAGTTTGGACCAACACTCATGTGGACCACTGGCCCGGGTTGTTGATTAAGAAAAGGGTTTATAACTCCCTATGCAAGTTTTAGTTGTTAGGCAAATGTAGAACCAATGTTGGGACTTGCTGGAAAAGCTTTAGCGCTAAGCGGGTTATCAAGGGGGGCCCATAAACCCCAACCGTGTTAGGGACGCATAATCAAGGAACATAACACCGGTTTAAACGGTTCCTAGGGAGGCATGAGTGGAACAAAACACCAAGCAAGAGGCTTAGCCTTCCACCCATTACCAATATATAGATGATTTAGTTGACATATTATATAGTGTGATATCCCAACAATAACTTCAACATGAAGCAAGAATCTTCAAATCTTCTCCTGCAACTAGCAATGCTATAAGAGGGGCTAAGCGGAGCTTACGTAGCCAAACAAAGGTTTGCTAGGTTGGGGGGTTAGAGAGATTCATGGCTACAATAGGAGGCTGACAAAAAAACATGGGCATCGAGGCAATAAGCTAAAGAGCGTGACATCTAGCAATACGCAAAGATAGTAATGATATCTGGGTCAGGTCATCTTGCCTGTCAAGTCGTCGATGGGATCATAAGACGGCTCCTCGAACTCAACCTCGGTAGGACCCTCGTACTCAGTCTCGACTCCCGGCTCTACTCAACACATGAACACAACATGGCACAATATCAAACAAGGTGCAATGCACAATCAACATGATGCAAGTATGATGCATTTCATGGCAAGGGATGAAGCACACAAGAACAACACAAAACAACAAGTTTAAATGAGGCCGGAATCAACATATAGCAAATCCGGTAAGTCCTCATATGCATATTTTGAAAATGGTCCAGATCTGAACAAACCTTAAGTTAAAGTTGTTAAACAGCAAGTTAACATGCACAATGATGATCTACACGAAATTCTAGTCAAGTTTCATATAAAGTTTGTTTAATTCGGAGCTACGGTCTAGAAGATATGAGCAAAACAAGACAAGCAAGGCAACGGTGCAAAAAGCATCCAAACATCAAGAAAACACACTCCAAACATGTAAAAACATGATATTATGATTCTACATGCAAAATCACACAAGTTTCATATGGGGCACGCTCAAGCGAAGCAACCGTTCAACACATACACACGAAACAAGATACAATGCAAAGCTGAAGTTAACAGCCACATAGCAACTTTGGAGCAAGAGATATATACGCTACAGCACCTAAACATGATGACAAGAAGCATGGACATGAAGTAGACATATCCTACAGCAAACAACTCCATTGGAGCAACTCCATAGGAGGCATGGATCAATAGCAACAAGCTACACCAAATTGATCATGCTGATAAAAACCTGACAGGCATAATTTATAGCAACTTGAGAGCAAGAAATAAATAAGCTACAGCAAGCCATATGTGCAAGTAAGGGCATGAATGGATAGACAAAAACATGGACAATGAGGAATGATCATTGGCCATTCCAAAACAAGCATGGATTTGAGTGGGGCATCAAGCAAACATAGCATCAGGTTAAAACAGATTCTAGACTAAGCAGTTTTTTCACTAAGTATAAAACAGTAACATTGGCATGGCATATTTACAAGCTTGTTTAAGTCACCCCAAGGCATATCATGGAAAGTGGTTTGCACCACAGCAAAGACCATATGGTGGTGCTTCTAAAACATATTGACATGTAACATGGGGACAAACACATCAATAGCAAAGAGCACTTCAAATCAGCATCTCATAACAAGTTTCAGCACTTAACAACCATATGCACTTTTGCAACAGAGATTAACATGGCAATATGACACATAACATGAATGCTACAGCAGCCATCATGTAGAGCACTTCACAATGAACATTTTGACATATCATATGCTCCATTTGGATAAACATGCACCAAGTTATCATATCTCGAACATGGCATCAAATTAACAAGCAACATCAGTTTATAACAAGTAGAAGTCTTGTCAGGATGACTAGGTCATCTAGATGAACTCAAACAAGCATGCCACAATGGAACAAAATGTAGAGCACATCACCACGATAATTTTGATATATCATATGCACAATTTGGACAAGCACACTAAAAGTTACACCACTCACAAGATGCCAACAAATTATGCAAAAACTGGGACTTTGCCAAAAAAAACAACCTCAGGGGGGTTCGGGCGGACACGTCCGATGGCGAGCGGACACGTCCGGACGTGCGGATCGGGCGACGGGATCCGGATCTGCCCGGCGAGGGTTGCGACCGGCGGCGGATCTGACGGAGGAGACGGCGGCGGCCGGCGGAGCGGCGGCGCCGGCCGGTGAGGGGCGGCGGGGAGGCCGCGGTGGCGACCGGAGGTTGGGGCGCGCTGCGGGACAGAGGGAGCCGGCGAGACGAAGGGCGCCGGCGGTTGGAGGCGGCAGAGGAAGGTCGGGCGGCGGCGGCGAGCCCCGCGGCGGCCGGCGACGAGGCCTCGCAGAGGTGCGGCGACGGCGGATCTGACGGAGGCGGCGGGGACGGAGGAAGACACCGCGGCGTCGGGCGCGGAGGAAGATGGGCCGGGCGGGCCTCCCGCGGGCCCGGCGGGCCCGGTCGGCGCGGTTGGCGGCGGGGCCACATGGCGCGCGGGCAGTGGCTGAGGGCGGCGGCGGCGATTTGTCCGGCGCGGGTCGGACACGTCCGCCCGGCACGGATTTCGAGGTGGGGCTGGAGGTGGAAGGAGACGAGGGTTTCCTTCAAAATTTTGTACGGGGGAGACGTTTTTATAGGCATAGGGAGCTAGGAATGTCCAAATGAGGATCGGTTTTCGGCCACGCGATCATGATCCGACGACCGAGAGGATGGGAGTGGTTGTGCTGGGTTAGTGGGCTATTGTGGAGGGGGTCTTGGGCCTTAAAGAAGAGGTACTTTTAGCCCACTAGGTTAACCGTTGGAGTACCAAACAAACTCCAAACGCGACGAAACTTGACAGGCGGCCTATACGTACCCAAACAACAACGCATGACAACTCTCCTCCCAATCCGGGAACATTACACGGCCACACACGAAAGAAGGACTCGGGGGTGCCACGGGCACGTGTGTGAGTGTCGGAACTTGAAACGGAGAACGGGAAGAGGCGAGTGCGACCGGGTGCAAGTGACAACACGAATGCAATGCAATGCACATGACAACTTGACATGGATGAAATGCACACACACACACACACACACGACAAACGAAGAAACCCAAAATGAAAGAACAACCCAGAATGGAATTGATGAAGTCAAAGTTTCATATATTGCCATAATTGGAAAGTGTTACATCTGGGGCATTACAGCGGCTCCGTCTCGTGAAACGCGATAATTCCTTCTCCCTGAGTTTTTTCTCCCCGGAAGTGAACTTATAGGATCTGGGGATACGTCGGTGGAGCACCAGGGGGCCCACGAGGCAGGGGGCGCGCCCTGGGCAGGGGGGCGCGCCCCCCACCCTCGTGGACAGGGTGTGGGCCCCCTGGTATGGATCTTGTTGCAGATATTTTTTATATTTTCCAAAATAAATCTCCGTGGAGTTTCAGGTCATTCCGAGAAATTTTTATTTCAACACAAAAACAACACCATGGAAATTATGCTGAAAACAGCGTCAGTCCGGGTTAATTCCATTCAAATTGTTCAAGTTAGAGTCCATAACAAGGGCAAAAGTGTTTGCAAAAGTAGATACGTTGGAGACGTATCAACTCCCCCAAGCTTAAACATTTGCTTGTCCTCAAGAAATTCAGTTGATAAATTGAAAGTGATAAAGAAAAACTTTGACAAACTCTGTTTGTTCTTGTTGTTGTAAATATGTAAGCCAACATTCAGGTTTTCAACAAGATCATGAACTAACCACATTCACAATAACTTTCAGGTCTCAAGTCTACTCATATCAATGGCATAATCAACTAGCGAGCAATAATAATAAACCTCGAATGACAACACTTTCTCAAAACAATCGTGATATGATATAACAAGATGGTACTCCCTCCGTCCCATAATGTAAGACGTTTTTTGCCACTACACTAGTGTCAAAAAATGTCTTATATTATGAGACGGAGGGAGTATCTCGCTAGCCCTTCCTGAGACCGCAAAACATTAATGCAGAGCACCTTTAAAGATCAAGGACTGACTAGACACTGTAATTCATGGTAAAAGAGATCCAGTCATGATCATACTCAAAGCAAATTAATAGTAATACATGCAACGACAGAGGTGCTCTCCTACTGGTGCTCTTTGATAAGAGGATGATGACTCTGCATAAAAGTAAATGGATAGGCCCTTCGCAGAGGGAAGCATGGATTTGTAGAGGTGCCAGAGCTCGATTTTTAAATAGAGATGGATAACATTTTGAGCGGTATACTTCCATTGTCAACATAACAACCAAGAATCTCGATATCTCCCATTCTACGCACATTATAGGCGGTTCCCAAACAGAATGATAAAGTTTATACTCCCCCAACCACCAACAAGCACACTCCACGGCTAGCCCGAAACAACGGGTACCGTCCAAACCAGCAACAACCCTGGGGGAGTTCTGTTTAATTATTATGATTTTGAGCATGGGACTGGGCATCCAAGTTACCAGCCATTTTCTCATGAATGATGAGCGGAGTCCACTCATCGTGAGAATAACCCACCTAGCATGGAAGATATAGACAGCCCTAGTTGATACATGAGTTGTTCGAGCATACAAAACAGAATTTCATTTGAAGGTTTGGAGTTTGGCACACACAAATTTACTTGGAACGGCAGGTAAATACCGCATATAGGAAGGTATGGTGGACTCATATGGAACAACTTTGGGTTTTATGGAAGTGGACGCACAAGCAGTATTCCCGCTTAGTACAGATGAAGGCTAGAAAGAGACTGGAAAGCGACCAGCTAGAGAGCAACAACGGTCATGAACATGCATTAAAATTAATCAACAATGAATGCAAGCATGAGTAGGATATAAATCTCCATGAACATAAATATCGTGGAGGCTATGTTGATTTGTTTCAACTACATGCGTGAACATGTGCCAAGTCAGATCACTTAAATCGTAGGAGGATACCACCCCATCATACCACATCACAACAATTTTAATATCATGTTGGCACGCAAGATAGACCATTATAAACTCTCAGCTAATTAAGCATGGCATGAGCAGCTATGATCTTTAATTGTCATTGCAAGCATGTTTCATTCATAACAAGCTGAACCAGGAACGATGAACTATCATATTTACAAAAACAAGAGAGGTCGAGTTCATACCAGCTTTTCTCATCTCAATTAGTTCATCATATATCATCCTTATTGCCTTTCACTCGCACGACCGAACGGTGTGGAAAATAATAATAGTGCACGTGCATTGGACTAAGCTGGAATCTACAAACATTTAATACAAGAGAGAAGACAAGGTAATATGGCTCAAGGTTAAATCAACAACAAAGCATATGAGAGCCACTAAGCATTTTCAATCATGGTCTTCTACTCTTGACCACCAAAGAAAAGAAAAGAAACTATTTACACGGGAGAGCTCCCAACAAGCAAAAGAAGAACGGGAAATATTTTTGGGTTTTCATTTTAACTACTACTACAAGCGAAGAGAGTAAACTAGCTAGAAGCTACAACTGACTTTTTTTTGTTTTTTTGGGTTTTTCTAGCACACAAGAATAAGACTAGGAAAAAGAAATTGAAACTAAGCATGGATGGTACAGTGAAAGAGTGTGAGCACCGACAACTAGAATAAGTGTGTGAACATGAATGTAAGGTCGGTGAGAAACACGTTCTCCCCCAAGCTTAGGCTTTTGGCCTAAGTTGGTCTATGGCCACGGATTGAAGCTACTTCCTCCAGTGTACTGAGATGTGTCCTCTGGGTTCCACTGGTTGGCAAGCTCATCCAGCTCCCACCCATAAACAGACTGATGGTAAGGATCAAGTGGTGGCTCTGGCTCAGGCTCTGAAGCTTGTGCCTGGCCTTGGTACTTGTAGAAGGCATCTGATGTGATGAGGTATACGCATGTAGACAGATCAAACAAAGATGGTGCAGGCAAGGTAACAATTTCACAGTATATTTCATCAAACCTTAATTTATAATTAAGCTGCCTATTCTTGTCTTTAACAATAAAGTCATGAGCTACCATGCTCTTGTAGTCTACATAAACAGGGGCAAGCAATTGTTTTTCCTTCTCATGATGCCTAATGGGTATTCTAAAATGTTTAGCAAGGCGAGAAGCAAAGATGCCTCCAAATACGGGCCCCTTTGAGCGGTTCAGACTCAGTCGTTTAGCAACGACGGCACCCAAGCTAAAAGTTGTGTCTTGAAACAAAGCATGGCATAAAATGACAATATCAGGGCACTAAGGTTCCCGCTGTTCCCGCGACCAATTAAACGTCTACTAGCAAATAAAGCAAAGTAGCGCAAAATAGGGAAGTGTATACTAGTGATTCTTGCCCCTGAAACTTGTCTAGTTTCCCCTACAGCTATCATGTCAATAAATCCTTCAACGTCTTCACGACGTGGTTCATCAAGTCTACCTCCAAAGGGTACTTTGCATATTTCACAAAAATCTAAGAGTGATATCTCCTTAATCACATCATATAAACGAAACTCCACCGTAGGTGGTGTTTTCTTAGCATGAAAATGAAAACTTTGCGTGAAAATATTGGTGAGTAAGAGATATTGTTCTTTCTGGTCGTGGAGGAAGTCGGTGAGGCCTGCATTATTTGCCAACCAATAAAAGTCTTTGTAAATCCCGACGGACATCATGAAATCATTACAAGGCCATTCGCACGGTCGAACTTCCGCCATGCGAGGAAGATTATACTTGGGCTTCTTATTTTCTTCTTTCTTCTTCTCCTCTGAGCTCTTACTGGAGGAGCCCCTCAACAATCTCTTTATCATTTTCCTTTTCTTAAAATTTTTGAAATTTTTAGTAACTCAAAATAAAAGTTAACCAAACTCAACAAGATTGATAGCAACAACTCCTATAAGTGCCTAGAGACTATATCATGCATTAGAACTACTTGGGACCAAGAAAATTTGACATGCAAGCTCAAGAACAAGGTCACCACAGCAGCATAAATTTGCAATAAATAAAGCACTAGAACAAAAACTAATTGGACCAATGCAGGAGTCACATACCAAGGAACAATCTCCCCAAACAGTTTGGTGAATGGTGCTTTGAGCAAGGAGATCGAAAATTACAGCAAGATGAGCTAGAACTCGGGTTTGAGCTGGTTGGTGATTTTTTTGGGAGGAAGAAGAAGAGCATGGGTGCAGGAATAAGTGGAGGGGGGCCACGTGGGGCCCATGAGGCAGGGGTGTGCCCTGGACCCTCGTGGCCAGGTGCTGGCTCCCCTCGCTGTGTGTTCTGTGCCATATTTCCTCAAATATTCTAGAAAAAATCATATTTCATTTTCATGGCATTTGGAGAACTTTTATTTTCGAGGTATTTTTTATTGCACGGATAAGTCTAGAAACAGACAGAAAATACTATTTTTATTTTATTTATCCTAATTAACAGAAGGTAAAAAGAGGGTACAGAAGGTTTGTGCTATCTAGATTCACCTATCCCATGCTCATCAAAAGGAATCCATTAACAAGGTTGATCAGGTCTTGTTAATAAACTCTTTCCGAGTAACATGAAACCGGAGAATTTTCGAATAACACTAGGTTACCTCAATGGGGATATGTTTGTCACCAACAATATGGCTGTCATATGTCTTCTTGATAGTAGGAAGAGGAAATTCAAAACCTCCAATAGTAATAGTTGAAATTTTTCCAATATAATTGATACTGTGGACCTGAGGTTGTTTCCTCGGAAAGTGTACCATATGCTCATTACCATTGACATGAAAAGTGACATTGCCTTTATTGCAATCAATAACAGCTCCTGCAGTATTCAAAAAGGGTCTTCCAAGAATAATAGACATACTATCATCCTCGGGAATATCAAGTATAACAAAGTTCGTTAGAATAGTAACATTTGCAACTACAACAGGCACATCCTCACAAATACCGACATATATAGCAGTTGATTTATCAGCCATTTGCAAAGATATTTCAGTAGGTGTCAACTTACTCAAGTCAAGTCTACGATATAAAGAGAGAGGCATAACACTAACACCGGCTCCAAGATCACACAAAGCAGTTTTAACATAGTTTTTCTTAATGGAGCAAGGTATAGTAGGTACTCCTGGATCTCCTAATTTCTTAGGCATTCCACCCTTAAAAGTGTAATTGGCAAGCATGGTGGAAATTTCTACTTCAGGTATCTTTCTTTTGTTGGTAATGATATCTTTCATATACTTAGCATAAGGATTTGTTTTAAGCACATCAGTCAAACGCATACGCAAAAAGATAGGTCTAATCATTTCAGCAAAGTGCTCAAAATCCTCATCATCCTTTTTCTTGGATGGTTTCGAAGGAAAAGGCATGTGTTTCTGAACCCATGGTTCTCTTTCCCTACCATGCTTACTAGCAACAAAGTCTCTCTTATCATAACGTTGATTCTTTGATTGTGGGTTATCAAGATCAACAGCAGGTTCAATTTCTACATCATTATCATTGCTAGGTTGAGCATTATCATGAACATCATCATTAATATTGTCCCTAGGTTCATGTTCATTACCAGATTGTGTCTCATCATCAGAAACAGATATATCATTGGGATTCTCAAGTGTGTCAGCTACAGGTTCACTAGAAGCATGCAAAGTCCTATCATTTTTCTTTTTCTTCTTCTTAGAAGAACTGGGTGCATCTAAATTAGCTCTCTGGGAATCTTTCTCAATTCTCTTAGGGTGGCCTTTAGGATACAGAGGTTCCTGGGTCACTTTACCACCTCCAGTTGCAACTCTAACATCATAGTCATTATTCTTACTATTTAATTCATTGAGCAAATCATTTTGAGCCTTAAGTACTTGTTCTACTTGAGTGGTGACCATAGAAGCATGTATACTAATGAGTTTCAGTTCACCTTTAGCTCAAGACAGATAATCACTCAAGCGTTCAATCATATGAGCATTGTGTTGTAATTGTCTACCAACATAAGCATTGAAGTTTTCTTGTTTCGCAATAAAATTGTCAAACTCATCTAAGCATTGGCTAGCAGACTTATAACGAGGAATATCAACTTCATCAAATCTATAAAAAGAATTTACCTTTACTACCTGTGTCGGGTTATCAAGACCATGTATTTCTTCAATAGGTGGTAAATTCTTAACATCTTCAGCTTTAATACCTTTTTCTTTCATAGATTTCTTTGCCTCTTGCATATCTTCAGGACTGAGAAATAGAACACCTCTTTTCTTCGGAGTTGGCTTAGGGGCTGGTTCAGGAAGTGTCCAATTATTTTTATTGGCCAGCATATTATTCAATAGTAGTTCAGCTTGTTCGATTGTTCTTTCCCTGAAAACACAACCAGCACAACTATCCAGGTGGTCTCTGGAAGCATCGGTTAGTCCATTATAAAAGACATCAAGTATATCATGTATCTCAAGAGGATGATCAGGCAAAGCATTAAGTAACTGGAGAAGCCTCCCCCAAGCTTGTGGGAGACTCTCTTCTTCAATTTGCACAAAGTTATATATTTCCCGTAAGTCAGCTTGTTTCTTATGAGCGGGAAAATATTTAGCAGAGAAGTAATACATCATATCATGGGGACTACGCACACAACCAGGATCAAGGGAATTAAACCAAGTCTTAGCATCACCCTTTAATGAGAACGGAAACAACTTAAGGATATAGTAGTAACGAATCTTTTCATCGTTGGTAAACAGGGTGGCTATATCATTCAACTTAGTAAGATGTGTCACAACAATTTCAGACTCATAGCCAGGGAAAGGATCAGATTCAACCAAAGTAATTAACTCAGGATCAATAGAGAATTCATAATCCTCATCAGTAACGCAGATAGGTGAAGTACCAAAAGCAGGGTCATGTTTCATTCTAGCGTTCAAGGACTTTTCTTTCAGCTTAGCTAATAATTTCTTAAGATCATATCTATCATTGCAAGCAAGAAAGTATCTAGCAGTTTCTTCATCCATAACATAACCCTCAGGCAAAAATAGGCAATTCATATCTATTGGGAGTAGCTTCATCATCACTTTCATAAATATCATCAGTTTCAATATTTGCATTCTCCCTAACCTTAGAAATTTGTTCATCTAGAAATTCACCTAGTGGCACAGTATCAGGCATAGAGGTAGTTCCATCATACATAGCAAAAGTGGCATCATCAAGAACATACGACATATCAGATTCAATAGCAGGAGTAGGTGTCGCAAGTTTACTCATAACAGAAGGAGAATCAAGTGCAGAGCTAGATGGAAATTCCTTACCTCCCCTCATAGTTGAGGGTAAGATCTTGGCTTTTGAGTCCTTCAAATTCTTCATAGTGATCAACAGATATAAATCCCAAGTGACTTAAAGAATAGAGCTATGCTCCCCGGCAATAGCGCCAGAAAATAGTCTTGATAACCCACAAGTGTAGGGGATCGCAACAGTTTTCGAGGGTAAAGTATTCAACCCAAATTTATTGATTCGACATAAGGGGAGCCAAAGAATACTCTTAAGTATTAGTAGCTGAGTTGTCAATTCAACCACACCTGGAAACTTAGTATCTGCAGCAAGATAGTTTAGTAGCAAAGTAATATGATAGTGGCGGTAGCGGCAATAAAAGTAACGATAGTGTTTTTGCAGTTTTTATGATAGTAGCAACAAAAAAGTAAATAAGCAACAAGCAATATATGAAAAGCTCATAGGCATTGGATCGGTGATGGGAAATTATGTCGGATGCAATTCATCATGTAGAAGTTATAACCTAGGGTGACACAGAACTAGCTCTAGTTCATCAATGCAATGTAGGCATGTATTCTGAATATAGTCATACGTGCTTATGGAAAAGAACTTGCATGACATCTTTTGTCCTACCCTCCCGTGGCAGCAGGATCCTATTGGAAACTAAGGGATATTAAGGCCTCCTTTTAATAGAGTACCGGACCAAAGCATTAACACATAGTGAATACATGAACTCCTCAAACTATGGTCATCACCGGGAGTGGTCCTGATTATTGTCACTTCGGGGTTGCCGGATCATAACACATAGTAGGTGACTATAGACTTGCAAGATAGGATCAAGAACACACATATATTCATGAAAACATAATAGGTTCAGATCTGAAATCATGGCACTCGGGCCCTAGTGACAAGCATTAAGCATAGCAAAGTCATAGCAACATCAATCTCAGAACATAGTGGATACTAGGGATCAAACCCTAACAAAACTAACTCGATTACATGATAGATCCCATCCAACCCATCACCGTCCAGCAAGCCTACGATGGAATTACTCACGCACGGCGGTGAGCATCATGGAATTGCTGATGGAGGAAGGTTGATGATGACGATCTCCGCTCTCCGAAGCCCCGAACGGACTCCATATCAGCCCTTCCGAGAGAGATAAGGGCTTGGCGGCGGCTCCGTCTCGTGAAACGCGATAATTCCTTCTCCCTGATTTTTTTCTCCTCAAAAGTGAACTTATAGGATCTGGGGATACGTCGGTGGAGCACCAGGGGGCCCACAAGGCAGGGGGCGCCCTGGGCAGGGGGCGCGCCCCCCACCCTCGTGGACAGGGTGTGGGCCCCCTGGTATGGATCTTCTTGCAGATATTTTTTAAATTTTCCAAAATAAATCTCCGTGGAGTTTCAGGTCATTCCGAGAACTTTTTATTTCTGCACAAAAACAACACCATGGCAATTCTGCTGAAAACAGCTTCAGTCCGGGTTAGTTCCATTCAAATTGTGCAAGTTAGAGTCCATAACAAGGGCAAAAGTGTTTGGAAAAGTAGATACGTTGGAGACGTATCACCTCACACAAAGGAGCAAGAACCCTTGCCTCTTGACCCTTCGGAGCTCCCCTCCTGAGCTCAGGAACCACTGTACTCATTCATAGTCAAGCCCTCTCGAGGAAAATCCACCAAAGCAGGAAGTAGGGTTTTACACCGCAAGGTATCCTGAACCTGGGTAAATTCGTGTGTGCTTGATACGTCTCCAACGTATCTATAATTTTTGATTGTTCCATGCTATTATTTATAAAGTCTTGGATGTTTAATGGGCTTTATCATTCACTTTTATATCATTTTTGGGACTAACCTACTAACCCAAAGGCCTAGTCCAGATTGATGTTTTTTGCTTATTTCAGGGTTTTGCAGAAAAAGAATCAAACGAAGTCCAAACGGAATGAAACCTTTGCGAGAGATATTTTTGGAGAAAATCACGCACAGGAAACTTCAGGACCAAGTCAGGGGACAGAGGGGCTGCCCTCGACGGTGGGGGGCGCGCCCCCCTTCCCAGGGCACGCCCCCTGCCTCGAGGCTCCCTCGAGTGGCCCCCGGTGCCCTCCTTCTTCCATATATATCCACGTACCCCAGAAACTCCATACGCAGAGAGAAAACCCTAATTCCACCGTCGTAGCCTCTGTTCCCATGGAGATCCCATCTTGGAGCCTGTTCCGGGAGGGGGTCCATCACGGAGGCCTTCATCATCATCATCATCGCCCTCATCATGAGTTGTGAGTAGTTTACCACAGACCTTCGGGTCCATAGCTAGTATCTAGATGGCTTCTTCTCTCTCTCTGGATCTCAATACAAAGTTCTCCTCGGTCTTCGAGAAGATCTATTCGATGTAATCTCTTTTTGCGGTGTGTTTGTCGAGATCCGATTAATTGTGAGTGTATGATCAAGGTTATCTATGAAAGATATTTGGTTTTTCTCTGAACTTTTTATGTGTGCTCATAATATCCTTGCAAGTCTCTTCGAATTATTGGTTTGGTTTGGCCTACTAGATCTATAGTTCTTGCAATGGGAGAAGTGCTTGGCTTTGGGTTCAACCTTGCGGTGTCCTTTCCCAGTGACAGTAGGGGCAGCAAGGCACGTATTGTATTGTTGCCATCGAGGATAAAAAGATGGGGTTTTCATCATATTGCTTGAGTTTATCCCTCTACATCATGTCATCTTGCTTAAAGCGTTACTCTGTTCGTATGAACTCAATACACTAGATGCATGATGGATAGCGGTCGATGTGTGGAGTAATAGTAGTAGATGCAGAATCGTTTCGTTCTACTTGTCTCGGACGTGATGCCTGTATACAATGATCATGCCTAGATAGTCTCATAATTATTCCCTTTTCTATTAATTGCTCGACAGTAATTTGTTTACCCGCCGTAGAATATCGCTATCATGAGAGAAGCCACTAGAGAAAACTATGCCCCCCGGGTCTATTCTAAACATATCAATCTACATCTACTTTACTTTTAGCGCTTTTATTTGCTGTTTTATTAAACTAAAAATACCAAAAATATAAACTATCATCTCTATCAGATCTCACTTTCGTAAGTGATCGTAAAGGGATTGACAACCCCTTATCGCGTTGGCTGCGAAGTTCTTATTTGTTTGTGCATGTGCGAGGGACTCGCGCATGGTCTCCTACTGGATTGATACCTTGGTTCTCAAAAACTGAGGGAAATACTTACGCTACTGTGCTGCATCTCCCTTTCCTCTTCGAGGGAATACAACGCAAGCTCAAGAGGTAGCAAGAAGAATTTCTGGCGCCGTTGTCGGGGAGGCTTACGCAAAAGTCATATACCAAGTACCTATCACAAACCCTTACCCTTCGCATTACATTTATTTGCCTCTCGTTTTCCTCTCCCCCACTTCACCTTGCTGTTTTATTCGCCCTTCTTCCGTCGTGTGTTTATCGTTCGCTTGCTTCTTGTTTGCTTGTGTGTGTTGGATTGCTTGCTTGTCACTATGGCTCAGAACAATACCAAATTGTGTGACTTCTCCAATACCAACAACAATGACTTTATTAGCACTCCGATTGCTCCTATTACCGATGCTGAATCTTGTGAGATCAATGCTGCTTTGTTGAATCTTGTCATGAAAGATCAATTCTCCGGCCTTCCTAGTGAAGATGTCGCTACCCATCTAAACAACTTTGTTGATTTGTGTGATATGCAAAAGAAAAGGGATACGGATAACGATATTGTTAAATTGAAGTTATTTCCGTTTTCACTTAGAGATCGTGCTAAAACTTGGTTCTCCTCTTTGCCTAGAAATAGTATTGATTCATGGAATAAGTGCAAAGATGCTATTATCTCTAAGTATTTCCCACCTGCTAAGATCATCTCTCTTAGAAACGATATTATGAATTTTAAGCAACTAGATCATGAGCATGTTGCACAAGGTTGGGAGAGAATGAAATTGATGATACATAATTGCCCAACACATGGTTTGAATCTATGGATGATTATTCAGAACTTTTATGCTGGCTTGAATTTTGCTTCTAGAAATCTTTTAGATTCAGCCGCCGGAGGCACTTCCATGGAAACCACCTTAGGAGAAGCTACCAAACTCCTAGATAATATTATGGTTAATTATTCTCAATGGCACACCGAAAGATCTACTAGTAAAAAAGTGCATGCTATCGAAGAAATTAGTGTTTTGAGTGGAAAGATGGATGAACTTATGAAATTGTTTGTTGCTAAGAGTGCTTCTTCAGATCCTAATGATATGCCCTTGTCCAATTTGATTGAGAATAACAATGAATCTTTGCATGTGAATTTTGTTCATAGGAATAATTTTGGTAACAATGCTTATAGAGGTAATTTTAATCCTAGGCCTTTTCCTAGTAATTCCTCTAATAATTATGGCAATCCCTACAACAACTCTTATGGAAAGATGCCTTCTGAATTTGAAACTAGTGTTAAGGAGTTTATGATCTCGCAAATGAATTTCAATGCTTTGCTTGAAGAGAAATTGCTTAAGGTTGATGAATTGGCTAGAAGTGGATATAATTACTCTTGATGTTGATTCTTTGAAACTTAGATCTATCCCACCTAAGCATGATATCAATGAGTCTCTCAAAGCCATGAGAATTTCCATTGATGAATGCAAAGAAAGAACCGCTAGAATGTGTGCTAAAAGGGAAGATTATATTAAATCGTGTTCTTCTAGTTATCGTGAAAATAAAGATGAAGATCTGAAAGTTATTGATGTGTCTCCTATTAGATCCTTGTTTTCAAGTATTAATCTTGATGAGAATAGGATTGGAGATGATTCTGCTTTAAGGTGTCCCAATGATTCGGAGTTTTTAGATCTTGATGCTAAAATTGCTAAAAGTGGGAACGAAGAGATTAAAACTTTGCATAGTGATGAACCCACTACCTTGGATTTCAAGGGATTCAATTATGATAATTGCTCTTTGATTGATTGTATTTCCTTGTTGCAATCCGTGCTAAATTCTCCGGATGCTTATAGTCAAAATAAAGCTTTCACTAAACATATAGTTGATGCATTGATGCAATCTTATGAAAGAAAACTTGAGTTGGAACTTTCTATACCTAGAAAGCTTTATGATGAGTGGGAACCTACTATAAAAATAAAAATCAAAGATCATGAATGC
Source organism: Secale cereale (assembly GCA_902687465.1). Taxonomy (NCBI): domain Eukaryota; kingdom Viridiplantae; phylum Streptophyta; class Magnoliopsida; order Poales; family Poaceae; genus Secale; species Secale cereale. The sequence goes on from LR738711.1 coordinate 603,686,907, forward strand.
TATGCTTTGTGTGATTTGGGTGCAAGTGTCTCCACTATCCCAAAAACTTTGTGTGATTTGCTAGGGTTCCATGAGTTTGATGATTGTTCTTTAAATTTGCATCTTGCGGACTCCACTATTAAGAAACCTATGGGAAGAAATAATTATGTTCTTATTGTTGCCAATAGGAATTATGTGCCCGTAGATTTCATTGTTCTTGATATAGATTGCAATCCTTCATGTCCTATTATTCTTGGTAGACCTTTCCTTAGAACGATTGGTGCAATTATCGATATGAAGGAAGGAAATATTATATTCCAATTTCCATTAATAAAAGGCATGGAAAAATTTCCTAGAAAGAAAATCAAATTACCATATGAATCTACCATGAGAGCCACTTATGGATTGCCTTCCAAAGATGGCAATACCTAGATCTATCTTGTATCGTGCCTAGCCAGGGGCGTAAAACGATAGCGCTTGTTGGGAGGCAACCCAATTTTATGTTTTTTTTTGTTTTTGTTGATATTAGGGAATAAATATTGCATCTAGACTCTGATTAGATGTGGTTTCATTTGTTGTTTAGTGTTTGTGCCAAGTAGAACCTTTGGAAAGACTTGTGTGAAGTTTATATGATCTTGCTGTGAAAAACAGAATCGTTAGCGCTCGCTAAAGTAGTCGTGGGATTTTACTGGAGAGTGATTTTTAGTTGATTCTTTTTGCTGATGATTGGTAGACAAATTGCGCAAATTTACCAATTTAGTTTTAAATTTTTGGAGTTCCAGAAGTAGGCGAACCCTGCAGATTACTACAGACTGTTCTGTCTTTGACAGATTCTGTTTTTCGTGTGTTGTTTGCTTATTCCGATGCATCTATGAGTAATATTGGAGGATATGAACCATATAGAAGTTGGATTATAGTAGGTTTAACACCAATATAAACAAAGAATGAATTCATTGATGTACCTTTGATTAGTGGTTTGCTTTCTCATACTAACGGAGCTCACGAGAATTTTTGTCTAAGTTTTGTGTTGTGAAGTTTTCAAGTTTTGAGTATTGCTTTGATGGACTATGGAACAAAGAGTAGCAAAGGCCTAAGCTTTGGGATGCCCATGGCACCCCAAGTAAATTCAAGATAATCAAAAGCATAAGCTTGGGGATTCCCCAGGAAGGCATCACCTCTTTCGTCTTCATTCATCGGTAACTATACTTGGAGCTATATTTGTATTCACAACATGATATGTGTTTTGCTTGGAGCGTCTTGTATAATTTGAGTCTTTTGCTTGTTAGTTTGCCATGATCATCCTTGATGTACACACCTATTTTAGAGAGTTAAACATGGCCTAGGAATGGTTAGAATACTCTATGTGCTTCACTTATATCTTTTGAGTTGAATATTTTTTGCTCTAGTGCTTCACTTATATCTTTTAGAGCATGGTGGTGGTAATATTTTGTAGAAATTATTGAACTCTCATGCTTCACTTATATCTATTTGAGAGTCTACTAAAACAGCATGGTAATGTGTTTAGGCTAAAGAAACTAGTCTTCACATGATAAACATCCAATGTCAATGTAGTAAAAAAATTCACATCAAGTGCATTGAATAGAATGAGATGTTGGATACTTGATAATTGTTTTGAGACATGAGAATAGTGATATTAGAGTCATTCTAGTGGAATTATTATGAAATTGAGAAATACTTGTGTTAAGGTTAGTGATTCTCGTATCATGCACGTATGGTGAACCGCTATGTGACGAAGTTAGAGCATGAGGTATTTGTAGAGTGCCAACCTTTGTGTGGAGGTCGGGGGGCGCGATGGTTAACTCCTACCAACCTCCCCCCTAGGAGCATGCGTTGATTGCTTTGTTTTGATGACTCGTAGATTTTTGCAATAAGTATATGAGTTCTTATGACTAATGTTGAGTCCATGGATTATACGCACTCTCACCCTTCCACCATTGCTAGCCTCTCTTGTACCGCGCAACTTTTGCCGGTGCCATAAACCCACTATATATCCTTCCTCAAAACAGCCACCTTAATGTTCCTCAAAACAGCCACCATACCTACCTATCATGGCATTTACATAGCCATTCCGAGATATATTGCCATGCAACTTTCCCTCGTTCTGTTTATATGACACGCATCATATTGTCATAGTGCCATCCATGATCATGTAGTTGACATCGTAGTTGTGGCAAAGCCACCATGCATAACTTTTCATATATTTCACTCTTGATTCATTGCTCATGCCGGTACACCGCCGGAGGCATTCATGTAGAGTCATACTTGTTGTAGTATCGAGTTGTAATTTCGAGTTGTAAAAAAAGTGTGATGATCATCATTATTAGAGAATTGTACCATGTGAGGAAAGGCCAATAAAAAAAGGAGATGGCCCAAAAAAATAGAGAGGGGCTAATAAAAAGGAAAAAAAGAGAAGAAGCCCCTCCAAAAAAATGAGAGAAAAGAGAGAAGGGACAATTGCTACTATATTTTTCCACACTTGTGCTTCAAAGTAGCACCATGTTCTTCATTGTAGAGAGTCTCATGCTTAGTCACTTTCATATACAAGTGGGAATTTTCATTATAGAACTTGGCTTGTATATTCCAACGATGGGCTTCCTCAAATGCCCTAGGTCTTCGTGAGCAAGCAAGTTGGATGCACACCCACTAGTTTCTTTTGTTGAGCTTTCATTCATATTTAGCTCTAGTGCATCTGTTGCATGGAAATCCCTACTCACTCACATTGATATCTATTGATGGGCATCTCCATAGCTCGTTGATACGCCTAGTCGATGTGAGACTATCTCCCTCTTTTTGTCTTCTCCACAACCACCTCTATTCCACCCATAGTGCTATATCCATGGCTCACGCTCATGTATTGCGTGAAAGTTGAAAGGTTTGAAAAAAATAGAGTATGAAAACAAATGCTTGGCTGAAATCGGGGTTGTGCATGATATGAATATTTTGTGTGATGAAGAGGGAGCATAGCCAGACCATGTGATTTTGTAGGGATAACTTCCTTTAGCCATAGTATTTTGAGAAGACATGATTGCTTTGTTAGTATTGCTTGAAGTATTGTTATTTCTTATGTCAAATATGGACTTTTATCTTGAATCTTTCAATTCTGAACATTCATGCCACAATTAAGAGAATTACGTTGAAAAACTATATTGGTTAGCATTCCACATCAAAAATTCTTTCTTTATCATTTACCTACTCGAGGACGAGCAGGAAATAAGCTTGGGGATGCTTGATACGTCTCCAATGTATCTATAATTTGTTATTGTTTCATGCTATTATTTATGAAGTCTTAGATGTTTAATGGGATTTATCATTCACTTTTATATCATTTTTGGGACTAACCTACTAACCCAAAGGCCCAGTCCAGATTGTTGTTTTTTTTTCCTATTTCAGGGTTTTGCAGAAAAAGAATATCAAACGGAGTCCGAACGGAACGAAACCTTCCTGAGAGATATTTTTGGAGAAAATCACGCACAGGAAACTTCAGGACCATTGCAGAAAAAGAATATCAAACGGAGTCCAAACGGAACGAAACCTTCGCGAGAGATATTTTTCGAGAAAATCACGCACATGAAACTTCAGGACCAAGTCAGGGGACAGAGGGGCTGCCCTCGACGATGGGGGCGTGCCCCCTTCCCAGGGCACGCCCCCCTGCCTCGAGGCTCCCTCGAGTGGCCCCCAATGCCCTCCTTCTTCCATATATATCCACGTACCCCAGAAACTCCATACGCAGAGAGAAAACCCTAATTCCACCGCCGTAGCTTTTGTTTCCATGGAGATCCCATCTTGGAGCCTGTTCCGGGAGGGGGATCCATCACAAAGGCCTTCATCATCATCATCATCGGCCTCACCATGAGTTGTGAGTAGTTTACCACAGACCTTAAGGTCCATAGCTTGTATCTAGATGGCTTCTTCTCTCTCTGGATCTCAATACAAAGTTCTCATCGGTCTTCGAGGAGATCTATTCGATGTAATCTCTTTTTGCGGTGTGTTTGTCGAGATCCGATGAATTGTGAGTTTATGATCAAGGTTATCTATGAAAGATATTTGGTTCTTCTCTGAACTTTTTATGTGTGCTCATAATATCCTTGCAAGTCTGTTCGAATTATTGGTTTGGTTTGGCCTACTAGATCTATAGTTCTTGCAATGGGAGAAGTGCTTGGCTTTGGGTTCAATCTTGCGGTGTCCTTTCCCAGTGATAGTAGGGGCAGCAAGGCACATATTGTATTGTTGCCATCGAGGATAAAAAGATGGGGTTTTCATCATATTGCTTGAGTTTATCCCTCTACATCATGTCATCTTGCTTAAAGCGTTACTCTGTTCGTATGAACTCAATACACTAGATGCATGCTCGATAGCGGTCGATGTGTGGAGTAATAGTAGTAGATGCAGAATCATTTCGGTCTACTTGTCTCGGACGTGATGCCTATATACAATGATCATGCCTAGATAGTCTCATAATTATTCGCTTTTCTATCAATTGCTCGACAGTAATTTGTTTACCCGCCGTAGAATATCGCTATCATGAGAGAAGCCACTAGAGAAAACTATGCCCCCGGGTCTATTCTCAACATATCAATCTACATCTACTTTACTTTTAGCACTTTTATTTGCTGTTTTATTAAACTAAAAATACCAAAAATATAAACTATCATCTCAATCAGATCTCACTTTCGTAAGTGATCGTAAAGGAATTGACAACCCCTTATCGCGTTGGCTGCGAAGTTCTTATTTGTTTGTGCAGGTGCGAGGGACTCGCGCGTGGTCTCCTACTGGATTGATACCTTGGTTCTCAAAAACTGAGGGAAATACTTACGCTATTGTGCTGCATGTCCCTTTCCTCTTTCAGGGAATACAACGCAAGCTCAAGAGGTAGCAGTGCTTTACTTGTTATTCGCTTGAATCTCTTCACAAGACGAGGGCAAGAGGCTAGGTAGACGTGAGTGGGAGAGATCTTCGTTCACGCCCCTGTGTTTGAACTTCTTGGGTTTGCGGAGCCCGTAATCCGATATTTGGCGCGCCAGGTTGGGGGCGTGTCGAAATCACGCCTCTCCGACGACCTCGCCCCGCTCTCGTCGTCAACCTCGCTTGGCCGCCATGGTGGACACACGCCGAGCGCGCGCCGCCCGCCACGCAGCCCACGTCGCTCAGATGGCACCCACGGGCAACGGTGCGCCGCTCCGTCCCAACTCACCGGTCGCCAACGCCGCCACCGACCCGGCCGTCCACGAGCAGCAGGACTCGTTGTTGCCGTTGTCCGTGCGGCGCGATGGCCACACGACGACGCTGTCACCCTCGCCGGCCGTGGCGTCGTCCTCACTGATCCGCCGCGGGCCAGTCTACCAGCAGCCTGCACTACTAATGGAGCGGGAGCTCCTGCGCTACCGCCCGGCGGACGACCTCTACGACGAGTGGCTCCACCGCATCACCGAGCTCGTCAATGCCGCCGGGGAGGTACCTGCACCAACTCACTCCTTCCGTCCTCCGTCGCTCATGGCGGGGATAGAGGGCCACGGTGTCCCGGCTCCACCTCCGCCCTACGACATCGGCCAGGGGGTTACACGCGGGGCTCCGCGGCATGAGCCGCCCCGCAGGGCCCCTGCACGCGACGAGGAGAGCTGCCAGGTGATTCCGCATCCCCAGGCAGAAGCTCGCCCCCGCCCCCCGTCCCGCAGCACCAGAACCGCGCACCACAGGAGGTGGTGGCGCATGTGCCCCAAGAACCAGCACCGCAGGCGCAGGGGGCGCCTGCAATCATGAGCGTGGCTGGATGTCGCGCCTTAGCTCCCGAGCTGCGGCGCCTCGTCTGGCCCGGCAAGTTCAAGCCGGATCTGCCTCCACGCTATGATGGAACCACCGACCCCCACAGAGTTCCTCCAGCTCTACGAGCTGAGCATCGAGGCGTCCAACGACACCGAGCGGGTCATGCCGAACTGGTTCCCCATGGCCCTCAAGGATGGCGCCCGCTCCTGGCTCTTGAACCTCCCCGTGGGATCCATCTCCTCCTGGGGGGAGCTTCGTGAGCGTTTCGTTGCCAACTTCCAGGGTACCCGCGAACGAGCCCCGGCAGCCGCGGATCTGCGCCGCGTGAAGCGGCACACTGGGGAGACCTTACAGAAGTATATCCGGCGCTTCAACACCATGCGCCTCAGGATCCCCAGGGTCTCGGACGAGGCTATCATCTCAGCGTTCTCCGACAGTGTTCGCGACGTCAGGATGAGGGAGGAGCTCGCCATCCACGAGGATCTACGCATGGCCCTCGAGATGTTCAAGCTCGCGGCAAAGTGCGCCAGGGCGGAGGAAGGACGCCTCTCCCTCCTGGAGCAGCCTGAAGCGGAAGCTGACGACAAAAGGCCAAGGCCAAGGAAGCAAAGCGCAAAGGACCCATCATGCTGGCTGTGGAGCCAGAAGTGAAGTGTGGCTGGGGCTACAACGACCCCCCCCCTCCCCAGAGACAACTGTCCGTACTGCGTCTTCCACGATGTCAACAGCCACAACACCAACGACTGTCAGGAGCTCAGGACGATGCGCGTCGGGCAGCGCCCTGAGCGCGACAACTGTGGCTACGGCCGTGGAGGAGGCTGTGGTCAAGGACGCTGGAACGACAGGAACTCGCGCCAAGGATGGCGTGACCAGCCTCGTGACACTGGCAGGAGCAGCCTCGTGACGCCCCCTGGCGCGACCAGCCTCGTGAGGGTGACCCTTCGGGCAAAGCAGGTCTGCCTCCGCTGCCACCACCGCCAAGAAGGAACGACGACGACCGCCAGGGATATGGAGCAGGGGGCTTTCAGGAGCCGCGTGTGGTTGCATGCATCTTGGGAGGAGCCCATGCTCCGGCTTCCTACCGCATCGTCAAGCAGTTCGCTCGCGAGATGAACATGGCGCTTCCCAGGCCCGACGCCGCGCGCAACCTCAGGTGGACCAAGCAGGTCATCGCCTTCGACCCCAAGGACCAGCTCAAGTGCACCGCAGCCCCAGGCGCTTTCCCGATGCTCTGCACTCCGACCATCAGCAACGTCCTCGTGACCAAGACCATCATCGACGGCGGAGCAGGGCTCAACGTCCTCTCTGTCCAGACCTTCGAGACGCTCTAGGTCCCCTATGATCAGATCCACCCGACCAAGTCATTCTATGGAGTCATGGATGGCTCCACACTCCCGATGGGGCAGGTCCGCCTCCCCGTCACCTTCGGTGAGGCGACAACTAACACTGAGCTCATCGACTTCGATGTCGCCAACATCCACCTCCCGTACAACGCCATCCTTGGGTATCCTACCCTCGCCAAGTTCATGGCGGTGACCCATCGTGGCTACAACGTCCTCAAGATGCCCGGGAGTGGCAGAGTCATCACAATCGCCTCCGACGAGAAGGAAGCAGTGCATTCCCTAGAGTGCGCCTACCAGACCACGGCGGTCGAGAGCTCCGACGAGGATGGGGCCGTCTTTGCCCTGCAGACCGCCCCCAAGAAGAAGAAGAACCTGCCCGCCGATGGACCTCGGGACACGGGGGCTCCTGGCGGCCTCGCCTCAGGATTCGCGCCTGCCGACGAGGCGCCCTTCACCCTCACATAGGGAGGCGTGCCCGACGCCCCTCTCGGGACGGGCTCGGGGGCTCTCCTCTGGAGTGTCTCTGGTCTGACCAGCGTCTCAAGGGAGGTGTTCGAGCACCACCTGCAGGCGTGTCTTGACGTGCGTTTTTGTGAGCCCAGTGTGGGCCGTACAGCGCTGGGGGCTCAAGACTTCATCGACCAAGTTACCGAGGAACTTCAGTACGCAAGGCTCGTACGTGGTGGACGCAACCGCACGATACCAAGCTCACCTACCTGTAACCCAAGCAACCAGTTTCGCGTCTGCATCGACGTCGCGGGTCTCAACCGAGCCGCTTCTTTGGAGCCCTTCTGGCCGACGGCAGTCGGCTCGAGGAGGGATCTCCCCTGCAGCTACGTCCGCACGCTCTTCGGCTTCCGCAACGCAGCCGCCACGTTCCAGTGCCTCGCGCGGCAGGCTTTGGTGGCTCGGGAGGCTCAGTGGCAGGCGGTCCAGACGGAGCGGGAGCCAGACCCCCGTGACCACTGAGGGCCTTCGGAGCCCCCGGGACTCAGGAGCCCGACGATACTCAGGGGCGACCCGCACGGCTCACGTCTTCAGCTACCCCAACTCTCCTTCGGCAAATGTCAGGTGATGTCTCAGGTATTCAATCGAGGGCGCCCCCCGGGCTGCATTATCCTCGAGCTGCTGGGGGCTCACCCCCCGCAGCTGTCTCTTTTGCGCATGAATCAAGGTTAGTTACTCCTTCCCATTTGCATTATCTATATGCTCGGCGTTCTCACCGCCGCTAAGGTCATGAGCCCTTGCGAGCCCACTCGCGACCGCCCCATGATTAAGGACTGGCACGGCATCTGTGCTCGGGTCCGTCCCTGCAGCGTCGCTAAATCCAAGGGCTGAGCTCTGTCTCGCGAGCCATTCCCGTGACATCACCTCCCGTGGTCCTTGGTGCCTTGTTCTCGCATGGGCTAATCGTGGATGGGTAAGTAGGGGCCCGTGGCAGGTGCCTCGCTCACGCGGGAACCGCACGCCAGTTGTTTTTTATTTTGGACTGTTGCATGAGAAGACTGGGCACGGTGTCTGTGCTCGGGTTCGTCCCTGCAGTGTCGATAAATCCAGCGGTTGAGCTCTGTCTTACGGGCCGGTCCCGCTAACGTCACCTCCTGGGGTCGTTGGTGCTGCGGCCTTCTCATGCGATGCCCTCTAGAGATGCACTTGGCGCAGGTCGACACAATGCCTCTCTTTTCACATTTTGCAGAAGAAGACTCGGGCGCAACCCGCCTCAGGGTAGGGTCTCGTGAGTGATGCGTAAGCTCACGAGAACTTCCTCAGAGTCGTTCAGCTCGTCCTGAGGAGGGCCCATATACACCTTGGCTGTCCTGCCGTGCAAGCCACGTGTCAGGACGGGGTTGTACACGCCCCGGAGTCTCTCCCGGTGGGAGGCTCCCTCCCACGGTCCAGTGGAAGTGCCATGCTCCGCGCTGGCAGAACCAACCAAGGAGCGGTTATGCCCACGAACGAGTGGAAGCACCAAGCTCCGCGCTGGCCGCTACGATCGAGGCGCGGTTATGCCCACACTCCGTGCAAGTGTGGTAGCTCTATGCTCCGCGCTAGTTATAAACAACTGAGGGCGGCCCCCAGCGGTCGCTCCAACCTCAGTGAGCTTTTCAGCTCACGACGCTCACAACTTCTCCTTGGATAGGTGTCGCGAGGGGGGCTAGGCACGGGGGCTATGCTCAGGTCATGCCTGGCAGACGCCACCCTACCAGGTGCCCAGACACCTGGCTTTCTCGCGCCCCCATCATAGGCGAAGGATCGTGAGCAAGGTATGGTGCTTGTTCTCCCTCATGAGAGTCGTTCGTACGTCAAGAGGGACCCCTAGGCATCGCGACCAAGGGCCTCACTAGTCACGTAGCCCCTCACTCCTTGAGCCTGGTGCTCAACAGCGGTCGAGGTATGCGCAGGGCTAGGCCTTGCCGACGCAGAACGCAAACGGGATCGCTTGAACGTCAAGGGGGACCCCTGGGCATCGCGACCCAGTGGCCTCACTAGCCACGTAGCCCCTCATTCCTTGAGTCTAGTTATTATGATAACCCCGGTCATCCGGAGGGCTCAATGGTGATCGAGGTATGCGCGGGGTTGGGCCCTGCCGACGCAGAGCACCTAAGCAAACATGAAAGGAAGCAAGCATGGAAATCATCAAGTTCAAATCTAGTTATTACAATAATGCCAAGCTCTCCAAATTCAAGCGAGTTCTTACGCCTCCCCAATGCACTTGCATTTCCCTCATCTGGACAGGAACAGGTCAGGAACAGGTCAGGCATCACCAAGCGCGTCATCACCAGCTTCCACCTCCTCGGCCGCGGCAGCACCAACCCGGAGGAACGCCTCCACCAGTTCCTTGACCTTCGCCTCCAGGGCCTCAGCAGCCGCGCCCTCTATGCTCGCGGTCACGGGCTCGGACAACGAGGCTAGGTCAAGAGTGGGATCACGGAGACATAGGTGGCCGCACACCTGCGTTAGGGCCAATGTAAGGAGTGTGCGACTTTCGACGTCTGCTAACTGGCCGATCGCGGCCATAACCTCACGCAGGGACTTCGCAAGCGCGGCGAGGAGCCCGGCGGGGCCATCCTCCAGGGTGGCCAGTGGCTTCTCGAACCCTTCCCCGTAAGCAGCCCGCAGCGCCGTACAGGCCTCGAGCTCGAAGGCGGTGAGGGCCTCGCAACTCACCACTACCAAGACCGCAAGGGCGTCTTCCTTGTCGCGCGCAGCTTGGGTCGCCTTGGCCTGCTCAGCCTCGGCCTTCAGCTTCTCCAGGCTCACACGATCAGCAAGCTGCTCCTGCTGCAGCCGGGACGTCTCAGCCTTCTATGCCTTGAGCTCCTCCTCCAACCTTTCGAGCTCCAGGGTGTGCCTGGTGCCTTCCTCGCGAAGGGCCTCCAGCTTGCTCTCCACCTCGTGGCAGCGCTTCTCGGAGGACGCCGCGTTGGCTCGCGCGGCGTCGCGTGCCCGCGTGGCTGTCGCAGCTTCCTCTTGACCCTTGGCAGCGACCGCTGAGGCCTGGCTCCAGGAGGCCCGCGCAGACTCGTCTGCCAGGAGCCACCCAGAGATCAGGCCCAGGCGTCCTTCCATCGCGCGGCCAACACCACCCTGAAGTTCGGCACGGAGCCGACCCAGCACAGCGGAAACGGCTTCCAAGGTCTCAGGGCCAGGCTGCATCAGCTGGCGGATGGGTGCCGCCGAGATCGGCTGCTCGAATAGGGGCTCAGGGGCTCCGGCTCCCCTCGCTGGAGCAGCCGGAGCAGGAGCCACAGCGGCCTCGCAAACAGCAACGACGCCCTCAGGCGACGCCGCCACCGCGCGCTCGGTGGCCCGGCTAGCCGAGGCGCGCAAGGCTGTGGCACCCTTCTCCGCGGCGACAACAGCGGCAGGTGGAGCAGGGTACCGCGACGTGACCTCCCCCTTCACCTTCTTCATCACGCCACCCAGGCTGCTGCGCCAAGAGAAGTGCATCAGGAACACAACGACCAAGGAATAACAGGAGATTGCACACTTACTCATCATAGGCGAGGCGCGCCCTCCTCTTCATCAGCAGGTCGGCCGCGGCCGCTGGCGCTACGGGCGTGCCGGAAGTCCGGATCCTGGCAAGGCGCGAGGCCACGGACTTGGGCGCGGCCGCGGTCACCAGTTTCGCTAGCACGGCGCTCCTCGGCAGGGTCACCACATTGCTCCCCCCGGACGCAGCGCGTCCGGATCGACGCGGAGTGGTCGCCTGGGGCCATCCGGCAGCACCTGCGCCTGATGCTACTTCCTCATTGGACGCCTCGGAGGTGTCCCCCATGTGAACCCGGTCCTCGTCGCCCAGGGTCTCCTCCGAGTCCTCCTCGTCGCTCCCCTCGTCGGCACCGGAGGACACGTCGACCATGGGCGGAGCAGCCACGGGCACCCCGAAACCTGACACGGCTTTCAGTAGCTCGGACTTGTCGGGATGACTATACAGCGGCAGGTGGGCCCCTGAGAGGTCCTCAGGAACCATCCCCAGGAGAGTGATCGAGACGAGGTCCAGGTCGGTCTCGGCCAGCTTCCCCGAGCACAGACGAAGCCTGTCGTCATCCCCCATCAGCTCCCACATAGGGCGCGAGTGTGCCTGGAGCGGCGCCAGCCGCTGCTCAAGAACTCCTTCACGATCTGGGCCCCTTCAAGCCTTGAGCCCAGGTCGACTTCGATCCTTGCTAAGACAGGCTTGGCAAGGGGGTCGTTGAGCTTTGCGTAGCTCCAGCCAGCACGTTTCTCCGGACGGGCGGTAGGCAGCGCCAGCAGCGGGTGAACGCGCTGGGCATTCAGATAGACCCACCTCTTCCGATGGGTGTCTATCTTCTTCTCGGCTGTCATCAGCCTGCAGCCTTGGCACTGAAAGATGAAGGAGACATAGCCCGAGCACGGACCCTCGTTGTATCGCCGCATGGAGAAGAAGTGGCGGAAAAGGGCGACAGTCGGTTTCACCCCCACACACGCCTCGCAGTAAAAGGCGAAGAGCAAAAGGACGAAGATGGAGCGAGGCTAGATGTGAAGGGCGTGCACCTAATAGTGGTCCAGGATGGCGTAGAAGAACTCCGAGAAGGGTGGCACGAGCTCGACAAAGATGTTGTGGAGGAAGAAGGGGTAGCAAGACTTCGGCAAGATCCGCGCCGAGGTGGATCCAACCCAAATCTTCGTTGGGCCATGCTCGTTGTGGACGCTCGACAAGAAGTACTGGACCTCCGAGTAGCCCCCATCCTCGGTGATGGTGGATTCCTCGAGCGCCGCCTCGAGGGAGGAAGCAGATTCGGACGCCTGTGCGGCACCCTTGCTTTTCTTCGCCATTGCTGGAGGTGCTAGAGGATGCAGGCGATTTGGGAAGGCCGGAGGCGAAGGAGAAGGGGATCTGGGCAGGAAGGAAAGGAGGCGATAACCCCTCTGCAGCGAAGACAACCCCATTTGTCAAGATACACGGTTGCCGAGACTGCGTGGGGAGCGGGGTCGCCCACGTCTTGTCCAATCGTCACGCGCCAGCCTGGCCCGCAGCCTTTTTGGGGCCCGTGGTGCTTCGTCCTCGACTAAGGCTTCGCCCCGAAGCCAACTCCGCGCGCGCCTTGGGCCCTGGGGCTACTGTCGGCGTCCTGAGAACCAGGGTACCCAGACTTGCCTATCTGCGGGCCGCGACGCGCTCCTACTACGGCCTGGTACGGCCCAGCTAATCGACCAGCTGTTCAAGACCCTCGCGAGGGGGGCTAGACCTCGTGAGGAGAACGACGCCAAGACCCCCTCAGGAGCGGCCTCGGCTAGGTTGCTCCGTAGGGGCGAAGAATCCAAGGCCAAGCCTGCCTCAGGAGGAGACAGTGACGCACCGCGCCAGCGGGTGCCAGCGCGTGCCAGTGGCGCAGTTGCCATTTTGGTGGAAAGGAGGCGGCGCAGGCGCAGGTTCTCGAGGAGCGGGACAAAGGTTTCCCCTTTGGTGCAACAAGACCGAAGACCGCAAGGACGGCAGGGAGGATGTCACCACCGCGTCACCGCCTGATCCCTTTGCAGGCGAAGACCGCTTATGTCAGGATAGGAACGTCCTTGTGTTCCCGCTCAAAATGTCCGTTGTGGGATCCCTTCCCGCCTAAACATTTCGGGGGAAGAGGACCCTGGCCGCCTATATAAGTAGCTAGGGTCTCCACTATGGAGGCAATGGGAATTGGATCCTGACCCTCCGGAGCTCCCCTCCTGAGCTCGGGAACCACTATACTCATTCATAGTCAAGCCCTCCCGAGGCTAATCCACCAAAGCAGGAAGTAGGGTTTTACACCGCAAGGTGGCCTGAACATGGGTAAATTCGTGTGTGCTTTACTTGTTGTTCGCTTGAATCTCTTCACAAGACGAGGGCGAGATGCTAGGTAGACGTGAGTGGGAGAGATCTTCGTTCACGCCCTTGTGTTCGAACTTCTTGTTGGGGAACGTAGTATTTTCAAAATTTTCCTACGATCTCGCAAGATCTATCTACTAGATGTATAGCAACGAGAGGGGAGAGTGTGTCTACGTACCCTTGTAGATCGGGAGCGGAAGCGTCAAGTGACGCGGTTGATGTAGTCGAATTTCTTCGCGATCCAACCGATCAAGCACCGAACGTACGGCACCTCCGCGTTCAGCACACGTTTAGCTTGATGACGTCCCACGAGCTCTTGATCCAGTTGAGCTTCACGGGAGAGTTTTGTCAGCACGACAGCGTGGTGACATATATGATGTATCTACCGGCGCAGGGCTTCGCCTAAGCACTGCAACGGTATGACCGAGGTGTGTTTCTGTGCAGGGGGGCACCGCACACGGCTAAAACAATTCAACTTGTGTGTCCTAGGGTGCCCCCTGCCCCCGTATATAAAGGAGCAAGGGAGAGGCCGGCCCTAGAGGGGCGCGCCAAGTGTGGGGAGTCCTACTAGGACTCCCAAGTCCTAGTAGGATTCCCCTTTCCTTTCCGGAGTAGGAGAGAAGGAAAGAGGTGGAGAGGGAGAAGGAAAAGGGGGCTGCACCCCTTGTCCAATTCGGACTAGAGGGGCGCGCGCGCCTCCTTCCTTTTGGCCTTTCTCCTCTATTCCCGTATGGCCCAATAAGGCCCATATACTCCGAAAAATACCCGAATCACTCGGAACCTTTCCGATGTCCGAATATAGTCGTCCAATATATTGATCTTTACGTCTCGACCATTTCGAGACTCCTCGTCATGTCCCCGGTCTCATCCGAGACTCCGAACTCCTTCGGTACATCAAAACTCATAAACTCATAATACCGATCGTCATCAAACGTTAAGCGTGCGGACCCTACGGGTTAGAGAACTATGTAGACATGACCGAGACTCATCTCCGGTCAATAACCAATAGCGGAACCTGGATGCTCATATTGGCTCCTACATATTCTACGAAGATCTTTATCGGTCAAACTGCATAACAACATACGTTGTTCCTTTTGTCATTGGTATGTTACTTGCCCGAGATTCGATCGTCGGTATCTCTATACCTAGTTCAATCTCGTTACCGGCAAGTCTCTTTACTCATTCCGTAATACATCATCTCGTGACTAACTCATTAGTCTTTTGCTTGCAAGGCTTATTATGATGTGCATTACCGAGAGGGCCCAGAGATACCTCTCCGACACTCGGAGTGACAAATCCTAGTCTTGATCTATGCCAACACCAAGAACACTTTCGGAGACACCTGTAGAGCATCTTTATGATCACCCAGTTACGTTGTGACGTTTGATAGCACACAAGGTGTTCCTACGGTATTCGGGAGTTGCATAATCTCATAGTCATAGGAACATGTATAAGTCATGAAGAAAGCAATAGCAGTAAAACTAAACGATCATAGTGCTAAGCTAACGGATGGGTCTTGTCCATCACATCATTCTCCTAATGATGTGATCCCATTGATCAAATGACAACTCATGTCTATGGTTAGGAAACATAACCATGTTTGATCAATGAGCTAGTCTAGTAGAGGCATACTAGGGACACTCTGTTTTGTCTATGTATTCACACATGTACTAAGTTTCCGGTTAATACAATTCTAGCATGAATAATAAACATTTATCATGATATAAGGAAATATAAATAACAACTTTATTATTGCCTCTAGGGCATATTTCCTTCACTTCTTGGGTTTGCGGAGCCCGTAATCCGACGACGGCTATGGTGGCTATTCTCACCTGGCGGCGGTGGCGGAACAAGGAAGGAAAACCTAGGGTGCGCGAAGACAAGAGCTGGGATTTAAAGGGGGCTGGAGGCATCGGGGTGGAACCCACGGGCTCCGGGCTCGGGGTCCCCATGGCAACGATGAGAGGTGGACGAAAAGGGGGCTCTCGGGTGTCCTGTAGCCAGTGTCTCGCAGGCGTGGCAGAGGCACCACGTGGCTGCGGGCTAGCGGGGGTGCGTGCATGCGCGGGTGAGAAAAGGCAGGGATGCGCGCGTGGAGCTGGGTTACGGGCTAGCTAGGTCGGCTGCTGTTGCTCGGCTTTTCTCTCCTGCTTCTTCCTCCCTTTTATTTTATTTCATGTGACAGAAAATATATAGAGAAAAGCAGAGGAAGATTGGGAAAGGGAGTTGGATGAAAAGAAAAAAATATTCTTAAAGTGCTTAGAATGGGTACAATTTGAATAAATTGGTCTGGCAATTTTTAAAGATAGAAAAATAATTCAAGTTTGATTTAAATTCAAACTTGAGACATTTTTGAACATAAGCAAAACAACTTCAAGATTACTGAAACTTGGCAGAGAGGGTAATGATGGAAATGGTGAACATTTATTTGAGGCAGGAAAACAACCCACTTGCAAATAAATGGAAGAAAAAAAGAAGAGGAAGATGAAGATGATCATGAATGGGTGTCCTTATTGGTTTGAGAGAGAGGGGGCAAGGTAGGAGGTCGGATACACAAATGCACATGAAACAATCACAACAACACATGATGGATGCAATGCACATAGCAACATACATGAAGACCATATAGCACAAAGTGAAATGAAAATGCAAAACAAACATGATGATGCAACAAATATCATGGCAACATGGAAATTCATACATGACAAGATGGTTGAGGTTACAAAACATGGAGTATCACACTTGGGTTGTTACACCAGACGCGGAATTTGGACACATCGTCCCAAACTCCCAATGCATTGGCAACAACGCGAGACGTCCACAATGATGCCAAGACCGGTCAGAACCGTTGTACAAATATCTCAAACATATTTAACAATCAAGCGTACATAACATGCAGCAGATCCGACGACAGCTAACTGAGCGTAGCTCAAATTGTTAGACTCCTTGTGGTGAAATCAACACGTTCAGGTTCAAATCTCAGACATGACATGAATGCTGGCATTTTATATGACGCATTTTATATGAACTTTGTACGATATGAGTTAGGTTCCATCGTAGTTGACGACCTCCTATCGATCGCACATCGACGGAAATGTCTCCTCCTATTGATCGCACATCACATCGCCGGAAGACCTGAAATAATAAAGGAAAATGCGAGCACCGATGTCAAAGTCTACTCCCTCCTTTCCAGTTTATAGGTCTTAAATCTGAAATCTCATCAGCCAAGGCAGATGGTGAGTGGAGGAGTATATCTCGTACTTTACAAAACTACCCAAATTAAACTGGTGAATTAATTTTGGATTAATTGTAGTGCATGAATGCTTGACCACTAGATGAGTAGGAACATTGTATGCATTGGTGGGTTCCTATTTAATTCTTGCATGCAAACATTTAATGCGCCTCAAAATCTTAATATGAGATAGAGATAGCTTTAAGTTGGTAGTAAAACGAAAAAATTGAGATAAACCTTATAAACAGAAAAAAGTATAATTTAAACTGTGATGAACTGATGACTTAAAACTGTGATAGGTGAAGATGTTATTACTAAACAGTAAAACAGAGCTAGCTAGGACTCCTCACCGCGATTTGACATCTACAACCGTCGGATTAGACTTCTCAACATCGCAGATCCCGTTAGCATCCCGCACTGGCTCGTCACAGCCTACCCGGTCACGTACAGCGTACGCTCGTCTTTACGACCGAGCCCAAGTAACCGGGCTACTACTCCTCAGACCGACCAGGGAGCACTATGATTAATTGGGCCAAGACGCCTTGGGCCACGCGGTCACGAGGGGATGACCTATTTAGCGGGCCTTCCATACGTACCCTCATTTTTTCAATCTTGCTATGTTGGGCAAACACGGGTGGCGTTTCATCACCAACCCAAACTCTCTTTGTGCAAGAGTTTGAAAAGGCCTCTATTTCCCCGATCCTGACTTCATGCAGGCTACTGTACCCAAGTCAGCATCGGCAACTTGGAGGGCGATCATGGCCAGAAGGGAGGCCCTACGCTCTGCTCTGATTACCCGTGTGGGCGATGGCTCCTCCATTACGGTTTGGAATGACAAGTGGATACCAGGTACAATATCTATGTCTCCTATTTCCCGGCCACAACACACGACTATTGAGCGTGTGTCCGAGCTTATTGATCCATCTAACTGGTCCTGGAGGCAAGAACTTGTTCGGCATACTTTCATCGCTCCTGACGCTGAAGCAATTTTGAATATCCCTATTCGGCAAGGAGGAGGAGATGATTTTCTTGCATGGGCATTCGAAAGATCGGGGAACTACACTGTTAAGTCGGCGTACCGTGCTCTCATGACTCAGAAAGAGCGAGTTGCTCTAGAGGAAGGGACGACTACCGGAACCTAAGAGGAAGATACACAGTTGTGGAAATCCTTATGGAAATTGAATGTCATCCCGAAGGTTAGAGTGTTCTGGTGGAGGGTTCTTCGTGGCATTCTCCCAGATGAGGTCACTCTCAATTATCGACATATTGTAGAGATCCGTCGATGCAAAGTTTGTTTGGCTATGGACGAGAATCTGGAACATGCACTTCTACACTATTCACATGCAAAAGGCTTCTGGGAAGAAGCTTATGCTTGGTTTGGCATCAGGTTGCCTCGTCTTCATCTTGACTCATGGGCGCGGGATATCACACGTGACCCTCTGTGTAATGCCCAGGACGGGACTATACCTCCTACGTGTCGAGGCACGACTTAAAGGTATAAGCCCATTCTGGAATGATCTCAAGTCTGGTATCTTTGCACGACTCATGTAAAAATAGGGATGAAATTGCAAAAGGAGATAGTTGGCTTACACTCGCCACTTCACACAATACATTACATAAGCAAAACATCATTCAAAACATCACAACCCGACTACGGGCGAAGATCCAAATGAAAGATACCAAAAACAACATAAAGCCACAGGTCCGAATCGCCCCTAGTAGAAACCACTACTGATCGTCGAAACACGTCACACACATACGGCCACTCTCTTCATTGAGCTCCCAGAGAAGTACTTGAACCAGCTCCTGCATCATCTCGGCTGAACCTGCATCTGGTGTTGTAGTATCTGTGAGCCACGAGGACTCAGCAATCCCATAACCATGGGTATCAAGACTAGCAAAGCTTTATGGGTAGGAAGAGGTAAAGTGGTGAGGTTGCAGTAGCGGCTATGCATAATATGGTGGCTAACTTACGAGTACAAGAATAAGATGAGCATCTACGCAAACGGTCGCAAACTAGTAGTGATCGCTAAAGATCCTGAACTACCTACGAGTCAAACATAACCCCCACCGTGTTCTCTTCTCAAAGTGAAAAGAGACAGTCACGGTTACTCACACAGTTGTGTGTTTTACTTCGGATCCTCTGTCAAGTTTTCTACAACCGGACATTAACAAATTCCAATCTGCCACATAACCGCGGGCACGGCTTTCGAAAGACTATAACACTGCAGGGGTGTCCCAACTTATCCCATCACAAGCTCTCACGATTAGCTGAAGTGATAAATATAATATCATCACCCCTTATCTTAGGGAAATCCGATCAGTCTCGGTATCCCGGTGCACAAGACATTTCGACAATGGTAAAACAAGTCCAGCAAGACCTCCCGGCGTGCCGACACCCTGATAGTAGCCGCGCGTATCTCGTCTCAGGCCACGACTGGATGAGCACAGCGTACAGCAGCCAAACCCCAAGTTTCCAAGGGGGGGGGCGCCGCACACGACTCTATTTTGGACCAACACCATCAGCACTGGCCCCCCTACTATGTAGAAAGAATCCCCGGGGACGCGACCCCCTATGCAAATTTAATTGATTAATTAAGTTGTTATTATGAGGCAAATTAAAACCAATGTTGGGCCTTGCTGGAGGAGTTTTATTCAAAGACGAACTGTCAAGGGGTCCCATATACCCATCGTGTAAGGAACGCAAAATCAAGGAACATAATGCCGATTTATCGGCGCCTAAGGTGGCATGAGTGGAACAAAACACCGAGCAAAAGGCCAAGCCTTCCACCCATGCCCAGTATATAGGTGTGTTAATAATAATAATAGATATTGTGATATTCCAACAACAAGTTCCCTCCTGGAACGATCTTCATCTTCACCTGCAACTAACAACGTTATAAGAGGGGTTGAGAAAGCGGGTGACATAGCCAAACAATGGTTTTGCTAGGAAGGTGTCAAAGGTTAGAGGTTTCATGGCAACAAGGAGAGGGCTAACAATAAAAGATGGGTAGCGCGACATGTAACGATAGCATCGAGACAACTAAGCATGGCAATGGTAGTAAAGGTATCCAAGGGTATGATCATCTTGCCTGGGATTCCGCAAGGAAGAAGAACGGATCCATGAAGAAGATGAAGAAGAAGCCTTGAAGAAGAACCACGAGAAGTCGAACGAATCCTCACAACTCCGGAACGGAACCGAAGCTAACAAGAGAAGCAACCGGAAAGAAGCAAACAACACGGTAAACACACAAGCATAAACATGGCATACGATGCACATCCAAGTATGATGCATGTCCGGTTTAATGATGCATGGCATGGCAATGTGCACAAACAAAACTACAAGTTAAGTGGAGCTCAATATGCAACGAGTTGCATATTGATGAAACACCACATTTTAATTATTTAACTGACTCTCGTTTATTTACAGGACAAGATTAAATGTTTTTAACATAGCAAGAGGTGAATCAAAAGTAAACTACCTATCTAGGCAATTTAAATGAGGCCGGAAAATAACAACAACAATTCCGGTAAAACCCCATATGTCATATTTAGCAATTTTAAGCAACAACAATTCACACATTTTAATATTGTTAACATGATGCGGATGACATGATCAAGTTTATGCAATTTTTAGTAAAAGTTAACATGAAGAGATATGAAGTATTTGTCACCGTGGTGGAAGAAAAGGGTGCCACGGCAACGATCCGAAAATGATGCAACGGCAACATCTCGATTCCGGTAACTCGTTGAGCGACCGGTGCAAAAGATGACGGGGAGCGTGTCAAGCAAGAAGAAAGGTGGGGTGATACCGTCACCGGGTTCCCACGGGTCGGCGACGAGGCAACCGAGGAGCATGACAAAAGACGAAACGGGCACGGTGCACACAAGGGAAACATCTCATACAACACAAGCATTCGCCCACGGGTCATCGTCTCGGGGTTATACCTTCGAAGCGTTCGTTCTCGGAGGGGTTCGAGTCGTAGTGGAAGTAGTGGTACACGGGTCGTAGAGGAAGTAGTTGTTCACGAGGTCGTCAACGAAGTAGTCGGTCACATTCCGTTTCGGAGAGGTACTTTACGAAGCCATCGTTTCCGGGGCGACGGTAGTCGTTCACGTTGGCGTCTTCGTTCACGTTCGTCGTACACGTTCCGTAGAGGTACTTGTCGCGGCACCGGACGTAGTAGTACTTGACGCGTCGTCTTGTGTAGTCGTTCTCGTTTCGTAGATGTTCATGTCATCGGAGGGGTACTTGGGTTTTCGGTCTTGCCGGTCTCGGGACTTGGCGACGGTAGTGGTACACTCGACCGTAGTCGAACTTGACGGAGAGGAACTTGGCGCATCCATGTACTCGGCATTCCGGTGTGGTAGTCGTTCGGGCATCGGGCCACGGCGTCGGGCGTCGAGGTACTTGGCATCCATGGGTACTTGCTTGTGGTGTACTTGACGAAAACACCGAAGACGATCTTGAAGCAACCGTGCGTAGATGTACATCGAAGAGGAACTTGACGATGATTCTGCTGGACCAAAACAACACGAGGCCAACGGTAGTGGTTGGAGGAGGGCGAGGGGTGCTGGTACAGGGAACGACGAGACGAGGTGGTCGGCGGGTGAAGCAGCAAACCACGGAAGGGCGTCGGAGCAGAGGCCATGGCTCGGGCGGCGAGGAGACGAGGCAGGGGCCTGGGGCGCGCAGGGAGCTGCTCGTGGCCGCGGGTGCTGCTCGAGGGGGCTCCTCTCCTCGGCGAGGTGGCGGGCAGTGCACTGGACGAGGCCGGGCACCCGGCGCTGGAGGGGCGCGTCCACGCGAGGGAGAGGGAGAGAGGACGAGGCGCTGGGGAGGCGAGGCGCTGGCCTTGGTGGCGGATGGCGCGGAGCGCGACAGCGGTGAGGCGGAGCCCTCTCTCAGGCGATACGGGGCGACGAGAGAGTGAGGGACGAGGGGAACGAGGGTGCGGCGCTGGAGGGAGAGCGAGGGGAGAGGACGGTCGAGGGAAAAAAAGGTGCGGGCGATGGGGACGAGACGGGAGTGAGCGAGGGTGAGGAGCGGTCGGGAAAGGGTTGGGGAGGCTGGGCCTTGGGCCAGAAGGAGGCCGCGGCAACCTGGAGGCTGAGCGAGCCTTAGGGAGGCCTGGCTGGGCCGAAGTGGCGTGAGAAGGACCAGATGGGCCTTAGTTCGGCTGGCTCTCTTCCTCTCTCTACTGCTATTTTCCCAATACAGAAAAAAATAGCAATGAAGAAAAAGAGAAGAAAGGAAGGGTTAGAAACAGAATTTGGACATGGGTTTAATTTTCTCGGACTCATAGAAATGAGCTTGATCCAAGAAAATAGGAATGAGCATGGATGTAACGATGATCTCAAACTCGTTTGAATTTAATTCAAATGAGTTTGAGAAGGAAGTGGGTAAAAAGGTATGTCCAAAAAGGTTGAGAATTTTTAATGGAGCTCGGGAAAATGACAGAAGGATTTATGGCAAAGTTTGGGATCAAGAATTGAGATACAAAAGGCATGGAGAATATTATGCAAGTGTGTTATGGTGATTCCAAAGCAATGGAATAATTATTTATAATAGCTCCATAATATTAGGAGGATATGTTATAAAGAGAAGTCATCCCTCCCTCGATTTAAATGGACCGAAGGTCCACACAATTTATTTAGGTTGAGATGCAAAAGATTAATGACATGATGGCATGATGACATGATGCAAAGCAAAATAAATAACACAAGCACAAATGAAACACATGGGAGAACCCGGAACATCTGGAATCTTCTGGGACGTCGGTCTTCGGGCGTCACAGCTCTCCCACACTAATAGAGGATCTCGACCCGAGATCCTAGAGATGGCACCGGGTAAAAAAACGGAAGAGGAAGAGGTAAAACAAAGTTGCTTCTTCGACAAACGAGTGAAACCACAAGCCTTGAGAGGTTGAACAATCTTGAAAGAAAGAATACAACGGAGATGAACGAAGTTAAGAGCACTCTGGTAAAAAGGAGGAACAAGGAACATTATGAGAACCTTGTAGGTTGAAGGACATGAAACAAGAGCTCACGGACCAAAAGAATATGAAACCCCAATGGTATAGCCAAGGAATAAGAATGACATAATTTGGACAGCACTCCGTCTGAAAATGGAAGGAATTGAACATGAACATGAGGAGATGGGAAGATACTTGATGAAAACAACAACACACAGCCTCCGGAACATTGAAACAATGGCACAAGGGGTAAGAAAGAATTCAGATAGCACTCCGGTTGAAAGAGAGGCAAAACTTGGTAAGACGATTGAATTGAATGGAGAACACAACACTCTAGTTAAATGATAAGCAAGGGAAAGAACAAGATCTCGATAAAACGAGATGCTGGTCAAAGAGAGCAACATCACAATGCCTCCGGAATGAAAGAATAGCATATAAATCAATGAAAGAATTGAATGGAGAGAAAAGGACAACTTCTCCGACAAATGAATATGAAAAACATC
This sequence comes from Secale cereale, assembly GCA_902687465.1. NCBI lineage: Eukaryota > Viridiplantae > Streptophyta > Magnoliopsida > Poales > Poaceae > Secale > Secale cereale. The sequence continues at coordinate 603,710,045 of LR738711.1, forward strand.
CTTACGAAGAAGGGTTGAATGGAGTTGTTGGAAAAAAATCAACAACGAAAACGAATAAGCTTGATGTGGGCTTATGGAAAACATCTCAAAGTTATGAGGTGACAACCAGCCACTAACGAAAACATTTGATTGGATTGAGATCAACAAGGAGATGAAAAACTTATTTCACCGGGAAGGATAAGTGAAGAACTTGGGTCATTTATAAGCACCATAATTAGCAACAATCCTTAGGGAAAGCTTTTAGGTGAAATACAACCCAAGATTACTCCAACAAATAAATTGAATGGTTGGAAAGATCTCCTGAACAAAGAAAATGATGGGTTTAAATATCTCATTCCTGACAACTTGTGAGTCATGAAACATGAAGGGAAATTGTCAAAAATGGCATACCACCATCTCAAACAATAAAGGTAGAAAGAATTGCACTTGGAAAGCATGAAGAAGAATGCTTGAGCTCCAACAAGAATGTTGATGAAACTACGAGGATGAATTAAATCTTGATGAACCACCATGAAAACTCCGGTAATGAAAGCATGAGAAGCGAAAGATGAAAAGAATAAGATTCAAGGCCTGCGATGAATTAGATGGAGCTTTGAAATGATATAATTGAAATAACTTGGAGCTCCGGAAAACAAGATGAAGAATTTAGAACCGAGAATATGATATGATGAACAAGCTTTGGAAAAAGAGATTAATCACTTCGAGGAAATAAGAATAAGATTTATTGTATGCTTATCCTTCATCAGATTAAATTGATGACAAGCAAACGGATTTGGCATACTACTTATTCTCATTGCAAGGAATTAAGAGAGATCTCGCACAAGCTTGGATAAATCTTCAACAAACCACCGATAGGATTATGAAAAGAACGACTGAATTAATACGATAACAAAGGAAGAGAAATCTTGAATGAACCGCCGTAAGAATATGGAGACGAACAAAGAGGCATCAATGAAGAATATTTGGAGAACGAAGTTGAAAACTGAGAACGAAGAAATATTCTGAAATGAAGGCCTTCGGAGGGACACAAAGAAAAGAATTCATGAAATGCTTCGGATGGGTATAAAAGAATTCCTCACAATCTGAACAATAATGTGGATGGGATGAAGCTAGAACCACGAATCTTGAAGAGAACGGGCCAAGATTTAAGAGAAACTCTTCTCCGGTCTTCAGATGCTGAGAATGACAACGAGAACCACCTTGAAGAATTTGAGATACTCTGGAAGAATGAAAAGATGGAAGGTAGAGCTAAAGATGAGAATAATTGGAAACGATCTTGGAGAAGGCATGTGACCGATGGAAATCATTCTTACGTCACACTATGAAAAGGATTTGAGAATAACTCCGGAAAAGAAATTAGAAGAGTCAGGTAAGATCCTGGGAAAAGACCTGTGGGTTAGGGCCCACTAAAGAAAATCACCGTTGAAAAAGATTGCTTAAGAGATATTGCACCGGTTGAATTAAATGGCTTGAATAAGATGATAATCCTCAAAATAGCTTGAAAGGATTAAGAATGGAAACGCGGATCATCTGAGATATCTTCAGCACTCCGGAGAAGAATTAGAGAGCTGAATAAGCAAGAGAGACTTCGGATAATAAATTCTCACATTGGAAAACATGTGAAACAAGAATATTAGAATTAAGAATGATGAACATGAAACTCTTGAGCATCTTCCTGAGAGATCGCCGGATAAGAATATTGAAGGAAAATGAATGAAGAAACATCACATGAATAAAGTGGATATTTCATCTGAGAATTTCTGGCTCTGAGAAGAATAAGGGTGGGAGGGTTGGGAAAAACAAAGATAACTTGGGATGAATGAAACAGACAAATCGTCAGATTTCTCAACGGCGTCCGTATGGAATAACTTGAAGAGAAGGCACACCGGTTGAAAAGGATTAACATGAAAATCTCGATGGTCAAGAAGAATTAGCACTCCCATAGAAATATGAGAACACCGATTAGGAAAGGTATGGAATCACCATTTGACATCGAAGCAACTCGAATACCAGAATCAAATCAAAACAAAGGATAGATGTGTTGCAACATAATCTTCACAATATCATCCGAACGGAGAATTGAACGAATGAATTCCGTAGGTACATCAACTTGTCGAGAAGCCACTTGAAGAACAAAAGGTAAATAAAAGCAAGAAGGAGCAGATAGAACAAATACAAGATAGAAGTTTCATTCCACATATTCGTGCTGAAAGCTCATGGAAAGTGTTACAAAAGGGTTTTGCAATCCCCGGATCAGCATAGCCAAGGACCCTTTAAGATGCAACTCCCGATCGGAACAAGCCCATAAAACTACTTCACTCAATGTAGAACCCCGAACTCCATATCATGCATTCGTTGGAAGAATACCTACGAACTACTGGATGAACCCACCTATTAATTTCTGAAAGTTTCCAGTTATGCAATCAGGTGTTGGGGATACAGGGGAAGCACCGCGCACTCAACTCTAATCCTACATCCAGCTGTATCCATCCTTCAACACATAACCAGTTATTTCCGGAAACCGTTTACCTCGGAACTTCGAAACGCATCTACTATACAAGCTATGGCAATACTCCTGAACTACCTCCCCAGTACTGGGTGATGTCGGGGTTATCTTGCCACTAACCGCATAGGAGAGTTTTCGATGTCGGCCGTCTTAAGTATTCCAGAACTGATGTGATATATTTGTGACGACAACACCTCGGAGCTCAACTCCCCGGGACACTGCCACAACCCCTAAATGACAGGAGGCATCGAGAACAATGTTCTCGTCACAAAGACATCGGAACAATCCAAACAATACTCGCGTGATCCTAAAAAAAAATTAGTGAATTTTTGAGAGTAGAAGAGACAAGAGTAATCGTCAGGAGTCCTCACCAGAGTGAAAAGAGATGAGGAGCAAAAGAAATCCTACTCTCCGATATATATATAGGACTCAAAACACTTTAAGTGTGTGCCTAGACTCAACCGTCAACGATTCGATCAATCAGTGGGGGCTTCTAGGTCGGAGAAGGCTCTGATTACCAACTTGTAATGCCCAGGATGGGACTATACCTCCTACGTGTCGAGGCACGACTTAAAGGTATAAGCCCATTCTGGAATGATCTCAAGTTTGGTATCTTTGCACGACTCATGTAAAAATAGGGATGAAATTGCAAAAGGAGATAGTTGGCTTACACTCGCCACTTCACACAATACATTACATAAGCAAAACATCATTCAAAACATCACAACCCGACTACGGGCGAAGATCCAAATTAAATATACCAAAAACAACATAAAGCCACAGGTCTGAATCGCCCCTAGTAGAAACCACTACTGATCGTCGAAACACGTCACACACATACGGCCACTCTCTTCATCGAGCTCCTAGAGAAGTACTTGAACTAGCTCCTGCATCATCTCGGCTGAACCTGCATCTGGTGTTGTAGTATCTGTGAGCCACGAGGACTCAGCAATCCCATAACCATGGGTATCAAGACTAGCAAAGCTTTATGGGTAGGAAGAGGTAAAGTGGCGAGGTTGCAGCAGCGGCTAAGCATAATATGGTGGCTAACTTACTAGTACAAGAATAAGATGAGCATCTACGCAAACGGTCGCAAACTAGTAGTGATCGCTAAAGATCCTGAACTACCTACGAGTCAAACATAACCCCACCGTGTTCTCTTCTCAAAGTGAAAAGAGACAGTCACGGTTACTCACACAATTGTGTGTTTTACTTCGGATCCTCTATCAAGTTTTCTACAACCAGACATTAACAAATTCCAATCTGCCACATAACCGCGGGCACGGCTTTCGAAAGATTATAACCCTGCAGGGGTGTCCCAACTTAGCCCATCACAAGCTCTCACGATTAGCTGAAGTGATAAATATAATATCATCACCCCTTATCTTAGGGAAATCCGATTAGGCTCGGTATCCCGGTGCACAAGACATTTCGACAATGGTAAAACAAGTCCAGCAAGACCTCCCGGCGTGCCGACACCCTGATAGTAGCCGCGCGTATCTCGTCTCAGGCCACGACCGGATGAGCACAGCGTACAGCAGCCAAACCCCAAGTTTCCAAGGGGGGGCGCCGCACACGACTCTATTTGGGACCAACACCATCAGCACTGGCCCCCCTGCTATGTAGAAAGAATCCCCGGGGACGCGACCCCCTATGCAAATTTAATTAATTAATTAAGTTGTTATTATGAGGCAAATTAAAACCAATGTTGGGCCTTGCTGGAGGAGTTTTATTCAAAGACGAACTGTCAAGGGGTCCCATATACCCATCGTGTAAGGAACGCAAAATCAAGGAACATAATGCCGGTTTATTGGCGCCTAAGGTGGCATGAGTGGAACAAAACACCGAGCAAAAGGCCAAGCCTTCCACCCATGCCCAGTATATAGGTGTGTTAATAATAATAATAGATATTGTGATATTCCAACAACAAGTTCCCTCCTGGAACGATCTTCATCTTCACCTGCAACTAACAACGCTATCAGAGGGGCTGAGCAAGCGGGTGACATAGCCAAACAATGGTTTTGCTAGGAAGGTGTCAAAGGTTAGAGGTTTCATGGCAACAAGGAGAGGGCTGACAATAAAAGATGGGTAGCGCGACATGTAACGATAGCATCGAGACAACTAAGCATGGCAATGGTAGTAAAGGTATCCAAGGGTATGATCATCTTGCCTGGGATTCCGCAAGGAAGAAGAACGGATCCATGAAGAATACGAAGAAGAAGCCTTGAAGAAGAACCACGAGAAGTCGAACGAATCCTCACAACTCCGGAACGGAACCGAAGCTAACAAGAGAAGCAACCGGAAAGAAGCAAACAACACGGTAAACACACAAGCATAAACATGGCATACGATGCACATCCAAGTATGATGCATGTCCGGTTTAATGATGCATGGCATGGCAATGTGCACAAACAAAACAACAAGTTAAGTGGAGCTCAATATGCAACGAGTTGCATATTGACGAAACACCACATTTTAATTATTTAACTGACTCTCGTTTATTTACAAGACAAGATTAAATGTTTTTAACATAGCAAGAGGTGAATCAAAAGTAAACTACCTATCTAGGCAATTTAAATGAGGCCGGAAAATAACAACAACAATTCCGGTAAAACCCCATATGTCATATTTAGCAATTTTAAGCAACAACAATTCACACATTTTAATGTTGTTAACATGATGCGGATGACATGATCAGTTTATGCAATTTTTAGTAAAAGTTAACATGAAGAGATATGAAGTATTTGTCACCGTGGTGGAAGAAAAGGGTGCCACGGCAACGATCCGAAAATGATGCAACGGCAACATCTCGATTCCGGTAACTCGTTGAGAGACCGGTGCAAAAGATGACGGAGAGCGTGTCAAGCAAGAAGAAAGGTGGGTTGATCCCGTCACCGGGTTCCCACGGGTCGGCGACGAGGCAACCGAGGAGCATGACAAAAGACGAAACGGGCATGGTGCACACAAGGGAAACATCTCATACAACACAAGCATTCGTCCACGGGTCATCGTCTCGGGGTTATACCTTCGAAGCGTTCGTTCTCGGAGGGGTTCGAGTCGTAGTGGAAGTTGTGGTACGCGGGTCATAGAGGAAGTAGTTGTTCACGAGGTCGTCAACGAAGTAGTCATTCACATTCCGTTTCAGAGAGGTACTTTACGAAGCCATCGTTTCCGGGGCGACGGTAGTCGTTCACGTTGGCGTGTTCGTTCACGGTCGTCGTACACGTTCCGTAGAGGTACTTGTCGCGGCACCGGACGTAGTGGTACTTGACGCGTCGTCTTGTGTAGTCGTTCTCGTTTCGTAGATGTTCATGTCATCGGAGGGGTACTTGGTGAAGGAAATATGCCCTAGAGGCAATAATAAAGATGTTATTTGTATTTCCTTATATCATGATAAATGTCTTTTATTCATGCTAGAATTGTACTAACCGGAAACTTAGTACATGTGTGGATACATAGACAAAACAGTATGTCCCTAGTATGCCTCTACTAGACTAGCTCATTGATCAAAGATGGTTATGTTTCCTAGCCATAGACATGAGTTGTCATTTGATCAACGGGATCACATCATTAGGAGAATGATGTGATGGACTAGACCCATCCGTTAGCATAGCACTATGATCGTTTAGTTTTACTGCTATTGCTTTCTTCATAACTTATACATGTTCCTATGACTATGAGATTATGCAACTCCCGAATACCGTAGGAACACCTTGTGTGCTATCAAACGTCACAACATAACTGGGTGATCATAAAGATGCTCTACAGGTGTCTCCGAAAGTATTCGTGGTGTTGGCATAGATCAAGATTAGGATTTGTCACTCCGAGTGTCGGAGAGGTATCTCTGGGCCCTCTCGGTAACACACATCATAATAAGCCTTGCAAGCAAAAGACTAATGAGTTAGTCATGAGATGATGTGTTACGGAACGAGTAAAGAGACTTGCCGGTAACGAGATTGAACTAGGTATAGTGATACCGACGATCGAATCTCGGGCAAGTAACATACCGTTTGACAAAAGGAACAACGTATGTTGTTATGCGGTTCGACCGATAAAGATCTTCGTAGAATATGTAGGAGCCAATATGGGCATCCAGGTTCCGCTATTGGTTATTGACCAGAGAAGTGTCTCGGTCATGTCTACATAGTTCTCGAACCCGTAGGGTCCGCACGCTTAACGTTTCATTGACGATATAGTATTTAATGAGTTATGTATGTTGATGACCGAATGTTGTTCGGAGTCCCGGATGTGATCACGGACATGACGAGGAACTCTGGAATGGTCCGGAGATAAAGATTAATATATGGGATAATAGTGTTTGACCTCCGGAAGGGTTCCGGAATTCACCGGAAGGGGTTCCGGATGTTTCCCGAAGTGTTTGGGTACGAGAACACGTTATTTGGGCCAAAAGGGAAAGCACACAAGGTTTTTGGAAAGCGCAAAAGGAAGTTTTGCGGAGTCCAGGGGCCAGACGCCAGGGTCCCTGGCGTCTGGGTCCAGACGCCGGGAACCCTGGCGTCTGGCCCTGGAGTCCGAGAAGGACTCTTGCCTTTCGGGTGAAACCGACTTTGTGAAGGCTTTTACTCCAAGTTTCGACCCCAAGGCTCAACATATAAATAGAGGGGTAGGGCTAGCACCCAAGACACATCAAGATACACCAAGCCGTGTGCCGGCTACCCCGACCCTCTAGTTTATCCTCCGTCTAGTTTCTGTAGTGCTTGGCGAAGCCCTGCAGAGATTGTTCTTCATCAACAACCGTCACCACGCCGTCGTGCTGCCGGAACTCATCTACTACGTCGCCCGTCTTGCTGGATCAAGAAGGCGAGGACGTCATCGAGCTGAACGTGTGCTGAACGCGGAGGTGCCGTACGTTCGGTACTAGATCGGGACGGATCGTGAAGGTGCACAACTACATCAACCGCGTTGATAAACGCTTCCGCTTTCGGTCTACGAGGGTACGTAGACACACTCTCCCCTCTCGTTGCTATGCATCTAGTAGATAGATCTTGCGTGATCGTAGGAAATTTTTGAAATTACTACGTTCCCCAACAGTGGCATCATGAGCCAGGTCTATGCGTAGATGATATGCACGAGTAGAACACAATGAGATTGTGGACGATACTAGTCATACTGCTTACCAGCATGTCATACTTTGCTTCGGCGGTATTGTGAGATGAAGCGGCCCGGACCGACATTACACGTACGCTTACGCGAGACTGGTTTCACCGTTACGAGCACTCGTTGCTTAAAGGTGACTGGCGGGTGTCTGTCTCTCTCACTTTAGCTGAATCAAGTGTGGCTACGCCCGGTCCTTGTGAAGGTTAAAACAGCACATACTTGACGAAACATCGTTGTGGTTTTGTATGCGTAGGTAAGAACGGTTCTTGCTAAGCCCGTAGCAGCCACGTAAAACTTGCAACAACAAAGTAGAGGACGTCTAACTTGTTTTTGCAGGGTATGTTGTGATGTGATATGGTCAAGACATGATGAGTTATACGGCTTTGTATGAGATGATCATGTTTTGTAATGTTATCGGCAACTGGCAGGAGCCATATGGTTGTCGCTTTATTGTATGAAATGCAACCGCCATGTAATTGCTTTACTTTATCACTAAGCGGTAGCGATAGTCGTAGAAGCAATAGTTGGCGAGACGACAACGATGCTACGATGGAGATCAAGGTGTCGCGCCGGTGACGAAGGTGATCATGACGGTGCTTTGGAGATGGAGATCAAAAGCACAAGATGATGATGGCCATATCATGTCACATATTTTGATTGCATGTGATGTTTATCTTATTATGCTTCTTATTTGGCTTAGAACGACGGTAGCATTATAAGATGATCCCTCACTAAATTTCAAGGTATAAGTGTTCTCCCTGAGTATGCACCGTTGCGAAAGTTCGTCGTGCCGAGACACCACGTGATGATCGGGTGTGATAAGCTCTACGTTCAAATACAACGGGTGTAAGCCAGTTTTGCACACGCAGAATACTCGGGTTAAACTTGACGAGCCTAGCATATGCAGATATGGCCTCGGAACACTGGAGACCGAAAGGTCGAGCGTGAATCATATAGTAGATATGATCAACATAAGATGTTCACCATTAATACTACTCCATCTCACGTGATGATCGGACATGGTTTAGTTGATTTGGATCACGTGATCATTTAGATGACCAGAGGGATGTCTATCTAAGTGGGAGTTCTTTAATTAATATGATTAAATTGAACTTTAATTTATCATGAACTTAGTCCTGATAGTTTTTGCATATCTATGTTGTTGTAGATCAATGGCCCGTGCTACCGTTCCCTTGAATTTTAATGCATTCCTAGAGAAAGTTAAGTTGAAAGATGATGGTAGCAATTACACGGACTGGGTCCGTAACTTGAGGATTATCCTCATTGCTGCACAGAAGAATTATGTCCTTGAAGCACCGCTAGGTGACAAGCCCCCTCCCGCTAATGTAGACGCTTTGAACGTCTGGCAGTCGCGGTCTGATGACTACACGATAGTTCAATGTGCCATGCTTTACGGCTTAGAACCGGGACTTCAACGACGTTTTGAACGTCATGGACCATATGAGATGTTCCAGGAGTTGAAGTTAATATTTCAAGCAAATGCCCGGATTGAGAAATATGAGATTTCCAATAAGTTCTACAGCTGCAAGATGGAGGAGAATAGTTCTATCAGTGAACACTTGCTCAGAATGTCTGGGTACTACAATCATATGACTCAACTTGGTTGCAAAGTTGACGAGGATAGTGTTATTGATAGAGTTCTTCAATCACTGCCACCAAGCTATAAAGGCTTCGTGATGAACTATAACATGCAAGGGATGCAAAAGAAAATTCCCGAGCTCTTCGCTATGCTCAAAGCTGCGGAGGTAGAAATCAAAAAGGAGCATCAAGTGTTGATGGTTAACAAGACCACTAGTTTCAAGAAAAAGGGCAAGGGAAAGAAAGGGAACTTCAAAAAGAATAGCAAGTCAGTTGCTACTTCAACGAAGAAACCCAAATCTGGAGCCAAGCCTGAAACTGAGTGCTTCTACTGCAAGGGGACTGGACACTGGAAACGGAACTGCCCCAAGTATTTGGCGGATAAGAAGGATGGCAAGATGAACAAAGGTATATGTGATATACATGTTATTGATGTGTACCTTACTAATGCTCGTAGTAGTACCTGGGTATTTGATACCGGTTCGGTTGCTAATATTTGTAACTCGAAACAGGGACTACGGATTAAACGAAGATTAGCTAAGGACGAGGTGACGATGCGCGTGGGAAACGGTTCCAAAGTCGATGTGATCGCCGTCGGCACTCTACCTCTACATCTACCTTCGGGATTAGTTTTAGACCTACATAATTGTTATTTGGTGCCAGCGTTAAGCATGAACATTATATCTGGATCTTGTTTATTGCGAGACGGTTATTCATTTAAATCAGAGAATAATGGTTGTTCCATTTTAATGAATAATATCTTTTATGGTCATGCACCCTTGAAGAGTGGTCTATTCTTATTGGATCTCGATTGTAGTGATACACATATTCATAGTATTGAAACCAAAAGATGCAAGGTTAATAATGATAGTGCAACTTATTTGTGGCACTGCCGTTTAGGTCATATTGGTGTAAAACGCATGAAGTAACTCCATAAAGATGGACTTTTGGAATCACTTGGTGCTTGCGAACCATGCCTCATGGGCAAGATGACTAAAACTCCGTTCTCCGGAACTATGGAGCGAGCAACAGATTTGTTGGAAATCATACATACTGATGTATGTGGACCAATGAGTATTGATGCTCGCGGCGGGTATCGTTATTTTCTGACCTTCACTGATGATTTGAGCAGATATGGGTATATCTACTTAATGAAACACAAGTCTGAAACATTTCAAAAGTTCAAAGAATTTCAGAGTGAAGTAGAGAATCATCGTAACAAGAAAATAAAGTTCCTACGATCTGATCGTGGAGGAGAATATTTGAGTTACGAGTTTGGTCTTCATTTGAAACAATGTGGAATAGTTTCACAACTCACGCCACCTGGAACACCACAGCGTAATGGTGTGTCCGAACGTCGTAACCGTACTTTATTAGATATGGTGCGATCTATGATGTCTCTTACCGATTTACCACTATCGTTTTGGGGTTACGCTTTAGAGACAGCTGCATTCACGTTAAATAGGGCACCATCTAAATCCGTTGATACGACACCTTATGAACTATGGTTTGGCAATAAACCAAAGTTGTCGTTTCTTAAAATTTGGGGCTGCGATTCTTATGTGAAAACACTTCAACCTGATAAGCTCGATCCCAAGTCGGAAAAATGTGTCTTCATAGGATACCCAAAAGAGACTGTTGGGTACACCTTCTATCACAGATCCGAAGGCAAAATATTCGTTGCTAAGAACGGATCCTTTCTAGAAAAAGAGTTTCTCTCGAAAGAAGTGAGTGGGAGGAAAGTAGAACTTGATGAGGTAATTGTACCTTCTCCCATATTGGAAAGTAGTACATCACAGGAAATTATTCCAGTGATTCCTACACCAATTAGTGAGGAAGTTGATGATAATGATCATGAAACTTCGGATCAAGTTTCTACTGAACGTCGTAGATCAACCAGAGTACGTTCCGCACCAGAGTGGTACGGCAACCCAGTTCTGGAAATCATGTTACTAGACCATGATGAACCTACGAACTATGAGGAAGCGATGATGAGCCCAGATTCCGCAAAATGGCTTGAAGCCATGAAATCTGAGATGGGATCCATGTATGAGAACAAAGTGTGGACTTTGGTTGACTTACCCGATGATCGGCAGGCCATCGAAAATAAATGGATCTTCAAGAGGAAGACCGACGCAGACGGTAATGTTACTGTTTACAAAGCTCGACTTGTTGCGAAAGGGTTTCGACAAGTTCAAGGAGTTGACTACGATGAGACTTTCTCACCTGTAGCGATGCTTAAGTCTGTCCGAATCATGTTAGCAATTGCCGCATTTTATGATTATGAAATCTGGCAAATGGATGTCAAAACTGCATTCCTGAATGGATATCTCAAAGAAGAGTTGTATATGATGCAACCAGAAGGTTTTGTCGATCCAAAAGGTGCTAACAAAGTATGCAAGCTCCAGCGATCCATCTATGGACTGGTGCAAGCATCTCGGAGTTGGAATATACGCTTTGATGAGGTGATCAAAGCATATGGTTTTATACAGACTTTTGGAGAAGCCTGTATTTACAAGAAAGCGAGTGGGAGCTCTGTAGCATTTCTAATATTATATGTGGATGACATACTATTGATTGGAAATGATATAGAATTTCTGGATAGCATAAAAGGATACTTGAATAAGAATTTTTCAATGAAAGACCTCGGTGAAGCTGCTTATATATTAGGCATCAAGATCTATAGAGATAGATCAAGACGCTTAATTGGACTTTCACAAAGCACATACCTTGATAAGATTTTGAAGAAGTTCAAAATGGATCAGTCAAAGAAAGGGTTCTTGCCTGTATTACAAGGTATGAAGTTGAGTAAGACTCAATGCCCGACCACTGCAGAAGATAGAGAGAAAATGAAAGTCATTCCCTATGCCTCAGCCATAGGATCTATCATGTATGCAATGCTGTGTACCAGACCTGATGTGTGCCTTGCTATAAGTCTAGCAGGGAGGTACCAAAGTAATCCAGGAGTGGATCACTGGACAGCGGTCAAGAACATCCTGAAATACCTGAAAAGGACTAAGGATATGTTTCTCGTATATGGAGGTGACAAAGAGCTCGTCGTAAACGGTTACGTCGATTCTAGCTTTGACACTGATCCGGATGACTCAAATTCACAAACCGGATATGTATTTTTATTGAACGGTGGAGCTGTCAGTTGGTGCAGTTCCAAGCAGAGCGTCGTGGCGGGATCTACGTGTGAAGCGGAATACATAGCTGCTTCGGAAGCAGCAAATGAAGGAGTCTGGATGAAGGAGTTCATATCCGATCTAGGTGTAATACCTAGTGCATCGGGTCCAATGAAAATCTTTTGTGACAACACTGGAGCAATAGCCTTGGCGAAGGAATCCAGGTTTCACAAGAGAACAAAGCACATCAAAAGACGCTTCAATTCCATCCGCGATCTAGTCAAGGAGGGAGACATAGAGATTTGCAAAATACATACGGATCTGAATGTTGCAGACCCGTTGACTAAGCCTCTTCCACGGGCAAAACATGATCAGCACCAGGACTCCATGGGTGTAAGGATCATCACTTTGTAATCTAGATTATTGACTCTAGTTCAAGTGGGAGACTGAAGGAAATATGCCCTAGAGGCAATAATAAAGATGTTATTTATATTTCCTTATATCATGATAAATGTCTTTTATTCATGCTAGAATTGTACTAACCGGAAACTTAGTACATGTGTGGATACATAGACAAAACAGTATGTCCCTAGTATGCCTCTACTAGACTAGCTCATTGATCAAAGATGGTTATGTTTCCTAGCCATAGACATGAGTTGTCATTTGATCAACGGGATCACATCATTAGGAGAATGATGTGATGGACTAGACCCATCCGTTAGCATAGCACTATGATCGTTTAGTTTTACTGCTATTGCTTTCTTCATAACTTATACATGTTCCTATGACTATGAGATTATGCAACTCCCGAATACCGTAGGAACACCTTGTGTGCTATCAAACGTCACAACGTAACTGGGTGATCATAAAGATGCTCTACAGGTGTCTCCGAAAGTATTCGTGGTGTTGGCATAGATCAAGATTAGGATTTGTCACTCCGAGTGTCGGAGAGGTATCTCTGGGCCCTCTCGGTAACACACATCATAATAAGCCTTGCAAGCAAAAGACTAATGAGTTAGTCATGAGATGATGTGTTACGGAACGAGTAAAGAGACTTGCCGGTAACGAGATTGAACTAGGTATAGTGATACCGACGATCGAATCTCGGGCAAGTAACATACCGTTTGACAAAAGGAACAATGTATGTTGTTATGCGGTTCGACCGATAAAGATCTTCGTAGAATATGTAGGAGCCAATATGGGCATCCAGGTTCCGCTATTGGTTATTGACCAGAGAAGTGTCTCGGTCATGTCTACATAGTTCTCGAACCCGTAGGGTCCGCACGCTTAACGTTTCGTTGACGATATAGTATTTAATGAGTTATGTATGTTGATGACCGAATGTTGTTCGGAGTCCCGGATGTGATCACGGACATGACGAGGAGCTCTGGAATGGTCCGGAGATAAAGATTAATATATGGGATAATAGTGTTTGACCTCCGGAAGGGTTCCGGAATTCACCGGAAGGGGTTCCGGATGTTTCCCGAAGTGTTTGGGTACGAGAACACGTTATTTGGGCCAAAAGGGAAAGCACACAAGGTTTTTGGAAAGCGCAAAAGGAAGTTTTGCGGAGTCCAGGGGCCAGACGCCAGGGTCCCTGGCGTCTGGGTCCAGACGCCGGGAACCCTGGCGTCTGGCCCTGGAGTCCGAGAAGGACTCTTGCCTTTCGGGTGAAACCGACTTTGTGAAGGCTTTTACTCCAAGTTTCGACCCCAAGGCTCAACATATAAATAGAGGGGTAGGGCTAGCACCCAAGACACATCAAGATACACCAAGCCGTGTGCCGGCTACCCCGACCCTCTAGTTTATCCTCCGTCTAGTTTCTGTAGTGCTTGGCGAAGCCCTGCAGAGATTGTTCTTCATCAACAACCGTCACCACGCCGTCGTGCTGCCGGAACTCATCTACTACTTCGCCCGTCTTGCTGGATCAAGAAGGCGAGGACGTCATCGAGCTGAACGTGTGCTGAACGCGGAGGTGCCGTACGTTCGGTACTAGATCGGGACGGATCGTGAAGGTGCACAACTACATCAACCGCGTTGATAAAACGCTTCCGCTTTCGGTCTACGAGGGTACGTAGACACACTCTCCCCTCTCGTTGCTATGCATCTAGTAGATAGATCTTGCGTGATCGTAGGAAATTTTTGAAATTACTACGTTCCCCAACACTTGGGTCTTCGGACTTGCCGGTCACGGGACTTGGCGACGGTAGTGGTACACTCGACCGTAGTCGAACTTGACGGAGAGGAACTTGGCGCGTCCATGTACTCGGCATTCCGGTGTGGTAGTCGTTCGGGCATCGGGCTACGGCGTAGGGCGTCGAGGTACTTGGCATCCGTGGGTACTTGCTTGTGGTGTACTTGACGAAAACACCGAAGACGATCTTGAAGCAACCGTGCGTAGATGTACATCGAAGAGGAACTTGACGATGATTCTGCTGGACCAAAACAACACGAGGCCGACGGTAGTGGTTGGAGGAGGGCGCAGGGCGCTGGTACAGGGAACGACGAGACGAGGTGGTCGGCGGGTGAAGCAGCAAACCACGGCAGGGCGTCGGAGCAGAGGCCATGGCTCGGGCGGCGAGGAGACGATGCAGGGGCCTGGGGCGCGCAGGGAGCTGCTCGTGGCCGCGGGTGCTGCTCGAGGGGGCTCCTCTCCTCGGCGAGGTGGCGGGCGGTGCACTGGACGAGGCCGGGCACCCAGCGCTGGAGGGGCGCGTCCACGCGAGGGAGAGGGAGAGAGGACGAGGCGCTGGGGAGGCGAGGCGCTGGCCTTGGCGGCGGACGGCGCGGAGCGCGACAACGGTGAGGCGGTGCCCTCTCTCAGGCGATACGGGGCGACGAGAGAGTGAGGGACGAGGGGAACGAGGGTGCGGCGCTGGAGGGAGAGCGAGGGGAGAGGACGGTCGAGGGAAAAAAGGTGCGGGCGATGGGGACGAGGGAGATGCTGGCGGCGCACGGGAGTGAGCGAGGGTGAGGAGCGGTCGGGCTAGGGTTGGGGAGGCTGGGCCTTGGGCCAGAAGGAGGCCGCGGAGGCCTGGAGGCTGAGAAAGCCTTAGGGAGGCCTGGCTGGGCCGAAGTGGCGTGGGAAGGACCAGATGGGCCTTAGTTCGGCTGGCTCTCTTCCTCTCTCTACTGCTATTTTCCCAATACAGAAAAACAATAGGAATGAAGAAAAAGAGAAGAAAGGAAGGGTTAGAAACAGAATTTGGACATGGGTTTAATTTTCTCGGACTCATAAAAATGAGCTTGATCCAAGAAAATAGGAATGAGCATGGATGTAACGATGATCTCAAACTCGTTTGAATTTAATTCAAATGAGTTTGAGAAGGAAGTGGGTAAAAAGGTATGTCCAAAAAGGTTGAGAATTTTTAATGGAGCTCGGGAAAATGACAGAAGGATTTATGGCAAAGTTTGAGATCAAGAATTGAGATATAAAAGGCATGGAGAAAATTATGCAAGTGTGTTATGGTGATTCCAAAGCAATGGAATAATTATTTATAATAGCTTCATAATATTAGGAGGATATGTTATAAAGAGAAGTCATCCTTCCCTCGATTTAAATGGACCGAAGATCCACACAATTTATTTAGGTTGAGATGCAAAAGATTAATGACATGATGGCATGATGACATGATGCAAAGCAAAATAAATAACACAAGCACAAATGAAACACACGGGAGAACCCGGAACATCTGGAATCTTCTGGGACGTTGGTCTTCGGGCGTCACACTCTGTTTACTGATGATGACCGCGCAAAAATCACAACTATAATGTGGTCCATCTGGCACTCCCGGAATCGGATCAAGCACGTCGAGGAGGGGAGGAATGCTACAGCGACGATCAGGGCTACCAAGGAGGCGATTGCCCTCCTTCATCTTCCACGTCGAGATGCGATGATCTTACCTAGTTTCGGTTGGAGACCACCTGATGAGGGACTCGTCAAGATCTCCACGGACGGTGCCTTAAATTTGGCAGATGGCAGGGGCGGTGCGGGAGGGTGGCCAGATCCTCTTCGGCGCTCCTAGGAGCATGGTGCAAACCTTATTTGGGTATTTCTGATCCCTTGATTATGGAGGGTTTATCACTACGAGATGGAGTTCATTTTGCTTCACTTCGAGGATTCTCGCATGTGATTATGGAAACTGATTGCTTGGAGATGGTGATGCTCTGGAACACTCGCCAACATTCTCGGTCAGTTGTGGCTCCTTTATTGTTAGAGATAGGAGAGCTATGTAATAATTTTACTTTATTTGATATTCAACATGTAATCAGGTCAGCTAATGTTCCGGCGCATCTTTGTGCAAAGCTTGCTTGCACTCTGAATGTGACCGATAGCTGGCTTGAGGAGACTCCTGGCTTTTTGGTGACCAGCCTTTTGGCTGACTGTCCCAAGAATGCCTTCATATGAATAAAGCTTTCTGGTTTCCCCGCAAAAAAAAGAGTCGCTAAAAAGATAAAATCACCATGATTTTTCCTACGAAGCGGAAGTGTCTCACCCCGTGCAGCGGCCGCCGGCTAACTCATAGCGATGGAGGCACGGAGCTCTTGTTCGACCGTTTCTCCCTCTTTCGCCTCCCTTCGTGTATCGTGGTAGCGGAAATGATTACTTATCCTTTTATCTTCCTTCAAGTTTTAATAGAATTCCCCTCCACGACCCCACCTTCCCGATGTTCTGGATCAGTGCTGCGGTGACGCCCTACCCTTTCTGGGCAGAGGCTCGATGATGGAAGAGAAAGACGAGGAGGACATGAAGGAAATATGCCCTAGAGGCAATAATAAAGATGTTATTTGTATTTCCTTATATCATGATAAATGTCTTTTATTCATGCTAGAATTGTATTAACCGGAAACTTAGTACATGTGTGAATACATACACAAAACAGTATGTCCCTAGTATGCCTCTACTAGACTAGCTCATTGATCAAAGATGGTTATGTTTCCTAGCCATAGACATGTGTTGTCATTTGATCAACGAGATCACATCATTAGGAGAATGATGTGATGGACAAGACCCATCCGTTAGCATAGCACTATGATCGTTTAGTTTAACTGCTATTGCTTTCTTCATGACTTATACATGTTCCTATGACTATGAGATTATGCAACTCCCGAATACCGTAGGAACACCTTGTGTGCTATCAAACGTCACAACGTAACTGGGTGATCATAAAGATGCTCTACAGGTATCTCCGAAAGTATTCGTGGTGTTGGCATAGATCAAGATTAGGATTTGTCACTCCGAGTGTCGGAGAGGTATCTCTGGGCCCTCTCGGTAACACACATCATAATAAGCCTTGCAAGCAAAAGACTAATGAGTTAGTCACGAGATGATGTGTTACGGAACGAGTAAAGAGACTTGCCGGTAACGAGATTGAACTAGGTATAAAGATACCGACGATCGAATCTCGGGCAAGTAACATACCATTTGACAAAAGGAACAACGTATGTTGTTATGCGGTTCTGACCGATAAAAGATCTTCGTAGAATATGTAGGAGCCAATATGAACATCCAGGTTCCGCTATTGGTTATTGACCAGAGATGAGTCTCGGTCATGTCTACATAGTTCTCGAACCCGTAGGGTCCGCACGCTTAACGTTTGATGACGATCGGTATTATGAGTTTTTGAGTATTGATGTACCGAAGGTAGTTCGGAGTCCCGGATGAGATCACGGACATGACGAGGAGTCTCGGAATGCCCGAGACATAAAGATTGATATATTGGACGGCTATATTCGGACACCGGAAGTATACCGGAAAAGTTTCGGATTTATCGGGAATGCCGGAGGGGGTTACCGGAACCCCCTACGAGAGGGGATGGTCCATAGTGGGCCTAAAGGGTGAGAGAGAGACAGCCCATAGGGCTGGCCGGCGCCCCCACCTAGGAATCCTAGTTGGACTAGGATTGGGGGGGCGCCACCTCTCCTATTCCTTTCCCCCTTCTTCCTTTCGGTGAATCCTACTAGGAATAGGATTGCAATCCTATTCCTAGTAGGACTCCCTCCCTAGCCGCACCAGGAGAGGTTGGCCGGCCTCCCTCCCCTGCTCCTTTATATACGGGGGCAGGGGGGCACCCAAAGACACACAAGTTGAATTGTTTTAGCCGTGTGCGGTGCCCCCCTCCACAGAATCACACCTCGGTCGTACCGTCGCGGAGCTTAGGCGAAGCCCTGCGCCGGTGAACACATCATATCTGTCACCACGCCGTCGTGCTGACGAAACTCTCCCGTGAAGCTCAACTGGATCAAGAGCTCGTGGGACGTCATCAAGCTGAACGTGTGCTGAACGCGGAGGTGCCGTACGTTCGGTGCTTGATCGGTTGGATCGCGAAGAAGTTCGACAACATCAACCGCGTCACTTGACGCTTCCGCTCCCGGTCTACGAGGGTACGTAGACACACTCTCCCCTCTCGTTGCTATGCATCTGGTAGATAGATCTTGCGTGATCGTAGGAAAATTTTAAAATACTACGTTCCCCAACACGACCACTGCAGAAGATAGAGAGAAAATGAAAGTCATTCCCTATGCCTCAGCCATAGGATCTATCATGTATGCAATGCTGTGTACCAGACCTGATGTGTGCCTTGCTATAAGTCTAGCAGGGAGGTACCAAAGTAATCCAGGAGTGGATCACTGGACATCGGTCAAAAACATCCTAAAGTATCTGAAAAGAACAAAGGATATGTTTCTCGTATATGGAGGTGACAAAGAGCTCGTCGTAAACGGTTACGTCGATTCTAGCTTTGACACTGATCCGGATGACTCAAAGTCACAAACCGGATATGTATTTTTATTGAACGGTGGAGCTGTCAGTTGGTGCAGTTCCAAGCAGAGCGTCGTGGCGGGATCTACGTGTGAAGCGGAATACATAGCTGCTTCGGAAGCAGCAAATGAAGGAGTCTGGATGAAGGAGTTCATATCCGATCTAGGTGTAGTACCTAGTGCATCGGGCCCAATGAAAATCTTTTGTGACAACACTGGAGCCATAGCCTTGGCGAAGGAATCCAGGTTTCACAAGAGAACAAAGCACATCAAAAGACGCTTCAATTCCATCCGCGATCTAGTCAAGGAGGGAGACATAGAGATTTGCAAAATACATACGGATCTAAATGTTGCAGACCCGTTGACTAAGCCTCTTCCACGGGCAAAACATGATCAGCACCAAGACTCCATGGGTGTGAGGATCATCACTTTGTAATCTAGATTATTGACTCTAGTTCAAGTGGGAGACTGAAGGAAATATGCCCTAGAGGCAATAATAAAGATGTTATTTGTATTTCCTTATATCATGATAAATGTCTTTTATTCATGCTAGAATTGTATTAACCGGAAACTTAGTACATGTGTGGATACATAGACAAAACAATATGTCCCTAGTATGCCTCTACTAGACTAGCTCATTGATCAAAGATGGTTATGTTTCCTAGACATAGACATGAGTTGTCATTTGATCAACGGGATCACATCATTAGGAGAATGATGTGATGGACAAGACCCATCCGTTAGCATAGCACTATGATCGTTTAGTTTAACTGCTATTGCTTTCTTCATGACTTATACATGTTCCTATGACTATGAGATTATGCAACTCCCGAATACCGTAGGAACACCTTGTGTGCTATCAAACGTCACAACGTAACTGGGTGATCATAAAGATGCTCTACAGGTGTCTCCGAAAGTATTCATGGTGTTGGCATAGATCAAGATTGGGATTTGTCACTCCGAGTGTCGGAGAGGTATCTCTGGGCCCTCTCGGTAACACACATCATAATAAGCCTTGCAAGCAAAAGACTAATGAGTTAGTCACGAGATGATGTGTTACGGAACGAGTAAAGAGACTTGCCGGTAACGAGATTGAACTAGGTATAAAGATACCGACGATCGAATCTCGGGCAAGTAACATACCGTTTGACAAAAGGAACAACGTATGTTGTTATGCGGTTCTGACCGATAAAAGATCTTCGTAGAATATGTAGGAGCCAATATGAACATCCAGGTTCCGCTATTGGTTATTGACCGGAGATGAGTCTCGGTCATGTCTACATAGTTCTCGAACCCGTAGGGTCCGCACGCTTAACGTTTGATGACGATCGGTATTATGAGTTTTTGAGTATTGATGTACCGAAGGCAGTTCGGAGTCCCGGATGAGATCACGGACATGACGAGGAGTCTCCGAATGTCCGAGACATAAAGATTGATATATTGGACGGCTATATTCGGACACCGGAGGTATACCGGAAAAGTTTCGGATTTATCGGGAATGCCGGAGGGGGTTACCGGAACCCCCTACGAGAGGGGATGGTCCATAGTGGGCCTAAAGGGAAAGAGAGGGGCAGCCCATAGGGCTGGCCGGCGCCCCCACCTAGGGTTCCTAGTTGGACTAGGATTGGGGGGGCGCCACCTCTCCTATTCCTTTCCCCCTTCTTCCTTTCGGTGAATCCTACTAGGAATAGGATTGCAATCCTATTCCTAGTAGGACTCCTTCCCTAGCCGCACCAGGAGAGGTTGGCCGGCCTCCCTCCCTTGCTCCTTTATATACGGGGGCAGGGGGGCACCCAAAGACACACAAGTTGAATTGTTTTAGCCGTGTGCGATGCCCCCCTCCACAGAATCACACCTCGGTCATACCGTCGCGGAGCTTAGGCGAAGCCCTGCGCCGGTGAACACATCATATCCGTCACCACGCCGTCGTGCTGACGAAACTCTCCCGTGAAGCTCAACTGGATCAAGAGCTCGTGGGACGTCATCAAGCTGAACGTGTGCTGAACGCGGAGGTGCCGTACGTTCGGTGCTTGATCGGTTGGATCGCGAAGAAGTTTGACAACATCAACCGCGTCACTTGACGCTTCCGCTCCCGGTCTACGAGGGTACGTAGACACACTCTCCCCTCTCGTTGCTATGCATCTGGTAGATAGATCTTGCGTGATCGTAGGAAAATTTTAAAATACTGCATTCCCCAACAGTGGCATCATGAGCCAGGTCTATGCGTAGATGATATGCACAAGTAGAACACAATGAGATTGTGGACGATACTAGTCATACTGCTTACCAGCATGTCATACTTTGCTTCGGCGGTATTGTGAGATGAAGCGGCCCGGACCGACATTACGCGTACGCTTACGCGAGACTGGTTTCACCGTTACGAGCACTCGTTGCTTAAAGGTGACTGGCGGGTGTCTGTCTCTCTCACTTTAGCTGAATCAAGTGTGGCTACGCCCGGTCCTTGTGAAGGTTAAAACAGCACATACTTGACGAAACATCGTTGTGGTTTTGTATGCGTAGGTAAGAACGGTTCTTGCTAAGCCCGTAGCAGCCACGTAAAACTTGCAACAAACAAAGTAGAGGACGTCTAACTTGTTTTTGCAGGGCATGTTGTGATGTGATATGGTCAAGACATGATGAGTTATACGGTTTTGTATGAGATGATCATGTTTTGTAAAGTTATCGGCAACTGACAGGAGCCATATGGTTGTCGCTTTATTGTATGAAATGCAATCGCCATGTAATTGCTTTACTTTATCACTAAGCGGTAGCGATAGTCGTGGAAGCAATAATTGGCGAGACGACAACGATGCTACGATGAAGATCAAGGTGTCAAGCCGGTGACGAAGGTGATCATGACGGTGCTTTGGAGATGGAGATCAAAAAGCACAAGATGATGATGGCCATATCATGTCACATATTTTGATTGCATGTGATGTTTATCTTATTATGCTTCTTATTTTGCTTAGAACGACGGTAGCATTATAAGATGATCCCTTACTAAATTTCAAGGTATAAGTGTTCTCCCTGAGTATGCACCGTTGCGAAAGTTCGTCGTGCCGAGACACCACGTGATGATCGGGTGTGATAAGCTCTACGTTCAAATACAACGGGTGTAAGCCAGTTTTGCACACGCAGAATACTCGGGTTAAACTTGACGAGCCTAGCATATACAGATATGGCCTCGGAACACTGGAGACCGAAAGGTCGAGCGTGAATCATATAGTAGATATGATCAACATAAGATGTTCACCATTGAAAACTACTCCATCTCACGTGATGATCGGACATGGTTTAGTTGATTTGGATCACGTGATCATTTAGATGACCAGAGGGATGTCTATCTAAGTGGGAGTTCTTTAAATTAATATGATTAAATTGAACTTTAATTTATCATGAACTTAGTCCTGGTAGTATTAGCATATCTATGTTGTAGATCAATAGCTCGCGATGTTGCTCCCCGTTTATTTTTTCATATGTTCCTAGAGAAAACCAAGTTGAAAGATGTTAGTAGCAATGATGCGGAATTGTTCCGTGATCTGAGGATTATCCTCATTGCTGCACGGAAGAATTATGTCCTTGATGCACCGCTAGGTGACAGACCTATTGCAGGAGCAGATGTAGACGTTATGAACGTTTTGACAAAAGCTCGATATGATGACTACTTGATAGTTTAAGTGCACCATACTTTACGGCTTAGAACCGGGACTTCAAAAACGTTTTGGACGCCACGGAGCATATAAGATGTTCCAAGAGTTGAAATTAGTATTTCATACTCATGCCCGTGTCGAGAGGTATAAGACCTCTGACAGTACTTCGCCTACAAGATGGAGGAGAATAGCTCAACCAGTGAGCATGTGCTCAGATTGTCTGGGTACTACAATTACTTTAATCAAGTGGGAGTTAATCTTCCAGATAAGATAGTAATTGACAAAGTTCTCTAGTCACTATCACCAAGTTAATAGAACTTCGTGATGAACTATAATATGCAAGGGATGACGAAAACAATTCCCGAGCTCTTCGCTATGCTCAAAGCTGCGGAGGTAGAAATCAAAAAGGAGCATCAAGTGTTGATGGTTAGCAAGACCACTAGTTTCAAGAAAAAGGGCAAGGGAAAGAAAGGGAACTTCAAATAGAATAGCAAGTCAGTTGCTACTTCCACGAAGAAACCCAAAGCTAAACTCAAGCCTGAAACTAAGTGCTTCTACTGCAAAGGAAATGGTCACTGGAAGTGGAACTGCCCTAGATACTTGGCGGATAAGAAGGATGGCAAAGTGAACAAAGGTATATTTGATATACAGATTATTGATGTGTATTTTACTAGTGTTCATAGCAACCCCTCGGTATTTGATACTGATTTAGTTGCTAAAAAGGTAGTAACTCGAAATGGGAGTTGCATAATGAACAGAAACTAGTTAAAGGATGAAGTGACAATGTGTATTGGAAATAGTTCCAAGATTGATATGATCATCATCGCACACTCCCTATACTTTCGGGATTGGTGTTGAACCTAAATAAGTGTTATTTGGTGTTTGTGTTGAGCATGAATATGATTTGATCATGTTTATTGCAATACGGTTATTCATGTAAGTTAGAGAATAATTGTTGTTCTGTTTACATGAATAAAACCTTCTATGGTCATACACCCAATGAAAATAGTTTGTTGGATCTCGATCGTGTGATACACATATTCATAAATATTGAAGCCAAAAGATGCAAGGTTAATAATGATAGTGCAACTTATTTGTGGCACTGCCGTTTAGGTCATATTGGTGTAAAACGCATGAAGAAACTCCATAATGATGGACTTTTGGAATCACTTGATTATGAATCACTTGGTGCTTGCGAACCATGCCTCATGGGCAAGATGACTAAAAATCCGTTCTCCGGAACTATGGAGCGAGCAACATATTTGTTGGAAAATCATACATACTGATGTATGCGGACCAATGAGTGTTGAAGCACGCGGCGGGTATCGTTATTTTCTGACCTTCACTGATGATTTAAGCAGATATGGGTATATCTACTTAATGAAACACAAGTCTGAAACATTTGAAAAGTTCAAAGAATTTCAGAGTGAAGTAGAGAATCATCGTAACAAGAAAATAAAGTTTCTACGATCTGATCGTGGAGGAGAATATTTGAGTTACGAGTTTGGTCTTCATTTGAAACAATGTGGAATATTTTCACAACTCACGCCACCTGGAACACCACAGCGTAATGGTGTGTCCGAACGTCATAACCGTACTTTATTGGATATGGTGCGATCTATGATGTCTCTTACCGATTTATCACTATCATTTTGGGTCATGCATTAGAGACAGCTGCATTCACGTTAAATAAGGGCCTCATCTGAATCCGTTGAGACAACGCCTTAAGAACTGTGGTTTGGCAAGAAACCAAAGTTGTTGTTTCTTAAAATTTGGGACTGCGATGCTTATGTGAAAACACTTCAACCAGATAAGCTCGAACCCAAGTCGGAAAAATGTGTCTTCATAGGATACCCAAAAGAGACTGTTGGGTACACCTTCTATCACAGATCCAAAGGCAAAATATTCGTTGCTAAAAACGGATCCTTTCTAGAAAAAGAGTTTCTCTCGAAAAGAAGTGAGTGGGAGGAAAGTAGAACTTGATGAGGTAATTGTACCTTCTCCCGGATTGGAAAGTAGTACATCACAGGAAATTGTTCCAGTGATTCCTACACCAATTAGTGAGGAAGTTAATGATAATGATCATGAAACTTCGGATCAAGTTTCCACTGAACGTCGTAGATCAACCAGAGTACGTTCCGCACCAGAGTGGTACGGCAACCCAGTTCTGGAAATCATGTTACTAGACCATGATGAACCTATGAACTATGAGGAAGCGATGATGAGCCCAGATTCCGCAAAATGGCTTGAAGCCATGAAATCTGAGATGGGATCCATGTATGAGAACAAAGTATGGACTTTGGTTGACTTGCCCGATGATCGGCAAGCCATCGAAAATAAA
Organism: Secale cereale; assembly: GCA_902687465.1. Taxonomy (NCBI): domain Eukaryota; kingdom Viridiplantae; phylum Streptophyta; class Magnoliopsida; order Poales; family Poaceae; genus Secale; species Secale cereale. Next base: position 603,735,143 of record LR738711.1, read on the forward strand.
TGGATCTTCAAGAGGAAGACCGACGCAGACAGTAATATTACTGTTTACAAAGCTCGACTTGTTGCGAAAGGTTTTCGACAAGTTCAAGGAGTTGACTACGATGAGACTTTCTCACCTGTAGCGATGCTTAAGTCTGTCCAAATCATGTTAGCAATTGCCGCATTTTATGATTATGAAATCTGGCAAATGGATGTCAAAACTGCATTCCTAAATGGATATCTCAAGGAAGAGTTGTATATGATGCAACCAGAAGGTTTTGTTGATCCAAAAGGTGCTAACAAAGTATGCAAGCTCCAGCGATCCATCTATGGACTGGTGCAAGCATCTCGGAGTTGGAATATACGCTTTGATGAGGTGATCAAAGCATATGGTTTTATACAGACTTTTGGAGAAGCCTGTATTTACAAGAAAGTGAGTGGGAGCTCTGTAGCATTTCTAATATTATATGTAGATGACATATTGTTGATTGGAAATGATATAGAATTTCTGGATAGCATAAAAGGATACTTGAATAAAAGTTTTTCAATGAAAGACCTCGGTGAAGCTGCTTAGATATTGAGCATCAAGAATCTATATAGATAGATCAAGACGCTTGATAAGACTTTCGATGAGTACATACCTTGATAAGATTTTGAAGTAGTTCAAAATGGATCAGTCAAAGAAGAAGTTCTTGCCTGATTTGTAAGGTGTGAAGTTGAGTAAGACTCAAAGCCAGACCACGACAGAAAAATATAGAGAGAATGAAAGTCATTCCCTATGCCTCAGCCATAGGTTCTATAAAGTATGCCATGCTGTGTACAAAACACGTTGTGTACCTTGCCAAGAGTTTGACAGGGAGGTACAATAGTGATCCAGGAGTAGATCACTGTACAGCGGTCAAAATTATCCTTAGTAATTGGATGACTAAGGAAATATTTCTCGATTATGGAGGTGATAAAGAGTTCGTCGTAAAGGGTTACGCCGATGCAAGCTTTGACACCAAAATCCAGATGACTCTAAGTATCAATCTGGATGCGTATTGAAAGTGGGAGCAATTAGCTAGAGTAGCTCTATGCAGAGCATTGTAGACATAGAAATTTGCAAAATACATACGGATCTGAATGTGACAGACCCGTTGACTAAACTTCTCTCACAAGCAAAACATGATCACACCTTATTACTCTTGGGTATTAATCACATAGCAATGTGAACTAGATTATTGACTCTAGTAAACCCTTTGGGTGTTGGTCACATGGCGATGTGAACTATGGGTGTTATTCACATAACAATGTGAACTATCGGTATTAAATCACATGGCGATGTGAGCTAGATTATTGACTCTAGTTCAAGTGGGAGACTGAAGGAAATATGCCCTAGAGGCAATAATAAAGATGTTATTTGTATTTCCTTATATCATGATAAATGTCTTTTATTCATGCTAGAATTGTATTAACCGGAAACTTAGTACATGTGTGAATACATAGACAAAACAGTATGTCCCTAGTATGCCTCTACTAGACTAGCTCATTGATCAAAGATGGTTATGTTTCCTAGCCATAGACATGTGTTGTCATTTGATCAACGAGATCACATCATTAGGAGAATGATGTGATGGACAAGACCCATCCGTTAGCATAGCACTATGATCGTTTAGTTTAACTGCTATTGCTTTCTTCATGACTTATACATGTTCCTATGACTATGAGATTATGCAACTCCCGAATACCGTAGGAACACCTTGTGTGCTATCAAACATCACAACGTAACTGGGTGATCATAAAGATGCTCTACAGGTATCTCCGAAAGTATTCGTGGTGTTGGCATAGATCAAGATTAGGATTTGTCACTCCGAGTGTCGGAGAGGTATCTCTGGGCCCTCTCGGTAACACACATCATAATAAGCCTTGCAAGCAAAAGACTAATGAGTTAGTCACGAGATGATGTGTTACGGAACGAGTAAAGAGACTTGCCGGTAACGAGATTGAACTAGGTATAAAGATACCGACGATCGAATCTCGGGCAAGTAACATACCGTTTGACAAAAGGAACAACGTATGTTGTTATGCGGTTCTGACCGATAAAAGATCTTCGTAGAATATGTAGGAGCCAATATGAACATCCAAGTTCCGCTATTGGTTATTGACCGGAGATGAGTCTCGGTCATGTCTACATAGTTCTCGAACCCGTAGGGTCCGCACGCTTAACGTTTGATGACGATCGGTATTATGAGTTTTTGAGTATTGATGTACCGAAGGTAGTTCGGAGTCCCGGATGAGATCACGGACATGACGAGGAGTCTCGGAATGTCCGAGACATAAAGATTGATATATTGGACGGCTATATTCGGACACCGGAAGTATACCGGAAAAGTTTCGGATTTATCGGGAATACCGGAAGGGGTTACCGGAACCCCCTACGAGAGGGGATGGTCCATAGTGGGCCTAAAGGGTGAGAGAGAGGCAGCCCATAGGGCTGGCCGGCGCCCCCACCTAGGAATCCTAGTTGGACTAGGATTGGGGGGGCGCCACCTCTCCTATTCCTTTCCCCCTTCTTCCTTTCGGTGAATCCTACTAGGAATAGGATTGCAATCCTATTCCTAGTAGGACTCCTTCCCTAGCCGCACCAGGAGAGGTTGGCCGGCCTCCCTCCCTTGCTCCTTTATATACGGGGGCAGGGGGGCACCCAAAGACACACAAGTTGAATTGTTTTAGCCGTGTGCGATGCCCCCCTCCACAGAATCACACCTCGGTCATACCGTCGCGGAGCTTAGGCGAAGCCCTGCGCCGGTGAACACATCATATCCGTCACCACGCCGTCGTGCTGACGAAACTCTCCCGTGAAGCTCAACTGGATCAAGAGCTCGTGGGACGTCATCAAGCTGAACGTGTGCTGAACGCGGAGGTGCCGTACGTTCGGTGCTTGATCGGTTGGATCGCGAAGAAGTTTGACAACATCAACCGCGTCACTTGACGCTTCCGCTCCCGGTCTACGAGGGTACGTAGACACACTCTCCCCTCTCGTTGCTATGCATCTGGTAGATAGATCTTGCGTGATCGTAGGAAAATTTTAAAATACTACGTTCCCCAACAGGACATGCAGCTATAAAGTGGAGAGGTCGTCGAGGAGTAAAAGATCACCAGATGGTGTTCATCTTGGAGGACTTAGGTAAAAGTTCGTCCCAATCTCCTGCTCCTCTGTCACTTTTCCCACGTCCATAGCGAACAGGTACTGGAAACTTCTCATTGCTCTCGCCTGATGCCTCATGCCTCATGCCTCATGCCTCTAGCACCATCAGTGTAATTGACTCTTTCGGAAAATCCACGAAAACACAACTGTTCCTTGCTATTCAGTGTGTTCATTAATTGCGATTGTTAGCCCACTATTTTTTATCTACGCAGTAACAGGTGGATGCTCAACCATGTTTTTTTGCTTCATACCACCGCTCTTTTAATAAGGGTGATGATAACCTATTAACCTCTTTCCATAAGTTCAAACATTTGGTGCAGAGGGTTGATTCAGATATTGATGGTAAGGATTGAAACCTTAAACATGATGTTATACTACAGAAAATTATATGAAGCAAGCTATCCAATTTGTGCAAGATTTCCTCGGGCACAAATACTTTCAGCTAGCCTTAGGATCAGCTCTAAGTCATAAAACAAGGTAGTGTTCATGTCATATAATCGGAATACTATGATTTCACGTCATTGTTAGAGTGTGCAAACAAGTGTTGTATTGTTTTGTATACAGAATACAGATTCGCCGTTGTTATTGACCACTTGTATGCCATTTGTCTTCAATTATGATTGATATGCCACTTGGCACAAATATGTCATACCATGTAGATTACATCGGATCTAATCAAATTTTCATTAATTTATCCTTATATAATCCTTCAATGTTCTATCTTTTTTATTAAAATTAACGGGCGCGGCAACGCGCGCCTTTCATGTTCTAGTTGTCCTTCTACAAAGGAACGAGTCTTCGTTCTAATAAAAAAACAAAGGAAATGTGTGCCAAAATCCTGTTGTTACTCTGGAGGTGCTGGCATTTGAGAGAAGACTGTATCCGAAATCATGGCAGGGAATCGATCAGCAGCTCAGTACAGTTCCTGAAGAAGTATGAGGAGGATCTGAAAAATACAGAGATGCCAGCTATTTGGACGGGTGGGAAAAATGCAGCACCAGGTCAGGGTACTAGCACCTGGGTTGATGCACCGCCTGGAAGGGCTGCCGCAGGCGCTGATGGAAAATGGATCCCGCCAACTAGAGGGGTGGTAAAAGTGAACACTGACGCTGCCTTTCGAACCGATACCGGGGAAAGCGCTGCTGGAGCTGTTGGCCGAGACTACCGAGGCTCTATCCTCGTGTCTGTCTGCAAACGGCTGCCTCAATGCCACACTGCGGAGGAGGCTGAAGCCCGTGCCATTCTGACCGGCTTGCAGGCCATATCCGGCCTGTTTAATGATCAAGTGATCCTTGAGACAGATAACCAAGGATTAGCCAGAGAACTGATGGCTCAAAATCCCACGCGATCCCCCCAGTATGGCATAATCATGGGCATAAAACGGGCTATGGCCTCGTTCTCTGGCTGCAGCATTCAGTATGCACAAAGAAGCAGGAATTCCTTGGCCCATGGTCTAGCTGCATTAACCAGGAGGTCAGGAGAGCAAATGCTGATCGCCGACGTACCGAATAGCCTTCGTTCCATCATGCTCTCTGAATGTACTGCCCCACTTTGAGTAGGCTGTCTACTCAGTCTCA